>JAQFVV010000009.1:4490538-5213097 GCA_028023455.1 Epiperipatus broadwayi | reverse complement strand
TAAATTAAATGATACAAATTCACAAACCACGCACACACAAATATTATTTCATGGTTTGTGACATTTATATACGGGATCTTTACATATTTATTTATAACTATAAAATACATAACTAAATTTTATTATAATTTGAAATAGACAAAACCTCACTGCGGGCGAACAGTAGTTTGAATTACCGTACATGAAAACACCTGAAACGAAGATCGGTTCTCCGATCTGTCTGTTTCAGTAGGTTATTGTATGTGCAGTTTAGGCCTCCTCCTAGTATTATTATTATTCCTGGATTTTGTATAAGTTTATTTTGTATATTTTCAATGACTTTTTAAATATCCTTACACTTTGTTGTTGAGTAAACTGCTTTTAAGTAGTGTATAGTGTTTTTATAAAGATAAGAGATTACTATGGAATTTGTTTGTAATGAGAGTATTTGAAGTGATTCTATTTCTGAATCTATGTTAACTAGCACCGCTACTCCCTGTACTGGTCTTATGTTAACTTCATGTATTAGAATATTTTGATGGGACAGCTTACCCATTATAAACTGAGACATATTAAGATTTATTTTTGATTTATTCTTGATTCTTTATATAGTCTGTTCTTTTATTTACTTTATTTGGGTAATTTATACCTCCATCCATAACTTTGATACTTCGCATTAAATTTTGAGCTATCTTTAGTCTCTGCATTTATTTTAGATTCTTCTCTAGTTTCATCATCAATCTGAACTTTTCTCATAATTATTGCATCACTTTTGACTTTTTATGATTTCTCCATTTTTTTAATCTTTCTATTATTATTATTTTTTTTTTTTTTACCAATTATAGAATATTCAAATGTCATTAAACTGACTTGAGAGTTTTATTTAATCTCTATAATTATTTTATCAGTTTTGGATTTTCTATGATATTCATACCAACCTTAAGGTCTTGTGTTGTTATATTTTTCTGAAACATTTCATCTATTTTCTTCATATGTATTCTTTTCCAAATTTGTCCATTATTTCATGAATCACATTTATCAGTATATTAAGTTATTTCATTATTCAGCATTTTAACTGTATTTGACTATTAGTTTAGCCTTTGAATTATTTTATTGGATTACCCAATTCTCATCTCCATCATGACTTGTTCATACATGTCTTCAGCCCCAGTCATCTTAATAATTGAAACTATTTTTACAGTTTATTTATAACCTTTTTCTTTTAATTTAATACTGTTTATTTGCTATCTCCAGCATATATATTGTACCCTTACTAATCAAGTACAACACTTACCTATTAATCGATCATGGATTTAAAATTCACTACTTTAAATATAACAATGATAAAATCATATATAACAACTAGCTCATCCAAATATAATAATAATACATATAATAAACCACTTCTACTAAGTTAAATAATCTGTTAACTAACTAATCAATTACTATAAACTAACTAAAGATTTAATTTAACTATTACCTCATTAATAATTGAATTAATTTAAATACTAGTTCAATCTTCTTACAATGGTTCAGTTAAATATTAAGAAAAAAATCATGAGACTTATAATTAAAACTGTCTAGTAAGGTACACAAAAAATTGTATCCCAATGGCATAGTAATATCATCGCTACATACTTTTCTACACTATAAGAAATATTCCCATGATCACATATTAAAATAAATGACAATTAATATAGCTACATATAATGAGGGATTTTACATACACCTAGCCATATAAAAACAATAATAATTAATAAAATAAATCTACTCAATACTCTTTTTTCAAAACCCATTCAAATAATTTGCTAATCAGCTAAAACTAATTAAAATCATAAAATACTAACAAATAATACTTATTATCTTAAATAAACCCAAAATAGTTTCATCTTATTATGCATTACATTTGCAATTGTATTCTTCACATGGCATATTAAAAATATCAAACTTTGATATAACTGTTGAATAAGATAATGAAAAATTGGCATGATACAATTCTTAAAATTCAATTAGTAATATTTTCAGTAATCATAATATGATAACCATACTTTATTTTCTTTAAATTATATGCAATTATACTAAAATATAATTTTTATAATACACTTGGGTGGTTAGGATGATTCATAATGATTTGGACACAACAAAAAAATAAACTCTCAAGACATAAGGTTAATTCAAAAACAAGTGTTAACAGTTTATTATAACAAATATAATTTTTTTATAATTTACCAATATGATATTTAAAATTAAATCATTTTAAAATTCAAAATAATTATAGTAAAATATTTACATAAAAAAAAAAGTAGTTTCCACTTTCAAATTTTTACTATCATGAAGTAATAACATCTATTACTTGAAACTTAACACTATTACTACAATAAACATATTTATAAATAATTGCAGGTTTATAAATAAAATATTTTTTTGATAATGAAACATCTAAATATTTCATTAAAATTTTATATTCATTATCTAAATAGTTATTCATTATATTATGCCTTACAAAAAAAAGCTTCAATAATAAGTTCTTCATTCCAATACTCCATCATAATATAATTTTATAATAATTCTATAACTTATATGTATTCTTATATTTATTTTATATACCAAAATAAACATATAATTATTTTAGTAATATAAAAAATAAATATATGATATTTATTTACTTCATATTTTATGACGTTCCTCATAACTCAGATTTTACTTTCATTCATACCTTTTATATAATTTTAACATATACTTTATAACTTTTTTGATCTCTTGGAATATTTTTGGAATATCAAAACATTCCACAAAACTTTATTTAACACTATTTATACATCATTTGTTGTATATTTTGCTCTTCTTGCTTTACAGAAGTTCTAAAGATCATTTAAGAGTCTAGTTATTATTCTTCATACATTTTTAACAATACCAATCACAAGATAGGAAACAGTGATGGTAGTAGTGATTAAAAGTGAGGGATTAAAAACTACAAGAACTAAGAAAAAACAATAAAAATATGGATGCAGAGCTTAAGGTCACACATTCTTGTGTCTACCTTAATTTCCTATCACAGCTTCACTCTGAGCACTTACTGATTTATGGAAAGAAATTCTACTGTCCACAAATCATAAAAAACATGCAGATGTAGGGTAACTATTATAATTAATATTCAAAAGATCTTGCATTATAGGATTTCCTAATACTATTCTCTCGAACTACTAACTATCTATCAATAACACTCCGTATATCTCCTAATAACATTGCAAAAAAATTCTAAACATCTCTTCAAAAAATAATTTTTAAACTTCAGTACATAACATTCATTAAAACATCAAGAAGATTAAATGTGGCACAAATAAATGATTTCAGATATTTAATTTATAATAAATACATCATTTAAATTCTTTATAAAATGATTCAGAAATCAATTATGCATATATTATCTAAACAGATATTG
Source organism: Epiperipatus broadwayi (assembly GCA_028023455.1). Classification (NCBI taxonomy): domain Eukaryota; kingdom Metazoa; phylum Onychophora; class Udeonychophora; order Euonychophora; family Peripatidae; genus Epiperipatus; species Epiperipatus broadwayi. The sequence continues at coordinate 5,209,676 of JAQFVV010000009.1, read as the reverse complement.
CTTATAACATTTTTATTCATATTTTCATATGATATCTAAACAGATCCAACATATAACATTTATATTCATACTTCTAAAATAAATTATTCTAACATAAATAAACAGAATAAACATAATATTTGGTTTATCTAATATATCACTCATATTAATAAATACCAATATTGAAATTTAAAATACATTAAATAAAATTTTACCTTTATCATATCTCTATGATTATTACAGTGATCCTATCTTATTAACTTAATTCCATTGAAGTTATATATTTATTATCATTAAAGAAAAATATTAATTTTTCTTTTTTTTAATACCAAATATTAAATATAAAATTCACATATTATATCAATATTAAACTACATCCTAAACCTATGTATACATTTAATTCCTAAATTAACTACATATATTTCTTAACTAAAAAATAAAATAAAATTAATAAAAGTTTCCTTTAATTTTTCTTTCAGCTGAAATTCCTGGGCAGTGCTTGTTACCATAACTACAATGTTCATTTAATTAATTAACTAAAGAGGTTTTTTCCTTCTCTCCACCGTGCTTTCAACTCTGTGCAACATAAATGCAAAAAACATTAAAGAAAATCCAATTGAAATATTGCTTACCAGTATAGGATAAAAAATACTTATATAATAAAAGTTCATTCAATTTATCTCTCTGATAATGCAAATTTCACAATAGTTAATAATAATAAACATTTATTAATAAATTTAATAATTATCATATTTTAAGCATTTCTTCTTCAATCCTTGTTTAATAACTTACTGCCAAGAATTATTTCATTTTTAAACAAAATCTTCAACTTTTCATATAAAAGCATTATGAATAATTCTGACTATATCAATATTAAGTTCATCCAATTTTATAACTCTTCTTTCACATATTCACATTTGCATATCAATAATTTGCAATATTTTTTTTTAAAATCACATTATACATTTAGAAAGTTCTCCTCCAGGTTAGTATATTTTTTAAACAATATTTATAGTTGACTTATAACTTATAAAGCTCTTCTTATACTAGTTCACATTTACTATTCAAATAACTTGCAAAAATTGATAAATATTATCCAATTATGCAATTCTTCTTCAGGTTAGTATACGTTTCTTATATTAAAAACATTTGCAAATTACATGTAATGAACTAGTATTAAAACAGGCAAAATTCTCTATATGTATTGCCACTCAGTGCAAACCAGAGTAATCATTGGATGCTAGAAGGCTTGTGCATAAAATTCCCATCTAGTGCCTACTCATCCAATATCCCCAGACTATTTTCTGGCTTGTGGCCTTTGTCAGTGAGGATCCTTGGATCTGAGAGCACTGCACATAGATCTTAGGATCTAATGCAATTCTCCAGCAGCCACCTTTTATCTCCACTTAACTACAAAACTATGAGTCTTAAATTGAAAACATCATAATATTTTCAATCCAAGCTCATTAGCTTATATAGTCATATAAGTCTGAACTCAGTTCAGTACCCATACATTTTGGTATCTTTGGTTCTTTAATAACCATAGCCACCACTATCATATTAAGCAGGATTGGTTTTAAGCCAATAAACATCACATGATCACCATGCTTGCTTATAACTGTTATTAAAACAGGCAAAACTCTATATGTATTGCCACTCCATGCAAGCCAGAGTAATCAATGGATGCCAGAAGGCTTGTGCATAAAATCCCATCTAGTGCCTACTCATCCTATATCCCCAGACTAGTTTCTGGCTTGTGGCCTTCATCATTGATGAGTCTTGGATCTGAGAGCACTGCACCTAGATCTTAGGCAGCTGGAGGGTGGCATTAGATCCCAAGATCTAAGTGCAGGGCTCTCAGATCCAAGACTTCTCACTGACGAAGGCCATAAGCCAGAAACTAGTCTGCGGATATTGGATGAGTAGGCACTAGATAGGGATCTTATGCACAAGCCTTTTGGCATCCATTGATTACTCTGGCTTGTACTGAGTGGCAATATGTATAGAGAGTTTTGCCTGTTTTAATAACAGTTATAAGCAGGCCTAAGAAATGGTGATCATGTGATGTTTGCTGGCTTAATGAGCTACTAGATAATAAATTTATTTTCACCAAGTAATTAATTAGCATTCACTCTTTCTTCTTAAACTGAATAAAAATTCTGAAAAAGTCTTTAATAAATTTCCAATAGCAAATATTAATATCTTTCTCCAACAAGAGTCTATTCTTATTATTGTTACTTATTAAGAATAAATATAACTGTTTTTTCACATACAATATATGAATATGACTAAAAAGAAATTCCTTACAAATCCTTCACATTGCTCTTCAGTCTAAACAACATACTCTCTGACATAGTTCTCTGACTAATGACATTTCTGTTTGATAACACATATTTTTACCATTTAGCATCAAAGTTTCTAGTTGGTTTTTTTGCAGAATTGACAAGGAATATTGCTTGCTTTATACCATATTAAAACAATTCAAATAAACTTCTTAAATTATTATTCATAATTTTATAAATTTCTTTTAACACTTTACTAATAAAATTTAAAGAAATTTATAATTTAAATTTTAGACTATAAGGAATACAATTTTATTCCTTAAAATTTACTTGATTGATTGAACAAAATTTAATAGACAACCGATTTTCTCAATAATCACCTATATTTATATCAATATTTGACCTCAATACATACTAATTATTTCTGACTTTTTTATTTAAAATAATTTAATTATTAATCTTATTAAATAATATATTTTAAACTTTATTTAAATACTATGTTTAAATATATTTTTAATAATAAAATACTTTTTATTACACTTAAATTTGAAATATAAAACCTATTGTTTTTGTAATTATAATAATAATTTTGATACACTTTAAAATTAGATACAAAAATAAATAGCAATATAAATTTGTTACAAATAAAAAATTAACTTTAGTAAGGAGGAAGTAAAACTTAATTAATTTTAATAACAATGAGTGTGTGCACAAATTAACACACATTGCATACTATAATATTACATCACTATTAAATAATTAAATAAGAATTTTTTAAATTCAACTGTTAATATTTATATAATATTGATTTTTATTACTAAGATTATTATTTTAGCATAATATTACACAATTCTAATAATTATTTACTTTTATTAAGCTATAAATACTATTCTACATCTTAACTTTATTAGTAAATTTAAATAATATTACTTTAAAATAATTTAGATAACTTTGCATCAAATAAACATTATATTTTAAACTACTTTAAATACAAAAATGCTATATTATAAAAATTGTTAAAATTTAATTTTTTTTTTTTTATAAAAATGTCTATTTTACACTTTTGTGAAATCATGTAACAAAATAGAAAGGCTACAATATTTACATATATTACCATTAGAAACAAATCAAAGCCCTTGCTGATGCCAATATTATCATACTCATGTTAATCTTAAGTCAACCTGACCTCTCACACATAGGATTTTAATATGTCTGTTTAATTATACAAAAGAGGGATGGCAGAATGCAAGTTGAGTGCATAATATTTAAATACATATATATTGTCTATATTAAACTTAATGTAATTATAAAGAACTTTAACTCAGATTTTTAAACTTTCCATAGCTATCCAATTTATCTTATTCAGCTAGTACATATGACCACATAAATGTGAAAAAGATAAATGATCTCCACTATATGCATCTCATGCTGAACCAGCACTCATCAGATGGTCCAGAACACCATCTCCCACACATACATACAATCATTACTCAGTATCACTGTAATCTGGCTATCTCTTTTCTGCATAATTAAATAACCATATTAAAAATCCTATATGTGAGGGGTCAGATTGATTTAAGGTCAACATGGGTATGACAATAATATTGACATCAACAAGGGCTTTGAGCATTTCATTCTCAGATTTTCAATGATATAGATGGCTGAAGAGTTGGAGTGTGGAGAGGATTGAAGCTTGTTCATTAAAGTTTGAAGATTTACTATATGAATGTGAACTGAACAGTGATTGTCTGTATCTGTGGGAAATGGTGATCTGAACTGGCGAATGAGTGCTGGTTCAGCACAAGATGTATCTTCTGAGATCATTTATCTTTTTTACATTTATGTGGTCATGGGTATCAGTTGTATAAGATGGATTGATAGCTGTGGTGAGTTTGAAAATCTGAGTTTGTCCCTATAATTACATTAAGTTTAGTATAGACAATATACATATATTTAAATATTACACACACACACACATATATATGACTGATTATGCAAAAGCTTTAATTAGTATATACTTCTAATTGCAATATTTTTTTCCAAAATATTAGTTAAATAAAGTTAACTTTTTATAATTACCTAAGTTATTAAATTAATTTCATTTATAGCTAAATTATTTAAATTAATTTATTCAATCTGCAATCAAAGCACTTTCTAATTTAATACATGTTTGAATATTATTAACATATATATATATTGTAAACAATCGGGTTTAAACCCTAGTTACAATGTAGAAAGGCGCACACATATGTTATATAGTTTAAAATTAGTTTCATATAATTTGATTTTATTTCGTTTTAGTATTTATTTTTGTAGTGGGAGAAAATGTTTAAAATTTTATTAAAGTAAGAAAAGAGGGAGTGGGGGGGGGAATTTGCGTTTTATTTTTGTAAAAGTGGTATATGTATGTATTTGCGGTGTGGATAGACAATTTTAGAAACGAACGTATGAATACATTTTTGGATCCAAGATAAGAGATTATTGTAAGAAAAAAAAAAAAAAGAGATATATTAAACATCGAAGGTCTTATCTGGGGAATTTGAATGAAAAAAAAAAAATAAAAAAGAAGGTTCGAGAAAAAGGTTTCCGGAATGTTAATTGCCAAAATGTCCGAAGGTGCGAAAAGTTCTTTTTGCTTATTAGCTTAACTGGCCATCTATACCACGTGGTGGGGAAGAAAGGGGACGGACTGTGTTTGCGAAAACAAAAGAAAACAAAAAAGTGACAGGGAGAGTGGAGAGGTAGTTTTTTTTTTAAACTAGTGTCACTTTTATTTTGGTTTTCAAAGAGGAAAGAAAAAAAATAAAAATATATTCAATTTTTTTATATATATATTTTTAAGAAGAGTAACTAAGGCTACGGCCGAACATGAGTACGGTGGGGTAAAAGCTTAAGCGTGCTGGGTTTTCTGGACCTTACCCCAAAGAATCCATGCGGCAGTGACCGGAGAACATCTACCGGAGATCTATCAACTTTTCGCAAGGGAATCGATCCGACTCGGAATGAACTGAAGTGTGATGAACTGTCTCGTACGTTTTGCTTCGGATTTCATGTGTTTTTCTTCTTATTTTGATATCCCCGGGGATCACATCGGACAAAAATTGCAGGTAATATGAACTTAAGATATTTTATTTCCAAAAATTACCACGTTTTTCTGAAACCCTCAAGGAGAACGAACGAAGGCAAGAAACTTATATATTTTTTTAATGATAAGGCCCTTCAAATACAGCTGATTAGATTTTTATCTGTGTATACGTTCGTTTTCTTGTTCTGTTGTAAATCCACGCAAATACATATGTAGGTTTTATTGGGTTATGTAAACGTTAAAAGGGTATGGGCAATATATTTTCTTAAAAGTAGAAAAAAAAATATTATAATAAAAATATGTGTTATTTTAAGGCTTATATTACATGTGTATGTTTTATTATTTGACTCATAGAATATAGTTCATGAATTTAAACAATTGATCCGAGTTTCGCTGTTGGTTGCATAGAGTTTTCCCCCGTACATTTTCCTACGGTTTGTTGGCCACCCGCCCTGAGTACTGAGCTAGTGGAGAGGCCCTATTACTATCGTATTTTTCTCTTCCAGCATAATACTTATGTAAAAAGTAAGTTTGGCGCTTGGAGTCAATGATTGACGTCCATAAATATGCTGTGAGAGAAATACGAAATTTTCTTATCACTATTTTTTGCTTAGAAAGAAAAAAGGGAAATATAGATATTTTTTTTTATGATAAGAACTAATAAGTATACGGTAAACGAGTACACCCGTTACAATGGCGTCCCAACTAAGGCTTTATGAAGAATGGAATGTATGGGGGCCCGAGTAGAAAGATTAAAAATTCGATAAGGGAAAGGAGGGGGAGTAAAATAGAAATATTAGAGAGACGTGAAGTTTGTTTCGATTAAAATAGTTTTATTGAAAGACAGAAAATAGTTTTCCGAGTGGTTGATAAAGAAATTAGACACGTAGCATGGCGCTTTGGGGGGGGGGGAAGGGAAAACCTACCACGTTGTGATTTTGGAAGCAATCAAAACAAAGTACTACGATTTTTTTTTCTCCTCATTTATATATATAATCAATACACGTATAATATAAAGGACAGAGAGTATAAAATAAGGAGGATGGGACTGATAAAAATAAACACATATGAGGGGAGGAAGGAGGAGATGCCAACAGATCACCTTAGGAGTCTGCAAAGGTATTTCGAAGGTTATGGGATACCGGAAGAGATGAAGGCGATAGTAGCATCAGACCACCTTGAAGCTCAGGCTAGGGATTGGTGGAATTCACTGATGCACCAGCCGCAGACATTTTTAGATTACAAGACAGCCCTGGAGAGAGTGTTCTGGAGTGAAGAGAGACAGGAGGATATTCGGTCCCGAATAATAAGGGAGAAGTTCCGAGAGGGTGGACCAGAGGAATACGTAGATTTTTTTAGGCGACAAGTGGCCCTACTCAAGACGTTAAAAGCATGTGATTTGTCAGAGAAACAGATGGTAAAGACAGTATGTAATAACTTGCCCATAGAAATAAGAGTGATACTGGGAGAAGGAGAGAAATCTACTAAAGAAATAGACGAAGTATTGAGTAAAATGGAAGTAAGTGCGAAAATGAGACAGATACGGGGGGAAAAGGAAGTAGATCAAGGGAGAGACATAGGGTTCAGTCAACAATCGAATCCAAAATGTATGGGAAATCTGATTTGTTCATGGGAGGACCGGGTACCAAGTTACGCATGCCAAACATGTCCAAAAATACAGATAGCAACTGGACAGACGAAAGTGGAAGCACTTATAGATACGGGAAGTCAGGTCTCTGTAATAACAGAGAGATTATATTATAAACTTATCAGGGAACAACCAAATATACCTGTTCTGCCTTTGAAAGCTGTACAGGTGGCAATGGCCAACAACAGAAAGGCCAAAGTTGAACCCAAACAGATATGGCTAAATGTTAAAATCCAGGGAGTAAGTTGTCCTCATGCATTTTTAATTATGAAAAATCTGATTTGTGATGTTCTATTAGGAACTGATTTCTTATACAAGTATAAGTGTAAGTTGAACTACGAAAGTAGACAAGCCACATGTAATGGGGAGGTGGTTGGTTTCGTGATGGACAGTACAGATGTTTCAATAGGCACTTTGCAAGTTGTCGATGACAACAAGGATGACGTGATAGCGGATAAGATAGAACAGGTAAAACTGGCTGGGGGAGAAGGGAAGGAAATGCTAAGAAAGATACTGAAAGACTACCATCAGGTGTTTTCAGATATACCGGGCATAATCCCAGGTTTCGAACAAAGAATTCAGGTAAACGAAACTCAACCATTTAAGGCAAAATCATACCCCATCCCTCATCAGTATAGAGAACAGGTGAAAGCACAGATAGATCAAATGTTGGAATGGGGAATCATATCAAAAAGTTCATCGGCATACTGTAATCCAATAGTCGTGGTAAAGAAAAAAGATAACTCCGTACGGTTGTGCCTTGATGCGAGGCAATTGAATAAAGTCACAGTTCCAGATTGTAACATACCACCACCCATGCAAGAATTAATTGGCAGATTTAACAAAAAAAAAATTTTCTCGACATTTGATCTGACAGCGAGTTACTGGCAGATAGGTCTGCACCCGGAAGACCGCAAATATACTGCTTTTAGATATGACGGCTGCTCGTATCAGTTTAACCGCATGCCATTTGGCCTAATTAACAGCGGGGCTGGTCTACTGCGGTGTTTAGATAAAGTATTATCTGCGGAAGTAAAAAAAATAATTACAATGTATGTGGACGATGTATTGATAGCGTCGGCCAACATGGAAGAACATGCCAAGGATGTGGAAATGTTTCTAAAGGAATGTTGGGATAAAGGAATTAAGGTAAACCTGAAGAAAAGCGTACTGTTTCAGGAGGAGGTTACATTTTTGGGTCACCTTATAGGCGCTCAGGGTGTTCAGCCACACCCAGATAAAATTTTGGCCATCAAAGATTTTCCCGCACCAAAATCTAAAAAGCAGGTACGATCCTTCTTGGGTATGTGTAATTTTTATAACCGTTTTCAGGAACAATTTGCTCAACATATGGAACCATTAGTTAGACTATTGAGGAAAGATATGATGTGGGAGTGGGGTGAGGAGCAAAGTCAGGCATTCGAGAAGGTGAAGCAAGGGTTCATGAAGCACGTAATGCTTGTTTTTCCTGACTTTGAAAAACCTTTCATAGTGCAAACCGACAGCAGTGGATACGGGCTGGGAGCGACAGTATCACAGATCCAAGAGGATGGTCAGAAAAAAGTACTATATTTTTTGAGTAGAATGCTCAAGGGCCCAGAGAGACATTACACCGTCACCGAAAAGGAAGCTTTGGCTATTGTTTGGTCATTTCAAAAACTCCGCACATTGTTGTTAGGGTCAAAAATAATTGTTGTTACGGATCATCAGAGTCTAGAATTTATTAACCACAGCTATCTGACAAACAGTCGGTTGGTAAGGTGGAGCTTATACCTTCAAGAGTATAATTATGTGGTAAAGCATTGTAAGGGATCAGATAACGTCGTGGCTGATGTTCTGAGTCGCAATCCAGTACGTGTGCCATCAAGTCACCTGAAGGTTGAGAATTTATACGTGGCAGGGGTAAATTTGGGAATGAATGATAAGGTAGAGAATGACCTTAAAAGATTGGCCCAGTGTCAGAGGGATGATGCTCATCTAGGTAAAATAATCGGACAACTGGAAGGGGAAAAGGGCAAGAATGAAAATGAGTCCATACGTGGGATACACCGATACAGACTTGATCAGAATGTGCTCCAATACAAAATGGATGGAGAACCAGAAAGCTGGAGGCCGATAGTACCACAACCAATGAGGAACGCAGTGGTGACTCACGTCCACCAACTATATGGACATTATGGGGTGTGGAAAACAGAAAAGTGGCTTAAGAAGTGGTTTTATTGGCCGGACATGCATCGAACTATAGTAAAGATAATCCATCAATGTGAACTTTGTCAAAAAACTAAACCTGCAAATAAAAATTATGCAGGTCCAATGAGCTCGATAATTCCAAGGAGGCCTCGTGAGATGATTGCCATAGATTATTACGGGCCATTACCCATGTTCAATAAAAAAAGATATTTGTTGGTGGTGTATGATTTATTTAGTAAATTTGTGGCCGCGTATCCAATGAATCAAGCCAACGCCCGAAACACCATACGTTTGCTAGAGAAGGAATATTTTGCTACCATAGGAAAACCCCAAAGTGTCCTATCGGACCATGGTACACCGTTTATTTCGGGAGAATGGAAAGCATGGATTCACAGGTCCGGGATCCAACATGTACTAACATCGATTAGAAATCCTCAATCAAACCCATGTGAGCGGGTGATGCGTGAGTTGGGTCGGTTGTTTAGGACCTACATCCCCACTAATCACCGTGGATGGGTTAAGAAAATTCCAGAAATACTTAATTATATAAATTGGGCGGTTAACGAGTCCACTGGATTTTCTCCCATGCGACTCCAGTTTGGGAAACATGCTCCTAAATTGATCAAGACCAAAATACCAGGACCAAAGGAATTGCCGATCAACATGGAGGAGGATCGAGAGCGGGCATATCATACACTTTTAAAAAGGAGTCAAGAAAGAAACAAACACACCCTGGGGAGGCCGTATCATTTTAAAGTGGGCGATCTAGTCATGGTAAAGACACCACATGTGAGCGAACCGGGAAAATTTATTTGTAAAAAATTTTGTAGTTTATATGATGGACCGTACCCTATTGTTAAGTGTCAGGGTGATAACGCTTTCTGGGTGAATACGGGGCAAGAGGTGAAGGGATCATACAATGCCCGTTCACTCAAGCCCGTGCCACTGAACTAGGAGCCGTTCAAATACGTAGACCGTATTTGAAGGCTTCCGGGAGGAGGGTATTGTAAACAGTCGGGTTTAAACCCTAGTTACAATGTAGAAAGGCGCACACATATGTTATATAGTTTAAAATTAGTTTCATATAATTTGATTTTATTTCGTTTTAGTATTTATTTTTGTAGTGGGAGAAAATGTTTAAAATTTTATTAAAGTAAGAAAAGAGGGAGTGGGGGGGGGAATTTGCGTTTTATTTTTGTAAAAGTGGTATATGTATGTATTTGCGGTGTGGATAGACAATTTTAGAAACGAACGTATGAATACATTTTTGGATCCAAGATAAGAGATTATTGTAAGAAAAAAAAAAAAAAGAGATATATTAAACATCGAAGGTCTTATCTGGGGAATTTGAATGAAAAAAAAAAAAATAAAAAAAGAAGGTTCGAGAAAAAGGTTTCCGGAATGTTAATTGCCAAAATGTCCGAAGGTGCGAAAAGTTCTTTTTGCTTATTAGCTTAACTGGCCATCTATACCACGTGGTGGGGAAGAAAGGGGACGGACTGTGTTTGCGAAAACAAAAGAAAACAAAAAAGTGACAGGGAGAGTGGAGAGGTAGTTTTTTTTTTAAACTAGTGTCATTTTTATTTTGGTTTTCAAAGAGGAAAGAGAAAAAATAAAAATATATTCAATTTTTTTTTATATATATATTTTTAAGAAGAGTAACTAAGGCTACGGCCGAACATGAGTACGGTGGGGTAAAAGCTTAAGCGTGCTGGGTTTTCTGGACCTTACCCCAAAGAATCCATGCGGCAGTGACCGGAGAACATCTACCGGAGATCTATCAACTTTTCGCAAGGGAATCGATCCGACTCGGAATGAACTGAAGCGTGATGAACTGTCTCGTACGTTTTGCTTTGGATTTCATGTGTTTTTCTTCTTATTTTGATATCCCCGGGGATCACATCGGACAAAAATTGCAGGTAATATGAACTTAAGATATTTTATTTCCAAAAATTACCACGTTTTTCTGAAACCCTCAAGGAGAACGAACGAAGGCAAGAAACTTATATATTTTTTTAATGATAAGGCCCTTCAAATACAGCTGATTAGATTTTTATCTGTGTATACGTTCGTTTTCTTGTTCTGTTGTAAATCCACGCAAATACATATGTAGGTTTTATTGGGTTATGTAAACGTTAAAAGGGTATGGGCAATATATTTTCTTAAAAGTAGAAAAAAAAAATATTATAATAAAAATATGTGTTATTTTAAGGCTTATATTACATGTGTATGTTTTATTATTTGACTCATAGAATATAGTTCATGAATTTAAACAATTGATCCGAGTTTCGCTGTTGGTTGCATAGAGTTTTCCCCCGTACATTTTCCTACGGTTTGTTGGCCACCCGCCCTGAGTACTGAGCTAGTGGAGGGCCCTATTACTATCGTATTTTTCTCTTCCAGCATAATACTTATGTAAAAAGTAAGTTTGGCGCTTGGAGTCAATGATTGACGTCCATAAATATGCTGTGAGAGAAATACGAAATTTTCTTATCACTATTTTTTGCTTAGAAAGAAAAAAGGGAAATATAGATATTTTTTTTTATGATAAGAACTAATAAGTATACGGTAAACGAGTACACCCGTTACAATATATATATATGTATAACTAAATAAACTAAGAGTATTAAATATATTTGATTTGACATTATGAAATCTATTAGTCAATATGTACTTTATGAAATTGTTTTGCATATTTTTTTGCATTTAACTTAATGCTTTTTTGTGTTTTTCAAATAATAATAGTTTTTATAGCTAAGATAACTTTTAGTATATATGTGTGTGTGTGTGTGTGATTTTCCAATTTTTTGTAAGCAAGAAAGTTAAATCTCTGAGTTTTGAAGCCATTAATATTAAGCAATTTTTTTTATGTTTGAAATGCTGAAATATAATCTTCAGCATATACTTGAATGGCCAGTAGTTGAAATGATGCTCCTTTAGTGGCATTTTTGGTCACTTAACAGGAATATTCAATGGATGATTCAGAAGTGACCTAACCAATTATCATGGCTTGACTATGGACATTTGTTACAATAACTATGTCACTTATCATCCTCTATATGCATTGATGTGTTTTCTGCTTTACTAATGTTCTATAATTTAGAGAATCTTCATAGAAATTCTTATAGAATCTAAACTTTTCTTAAGTATGTCTATATTCCTTTATAATCTAATTTACTTATTCCCCCCTAAAAACATTTTTTTGAGAAAACAATTTTTAAATATTTTCCAGTTAACGAAAAAAATTCAATTAAAAAGAAAGTTTCAAAATTAATCTCTAATTTTTAAAAAAGTAATCTCTGATTTTTAACAAAAGTAAGCATGTTTTGAAATTAACATTATAAAAAAATATGTCATATTTTTGTAAATCATGAATTAAAATTAAAGAAAGGAAAACAATTTTTTTTTTTTTTTGCAATCAAATTGTATATCATTATATGTTTTTATATGCCATTCCATTATTTTTATAAAGCTATGAGACTAGGTTGTAACATTATATGATTTTCATGGGTTACTGATATACATTTAGATAAATGACATAATTTAATTGACTTCAAAAGAGACTGGAAATGAAAATATCAGGCCAGTGTTCTTTTAAAATAATGTTTTTAATAGTTAAATTAGTTTTTAAATATATACATAGAATTTATCTTTAAAAAATCATACACATGACATATCAATAACTGTTGTTGGCAATAAAGTTCAGTATTTTGACCAAAGATTTTTTTTAATTATATATAAATGTAATCTTACTATTGGCTTTCCTAATAAATAACTTGGTCATAGACAAGCCAGCTTTTTTTTTTGCATTGGGACGAGTAAGTGACAGCAGTTTATCATATTTTAAAAATATTTCATATTAATTGAAGCTGTTTAATACAATGACAATTTTAATGGATAGTAGTTATAAAAGATATATTTTTTGAGTTCATCCATACGTAATTAACATATGCACATGGACTATGCCTCTCATTATCTGGTAAAAAAAAATTTCATCATCACTTAGTTCAGATTACAATAGCAATTAACCTTGCAAATAAATCTTGCCTAGAGGAAGAAGTAAATTATATACACTGTAGTTGCTAGTTACAACAAAAGAATTATACGTGAAGCTTTATCCCAAGTTCAAAACATCAATAATAATAAAAACAATTGAAGAAAAAGCAACAGTGATTAAAACTTGTTTGTTTTTTGTAAAAAAAGGAACTATAAGTATTATCAGGCAAATTATAAAATGCTATAACATCAAAACTATACATAGTACTAATTAAAAAAAAACAAAATTCTATTCAGATTTAAGACCTCTTTTTTCTCTTAAGGACCAGAGAGTTAATGAAATTCCATGTTGAATTTATGGAGCTCTTATGAGGATATAAGTAATCATTGTCACGTTGATGCTAGGAGAAATAAACTTGCAGATGTGTCAAAACGGTGCTCTTTCTTTTCATGTTAATGAATACTGATCATAATATAGGTTTTTTTAAATACTAAAATCACAATCTGATTATGATACTCATCACTCAAGAAAAATTACAGAAACCATCATGGTTCTCATTTGGAAAATCTTTTTTTAAACCCAATGATCAAAATATCTGTTAATTTTATAGCATGTTGTTTAACACTCATTTCACATTTAAAAATTTTTTTGAATCACGTTCCATATAGTCAATAGTTGTTTTTTTTTTTATTTAAATAATCCAATTACTAACATTTCTATAACATTTTTACAAATAACCCAATTACTAATATTTCTATAACATTTTTACAAATAACATTCTTTATCCATATGATGGTAAGTGTAATACAATTGAAATGTCTGTATAACTGCTATATACTGACTGGGTTATGTGTTTATTTAATAAAGTTATATATATAATGTATGTGTGCAAAGCTGTTCAGTACAGACAGGGTTGTGTCCTTCTAGAAATAATTATATGCAGAAAAGCAGAATTAAGCAAACTGCAAATAACCTACATATTATAATTTGTATATTTAATAATTGTATAACAATATGCAAATGGGCAGAGTTGTTAAAAATGCCTGCAGAACTTCTAATGGAGAAGAAAAAAGCAGACTAGTGTTATTAGTAGAGCAGAATGATAGTAGTTTGATGTGTGCAGTGCAGAAAGCGTAGTTGCAGACCAGATAATTCTGAAGAGATACAGTCACATCCAATTACACTAACTTAAGACATAAAGGAGTAGTAAAGTGATTACTAAAATTGCTAGTGAAACTAACATAGAAAGTTATGGAAGTAAAATGATAAACTCTGAATAAAGTGAATAAACATTAAAATGTCTTTTAACAAAGTGTGGAAATAGAATTTAAATCTATAAATGAACTGTTCAGTGATTAATATCATTTATTGGGAAGTTCAACCAGCCAATCATCAGTTGAACCTACTAATCATTATACATTATTCTCAGTAAATAAACTCATTGTTAAATTATTAAAACTTTTGGGGTGTTCCATTTATAATATAATTATTTAGTATATGGCTGCCTAGATTGTAGTCTGGCCTATATGTATCAAGTGACACAGATTCCAGTACCTGTGTAAGGATTTTGGATATATAGAGAGAAATGCGGAACAGTGTGACAACACCTTTTGATATGAATAATCCAGGACAGTGATGCAATCAAATCTAATTAGATATTTAAAATGCAAGTGAGCAATAAGATGCTCAATAAAATTTCTATTAACATAAAAAGTTACAGAAGTAAAATCAATAAACTCTGAATAATGCAAATAGATATTAAATGAAGGACTTTCAATAAAGTGTGGAAATAGAGGTTAAATCTACATATGAACTGTTCAGTGATTAATATTATTTGTTGTAGAATTTAACCAGCCACTCACTAGTTGAATGTACTAATTATTATTACTAACTTATACATTATTCTGAGTAAATGAACTCGTCAAGTTATTATAACATTTGGTGTGTTTCATTTACAATATAATTATTGAGTGTACAGCTGCCTATTTGTAGTCTGGCCTCAAACATAATAACATCAGTGTTAATTATATATAGATGAAATTTGAAAACATATCTTACATATATAATTACAATTTGTACACTTCAAACACTTTGTAGAAATTTTTTTATTATATGTATATATACACACCCAATCAGATATTTGACTGTCTGAGAGTTTTCCTCAGAGCTATGTTATAATGATAAAATAAAATAGATAAATAATGTAATAAACTAATGTAATCAATAAAATTTTAAAAAAAACAAACTAAAATAAAATATAACTAAATTAAATATGAAATAAAAACCCAATAAAATAATCTGTGTAATATAAAATTGTATAGATTACACATGTGTATTTCTGTTTGAATTGATGCTCATGAACAACCATTTATTTAAAAGTATTATTTCTTTTATTATTTTTTTTAATATTCCCTAATAATTACTATTCATTATAAATTAAATCAGTTTATGGTTATAATTTATTATACCTAAATTAATAAAATACTTATGATTTTATTTTTATGTAATTCTTTATTTAACTGTGATTCATTTATTTTTTAAATCATATGTATTATTTATTGTTCTTTTATATTCACCTTTTTATTCTACAACTACAAATCATAAATATTATAAACCTTTTAAAACTTATTTACTACTGACTATTTCAATGCATTAAAAAATTTTAAAAAAAGTTTTCATAAGAAATTTTAAGATACCGAAATAGTTGGTAGTAGGTAAATTTTAAAAGGCTTCTAATATTTATCATTTTTATTTATAGAGGTATTAAAATAGTCAGTATTAGATAAGTTTAAAAATGTTTATAATATTTATGATTTATAGTTGTAGAATAAAAAGATAAAATATAAAAGAACAATTATTAATAATAGAAGTTTCAATAAGGAAAAAGTAGATCATGATTTAAAAGTAATAATTAAGGGATATTAAATAATTAATAATAAAAAAAATACATTTAAGTTAATGGTTGTGTGTGAATATATATTCAGACAGAATACCCATATATAATCTATATATATTTTATATTATAGGGATTATTTGATTTTATTTGGTTTTTTATTTAATTTTTTTAGTTTGATTTTACTATATTTTGTGTTTGTTTTCTTTATTTTTAATTTATTTATTTTAGTGACTACATTAATTTATATTATGTAGACATTTATTTTATTTTGTCATTATACCATAGCTCTGAAGAAGATTGCAGAATAGTCAAAAGGCAGATTCTGTGTATGTATTAAAAAAAGTTTTGCTATAAAGTGTTTGAAGTAAAATGTGCACATTGTGTTTATATAAAATATTACAGCAAAATAAAGGAAATGATAGATTTAGTGACATTCATGTGTTTGTGTGCTTGTGGTTAAATAGCCTTTACATAACCAGAACAAAGTCTTCTTAAACAGTCCTACAAAGAAAAACAATAACAGAAAATATATTACCAGGTTTTAAGACTTGAATAGTGAGAGTTTAAACTTTTTTATCCTTTAATTAATAATAGTTAGATACTTATTTACCAATAAATTATTGGACGTCTGGCTATAGAATGATTACTCAAAAGAAATATTCTAAGCTGTTTGGAACTTGAAATTTTTTTCATTAGACCCTTTACATACTCTTTCTCTTACCTGTATATATATATTGTAATGGGCACATGCGTACGTTACATTATTTTTTATTAGTAAACATATAAAAAAAAAAAAAGTTCGCCAATAAAAATTTCTTTTTTAAGAATTAAAATAAAAAAATCATCTTAAACTCGCATATATATAAAATCGCACAGATAAATAATTATTAAAATAAAACTTTATTAAAGAAAAAGTATTTTAAAACTAAATTTTCAGAAAAGATTTAGAGATAAAAATATATGTTTAAGTTTGAAAACAGATTAATTAATCTTTTGTAAAATGGAAATGATTATTTTAATTAGTAAACTAGCCTTGGGCATCTAAAATGTATAAGCAACGGTCAGATAGGAAAACAATAGGAACAGAATGGCCAATGAAAGAAATCCATCGGGGAAATTGGACCTCAACGGAAGGATCATCATCAACGATGACATAACGTCCATTGGATCCTAAAGTTATGTATAAAAGGACAAGTTTGAAAATTATTAGTTAGTTAGTTATTGATTATTATTTACGATGTGACTATATGCGTTGGTGCGGAGTTGAAAGAGAAGGGATTGAAAATGAACGCACTCTTCAATCCCTTCAGTTCTGCTAAGAAAGAAAGAGAAATGAACTATCGTTTTCTACATTGAGGACCAACTAAACTAAAAAACCTCTGGATAAATAAAAAACAACGGCTAACTCAACAAATCTCTTTAGGATGGCGTGGGAATTCACGTTCATAGCAAGCAACGGATAAAACTACGGACGTGTTAAAACCGTAAGAACTTTATAAAATATAATGAACAATATTAATTTGAAAACACTAAGAACTTTAAATTTTAAACTTTCCTAGTATTTAAAATAATTGCAATAGAATCCTATCTGACCAATTTTAATATTAATATTAATAATGTTATTTGATATATATATATATATTTTTAAAATCATTTCCATTTATTTATTTTTTGTTCTTTAAGTTTTATTATGATTTCTGTTTTCCGTTAAGTAAATTATATAAATGTTAAATTTAAGTCAGGCGTGAATGGCTGTATAGATTTGTAAAGTTATATTAGGGGAGGGTAATCTTAGGTTATTTGTGTCGTTGTTAAATTGGGTCAATGGATTGGATATATTGATGTAGTTAGTAGATGTAGTCGGAGATTCTCTACTGGCAGAATCGTTTATATATACGCCGCACTCACCCGTTTGCCTATGGAAGGAATTATAAGACGGAGAGTGCAGTTCCTTTCTATGGAGTTTTTTTTTTATTGTTCTTCTCGTTAGATAGATGTAATATTCCTATCTGATGAGAGTCAATGTCTTCTCTTAATCTTTTTGGTGCTGCCGTATTCCGTATTACATTCAATACATCGATATATCAGATGAATTGATGCCAGTTTGACTACGAATTTTAGCCTAAGGTTAAATAGGGATAGAATGTTTTATTTTCAAATGCAAATCTATGTAGTCTATTCATACTCGACATTAAATAAAAATGCATTAAATTTAAGTTGTCTATAGACGCTTGCATGGATTGGTTATCGGTTAAGTATGTTTTGGGTTTTCATATTTGATCAAAATATATAGACATTCGATAAATAATGATACCTTATGGTGAGTATCTATAATGTATTTATTCGGATGTCTTTTAAGTTATTGGTGACAATGCAAGTATCTTATGGTGAACACTATTGGGTTACTTATAAATTTCCCTCTGCAATTGTCTGTATCAATGATTTTATATTTTGATCGTTTATGTTTATTTTGAAATGTTTTTAACCGTTGTAATCTATGTATCCGATCTATACTCAACATTTTAAAACAAACTTTTATAAACTCCTCTGTGCGAACTTATAAAAAATTAAAATGTAAAGTTGTAAAAATTAAAATGTAAATTAAAATCAAAGTTAAAAATGTAAGTTAAATTTTAAAAGGTAAACTGATGCTAAAATAATTTTAAATCTTATATATGTGCGTTAATAAATGTTTGTATGTTAATTACTGGCAGTGGTTTATTTTATTCTTTTTTTATATATATATACTCTTATATTATATTATTAATTCTCTGCTATTCCACTGAGCTAGTGACATGGGCTAATGACCGGATGCAAAATATAAAAAAAAAAATTTTTTTTTTGGGACTTACGTATCTGCCTACTCTATAAATTTTTCTAGGTTCAAATGCCTAGATGACGCCCTGTAGTGCAGTTTACGTAAGTCTATCTTATCCGAATTGTTACAATATATATATATATTTTTAATAAAATAGCCAAATAGATAAATAAAGATGTGAAAAGAAAAAGTATACAGATAAAAAAAAAGCTAAAACAAAATGATAAAAAATTGGAAATGTAAAAATGTTTGTATATTTCAAATAAATAATTTATTTTTTGAATGTATAAAAGGATCACCTTTATAATCATTATTATTTTTTATTCTACTAGATTGGTAGTATTTGGTTTCCTGGATATCAGACTGCTAATATGTTTTGGGGTACATAACATTATGGTATTGTGTTTATTTTATTTACAATACATATACAATCTTTTAATATTAATATTTTTTTTCTATTTTTAGGTTATTCCCTACAAATTGTGATATTTACAATTGTATTAAATATTCCAATGCAAATTTTTGTTATATCAATGAAATTCGATTACTTTGACAATATATTAAATTTTGTAGTAGATATGCTGTAAGTTTTTGTGTAATTATTTATTTTGCATGAAATTATCATGAATATAATTCTAAAAACTATTGCTAATTATTTTTTTATTTTGATTTACAAGTCCTGTTTTAATAACCACCATCTTCGTCAAAATTTTACACATTGTGTGTTCGAAATATTGCTTCACTGTAAATAATGGTCAAATCCTGGCTCTTAATAACAGGCAAGATTTAAATTTATTTAATTTTATTTTTTTTTGTTTTTTACATATATACTTAATTTTAAATTGTATAAAAATTAATAGATTATTTTCATACATTTTTAAAAAAAATCTGTTTTATTCTTTTAAAAAATTAATATTTCTTAAATAAAATTGGTGAATGATATTGCTATTAAATGAATTCTGTAGCATTATGAATAAAATCTTACAAATTCAATATTGATGTCATAGAATTATGAACAATTTTATATGGTTATCAATGTTGAGATTGAACCGGTGTCACTATTAGGTTGAGATTACATGACTATTTCATAATAAAAACAAGTATTTCATCATATTGTGAAAAATTTAGTAATATTTATTAATTATTCAAAACATTATTTGATTTTTAAAATATTCTGTATTGACTTAACCAGCGAGTTGCATCCATTAGATTGATGCTTATAAGAATGCTATATTAATAATTCTAAGGAGATATATAAAAGCCCCTGAACTTGATTAGTAGCATCCAATTATGTGCAAAGAAAAGATTCTGATTTTTGTTTAGAAAAGAGATTGATAATGCTTATAATTTATATAAAGAATCTGTTGAAATTGAGTGTCATATTTAGGTTCTTTGTAATTATTAGATAATTATTTGCAAAAATTGCTGAAATATTTTTGAAGCACAAATGTTAATGATAAGAATTAATAAAAACTATAATGGAAATTAATTACATCTGGTTATTAGTTATAGTAAAAGAAAAAACAAATATTGTATTGATGTTAGTTATGAAGAGTTGTTAATAATTATTATTATTATTTATTTATTTTTTATTTGATTACATCTGAGAATGAAATCTAATAAGCAAAACAAATGCTTTTCATAAGTTTTAACAATATTATAATCTTTAAATAAAAGCAATTGACATAATGTATATCAATAGAATATACAATAATAAGAACAATAACAATTATTAAAGAAAATTATATATTAAAATTAGTGAATGAAATTTAAAATAAAATCAATTCAGTACTATAAATTTTAAGCATATTAAAGATTTTTATCTTTTTAGTTAAATTTTCTAGTTTAGATTTAACATTTAGGATGGCAATTTTCTAAATAGTGAATAAAATATAAAATAAAACCAAACCAATATCATAAATTTTGAACATATTAAAGGTATTTTTTTAGTTTTTTTAAAAAATAATTTTATACTGTTTAGTTTCAACATATATATGGTAATTTTTTAAATATTCTTGAAATATATAGAAATCTTAATCTGCTGTCATATTTGTTCCTGTATCTTCAAGAACTGATATATTTATTTCTAAGGGAATTATTATAATTAGATGTCTTATAATTCTTAACTGTACTATTAAAATAATGTTTTTTAATAATTAAAAGCTGTAAAAATTTATCAAAATCAAGTAAGTGTGACTTATTCAAATTATTTTCAATATGCAATGTACTATATATTAGTCTAATAATCTTATTTTGGATGTCTTTAACCATTTTAAATTAGATGTACTTGAAAAATCACGTAATATCAATCCATAACATAATAATCTTTATAATCTGGTTATTGTGATATGGTCATGATATTCTATTATGAATAACAACACCAAGATATTTAACCATTTCAACCTATTTAATATATATGCAAGTATCATTGCACAGATATTTCTGAAAATTAATACAAATGTTGGAATAGATGAAAATATTAAAACTTCGTTTAAATGAGATGAAGACTATAGCATAAATTTTGTTTTGCTTTTGTTAATGATAATTTTTTTTTAGCTGAATATCCATTTAACAATTTTATTATGATTGAGTAACTTCTAGATTTGAATTTATACTAATTAAAATAGTATCATCTGCATACTAGTAAATTAGTTTTTATTACAGATTCCAGCAATATCATTGACATAAATTAAAAGTAATAAAGGCTCTAAAGAGAAACCTGAGAAACTCCATATTTAACAATGTTCATATGGCTTGAAGCTTCATTAATTTTAGTAATGTAAACTTCATTAAACAGGCCAGCATAAACTGCTTGAAGATAGGTTAATAAATAATCATTTTTACATTCTTTCAAAGTATTAAGTAGTAGTTTATTTGAAGATTCTTTGAGTGATTATTTACTAATATACCTTCAAGTAGTCTATTCTGACCTGTTTAATGAAATTTATTTAAAATTTCTAGGCTGTTTAATACAATTGCTGTCACTCAGAGTCTATTTAAAATCCTATACTTGATAATTAAGTAATTTTCATGAGTTATCTGAGTAATACTTTGATAACAGATTGTTGATATTGTATTGTTTAATATTGAACATTTACTGGAGGTGATATAATATTATTATTTATATATTATAATTTTAAATAAATAAAAATTACTTACCATTATAGCTTCTTTTACATATAATGGAAGCCATTGAAATCATTGTTTTCCAGTGAGTGTTCAACTTTGTTACTGTACAAATACTTTTTTTTTTTTTTTTTTGGAATGCAAGAGTTTTAGATTTAGTAATCAAACTGTAATTAAAATATGTTGGATTTATGTAATAAATTTGTAAAGTATAAAAATTAATAATAAATGCTTTATGGGATATGTATAGAGAAATTATAGAAGAACAGCAATGTTTATCACTTTATTTATTTATAGAAGTCTAAACTGTTAAAGAAAAAAATTATTTATTGTCTAATTAACACAATCACATTCAGAATTTCAGATGTGTGTGTGAATGTATTTATTTATTGCATTAATTATGTCATTTTATGCAATTTGAATTCATCTTAACAACTAATTTACTATTAATATATTTCAACCTTATGTGAATGTATTAAGTGTGGTCATAAAGCCTCATTTTATAAATTTTTATAGTAACTTCCAATGATAAATATTTTCCAAGATATTGATGAGTAGAGGAAAAATTGTAATATCTCTTAAATAGAATTTTTATCAGTAATCCAACACCCCCCTCCCAACAATATCATCAAAACATAATATGATCACCCTTTCATTTGATTACACATACTGTTAATGAGAGTACCAAACTGCCCATAGGATAATGGTGACTGTGGTTTTTGAAAAATCAAAGACACCAAAATGTATGCATGCTGAACTGAGTTCAGATCTATACGACTATATAAGCAAATGAGCTTGGGTTGGAAACATTATGGTGTTCATCTTGGGCTCTTAGCTTTATAGTTAACCAAATAAATAAAAGATGGCTGCTGGAGGATTGCATTCGATCCTAAGGTCTAAGTGCAGTACTCTAAATCCAAAGCTTTTCACTGATGAAAGCCACAAGCTAGAACCTAGTCTGGGGATGTTGGATAAGTAGGCATTAGATAGAGATTTTATGCATAAACTTTCCTGCATCCATTGATTACAAAGGCTTGCACTTGGTGGCACTACTCTATGGAGAGTTTGGTAGTCTTATTAACCTCCACAATAGAGAAGATAGGTTTATTTTGAAAAATAACATTACATTTAAAACAGTTAAAACTGTCATTCTTGTCATGAAAAGATGATCTGGATGAGTTTTTTATGAAATTGATTTTTTTTAAGATGTTATATATTTTTGAAATATATATTTTCTTCTATAACTTTTTTTTTTTTTTTTTACCATAGATGAGGTTTTCTTGAATAATATCATAAATTGAGTCATATTGTTCATTGAAAACACTTAGTTTTGCTATTTGAAGAAAATGATAGAAGAGTCCTGTTAAACACAATAATAGTTAATTGAAATTGACTAGATCTAATCATACAATTTAACAATTAATATTCATTATAAGTCATCAATAAAAATTTTCAATAAATTTTTATTCTTAGACAAATGGAGACATTTTCAATTTTTAATAATAGGAGATTTATTTTAAATGATTTATGTTTTGGAAGAAAACAAGACAATGTTTGTTTGAGGAGATGAGTGCAGAGAAAAAAGAGCATTATCAATGAAGGAGATTACAAGACTGATTGAGAATGAGTATTAATTAGTGGATCGTATTTTATACAATAATATATATTCTTTAAATTTTTTGGAATTGTTCCAGTTAAAAGTTAAAATCATCTAAAATAATGCATGCTAAAAGGTCATCAGATTAATGACATATCTTTTTGTTTCATACATCTGATATTTTTATCCCTTTGAAAGTATTATATATGGATACATTTTCTGATTTTATATAGAATTAATATAAGAATGAATATCTCAGATAAATGAATATAATTACTGGATCTGAGATTTTAACTTTGGTGATTAAAGTTGCTATTTCTTTACTATCCTAATGTTTTGATAAGACATTGATTCCATTTGTTTTGTATT
The DNA here is from genome assembly GCA_028023455.1 of Epiperipatus broadwayi. NCBI lineage: Eukaryota > Metazoa > Onychophora > Udeonychophora > Euonychophora > Peripatidae > Epiperipatus > Epiperipatus broadwayi. Next base: position 5,185,689 of record JAQFVV010000009.1, on the reverse strand, counting down.
TGGTTTATGATTGTATTTACTTTATATTAGTAGTAGTAATTTAAATAACATTTCTCATATAATTTGTAAACTTAGAATTAAATTTCTTCACCTTGAAAGAAGCAAAAATGACATTTTGTGCAAAAGTTACACATTTTTAACATAATTTATTTTCTGCCCCTCCAATTTCAATGATATTTACATCATCTGTATCAAAATTTGTTTATCTAATATGAAATTTTGATTTGCTTAGGCATTCATTCTTGATCTGTGAAGAATAAAAAGTAAGATCTTTTCCAAATTAGTCAATATAGAACTATTGCTATGAATAAAAAATAGTTTTGTTGAAAATGACTAGATTATAAACTGTTAATTTACAGGAACTTTTGATTTTTTCAGTGAACTTCTTGGAAAAATCTTTTATTTTACTTTTATTACTGTATATTATTTTCCTATGCTCATCTACATTTTTTCCTCAGTAAATATCTCAATTTCATCTATCTTCTTTTTGTTGATGTTTTTGATTTAATTCTTTTGTAATTGGAATTTTTCTTTTTCTTGTATCAGCTTTTGAGACCAGGTGGGGTTTGTTTGGGGGGGACAGAACATAAGTATGATTTAATCTATTAAAATTTTCATATATTGAACATTTATCAGTAAGGAAACTGATAGCCTTAATATAAGCTAGTCAAGAATTACATATATTATTGATAATCTTATCTTAAGTTAATTTTAAATAAAAGTCAAAACTATTAGTTTTGATTATTTCCTTATAATTATGCAGTAACTTAGTTTTAATACTATTAAAATATTTAAGAGTAAAAGATAACATTGATAAACTGAATTCATGTCTGAGCATCATTCTCAAAGATAGGGCTAAATTAGAGTATTTGACACTTGAAAAATTTCGTGACTTTCAGGATTTGAATTTTGTTTTCTGCTTTTAATTGATCCTCTACTATTATATAGACAGTTGCAAGGGAGCTTCAGAGGATAATAGAAAGATAAAATTAAAGAATCTGCAATTTTAACAATTTCCATTTGCTCAATATGTGTGTTGAATTCTGCTAAGTGAAAAAAAACTGATATATTGTATGTGGTAATTAATTTACTGATATTTGTCTGATTTCTTCATTAGCTTCATCAATACCTGCATTCCATGTTCAGTAATGCCTTTCACTTTGTTTATCCATCTAATTATAGTATTGGATATTGTATCCAAGTGAAGTATTAGTAATGCTTTTGTTTTAATTAGTCTCCCATTCATTAGTATTGCTATTCTCAACATAGATCATTCACATTAAATATTGCAGATGGTTACTTGACCTTTTACAGTTCTGCTAAAGATATAATTTTTCATATTGCAGATTTTATGAAATTACTTTATTAAGATGTCATCTAGGTCATCTTCTCAAATAATTTTATAACAGAAAGGAACAACTTATGAGTAGATTTAATTTTGTCTATCAAAATTTTAAGAAATTATCTAAAGTAAGTGCATTTTTTTTGACTAATGTAATTTTGATTACTTTTGAGAATTCTATTTCCTCCACTCAATGACAGTAATTATGTCATAGTATCTTTTTTTGCTTAATAACTACACTAAGATTTTGTGAAATTTGACTTCAATTTCATTTACTAATTACTTGATTGTGTCTACCTATCCAATTTTGAAAGATCAACAAACATAAAACAAATAGAATATGAGAAAGAATCATTTCTAAATTATTCAAATATGGTCATATTTAATAATTAGTAAGCAATTTCTATTCAACAATTTTAGGTAACTCTTTATTAAGAAAACTAAAGTAATCAATAATCATCTAAATGTTTTGCTGAGTCACAGTCTGTAATATTGTAAATCTGAATTGAATTATGGTACCACTTCTCTATTTCATCATCAGTCAATATATGTTAATTTGAGAAGAAAATAAATGTATTTGAATGATGTAATTTGAGAGCTTTAATTAAGAAAGTAATGCCTCAAAAGTATCACAATACACAACTAACAACAATGATAAGATAAACCTTAATATGGGAACTAATGTAAGACATTGAAATTAACAAATATGCAAATAAATACAGTATCTAGAATTCTATTTTAATGTTTATTAATAAATGTATTACTTTAATTGCATTTTATATTAATTATAACTCTGTGAATCCATATTACCCATATCAAGATTTCCTCTAATCTGAATCTTTTTATGTCTTAGTCAAGTGTATAGTACTTATATATATATATATATATATATTGTGCCAGGCATTATCAAATGGCCTTGCACAAAATCTGCTGTAAAGAATATTACAGCAGATACATATATAGATTTGTACATATTAGGCACAACAAATATATAAATGCGCTATATTGATAATGGAAGTTGGATCTGAGCAATTAGAATGCCCACACACACCAATCTAAAGCAAACATTTAATGGATACACAAATATTGTACACGTATAATAAACTCATGTATTTTTTTTATTTTTCATTTTTGTATATTTTATGATATTTTATGTATTTTGCTTTTTTCTGAAAAATTCAAATAGAGAAAAGCAAATTTATTAAACAAATGGATCAAATGTTGGAACATATTAGTAAAGTAAATAATTAAAGCAATTGTTCCAGCAGACTTGTATATATTTTTTTTATTATATATTTTTTTTAATTACTTTTCTAAAGATTCTAATTTTATTCTGTAAACTAAGTAATGTTAATTGCTTTTGCAAAAATCTGATCAAAAGCAAAATGTTTGATAATGCTATAATTAAACTGTTATCTCTTTTAAAAAAATTCTTTTGAATTGATTTTGTAAGCAAGTGGTCTGGGTTATTCAAGATGGCATTATGTCAAACTTAAAATGTACAATTTAATCGGAAAAATTGTAAGGAATGTTATGCAACCTAAGTGATAAGATAAATTGAAAGGATTGGCTGATTCATTCTTCTCAGAGGGCTAGTGGGATTGGTTTATAGTTGGGGTAGTTAGTGCTGTGAGTTTCATTCTTTCTTTGGCAGCCATTCTGGGCAAGTCATTCACTTTTTTGGCTCCAGAGATTCTTCAAGCAACTAGCTACTTAAAGATTCATTTACAAATAGGACTAGACCACTGCTGACATTTTCTAAGAACAAATCCATTAGATAGTTCTTTTAAGAACTCTTGATCTCTTATGGATTTAATAAACTAGTGGAGACAGCATATGAAAATTTAATAAAATCTAATATTATCATATACAAACAGAGGAAGATATGAAGCAATCTACTAGAGAGTCCAGCAAAATGACCGTGGGGTAGACAACTAGCCAGTGCACTGCCCTTTCTCTGTCCCAAGCCGCCAAGATGTGACCACGCCAATTCCAGCCGCCCATGATGATGACAAATGCTGCCTTGCTAAATGGATGAAACCTCACCACACAGCCAGTTAACTTGAAGCCCACTCAAGAGCCCAGAGGAGAAGAATGAAGATGCAGATATAAGTTTATTTTAAGATGTTTTATTAATATTGAAATAATTAACTTTGATATTTCCGATATATTATTATTTTTTTGTTATTATTATTAATCATTTAAAAAAGAGAGAGTTGTCTCTCGCATATGTATATTGAATTTACGGTTATTATGGGCATAAATGATAAAGCTTTTACGTAAATCTTTTAAGTCAATTTTTTCTATTTCAAATTCTAGTATTTTTAACAAAGGTTGCAATGAGATTCTTTTTTTTTTGTTGCTATTCATTTTGCTCTTGTTGTTATTCCTGAAATTCGTCATATATAAATATGCATGTATATATTGTAACGGTCAGAAAACGTGTGACTCGTAAACATAGTGCAGAATTCGACCACCATATAGAACAGCAGCACCATCGAGTAGCGAAGCCACGCGTGGTACTGAGTTCGAACATAGTTTATCGGTTCCACAATACAATCCACGAAACAACGCATCTGATGCGACATTAGTAAATATTTCCTTAGGCACGGTGGTCAGGGATATGCAAGAGATTCATGATTTTATTCTCGAGTTAGCCAATAATCAAACTAATATTAATTAAACATTCATATTTACATAATCGAGGAAATATTATATAGAATGGGTATCGAATAAATGAAACGTAACTGCAGACATATAGTTTAAAATTATTTATTAATACATTTTAATAAAATCATTTACTAATAATATTTTAGGGATTCAAAGCTTCAGTAGCGGAATTTGCGACATGATTATATTTTAAAGAATACATTTATTTATTTAGACATTATTTTATATTGAGGATTTCAGTAGCGGTATTTCCGATACTGTAATGTTTACAAAAGGAATACATTTATTTGAAGGCGTAATCTAGCTACCTAAAATTCTCGAGTAAGTATTTCTAATGCATGCCTTGGGGAATTTATACCTTTGCAATGCAAGAGTCTAAAAGTAAGATTTAAGAGTGGCAGCGGACATATATTTATTTAATTAAACTATTGATTTTATGACTAAGGGCAAACATTTATTTGAGAGTGAATTATGAAGATAATGCAGAGGCGGAGTGATATATAGAATAATAAAACTAAGTAAAGGAACACGTACGCTTTAGAAAGGCGATATGGAATGGCAGTATATTGAAACTGCAATGCCGCGAATGAGTTTATAAAACTGTCGGGCTGGTCTCTGCCGCGGCCCGACGAAGTAAGGTGTCACATAAGCATAACCAGGGACAAGCGGTACGTGTCGCAATTTGCCGGCTGGCTGCATGACAGGTCAAATCCTACGGGAGCATTTATTATGTCCGCTTGTGTAGGACGACGGGGGTTAATTTCAACCCTAAAGAATCCGGGATATTTACGGCGGAATAGATCATCGCGTCTTTAAAACGTAACACATGTATAAGTATAAACGATTATGATAAGATTTAAATAGATTTCTAATTCGGCCCCACATTATCAACATTTACTAAAGAACGTTGGTGACTCTCAAAGAAATGTAATTTTATGGAATTATTCATGATGATTTAATAAATACAAAACATATATAAATTGGGAATTATTATAACTAATACGTCAGCCATTTGCGAAGTAGTAGACCCCTGCATTACAATAAATGATGCATTGAATGCGTGTCGATTTATATGAAAGTTAAGTTAGTTATGAAAGCAAATATTAATGAAAATTTGACACGCATTCATTGTTCCAAGCGATCATAGATTTAAACTTTAAAAATAGAGACAATTGTGAGCATGCAATAATTAAATAATAAATATAGATAAAATGTAGATTTTAGAAATACGCACCCAAGATAGAATGAGGTAAGCTAGATTAGTAGAGAAATTTACACATTAAGTTAATTATTCAGTTTTAGTTATACATATGGTAGTTTTTACATTTTATAATTTAGATAAGTAGTATGAAGAAGAGCTATAGCATATTATTAGAGTACTCTAGAGTTTGAACACAGACAGGTACCTGTTTTATAAGAAGTTTTCTGATTCCATGAGTTTAGCAGCAAAAAGTTCACGAGTGGCAAGTCTTTCTTGTATTTAGATATTTCATTTAATTTCACAGCAGCAGCAGCTTTTTCATTTATTTCAGGCAGCATATCTTCATGGTGAATTTATGACGGGCAATGGAAAGTTCGGCATCCGATAGGCCATATCCCAATGGAGAATAGTCTAGGTGCTTTACTCGGTCATACCTTGGCAGGAACAAATTATTTTTATATTTTGGAGACTCTCAGTGCTCGAGAGCAAAGCTAAAGTTTAAGTGAATGTCTCCAGCAAGTCTAAGATGGCCTCTTTTTTTATCTTGATCTTTCACATTTTTGTTAAGATATTTTTAGGTTCTACTTAATCTGCCCTGAGGATAATCAATGCATTTTGTTGGTTTTTAATTAAAGAAAGCTGCCGTTCTATTGTTTACATTTTACATTTACTAATTACATTTTGGGGAATTTTTCTTTAATTAATCTATTATCTATCACTGACCGATGCTTTTAAATTTCAAAAACAAAAAGGGAACATAAGATTATTTTAACTTTTAATTAAATATTACATCAGATTTTTTTAGAATTATTATTAAATGAAATTTAAACAAAGCAATAAATACGAACTTTATAATCCAAAATAAATGATTAAAATTATACAAAATTATATAACTAAAAGAAATCTAAATTATATTATTTTATCCCTATTTATTGCGTTTAATTTGAGATCGAAATGTGTGCGTGTTTATGCTGAATTCTACATATATTTATACATTTTTAATATTGTTACACACACAATTCGATATCAAAAAGTTTAAATTTAGGCGGGATAGACCGGTCAGTGAGAGACGACAGAAAAAGGTGAAACTTAAGATTCCAATACGAATCTTACTGTTTCAATATATGCGTACATACGCTTATAATATTCGGTAAATACGATGTCTCATGCTGAATATCTAAAAATGTATTTAACTGTATATCCCTTTTAAGTTATTTTTTTGTCACTGCTGCACCTCATGATGCGTGTAAGAAGTGATTGATCTATTATAGATTCCCTGTAAGCAAGTACTCTAATAACTTTATATTTAAATAATAGTAAGTGTATAATTGTGCGCACGTATATACATGTATAGGAATTTATCTATAGCAAAAGGGAAATAGATACAGCACCTTATGGTGAGTATGATATAGTATCTGAGCCAATGCAACCTATAGACTTGTTGAAAATATGAAATTAGTGAAATATTTCATAGTGCAAAAATATGTATGCATAGTTGTTTTTTTTTTTATTTATTATATTTGCTATTAATAAAAAGGTTTTAAAGTCATCAGTAAAAGCATATGCCTGTATGACCGAAAATCTCATATCTGTATATCAAATCACACAAAGTAAATTTTATTTCTACTTGGGTAAAAGGAACTCAGACCACTTCCATTCTTTATACAACATTGTAAATAGCTTTAGGGATTTATTATTTTCTTATATAAATTGTATTTTATCGATTTCAATGCCTCGTATATATATATATGGGTTTGTGATAATTATTTAGTATTTTTTTTAATATATCATCATTAGTATGAAACGGTGGTGGGTATTTGGGATTAAATAAAATATTTAATCATAATATTAAACTTGTTTCATTTTCATATTCTTTATATTGATAAAAGCGTGTCATTTCCTTATCAACCATGTACCTATAATAATCATTTAACTTACCCATTTGAAGACCCTAGATGTAGAGTGACCGAGCTAGCCACAAGGGATATCACTCTACTGGGGTGTTAGATCTTATTCTTATGATCCGCTGAACATATGGTATTGCACATCCTTCTAGGAAGGTGAGAAAAATTCATTTTTTGATTCTTTTCTAGAAGTGGCGCGCAAAAGTCTATTTTGTAAATAGATTTTTCAAAGGTGTGTACTTGCCATTGTTCTAAATATTTGGGCATTCAAGTAAGATATCAACTAAAGGGTGTTTTTTAACTGGAAGTGTCCTGTCAATCCACTCTTTCTATCAATTTAGCTGGAAGTACCAATATACATGAGTACAGACAATTGGCTAAATTAATATCTATTTCTTTACCTGTTGAATCTTGGTCACTTTATGCTCAGTGCAAGATTAGGAAAGGTATTCCGCAGGGAGAATGGTCCGGTACAATATATATATATATTGTACCAACATTGAATTGGTACATAATAATTTTATCTAAAAATTATTAAAATAAAAATCTTTCGTAAAAGAAAACAAAAGTTTTATAAACTAAGTAAAGAGTTTTTTCTTATTATTATTCGTTAAAATAAATAGTTAAAATTTTAAGAGTTCTTGAAATAAAACTTACAATTAATTAATTAAAAGGGGGGAGGGGGAGTTTTCCTGTAGAAAAAACTAAAAGTTTAGAAGTTAAAGAGTTTTATTTATTATAAGTTAAAAGTTAAAATATAAATCTCTTTTCATTCGAGTTTATTAGAATAAATTATACATGTGTGTAAATGTAAGCTTGTTAATAAAATATATAATAAATGCGTGTATATGTGCATGTTAAAATCATATTGAAAAAACACATGAAAAAAATATTAAAAGGAAAGTTAAAAAATATATATAACAACAAGTTCAGCGGTGGCTACTAATTAAAAATATAAAACAACACATTTGTGATGGCTGCTAATTAAAATACCCAACAACAAGATTAAAAAGGATTAGTTACTAAAGGAATTTCGACAACACATATTACCGGAGGATATTAAAAGGACAACACATTGTAGGTATAATAGCCATTTTTTATTGGACAGTCAGTGAGGACAATCAGTTGAGTTAATTGCATCAGAGATCAGTTTATTATGTATGAGTCAGAAATGCCAGTGTTAAAAACCCACGGGAAACATACGACTCTCCAGCCTGAAGTCCGATGAAAACAGCCAATATACCCGATCTTAAATAATGTCTGCGTAACAGCTTGAAGAATCTCCATCAGTATCTAATTGTCTCCAGGAATAATACGAACTAATAATCATCAACTCTCTGCAGGAAAATTTCAAATCTAACTAGTTAGATATACTTCATTAGAAGCAGCAACAGCAAGATGTATCCACATTCGAAAATCCTAGGTAAACATTTTCTTATTATTTATAAAGTAGCCATTGCTTCCGTAAGAAAATTCGTCAAGCCTCCAAGAGTCGAATTATATGAACTCTATAGCACATAAAAAATGAACTATTTAATGCTTTATTATTATATATGTGAGTATATGAGTTAATATGTGCGTGATCATTGTATTAGTGTTATTAGTTAAATTAGATAAATACCAGTGTTCTATTAAAATTTACAAGAATATTTAAACTAGTTTAGAAATGTTAATTAAAATAAATTGTCTTTAAACTTAAACTTTATTTGTCGGTCAATTCTTTTTATCAATTCCTTTTACCAATTCTTTTACCAAATCTCTCTTACAATTCTTTTTACCAATTCTTTTACCAATCTTTTCATCAATTGTTTTATTAATTATTTTCACTACTAATTATATATAATCTGTTAGTGATTACAAGTGGCTGAGCTAGTCTATGGGTATAACTTAGGTGTTGAGTTAGTGGCCATTGTTCAAAGTGTGTTGTTTATTCTTTCTGAATAGATAACTATTGCTCGTGTTTACACAAAACAAAAAAAAGTGCTTTGAACTTGGTGTTGAACTCAACAGTCGAGAAGAAGTTATGTCCTGGAATTATAACGCTAGTTATATATTTTATAGGTATTGTTTGGACTTACATACTTTCTGAGTATGTTCTTTTCTGCCTAAGAGACCGGTGTTTTGATCGTCCCATATTCAAACCCAATACAAAATCAGGCTCCATGTTGGGTGCCATTTTGTACCGGGTTCGAATATGGGATGATCAAAACACCGGTCTCTTAGGCAGAGAAGAACATACTTGGAAAATATGTATGTTCAAATGATAGCTATAAAATATATAACTAGCATTACATTTCCAGGACATAATTTCTTCTCGACTGTTGAGTTCAACACAAAGTTCAAAGCACTTTTTTTTGTTTTGTGTAAACATGGGCACCAGTTATCTATTCAGAAAGAATAAACAACGCACTTTGAACAATGGCCACTAACTCAATGCCTAAGTTATACCCATAGACTAGCTCAGCCACTTTTAATCACTAACAGATTATACATAATTAGTGGTGAAAAGAATTAATAAAACAATTGATGAAAAAAATGGTAAAAAGATTTGACAAAAGAATGGTAAAAAGAATTGTAAGAGAGATTGGTAAAAGAATTGGTAAAAGGAATTGATAAAAAGAATTGACCAACAAATAAAGTTTAAGTTTAAAGACAATTTATTTTAATTAACATTTCTAAACTAGTTTAAATATTCTTGTAAATTTTAATAATAGAACACTGGTATTTATCTAATTTAACTAATAACACTGATATAATGATCACGTACATATTAACTCATACATTCACATATATAATAATAAAGCATTAAATAGTATTTGAAATTTAAACATATTTAAAACACACAAATTAATAGTTCATTTTTCATGTGCTATATAGTTCATATAATTTGACTCTTGGAGGCTTGACGAATTTTTTTACAAATGCAATGGCTACTTTATAAATGAGAATAAGAGAATGTTTACCGAGGATTTTGGAATGTGGATACATCTTGCTGTTGCTCTTCTAATGAAGTATATCTAACCAGTTAGATTTGAAGTTTTTCTGCAGAGAGTTGATGATTATTAGTTGGTATTATTCCTGGAGACAATTAGATACTGACGGAGATTCTTCAAGCTGTTACGCAGACATTATTTAAGATCAGGTATATTGCTGTTTTCATCGGACTTCAGGCTGGAGAGACGTATGTTTCCCATGGGTTTTTAACACTGCATTTCTAACTGATACATAATAAACTGACCTCTGATGCAATTAACTCAACTGATTGTCCTCACTGACTGTCCGATAAAAAATTGGCTATTTATACCTACGATGTGTTGTCCTTTTGATATCCTCTGGCAATATGTGTTGTCGAAATTCCTTTAGTAACTAATCCTTTTTAATCTTGTTGTTGGGTATTTTAATTAGCAGCCATCACAAACATGTTGTTTTATATTTTTAATTAGTAACCACCGCTGAACTTGTTGTTATATATATTTTTTAACTTTCCTTTTAATATTTTTTTCATGTGTTTTTTTCAATATGATTTTAACATGCACATATACACGCATTTATTATATATTTTATTAACAAGCTTACATTTATGCACATGTATAATTTATTCTAATAAACTCAAATGAAAAGAGATTTATATTTTAACTTTTAACTTATAATAAATAAAACTCTTTAACTTCTCCTAAACTTTTAGTTTTTTCTACAGGAAAACTCCCCCTCCCCCCCTTTTAATTAATTAATTGTAAGTTTTATTTCAAGAACTCTTAAAATTTTAACTATTTATTTTAACAAATAATAATAAGAAAAAACTCTTTACTTAGTTTATAAAACTTTTATGTTTTCTTTTACGAAAGATTTTTATTTTAATAATTTTTAGATAAAATTATTATGTACCAATTCAATGTTGGTACAATATATATATATATAATGATTATTTATCTATTTTTACTGTATATTAAATCTCACTGTTTGTGGTCATTTGTATTGCACTTGAAAATTATTATACATGTATTATTTAATTATGGATATAATTGATTTCCTTTTATTTCACTTATGATTTATGTAAACATTGTATACAGAATTATGAAGTTCTTGTTATAATCAACTCAATAAATAGATCGATGGATGGATGGATGGATGGACAGATGAAAAGACAGACAGACAGATAGATAGACAAACTGATAGACAGAAAGTTAGATAGATAGATAGATAGATAGATAGATAGATGGATGGATAGATGGATGGATGGATTTGTAATGATCTTTACTTTAGAAAATCAAACTACTGTTTTTATTTATTATCTGTTATAAAGCTCTATTGTAATTCTATCTGTAAAACTATAAAGATCTACAAAAGAAATTAAAAATTTTTGTTTTTTTTGAGACACTCTTTGTAGGTAAATAATTAAAAATTGTAACTAAATATTATTATCGAATATTCTGCTTTACTATTGATAATTTTATTTCAGACGAATTTTATTCAACTTTATGTACTTCATGTTTTTTTACAATATCATTAATGGGTTGTTTTCATCAGTGTTTCGATTTTTTCGAGCTGTTATATATGGCATTTGGTTTTTACCGAGATTAGATACCAGTTTACTTTCTCATCGTTTTGAGGATATGGACCCAGGTTAGTATTTATTGATATATGTTATTTATAAACAAATATTTATATATGGGAGCGAAACAGTAAAAATAAATAATGTTTATTAGATTATTTATAAATAATGCTTTAGTTCCAAACAATAAAACTGTTTCAAACATAACAATTACATATATGTCTTGTAATAGTTAATAAATAAAGATTATTATCCAAATCCTATCTGAAATGCAAAAAAAAAAAAAATATTCAAAATCATCTTAGTCTAGCTTTTTGATATATAATTACAGTGCTAAAGAAATCACAAAATTTAAGTTTAATAATATGGGCTAATACAAATATGATCTGCAAAAATAAATTAACATTCTAGAAAAATAAGATATAAAATCATAATAATGGAATTAAATTCTTGATGAACAGAATTGGGTCCCAAAATCTGCATTATATTTCTAAGAAATAAATTAAACATAGTGGAATGGGAAATAAATAGTGTTCAATCAGTATTCAATTGATGTATATTTTCAACATTGTTTGAACCAATATATGAATTATATATATATGTATATACAAAAGATATTGTAATTAATGAAAAATAATTTTATAAATATAAAATTATTATTGCCAGTAAGTAAATAAAATTTAATTTGAAAAATATTGCAACTGATAAAGATTCTTATAACTTGAATAAAATGTATAAATATATGTGTAGATATCAGCATTCTTGAAAGCTGGAGAATTTCCATGTTTCATCAGATTTGAATCCCAGATTATATTGATTGATGTATATGCTAATTAACTACTTTGATATGAAAATTTACTTATATTGTAATGGTCATATGCTTACAATCAGAATAACTAACCTAAGAACCAAGCAATGATCACTAACTCACATGTGCGGGTAACATATATAGGAACATTACTACAGACAATACAAAGCCAAACCTCATTATTTATGTCTCCAGGATAATTTTACATAGCATCTGATGTTAACATATATTATTTCTCTTATATCCCTTTGAGGTCAAGGGGATACAAGAGACTTAAGAACTAGAATGCTAATTGTGGTAAACAATGCAAATATAAAAGGTAATGAGTATATAAATTTATTAATAACATATATAAAAGATATAAACAAAGTGAAATAGTATTATATTATCAATACCTTTCTGAAATTATTAAAATAGAGGGACTATATGTGTACTTGTAATGGTTTACATTTATCAATCATTAATGATTCTAAGATTAAACATATTCTCATTACTCTTGATGCATGGCCTGGGTGGAACATGGACAAATTAATGTTTTCATGCATTCTAATAACCTCAAGAGTGGAGGTTTTGCATTATCCTAAGCATTAAGCATGGTGTAGCTGGAACCATTCATATACATGGATTACAATCAGTTACATCAATAGATAACTGCAAATGACAAGATTATGATCTGTTGACTCAATTCACATTATGAATATTCTATGTCAGACCTTGACAATATGTCATCAAAATAATTTTTTGTGATGTTAGGTTATAAAACTATACAAAGTTCACCCAAGGATGAACAATATATGAAAGAGAGATCTTTGACATGGCCATATCCAGAAAAGATCTCTGGTAATTTAGTCATATGAAGAGAAAAAGATCATTGCTTAGATAACTAGTACATGGGTTTATCAATATGAGGCTGGAAAATTCATTTGCATTGATGATTATTATATTAAAAAGAACCAATACCATAGCAATGAAACAAATTGGTAGCAGGAAAATAATCATTAACAAGCCTGGAATTACGGTTATATGGGTTTCAAGCATGAATGGTCAATTTTTGAAATTGCACAAGCAATTATATATTACATTACCCAGTGCATTTTAATGTCTCTTTGTCACAATCATTTTCAATACCCAAAGGTTGATAAACTATTTAATTAACCACTGTTTAATTAAAATTCACCCTAAAGATTGTATTCACACACACTATCTATTACAGTGCTGCATAGGTATAAACATATGAGGTAGCTCAAGAATGGTCTATCATTTCTGCATAGAACAATAATTAACCCTATAAATAAAACTGACATTAACTATAATACTTATCTCAGCCAGGATATATCTTAAATGATATATATTCATCCCTTAACAAAAATGTTAATTGATTTAAATAATTATTTTTATATCTATGTACACTAATTTTACTTGACCCTTGACAATTTTATTAACGAAGCAAAAATTGTAAACTAAATGTTTAAATGAAATAAGTTACTAAAAGAAAACAAAATCTTTGAGCCGATTAAGAAAGGGGGTTGAGCATCTCTGTATTTTAATAATGAGGTTTATTAGATTGAGAGAAATAATTCTTGAATTAATAAAAGAAAGAAATTTTTTTTTCTCAACAGTACATTTGTCAATTGATTTCTCAATAATAAATATAGCACATATACATTTCTTTTCTAAAATGACCACTAATAACACATACTCAGCCAGTTTTTAAATATATAGGTTAGTTTAAATTAGAGATGTATATAATGATAAGGATAGAATAACAATAAAAATTAAAAAAAAGAAGAAAATATATAAATGAATATGAATTGTTTAAATTTATTGACATTTTTTAAATTACAGAGACCTCATATTAAGAGTTTAATGATTTCTGCAATCTTTATGAAGGGTTTGAACATAGCTCTGTCTGAAGAGTTTGCATGAAGATTTAATGGCATGAAACATTCCATATTTGGTAATTCCTAAATTCCATTTTGATGATTTTTGGCCCTTTATCATTTCTTAGTAGATAAATATTAAAACAGGCAAAACTCACTATACATATTGTGGTCATGTGATGTTTATTAGATAAATATTGTTCTAGAGTTAGACTGGTTATTTGGATTAGCAATGGTTCAATTTATGGGACCATTCAGCATGGAGGAATGGTGTGATAGTATAATTTTAAATGATTAAGCTTTTATTCTTTTGGAACAATTACAAGAATTCAACAGGTTCAACATATATATTATTTTAGGAACACTGGCATAGAGGTACAGTTGACAATGGACTTCAAATATATAGCAATTTATATACTACATTGTGGAATTCAAACTAATAGAAGCTAATATAGGACCAAAGATAAATAAAAGACTAAAATAATTTTCTATAATTTTCAAAAACACACACACAAAAAAATTGGTATTAATAAATTAGAAGTTAAAGATTTATAAATACCTTATGCAAATTATTAATATATATGAAAACATAATGGATGAAATTAAATTTAGATTTAAACTTGGATAAAATGCTTTCTATAGAAATGATTTATTGTTAAAAAGAAATATTGCCCATGTTTAAAAGTACAAATTTTAATAAATATATTATGTTAGTGTTTTTTATGAATCTGAGACTGAATACTTAAAAGAAGAGCTGTACAGAAATTTCAGATCTTACAATGAAGTATTAAATCTTTTATTGACAAATAGGAATCAAATTATAAAAAATTCACACTGAGTAGTTATGAACCAATTTAAAAAATCTTAAGTATTTACTTAAGCCAAAAAAAAAGTGGAAAAATAAGAAAATAAATATCAGAGAATTTTTATATATGATATAGATTCCTATGAAAATGAGTCTGGAAATTTTATCTTATAAATAATTTAAAAAAAAAAAAAAAAATCTAATGTCTTTAAAGGGTTAATTTTTTGAAAGTGTAAGTCTTTAGAAAGTGACTCCCGATAAACAAATTACTGAATCTTATGAACTATGCATAACACATTTGTCAAGAAAATAAAAAGAAGCAAATTTAAAAAAAAATTAAGTCAAGAATATAAATGTCCAAAACAAGGATTTACATAATACGATAAAACAAAAACAGCTCTCTATTCTGATTGTAGTAAGACTGAGTAACTAATGATTAAATGTTATTCCATTTAAATCCCAAACCACTTTCTGTTTCTTGACTTTATTAATGAATTGGATTCAAAACTTGATGTAAAGCATTTAAGCATATTTGTTTAAATACATTTTACTATTCATATTCAATCAGTTTGAGAATGGAGATTTAAGACTATTACTATTTAGTAATTACTGATTACTCAAGTTTATTATAAATGTAAAATAGAAAGCTGATCTTGCTTTAAGATGGTGTTAATTGCAAATGATATGTCAAAACCATCAAACTCAAACAAAATTTTTTTTATTAAATAAGAAGCAATTATAATTTGTAATAATTTAGATCAATTTATTCTCAATTTTAATCTTATATTAAATAATTTTTGAAAATAAATGATTAATAAATGCGTTTCATTATGACATACATAATGCATCTGATTAAAAAATAAATAGACAAGATATGAATAAATAATACAGTCAGTAATCTGTATCATTTCTGCACATTCTTTTATTTAAATTGAATACTAAAACACTCAGAGAAATGTGAAAAATTAAATAAATGTAAGCAAAAAAAAAAAAGGGCATTCTCATTTATTTTGATGAGGCTTTATATTCAGCTGGTTTTCAATCAATTGCATTTTTAAAGGGAAATTATAGATATTAGAAAGATTGTATAATACAAGTAATTCTTGTTAGATATAATTTCTAATTTCAGATGCTTTAAAGTTAACAAAAGAGAACAACATAATTCAGTTATCTCGTAAAATAAAATTAAATTATTTGCCTCTCATAATAGTATTAAAAGACTTAAATATATTTTTTCTTACTAAATCAGAAAATTTTGGAATAATTTGTCACCCATAGTATGTAAGATACCCATTTGAATATGACATATAATCAAAATAGAACCACAATCTCTGTATAAAATGATAGAGAAATGGAACACAATATATTCAGAAAGGTACTAGTTGGTTAGGTGTACTGTGGCCACTAGGCAATGTTGCAGTACCATCAAGAACCACCAAGAAGCCTACAAGCGATAAATTTCTATCCAAAAATCCCCAAAATCGATGTAAAATTAAAATGCAAAAATCGCTGAAATCGATGTAAAATTAAAACACAAAAATCGCTGAAATAGATGTAAAATTAAAATACCTAAGGTGAACAAATCCTCGACCCCCTCCCACATAAATCAATGTAAAATTAAAATACCCAAAGCAAGAAATCGAAAAATTAAAACGCCTAAGGAAATGAAATCAAAAAAATCATTCTAAAATACATATTAAAAAGAAATCAAATGCAACACTCCCCCACATGAAGAATTCGATCAAAAATAAATACAATGCAAATTACAAAAAAAAAAAATCATGAATGCTATTTTCAAAAGCCTATGAAATAAAAGAAAAAAACTATAATAAAAGCCTATGAAATGAAACAAAAACTATAATACTAAATCTCAAAAAAATTAATGAAGACTCATTAATGGCAGGAATGCAGTACATTTAAAAAAAATCCTCTGACTTTCAACATTATTACATGAACTATAATAATTCACAAACTTCTGTAATGTCTTTGCCCCTAAGTTTTTCAGAGGGGTAGAAAAACACTTATAATCCGATCGATAACATAAACGAGTATAAAGAATTATAGCTAAAAATATATGAAACTCGGCTGAACAACTCTTAAAACAGTTGAGCCGCAAATAGCTCTTAATAGCTTTACATATCCAACTTCTTCTGTTAACAAGATTGTAACAAGTGCGTGATATTTTCCTCTAGCAGTTTATATATCCCTCTGAGTTCTTTTGTTAAGTCTTATCTGCTACATTCCGAAAACTTAATCGTGTGTTTTCCAACTCTGTTTTGATTGTTCTTAACTTTAATTAGTTATTTTTATCTCTTATAAAAATAATCCCCACAACTTGTTTTTAATTATAATTATTTCCATTATAATTAGTTATTTTTATTTTTAATTAAAATAAAATCCTCACAGCTTGTTTTCAATTATAATTATTTTTACTTTCAACTAAAATAAGCGAAAACTTCTGGAGTAAATTGTCTCTAGTAAACTCGCTGTTTATTTCTCAACAAATGAATACAACACTTCCTCCCCTCACTCCAGAAGTTAGAGTTTATTTATGTTACTCATAATCATCTAATCTATGCGGTTTTCTTTTATCCTGTACAGGTCTGGGTGATTTCTCTTTTTCAGCTTGGAGAAACACTTGATTTTTCTGATTAATCGATATAACCTTGAGATTTGTGTAAACTCTTCTTTTTCCTCGCCGCTTTGAGTGCTTTTTTTCTCCCGCTTTGAGAAACTCTGGGTTTTTTCCTGTTCTCCGGTTTTTATCTCTGACAGTTCACTGTCCCACGATTGCTGCTCTTCCAAAAAATCCTTGAAAGTATCTGTTTCACATTCACCTTCAGCCATCCTTTCTTGTAGTTCCATTTGTTCAGGTAATTCTGACATTGCGAGTTCACTTTTTAAATCTTCATTCGATCTTTCAAAACTCTGACATTCTGAAAATTTGCTTTGTAATTTTTCACTAAGTTTTGCATTTTGTTGTTCAAGTTCTTCTTTTAATTTATTTAATTCATAAATGTCCAGTTTTAATTTGTGCACTTCTTTTGATAGTTCTTTAGCCGTCTTTTCATATTGTCGACTAGAAATGCTCGTATTGATTATACTATGTTCTAATTCTGTTACTAGTTGTCTAGAAACCTTCAATTTTCCTTGAAATTCTTACAGTTCATTTTGTAATTTGGAATTATAACTTTTCAGTTCTTGTAACTGCAAGTTGAGTTGTAGCTCAGATTGCATCTTTTTCTGAAGCACGATAGATAATTCTTGGTTCCTTGACTCCAATTCTTGTAGTTTAGTGATCTCTCTTTATCTTTGCGAAATAGTCCTATCTCTCATGGCAATTCTTTGCCCTTTAGTTGATACATAGTTAATGGTATACATTGAACCATCTGTATCTGGATCACATTTTGTTTGACATGGTTTTTTGCATACAGCTGCTAAATGTCCTTTAAATCCGCAGTTAAAACAGTTTTCTTTTTTCCATTTGCAATTCTTAGATACATGGCCAGTTTTACCACAGCAGAAACATTTCACTGCTAACATTGTCTATCTCTTTATATTTTCATTCTTTGGCTGCTTTTGATCTATTTTATAAACTGCCATTTTGCTGGTCTCTTCTGAGTTGTTTCTAAAAGCTATGGCTTGCTCAATTACTGTTTCATATGCTATTCCTTTTTAATAGCCACTTCATATGATAAGTCGCTTTCCGTTAACAACATCAGTCACAATCTTTCACCGTGCATTCCCCACAATAATTGATCCAGCAAAGCTTGTTCTAAAAATTCGCCATAATCACAGTTTTTTGCCAACTGTTTTAATCCTGTTCAACTTGCAAAATTTTACAATTGTGTAATATAGAGAGGCCATTCCTCGGCATTTTCCATACTAAATTCAGGAATACTGCTTTGTCCTAACGACATTTTACTTGTTTCCAATAGTATCGGTTGACTTTCTTGTCTGGCTTATTCTTTCAAGTTTCACTAGGTTCGAAACTTTAGACTGCACCAATCTTGTAATGTCTTTGCCTCTAAGTTTTTCAGAGGGTAGAAAAACACAATCCGATCGATAACATAAATGAGTACAAAGAATTATAGCTAAAAATATATGAAACTCAGCTGAACAACTCTTAAAACAGTTATGCCGCAAATAGCTCTTAACAGCTTTATGTATCCAACTTCTTCTGTTAACAAGACTGTAACAAGTGCATGATGTTTTCCTCTAGCAGTTTATATATCCCTCTGAGTTCTTTTGTTAAGTCTTATCTGCTACATTCCGAAAACTTAATCGCGTGTTTTCCAACTCCGTTTTGATTGTTCTTAACATTAATTAGTTATTTTTATCTCTTATAAAAATAATCCCACAACTTGTTTTTAATTATAATTATTTCCATTATAATTAGTTATTTTTATTTTCAATTAAAATAAAATCCCCACAACTTGTTTTCAATTATAATTATTTTTCATTATAATTATTTTTACTTTCAACTAAAATAAGCGAAAACTTCTGGAGTAAATTGTCTCTAGTAAACTTGCTGTTTATTTCTCAACAAACGAATACAACTTCAATAACAGATTAATACTTATTAAGTAATTAAATATAGATAACGAGCTCATAGCGATCTGTTGTTATCTCTTAAAATAGATTTCAAAGCAGTGATTTATATTAGCTAAAATACACAGGAGAGCTTTTAATTGCCTTTCCCCCCAAAAATTAATTATTCTCTGCTTTGAAATTGTCATATCATAACATATGAATTTAGAAATGAAATAAAATAATTAGAATTAGAAAATAGGCATGGCTGAAGATTATAGAAAGATTAAAATTATAACCAATTACAGTTACTGGAAAAATTATTAAAATATAAGTTTTTAAAATATATTTATACAGCTCTGCAGTGAAGAAATATTACCAATTATCTTTCAGGCTGAGTTCTCCGGCAATTATAATAGGCATTGAATGTTTGCAGCATAAAAATCCATTAAAAAGAACGAAGCTGGCTATTTTGACATATATATATATAGTTGGTTAGAATATCATCTTAAATTCAATATTTACAAATCGAAGTCACTGATTCGATTTCTTGTTATTGCTGCCATTTCTCAGAGTAGCAAAATCTGAAAAAAGAGAATATCAATCAAAACATTGAGATTTGAATTTTTCTAAAATAAATAGATAATGCAAATAATCTAACATATAAATGCAAAATTTATTCATTTCATTAAAATATTTCCAATTACACTTTTTACTTTATCTTACAAGTTATTAAGGTGTCATATTTTAAAAATAAACTTAGTATGTTTTTCGACTATAAAATCAACAATTTTGCTTTCTATTTCTATAGCGTCAGACATTTCTTTTTCTGTAAGACTAATGCTAGTTTCATTACCACCAGCTTCAATCATTATCACAAATCTATTATAATTATAATTATGGTGATCACGAATTGATATCCGTAATTAACCAGTGCTTTTTTTTATTTATCTATTCATATATTTTCATCAGTTTCTAATTTAAAAGATATATGAAAAGCCTTGGGAGTCCATTTTCCAACTAAAGGCTTAAGAAGTTTCAGCACTATATCAAGATGCAAAGTTATAGGACTGTTGGCAGACTGAATGTTATGCAGAGTAAGTTTTTTTTGAGGAATAAAGAAATTGGACAAGGCTGCCATTAAGTATGTAACAGGAAGTTTTTTTAATGAGTGAAGTGCTTTTCCAACAGCTTTCAAAACATACAAGTATTCTACCAGAGTCTGAAATTGTATGCACAATAAAAATTTAGATTGCAAAAACTTCTGATAATGTTGCCATGCCTTAGCGGCACAATTCGAATTTATTATTAGCTTTGAATCAGATTCCACAATAACATCATTCATTATTTGTTCGGTTTAAAGAAATCTTAAATACGGTTTTATAGTTCCTTTACGATATACAAAAATAACATATCTCTTGCTTAAAAAATGTTCAGGTAAAGCCGATCCACATTTCCCCTCACTAAAATTATCAATAAACCGTATGGCATTGGCTTCTAACAGTTCTCTAGTACTGCCTGAAGTTACTAAAGCAATTTTGTTTTTTAGATTAGCATGATGAATGCAGAATACACTTACATCAGCACATGTTTTACTGTAATCAATTGGTGGTGCTGAATTTTCAAAAAATTTTATCCAATCCTCCATTTTAAAGCAATCATTCGGTTGAACTTATGGTGAATGATTATAAATGGGAACTTGTATGGTAAATAAACTTTAAACTTCCAGGTTGAGTAGCTAATTGCATAGGTGGTGCAATGGAATTTAATATAATATGATTTTGTTTAATTTTTTTTTTGTTAAAAAAAGCCATTTTATATCATTTAATTAAAACTCAGGTGTAATTGATAATACAGCTGGTACGGGCATCAGACTATTTTGTGCCTGAGAATCTCCCCCCCCCCTTTCCAATTGGAAATTTCAAGTTTTGAGAATAAATATTTCATGGGGTTGAGAATAGGGGGTAGAAAGTCTTAAAAATTAATTATCTTTCACATAAACATTACTTTGGATAAAACTATAACCTTTTAGTATCAGTACTGCAGTTCTTACTGAGTTCTGTGCCCTAGGCAGTACTTTATTTTACGAATAGCAATGTCTTGAGTATGTCTTTCTGTTAAGTAATGCATTCTTATATAGTTTTCAGTTGATATTTTCTTGTCAACATCTTATTTCAGCAATAGATTTATTTGTAAATCGGAGACCAGTTTTATATCCAAATAAAAAAATGAACAATATTTTTTCTTTTCCATGATTTTCAGAATGTAATTTCTCTTAAATTTTCTTGTTTTTTTTTTTTTTTTGAAAAATCTTATTCATAATATTTTTCTTAATGAGAAGATTAATTAATGAATGCTATTAAAAAACAATGAAGAAATCTTGTACAAAAGAATTGTAAAAGCCTTAATTATTGAATGAAATATAATCTGCATTAGCTGATGTTATTTAAGTATTTGTTTAAATAATGCAAATAGTGGCAGAGTTGCAGCAAGTTTTGCACTACAATTCTAATGAATTTAAATTAGAACTTGCAAATCGTTTTCAAGTATTAGTAGATTTTGAACATGATTCTGGTTTGAATGAAATTAATAAGAAAATAACTGATACACTTTTAAAAACTGCAACAAAGATAGCTGGAAGAAAAAAAGCAGCAATTGACCAATAAAATTTCTACTGAGACTAGAGAATCTATGAAGAAAAGAAGAAATTTGAAGATATATAAAAAGGATGCATTAAGAAGGACTATCTCGTATTTTGTAAAATGATGCAAAAAAGAATTGATAATGATTTAAGAAAGTATAATTGTGATATAACAAGAAACCTGTGGAAGATAATAAAAACCTCAAGAGTGTAAACAACATTTTGGTATTGATAGGAAACATATCTGCAATAAGAAAAAAAACCATCATTACTAAAAAGAGAGATGTCATCATGAAGTAGATAAAAGAATTCCATCAAGAATTCTATAGTAATAAATAACAAGTCCTCTACATCTATTATATCTTCTGAATTGCCCAGAATTTTAAATGAAGTAAGATATGCATTTGAATTTATGAAGGAGGGAAAAGCTTCAGATAATGATGGAATTATAATTGATATATTAAAAGAAGTAGATGAAGAAATAGAAATAATTTTTGCAAGTGGCTTTTAGTTTGAAATAAAACCTGCATGTATAACTGTCTAGATATAATTTCAGGTCAGTAAACATACACTTTAATAGTCTTACTTCTACTCTACATATAGGCAACTTTTTTCTCTGTTTAAGAATGTTAATTCTAACATAACATCATTTGACTCTCAAAGATTAGTATTGTTTTTATGACATCAGAATAATGAATAATAAATGTTAATATTAAAAAAAAAGATTTTGTTTCAATGTACAAAATATTTTTAAGGTCTTCCTGATTAATATTAATTTGTTCTTCATTATAAGAATTGCTAAAACATATCTTCAAAAATGAACAAACTATGCATGAGAGACTAGATCAAGAGAAGAGGTCATAGGTTGAACAAAAATGGCCCCAAACTAGAACTAGATACATACACTAAGTTTTAGTTATATATGAGAGAATAATTTTTACCAAAAATTATACATAAAGCTTAATATCTATAGAGTTTTTTACTCTACCAATATCATTAATTATAATAAACATACTATCTGATTTGCAAAACTATGTAGGATGTTGGTAGTAGTATGAATACTGCATCCTACCGCTTAATGGCATTGTTTTTCACACAATGAACATCAATATACCGTTTTAGTGGCTTAACTTATGGCTAACGCTACAAGTGTTGTTTAGAGCCATAACAGAGGGCGATGTATCCTACGATTACATAACAAAATACTACGCCCACTGACTTGCAACAGTATTCCTCAAGTGAGCGCAATTCAACTCTCGCTACGGTCTGATTTGATGGTGGCCATATTTGAAGGATGCGAAACTATCAAAAAATTCATTGTGAAAAAATTTTGAGAAAGCATAGTGGATTTAGTATTACATATTAAGAATTGTCAGGCTGTCACGCACGCTTCCCTATGATTTTGAACTGCACACAACTTGAAAAAGTTAGAGTTTTCAGCAGAGTTCTGCTGAGTTCACATGCAAATTCTTGTTTACACATGAATTCATGTAAAAACAATAAAATGTCTGTGTGGCAAGTGTTCAAAATTGGTTGAAGGGGAGTGAATTGCCGGCCACAGAAGTTGATGCTGTTGTGTTTTTCCAGAAAGAGAACAAACATCCTGCCAGATGCAAAGCTATCCATTTGCAGGAGGAGCATGGTTTTAGTCAACTACAGGATCTGGGGAATTCCGTTGCCACTTCTGCAAGTGTACTAGGGTCTGCATAAGGGAAATTGGTTGGATGGCTCCAAAATCCCATTACTTACAGCTTTGAGGTTCATCTCCTATTGGAGTCAAACAAACTGTAACTCCCCGCCCCCATAAAAAAATGTTTTTTTTTTTTAAAAAGTAAACTGTTTAATTAAGACTTTTTGAAAAAGGCAAAAAATAAAGGAAGAACTTTTCGCTATCATATAAAGGTTTCAGTAGCGTAAATATTTTTTTTTAAAAAAAAGACCTCATAATAAGAAAATAAAAGATGATAATTAAAAATCAAACCAATCCGCCTCCACCTACTAAAAATCAACTATTGGTTTATTAAAAATGAATTGATTATATAAGCCTTTCCAACACCAAAAAAAAACAACAACTCAAAATCAATAAAAAGTCGATAAGGAAAAAGGTGATAATTTAAAAGCAAACCAACCCCCCTCAAGTAATTCATATATTTTGTTAATCTATCTCTTTATATGTATTCTATATTTGAACACATTTAAAATTAATATGCAAAGTTTCCAGTACATCAGCAAAAGATACTAAAAAAGACGAGAATTAAAATTCAAACCAACCTCCCTCTACCCTCTAAAAACCAACTGTTGGTTTATTAATTAAAACTGAATTGTTTAAGGCTTTAAAAAAGAAGCTCAAAATCCCCCCCCCCCCAAAAAAAAGGCAATAATTTAAAAACAAGCCAACTTCCATATACCATCTAAAAACAAAGTGGTGTTTGTTTATTAAAAAGGTTTTAAAAAAAACATGAGTTTTATGTATAGAAAGGGGTAAAAAAAAATTTTTTTTTACTGTACACCTGGGTCTCGTTTTATGTGCATTATTTTAATGCGATTTTGAAGTTATGCGATTCATGTTTCTTCTTAATATCTTTCATATTTCACTATATTTATTAGATATCAAGAAATTTAAATTATTAATAACTTATTTTGACTTGAAATACTTTTTTTCTTTCAAAAATATAACGTTATATTAGCAGCTAACATGAATATAACCTGAAGCTGTGTTTAGAATTTTAGCTTCTATGTAAATAACCTACTTATACTAATGAGTAAATAATAATAATAGATTTATACTTACATATAAAAATATCACAATAAATATTCAAAAATTTTAAACTTTTAAAACATATTTTGTTAATTATAACAGATATAAATAATTTTTTAGATTTTTAAAATAAATAATAATGAAGATTTTATTGATTTTATAAACTGAAAATAATCTTTCTAATGATAATATATAATCTTTTTGTTTTGATTATGATCTCATTTTTTTAATATAGAAACAAATAATTAACACAACTCAAAACTGAAAGTGGCACTAGTTGTATGTCACATGATGAATCCGATTTCTTAACATTTCACAAACGAACGCATATTGTCAAATAGCCAAATAACCGCTAATGATTAAAATATGTATGAAAAAATGTAAAATTAAATACTGTAGTTAATAAAAAAAGTAAAAAAAGTTTGTCTTGTATTATTTTTTTTCAAATATTTGAAATTTTTTATTAGTCATACTTTATTTCCTTATTTTTTTAATGCAAATTTTAAAGTAATTTTTCCTTCTTGCTTTGCTTTTATGCGATTTCTAAAATTTACAACCCCTATCCCCACTTTTCAAGGTAAGTTAAGTCTATTTTTGTGCAATTTTTTTTGTGCGTATTTTCTGAGGAACCTATCTACCGCATAAAACGAGACCCAGGTGTATTTTGTAAAAAAACCGATAATTCAAAATCAAAAAAAAAGTTGATAATTTAAAAGCAAACCACCATATGAAAACAAAGTGTTTGATTATTAAAAATGCAAAAAAAAAAAAAAAACCATACTAGTTTTATGTATAGAAAGTAAAAAAAAAATTTTTTTGTAATGTAGTATTCTGTAAAGAAACTGACAGCCCATGAATCGGTATAGTGATGTGCATTGGGCAAAAAAGAGCGCCATCAAACAGTAGGTTTCAGTATTCATACTATTACCTTGTTCTAATTATACTAATGTTAGTAATGTCTCTGGTATTCTCAGAAACCTTAATAATATAATTGAGGGTATTTTTATAACTTTAATAATATGTATAACTGTGTACATAATGGATGAATAACTCTTTTAATAAAACTTCATACGTTTTATATTTAATAAGACTAACAAGTTATTTCTCACTCTCAGGTTACATTTGTTGGATCACACAATAGCATAAAAGAAAGTGCATTTCCCTACATTAGGATTTCCAACTTCTTGCTTTTTGCATTATGGGCAGTAAGATGCCAATTATGCTTCAGACAAACACAGCAAACACCACAAACCTTAATACTGAATATGATTAAGAAAATAAAAGGATTTGAAAATCTCCAGAAATCTATGATGCTACTTGGGACCTCATTAAAATCTAGGACAGCTCAAGCAATGTTAAGGCTGGTTAGCCTCTTATGATGACAAGTTAAAGTTGAATATGAAAGAGTTTATCCATCCCTACCTTAATTGAACATTTACACTTGTTTTTGACACGATTGATTACTAATAAATGTTTTAGCTTGTAAAAGTCATCAAATTACAAAGTAATCTCTGTTCTTGCTATATTCTTTCCTATAGATAACTTGTATAGTGTAAAAATTTATATACATTCTGGATTAATGGAAATAATCATGATGTCCTTGATAAAACACTATAGTCATAATATGTGTTGTATTGATTCTAATGAATTTAAAATGTATTGTTTATAAATTCCGATCATCAATTTCATATTTTTATTAATATAAAAGAAAATATCCCTGGAAAGTTACTTATAAATATTTTATTCTTTTTTTTCACTTCCTTTTTTGCTAATGAAACATAAAAGTTAACAATTTCTACACTTACCATAGCCTGTTCTTTATATTATAAAATGTGTTGGCTTATTATAGGGATTTCCATACATCTGATAAAATTATTTGTTGCAGAATAAATCTGTGATTATGTTGATTTAAATTACATACTGCTCTGTGGTAATATTTCACTATGTGAAGATAAGAATTACATATTCAAAGAATATGATAGGTTTTTCTCTTTTATCTATATATGATTTAAAAGAATCAGATTGTGCTTATCTTACCTTTGCTTTGCTATAATTGGATTGCTACAAAAGTAATTTTGTTGAATTATCATCATGGGAAAGGAACTTACAAAGTATTATTTCTAAAGTTACTAGATCAATTTCAACACTGTGAAATCCTCAAATGAGAATATAACATTTAATTAAAATAAATTCTATACTTAAATATTATATAAATTGACTAATTATAATTAGTGCATTTTATCTTCAAAAATACATTTATCCAGGTCGGTGTGCACTTGAAAGCAAGTTAATATCTAAAATCTCTTAAAGATAAAGCAAATTACAAAATGAACATCGTGCCTACTTCAGCCTACTTATTGAGATCTGAAAGATACAGTCTTTATGCTATGTCTCAAATTGCTTGAAATAACTAAGCTACTCTTTTGATACTATCATAGAAATACAAAGCTTATTATTAAACAAGAAGTCTTAAAGTATTAATTTTTAAAATTTACGTCAATTTTATCTCTTTTTTTTTTTTTTAATTAAAAGGAAATACCATGTAAAGACAAGTTTGAACAATTACTCTATTGAAAAACTGACTAAGCTCTATCTAAAATATTTTTGGCCTCGTGTTGACATATTACCATGGGAAGATATTTATTGTATATCCAAAGTAAATGATCTAGTCAATGTCTATATACTATTTAAACTAACTATAATGCTTGGTTTTTATTCTCATAGGGTTATTCTTTAATTGTACAAAAGAAATTATTTTGTTGTATCATATTTGAATTCCAATAAAAAAAAAATTTACAATATTATCACAAGCTATAGCATTCCATAAGCAATTATAAAAATTGGCAGGTGAATCAAAATACTTAATTTTTTATTCCTTTAGGTGCATTACTGAATGATAACTGTTAATTTATTTTCTTCATTCAGGATGATGTAGAGGAAACATTTGTGTTTAAGGCAAATATCTAGCTGTTTTCTTCTCAGACATGCTATTGGTGAAAGTGGACTTAAATCCAGGTTCAAATCCAATGTGATCCTTCAATATATTTTAATTAAAGAAGATTCAACAAATTTTGACAAGTGGTTGTATTTATAGTGATTTCATAATTTTGTACCCACAATACTTCACTTTTTAGATTTGTACAGGAAAATTCAGTTCTCCTTATTAGGTAACGATTGGTGAGTTTTTGAAAGTTTGAAGAGTTTAAAGCGCCAAATTTGCAGACAGCAATATTTAAAATGAGAGTTAAATATTATTTTGAAAATTAAACTATCATACTATATCAATTAACAATAAAAATAAAATACACAATTATTTATTTAACAAATAAAAAGATCTTATAATAATAAATATTAAACTAAATAATTTTTAATTTATTTATTTTAAAGTTCTCATTTTTAATAATAATAATAATAAACTCATTTTATTTAACTCTAAGAATAAATTCATTTAAACATTTTACTCAAATTAACTACATTTTAAAACCAACTTTTGTGCACACATCGATACACATTTATATATAATGTTAAAATTTGCTATTATTATTGAGTGCATTATTGGTAATGAGCTATCATAAATTATGATTATATTAACATTATTTTAAATACTTTTTTTTTATTGTAGCTAGTGTGGTATCTTTTTATTCTGAATATTTTTCTCTCTAACATTGATTTTATGGGCATGTTTATTTTCCATTAAATATTAACCATGCTTTTAAAAAAAAACAACAACATTGAGATGCATATTTATAGGAGATATTTTTGATAATTTTAATAATCTATTTTAGTGGGTAGTAGTATGTGAGAAAATATGAATATCACTTCCAATCTTATTATTTATCAGAATAATAGTAACAAACATCAATATTTGCTCTACTTATAAGCCAATAAATTTTTTTAGAGTTTTTATAGTTACGATTAATGATTTAGCTGTTAAAATATAATATATTTTTCTGTCATGATTACCAAAATTGTAAGTATAATAAAATTTAAACTTACATCAAATTTATTCAACTCCAGTTTTGAAAAAAAAAAATGTCTTGGATGGATTTTGAAAACTTGATTAATGTATACTTACATAGATAGGTAAAGGCTCTTTAAATAGCTCATTTGAGGAAAAAGACCTTTAACAAGCTCTCCAAGAAAGGAGTATATTTATGTGTATGATTTATGCATATGTCATGAATTGATTGTTTATATGGAGATATTTTCCTTATCTGTATAATGCTCTTAAGATATAAATGATTTATATATATATATATATATGCTCCGAATAATACAGATCATTCATACAAAGATAATTTTTATTTTAGTTAAATTTTGTAGAGAAAGAAGTCTTAATTTTTATTTGTTTTTTAATTACTTACATAATTAATATATTAGAGAGCTGTTTCTTATTATGAATGAATGCTAAGTGAAATTTACTTACTATAAATAAGATTCAGGCCTGTTTTGTGATTAATAATGTTGGGGGTTGGCACAGTTAATGAAGAGGTTTCTCTTGAAATGGGTAATGAGAATTAGCATGCTTCACAATTTAAACCATGAACCCATGAGATTTAAATGACCCAAATTTAATAATGATATAAAAAAGAAAGTTATAATTATGTTTTAATATGATTTTGTTGTGACATTTTGGACATCAGTGCTTTATATTTATATGAGGATGAAGCAAAGAAAGAGAAAACATTTTTCAATCACATTAGGGGCTTAACTTATATTTATGTAAAAAAAAAAGTTAGAAGAAAATTTTTTAATAGTGGAATCAGATTTTTCATTGTAGGTGGAACTTGTAGTATGTCAGCAACTCAGGACTTCAGAGATAGAGGGAAATGGGGAACTCCATTAACAACTGCTTCATTGGGGTATGGTTCAGAGAAATGAACAAAATTTTAAAAAGTAAGAAATTGTTTATGGAGAAAAAACTTGGAAATGGATATTTTATGCGGATAGTGAATCAAAGAACATTAAAGCTAAAATTGGTGAGGAGCTAGAAGATATAGAATCAAAGAACATTGAAGTTGATTTTAGTGAAGAGATGGAAGAAGATATTGAATCAAAGGACATGGAAGCTTCACCGGCAATGGTCAGAGAAATAAATTATTATTAGAGGATGTTTATATGCAATTATTCATAAAAAAAATTTTTATTAGGGATCAGGTTAATCCAAGTATAGTAGATGAATGGCTTTAGACTGATATAGTATTAGCATACTTCTCAATTCAGAATTTGGCTGATATATTCATTTTATATATTTTAGTTAAAAAATGATTATTAGAGGATGTTTATATTCACTTATTTATAAAATTTATTTTTCGTAAAATTTATTTTATTCGGTTTCAGCTTAATCCAATGGTTTTAGTATTTCACTAATGGTGGAAGAGTTATCTCATTGCCACAGACCCTGAACCTCTGGTTTACCACAATTTTTTTTTTTATGAATGTGTCTATTGAATAATCTCAACCACCCAAATTAAAAAAATGAAATTAATGAAAAAAAATATACTCTGTAAATAAATTTATCCCAAAAACGAAAAAAAAAAAAAAAAGCAAATACAAATAATAAATTCTTGCTTATGTTTTTCCTGTTCTTTTATTTATGAATATAAATATAATTGAAGTGTAGAAAAATTCATAAAATATTTATTTATGTAAGGAAATTCACTGAAAATAAACAAGCTTTAAAAAGGAAAAAAAATGTAAATTATAAAATTTTATAAAGTATTTATAATAATCGAATTAAATTTGGAAAGTGATTTGAATTTTGGACTTCTAGACAAACTTAAATTTATTTCATTATTATCTATTTCCCCCTTTTTCACTTAGAACAGATATTGGCTTATTATTTTTAGCATGTAAATCAGAGCTATTTAATCTTAAGTAATCCAACAGCTGTATTAAAAAAAATTATCGAAGGACTGCATTAAAAAAATATTTATCCAAGAGCTACATCCAAAATAATGAGTATAGTACATATATTAAATTTTTGGGAGTTCTACCATTCGTTAACAGACAAACTATATCTAAACATAATTAATTGCATACTAATGTACATACTTTTGCCATAAATGCTCAGAGCAAAGCCATTTCTTTGACACATATTAAAAAAATACATGGTATACAGTGACATAAAAACATCAGATAATAATATCAACATCAAGATTAATCACAGAATTAAAATATCTAGTAAGCATTTGATCCAAATATTTTTTCACTCCGTATGACCCACAAGCCTTCTTTTGGATGGTTTTGATATAAGTAATATTTTTTTAATTTTTTCTCACTCCTAATAACTTGCTATATTTATATATGTTCTCAGTTTTTTTGTATTGTTATAACTTACTGGGATCCATAGTATTCTTGTTTCTCATTATTATTTTCAGAAAAAAAAAAGAATACCAAAACCCCCCAAAAAAAGGTCATGGTATGGTTTTTTTGGGGATCTAAAATACAAAAAAACTATATTAAAATATATATATATATTGAGAAATATATTTATATAAAAAGAAGACAAAATAAAATTATAATTTTTAATGAAGTTTATTTCAGATTTTGCTGTATTAGAAATTTGTAAATGTTAAAACTAAGTTAAGATTTTAAAAAACATTTTATATTAAGTTCTACAAAATAAAGACTTTATATATAAATAAATAAATTGAAATTTTAATCTTTATTAATAACAATCATTTATTTGAGAAGTCAAATGGTATTTTAGGACTATAATGTCATTCACAGATCAAAAACAAAAGATAGTTGGACAATTATTGATCTCATTGTGATTTAATAAAGTCTAAAGAAAAACAAATTCTCTTGTTATAAATTACTTTATGAAATATGAAATGAACATTAGTAATACTAAAATTACTAGAAAATAAATTACAAATGATTCTGTTTTTTAAAAAAATGTCAAAGTATATTGTAATTTTATATTACATAAAAAAATGGGGGGGAATATATAATAATTTATGAGAAATTTTAAGAGCACTGCACCTAGATCTTAGGATCTAATGCAACCCACCAGAAACCGCCTTTTACCTATTTAGTTATAAAGCTATGAGCCCCAAGATTGAAAACACATTTCCAATCCAAACTCATTCATCTGTATAGTCATCTGAACCCAGTTCAGTATCTATATATTTTTAGTATCTTTGGTTTCTTAGAAACTACAATCACTATCATCCTAAACATCATGATTATCATTTCCTATGCTTTCACAAACTATTTATACAGTAGTGACTCTCCATATAACAGTGCCACCCAATACAAGCTTTAGTAATTAATGAATGCAAGAAGGTTTATGCATAAAATTCCTATCTAGTGCCTACTCATAGCTTGATAGTTATTTAAATAGGTAAAAGGTGAGTGCTGGTGGGTTCCGCATTAGGTCCTAAGATCTAGATACAGTGCTCATAGATACAAGACTCCTTATTGATGAAAACTACAAGCTAGAAACTAGTCTAGGGATATTGGATGAGTAGCACTAGATAAGGATTCTATGCACAAACCTTTTTGCATTTATTGATTACTAAAGCTTGTACTGGTTGGCACTAACATATGGAGGGTTTGCTACTGTACTCACATCTTGTATATAGCATAGGAAATGGTGATCATATGATGTTTTGATGGCTTTATACCATTCATGCCATAGGATAATGTTATCTAGATTTTAAAAAACCAAATACACCAAAATATACAGATATTAAACTGGATTCAGATCTATATGGCTATACAAGGAATTGAGATTGGATTGAAAATGTGTTTTCATCTTGGATTTATAGCTTGATAATTAATTAAATAAGAAAAAGCTGATTGCTGGAAGGTTGCATTGGATCCTAAGATCTAAATGTAGTTTTCTCAGTTCCAAGGCTAGTCAGAGTTACTGGATGATTAGGCACTATATAGGAATTCTATGCTCAAATCTTGTGTTCATTGATTACTAAGGCTTGTACTGGGTGGCACTACTGTATAAAGTTTGTTACTGTATTGACAGCTTGCATAAACATAGGAAATGAGAATCATATGATGTTTTGGTAGTTTTATATCATTCCTGCCATAGGATGATAGTGACTGGTTTTCAAGAAACCAAAGACATCAAAATATATAGATAGTGAACTGCGTTCAGATCTATATAACTATACAAGGGAATGAGCTCAGATTGAAAACATTGTTGTGTTTTCGCTATATTATAGTTAATAAAATAGATAAAGGGCATTTTCTGGAGAGTTGCATTAGATTCTAAGATCTAAATATAGTGTTCTCTTGATCTGGGAATATTGGATGAGTAGGCACTAGATAGGGAATTTATGAACAACCCTTGCATCTATTGATTATTAAGGCTTGCACTGGATGGTTATACTATATGGAGAATTTGATGGTCACATTTAATTAACATATATATAAAAACTGCACAAAACATTCTACATATACTACACCATTCAGACTTAAATAAAAAAGAGAAAGGGGATTATCAGCACACACACAAAAAAGATGTTTTTTTTTAAGGTATTTTTATTAATTATAAAATGACATTTTAAATAATATATACTTTATTAAAAAATAAAATAGACTTTATAAAAACATTTTTAATATAATAACACTATAAATATGATTAGTTAAAGAAATGTTTAAATACATTACAATTAATGAAGTTCATAATTTTTTAAAACTTTTTCATAAATTAGCCTTAAATAAAAAAAATCTTTGTAATGGAGTAATTTAAACTGGGAACTGCTTATAATGGCATTCTTCTCCTTCAATCAGGAGGGGAGGGAAATTAGCTATGTTGTTTACTAATAAAAAGAGTTAATCTCAAAACTCTTAACTCTCACATTATAGTATAATAAAATTTAAAAATAAAAGTGTTGATTTTTTTATATAAGCTTGATGCTGTATTAAAATGAACATCAAAAATATAAATGAATGTTTGTTTAAAATTTGTACTGAATTTATTATTATTTCTAAGTATAATTGATTGATAGTACTTTTATATCAAAATCTTTTAAGATAGTGATGGAAATGGCTATTTTAAAATATGGATACGTTAAAAACTTTTTGGTTTGGGGGTGTTGTATGGAGTATTCCAATCATTTTTATTATGAATTTTTGAATTCTTAAATAATGAATATATTACCATTGGAAATCTACATTTGTTTTTTTATAACATTTAAGTATTATTTATTTTTTGAAAATAAATTATAAAAGAATGAGTTTTTTTTAATTATCAAAGAACTGTGAATATAAGTAGTAGTGGTAAATCAAGAAATGTATGAAATTATAGTTGCTTAATTGTTTTAGTATTGAATTATGTTAATATTGCAATCAGAATTTATGTATATTTAAGGCTGATAAAAAAGGTAATATTGAGAAATATATTGCAGATCTAATAGCTTATTTGACAATAAACATATTTTATTTAAGCTTGTTAAAAGATTTTAATGATGGGCAAAAGGTTAATAATAATAAAAATACTTAACTGGAAAGAAACCTTGGATGACCCTTCCATATATAAATTTCATTAGCCACAAAAATGAAAAAGTGTGCAGAAAATAATATATTAATTTGTTGCTCATTTTGAATCAATTAATAAATAACAGTAATATTAGAAATGATCTACAAATAGCAAGATCCAGAATTCCTATATATTTTATATGGAGAATTAAGGAATAAATAACAAGATCCAGAATGCCCATATGTTTTATATGAAGAATCAAGGATAAACAATATAAGAATAAAACAATGTGTGTATTAGCATAACAGATACAAAAAGAATACTATGGTGTCCATGTTTTTGGATTATGAAAGAACATATAATCATATTTTTGATTTTAAGAATGTTAAGATACTTTGCAGAAACAGGATGATATAAAATAAAAGAGCAGTGATTAGTGCTGTCAGATAGATTTATTTCTGTCTTCTGTAACTCTTTTATCTGCCTGCCAAGAGTCTGCATTATTATTAATCCCCATTTTATGATTTTTAACTTTTTGTTTGGAGTGAGTGTGTTTATCCACCTTATCATATTCTTTTATCTCCTGTTGTGTCACATTTCTAGTTTTTGAATCATCAAAAACATCTGCTCTTACTGTGTCACTGTTTGTCAATTTTGTCTCTATATAGTTTGGCATTATTTTGCTGTTAATCTCAGTTTTATTTTGTAATGTTGCTTCTGCAGACTGCATATCACGTCTATGATTTTTTGTCTTCTTTTTCTTGCAGTTTTGGCATTGTCTCTCAAGACAATTCATTTCTTCTCTAAAGATTAAAATCATTTATTTGGAATTATATTGCCTACATAAACCTAAAGCTTCTAATGAATAGTATAAAATTCATAAGAATTTATGGATCCATGTATGGTTTAATTTTATATTTATGAAAACTATCTAAAACAGTAGCTAAGTCTTATAAATGAATTGGACTCAAATAGATCACTTAGTCTTACCTTTTATAAAATAACCTGAACTTTAGCTGAACATTATAAAATTGACTTGAAGTGATTAATCAATAAATTGCTGCATATTATATTGGTGGAAAGCTACTTAAAATCTTGGATATTCTATAAAGCTAATTTAACCAATGGATTAATATTTGTGTGATAGTACAGTGACTACAGGAATCCAAAAATTAATAGATTTATATTCATTGGTATTATACTTTCATGAATGTGCCTAAAAATGTTATAATTTATGAGAGCTACTTCTTTAAATAAATGGAGTAATTGCATACAAATAAATAATTGTTGATTTGTTAAAAGTTTTGGAGATTCAAAATTGAGTCTCCATAAGTAATTTATCACTACATAGAAATGCCAAATAATATTTTCATATGATATGAATAATTAAAAGTATACCTGGACAAATTTTTTTGAAAGTTTGTTTCATGACTGTAGATTATAAATTTTATACATCTCCTAAAGTTAATTAATTTGTTTAATGATTTTAATATTTTAAAATTATTATTATTATTATTATGGTTTAATAAAAGTTCCCCAGGAATAAAATAGCATCAAAAAA
Organism: Epiperipatus broadwayi; assembly: GCA_028023455.1. Classification (NCBI taxonomy): domain Eukaryota; kingdom Metazoa; phylum Onychophora; class Udeonychophora; order Euonychophora; family Peripatidae; genus Epiperipatus; species Epiperipatus broadwayi. Next base: position 5,149,592 of record JAQFVV010000009.1, on the reverse strand, counting down.
ATGCAGGTAATACATTATACTTATTAGAAAAATCGGGTGTGTTTATAATTGTATTGTGTATTGGAGATGAGTTGTATTAAACTTTAAGCTAATGTAAATATACTACAATCCCATAATGGTTAATCTCTCATATGTTTTGGTGATCCCTGAAATCAACCTATATTTTTCTATAATAAAAGATATCTTGAATAAACAGTTAAATAGTTATAAGATTACCCTTCTTATTTTGCCCAAAAAGTACTCGTGTGAGTTATCCTCATAGCATTGTTAATTACAAATATTATTGTTTAGTTGAGTTTGACTTCTAAGAATACTGTGTTCAAGTTTTAGCTCTAATATAAGCTTAAAAAGGATATTAGGTCATGCCGCCATCACCTGTGATGGCCAGGTCTCATTAAAGTTATATATTTTATCAATAATAATATGAATTGAGTAAATGCTTTACCTGTTCATGAGAGGGTTAAGCAATAAGTCCGATATCTATAAAAAGATTACGATTATTATTAGTAGCACATTTAAGTGTGCAATAAAACATTCTTGTAGTTCAACCGTAGTTAATGCTTAGGTTTAAAAGAAACATCATACAACCTTCTATGAAAGAGTGTTTTGTTGTCACATCATATTTATCATAAACACAGATATTTATAACTGCAATAGAAAGTATTTATTAAGTATAGCAGTTCAAAATGATTGATAATCTTTTTAGAAAATTTATTGTGATTATATTTGTCTAAATACTTTTTTCTATTTTATAATTAATAAATTACATACTTTTTTTATTATATGATTGTTTGTTGTTAATTGACAGTCATCATCTACATGACTTATAAATAAATACAGTTACAATTACACTTTATTTAAGAAGTTTTTATTTATTTATTTATTCAATTTACTTGCATCATTTTTACTTTAATATTGAATTTGCTGATATGAGAGGATACAGTAAAATCCCTTTGTTATCTTAATCATATCAAGAATAGTTCAGTTTAAAATTATTGAGATTAATAATTTTTCAGAATAGTAATTGATATATTACATTAACAACCCTGAAATAAGTGTGATCAAACAAATGTAACCTGAGAGTGAGAAATAACTTATTAATCTTATTAAATATAAAACATATGAAGTTTTATTAAAAGAGTTATTCATCCATTATATATACAGTTATACATATTATTAAAGTTATAAAAATACCCTCAATTATATTATTATGGTTTTTGAGAATACCAGAGACATTATTAACATTATATAATTAGAATTCTACATAGTTTTGCAAATCAGATAGTATGTTTATTATAATTAGTGATATTGGTAGATTTAAAAACTCTATAGATCTTAAGCTTTATGTTTTTTTTTTTTTGGTAAAATTATTTTCTCTCTTATATATGATTAAAACTTAGTGTATGGATCTAGTTCAGTTTGCAGCCATTTTTGTTCAACCTATGACCTCTTCTCTTGATCTGGTCTCTCATGTGTGGTTTGTTCATTTTTGAATAGTTATACTATAAAGATATGTTTTATTAATTCTTATATGTAAAACTTTAATAAGTGTTAGTATTAAATACGCACACATATATAATTTGAATATGATAAATTGGACAATTATATTGAACAATTCTATAAAAATAAAAAATTATATTAAATCTTCAAACATTTTCGAAGGGTTACCCTTCATTATCAAGAAGTACAAACTCTCTCATCATTTTTTAAAACGATATATAAATATGCAAATATCTGACAAACTGGGTAAATATGCAAATTAGAATCAAAACGCCTATACTTGCCATTTCTTCGATAAGACGTAAAATGACTCTCTTGTTCATAGCGTGTTCATCTGAAATGATGTAACACATTTCCTTAACCCTCCTTCACAAATCATTCCGCTCTCTACAGAACACTCTTGACCTCTCAGGTCTGCACCGATGACCCACAGCCATTGCATGCTGTACAAAAACTGAAGGGTGGATGAGTCCACTAAGGCCTTATTGTATGCATACACATGCTGGGAAAATCTTGTTTGAACTGATGCTCTCGTTTCCCCATAATATGCAGCCCGGCAATTGTTTTCACTACATGCAACCTTGTAGACTGCCTGCTGTGCTTGTACTGGAAGAATATGATCTTTGGTGTTGTTTATACACCTATTCAGATTAGGAGGTGAACGAAAACACACACTAAACTCCAAGCAAAAAAATGTCCGCTAGTTTCTATCAATATTTTTGATATATGGTAGTAAAATGCGCGGTTTATCTTGTTTCAACCTGTGATTAGGCCCTCTTTTAAATTTCTTAATAACATTATCAATGGCTCTTTGACTATATTTTGCCTTGATGAGCTCATTTCTATAAGTTTCAATATTGTTTTTTTTGTCAGCTTCAAAGCTGCACAAATAGTTATTTCTATGTAAAAATGATTTGAGACCAGTGAATTTATGTATATCTGGTGTATTATGTGATCTCCGAAAATGTAGTAAAAATGATTAGCTTCAATCATCACTTGCAGGTCCAGATATTTGATGCTATTCAGTGCTTCCTCCTGATTTACATTTATATTTAGGCCTGAAGCTGTTATAAGGTCAGTTTTAATGTCTTCTATAGTATCCTCCGGAGCTACCACAAAATATCATCTACATACCTAGCATACAGAACTAATCCACTATCCATATATCTAGGTACAATAATCCATACATATGCATTCATCATAATGCTGGCGATGATTCCGCTCATCGGAAGACCCATCGGCCAACCATTGAGCATATGATACCACTCATGATTAAAAACTGCATAAATATTTCGGTTCATCCATTTCAGCAATGCAACAATAAACTTGACCCACTCAAGATTCATTCCATAGTTAATGAGAGCTTCCCTTACCACTATGATCGACTTAAGTCTATCAGTCGATCCATAAAGCTCTGCTACATCCAGTGCAGTCATCTTTGTGTTTTGCTCCGGATTATTATTCTTCAATTTTTCAACAAAGTCAAACGATGGTTTGTCAGCATATTCTCCATATCCAGTAGTTTGTGTAATCCACTTATTTATGATCTTTGCTGCTTTATAGTAATGTACTCCGCCGAAGTCGATCATCAACCTCAAAGGCACACCTTCTTATAATGAAGAGCAAATTAATATTAACCAGGAAGACCTTAAACATACTTTCTACATTGAAACAAAATCTTTTTTTTAATATTAACATTTATTATTCATTATTCTGATATCATAAAAATAATACTAATCTTTGAGAGTCAAGTGATGTTATGTTAGAATTAACATTCTTAGACAGAGGAAAAAGATGCCTATACTTAGAGTAGAAGTAAGACTATTAAAGTATATGTTTACTGACCTGAAATTATATCTAAACAGTTATTCATGCAGGTTTTCTTTCAAGCTAAAAGCCACTTGCAAAAATTATTGCTATTTCTTCACCTGCTTCTTTTAATATATCTGCTATAATCCTTCACTCAGAAGTGTACTATTCCAGATTTCTTCTTTATCTGATAGGATTAAGCATTGTTTGTTGCTGTCCAATAGACTTATGTACAGCTAAACACATATCCAATGATTAATATAAGCCAATAAGCAAAGATGCTCGCTGAATCTGAATGTTTTCAGTGAAGTCAGGGATCTGGCTATAAATAGTCAGCCTTTTGGGAGAACTGGGGTAGAATGTTTGTCTGATTTACAAAGACTATGCTTTCTCCCAGGGAAGCCCTGCTAACTTGAACAACAGTAAGCATTCTCACTAATAGCAATGCGCTATTTGTCCACGCAGCCAGGTATCCACAGAGGGATTGGACACTGCTAAGACTACTGTTGACTCTAGGCAAGCTATCAGATGTAGCTGAAAGCAGTAGAACCACTAGAGCTGGATCCAAGAGTTCACATTATAACTGTATTATTTATTGTATATATTTGTGAATATAATAGATTATATTAAAATCTGTTGTGTTTGGTCTGGGTTACAGACCCAACCTACAGAAAATAACCTAACATCAGTATTACAAATTAATATAATCTTTATTATATTCACAAATATATACAATAAATAATACAGTTATAATGTGAACTTTTGGTCCGGGTCTAGTGGTTCTACCGCTTCCAGTTACACCTAATAGCTTGCTTTGCGGGTAGGAAGAATGACTCTTCTGGCTGTACAAGACAGCTTGCCTCGAATCAACAATAGTCTTAACAATGTGTGGTCCGTCTGTGGATTTGCCTAGCTGCATTGTCAAATAGTATATTACTGTTAGTGGGAATGCTTACTGCTGTTTAGGTTAGCAGGGCTTCCCTGGGAGAACATGTACAGTCTTTGTAGGTCAGACAGATGTTCTTCCCCAGTTCTCACAAAAGGCTGATTCCCTGACCTTACTGAAAACATTCGGATTCAGCGAGGATCCTTGCTTATTGGCCTATACTAATCATTCGCTGTACATAAGCCTATTGGCCAGCAACAAACAATGCTTAATCTGATCAGATAAAGAATCTGGAATAGTCCACTTTCGAGGGGAGAACTATAACAATATCAATTATAATTCCATCATTACCTGGAGCATTTCCCTTCTTTATAAATTTAAATGCATGTCTCACTTCTTCATTTAAAATCCTGGGCAATTCAGAAGATGTAGTAGATGTAGGCGGTACCTGCTATTTATTACTATATAATTCTTGATAGAATTCTTTTACCCATTTCATGATGACGTATCTCTTTTTAGTAATGGTGGTTTTTTCTTATTGCATATATGTTTCCTACCAATACCAAAATGTTGTTTTACACTCTTGAGATTTTTATTCTCTTCCACAGCTTTCCTTGTTATTTCACAATTATACTTTCTTATATCATTATCAATTCTTTTTTGCATCATTTTACAAAATTCGAGATAATCCTTCTTAGTGCATCATTTTTATATATCTTCAAATTTCTTCTTTTCTTCATAAATTCTTTAGTCTCAGTAGAAATTTTATTGGCCAATTGCTGCTTTTTTCTTCCAACTATCTTTGTTGCAGTTTGTAAAAATGTATCAGTTATTTTTTTATTAATTTTATTTAAACCGGAATCATATTCAAAATCTACTAATATTTGAAAACGATTTGCAAGTTCTAATTTAAATTCATTAGAATTGTAATGCAAAACTTGCTGCAACTCTGCCACTATTTGCATTATTTAAACAAATACATATAAAATAACAATTCGTGTCAATTGTTAATACAGAGTTTAATATAAATAAATAAAAACAAATAATATTTCCAAGTGCTTTCAACTCTTACGAGTCCTTATCAAGGCAGTGTAAACGATTCTATTTTCTCCTAGGTGATGAATCTAACATTTCATTGTATTGGCCAGGAACAACTAATCGGAAAGCTGGTTAATTTTGAATTCATAGCACAAGATGAATTTTGTATAATATATGATTCTTTAATCTTGCGTTTTTTATCATGTGTTTCATTCATTAATATTTTAAAATCCCCGGAAAGCTGGTTAATTTTGAATTCATAGCACAAGATGAATTTTGTATAATATATGATTCTTTAATCTTGCGTTTTTTATCATGTGTTTCATTCATTAATATTGTAAAATCCTTTGGACTACATATATGGCCTGTATTATTTTACAATATTAATGAATGAAACACATGATAAAAAAAGCAAGATTAAAGAATCATATATTATACAAAATTTATCTTGTGCTATGAATTCAAAATTAACCAGCTTTCCGATTAGTTGTTCCTGGCCAATACAACGAAATGTTAGATTCATCACCTAGGAGAAAATAGAATTGTTTACACTGCCTTGATAAGGACTCGTAAGAGTTGAAAACGCTTGGAAATATTATTTGTTTTTATTTAATTATATTAAACTCTGTATTAACAATTGACACGGATTGTTATTTTATATTATATACAGAAGTATTATTTGTTAAACAAATGCATATATAACATCGGCTAATTAATCGTCGCATTAAAGAAAATATTATGAATAAGATTTTTCAAAAAAAAAAAAAAACACAAGAAAATTTAAGATAAATTATATTCTGAAAATCACTGAAAAGAAAAAAAAAATTGCTTTTTTTTTTATCTGGACATAAAACTGGTCTACGATTTACAAATAAATCTATCGCTGAAATAAGATGTCAAGAAAGTATCAAATGAAAACTATATAAGAATGCATTATTTAACAGTAAAATGTACTCAGGACGTTGCTATTAGTAAAATGAAGTACTGCCAAGGGTGCAGAACTCAGTGAGGACTGCAGTACTAATACTTAAAGGTTACAGTTTTATCCAAAGTAATGTTTTTGCGAAAGATAATTAACTTTAGATTTTCTACCCGTATCCTCACCCCATAAAATATTTATTCTTAAACTCGAAATTGGGGGGGGGGGGTTTCTAAGGCACAAAATAGTCTGACGCCCGTACCAGCTGTACTATCAATTACACCTAAGTTTTAATTAAATGATGTAAAACGGTTTTTTTAACAAAAAAAAAAATTAAAACGAAATCAGATTACTGTATATTAAATTCCGTTGCGCCACCTATGAAATTAGCTATTTAACCCGGAAATTTAATTTTATTTGCAAGACAAGTTCCCGTTTATAATCATTCCCCATAAGACTAACTGAATGGTTGTTTTAGAATGGAGGATTGGATAAAATTTTTTGAAAATTCAACACCACCAATCGACTACAGTAAAACGTGTGATGATATAAATGCATTCTGCGTTCACCATGCTAACCTAAAAAACAAAATTGCTTTAGTAACTTCGGGCGGTACTAGAGTACCGTTAGAAGCCAATGCAGTACGGTTTATTGATAATTTTAGTGAAGGGAAACGTGGATCGGCTTCAGCTGAACATTTTTTAAGCAGGAATTATGCTGTTATTTTTGTATATCGTAAAGGAACTATAAAACCGTATTTAAGATTTCTTCAAACCGAACTAATAATGAATGATGTTATTGTGGAATCTGATTCAAAGCTAATAATAAATTCGAATTGTGCCGTTAAGGCGTGGCGACATTATCAGAAGTTTTTGCAATCTAAATTTTTATTGTGCGTACAATTTCAGACTCTGGTAGAATATTTGTACATTTTGAAAGCTGTTGGAAAAGCACTTCAACCATTAGAAAGACTTGCTGTTACGTACTTAGCGGCAGCTGTGTCCGATTTCTTTATTCCTCAAGAAAAACTTACTCTGCATAAAATTCAGTCTGCCGACGGTCCTATAACTTTACATCTTGACGTAGTGCCAAAACTTCTTAAACCTTTAGTTGGAGAATGGGCTCCCAAGGCTTTTCATATATCTTTTAAATTAGAAACCGATGAAAGTATATTAATAGATAAATCAAAAAAAGCACTGGCTAATTACAGACATCAATTAGTGATCGCCAATCTTTTAGATAACTATAATAGATTTGTGATAATGGTTGAAGCTAGCGGTAATGAAACTAGTATTAGTCTTACAGAAAAGGAGATGTCTGACACTATCGAAATAGAAAGCAAAATTGTTGACTTTATAGTCGAAAAACATACTAAGTTTATTTTTAAAATATGACGCCTTAATAACTTGTTTGTAAGATAAAGTAAAAAGTATAATTTGAAATATTTTAACGAAACGAATAAATTTTGCATTTATATGTTAGTACTATTATGATAAAGATGAACTTACCAGGTCACGACAAAATTCGAATTTTTTTTTTTTTTTTTTAAATTTAAATCTTTTTCATCAGAGTGTTTCTTATCGAATTATTTAAAAATTTGTTGTGAAATATCAAATACATGGCGGCATAAAATTATATTATAAAAAATAATTCTATTCTAAAAAATAATTTATTAAAATAATATATTTATCCTACCAATATTCATAATTACTGTCCATTGTAGTTTTCCCTTATACAAACGATAAAATTCGCAAAGCAAATTCCTGTAGGTAGGATTGGAATAAAGTAAAGTGTGAAATTGTTACATTGTCTTGACGCACTTTTTATGTCTTACAACTTTGAACGTTGTAAGACATAGCTTTCTAAGAGTTTTTCAGTCGGTAAAATGAATCCTGTAAATGATAGTCTAGTTGCAGTGCCGGAGAATGAAATGTTGCAGTTATTCGCATAGAAAATTGGACTTTGTTGATGTTGATGGATGAAACTTCGAACTCCGGAGTTAGCAATGAAGTGGTTAGCAAGTAGTTGCCTTCTTAAAAACATTGTCCTATGCCAGCATTGCGGCGTGCAGTGTTCTTTGATCAGACAGCAGGAATGCGGAGATGATCACAGGTGGCAATACAGATTATCTCACCACCGTGTATCCATCATAAAGGGTTCTTCTTTTTTTTTTTAAAGCCATTTGTCTCTAACAACAATTATGTTTATAACTTATTATTGGTCACATAATTTGCCAGTGTTTTATTGCTCACGCTGGACAGTAATTATGAATGTTGGGAGGATAAATATGTTATTATTTTAATAAATTATTTTTTATAATATAATTATTTGTTATTAATATTTTTTATAATATAATTTTATGCCTTGTGTATTTGATATTTCACAACAAATTTTTAAATAATTCAACAAGAAGCACTCTGGTAAAAAAGATTTGAACTTAAAAAAAAAAAAAATTCGAATTTTGTCGTGACCTGGTAAGTTCATGTTTACCTTCGAATCAGTGACTACGATTTGTGAATATTGAATTTAAGCTTGGGTCTAGAACGCCATATTGAATTTTTTAAAAAACTGGCATGAGACACAATTTTCACAATAACTTCAGTTTTAATTATGTTAGGGCAAAAAAAATTACATTAAGAGAAACTAGAAAAACTAAGGAAAACAATAAGTCTAAGACAAATAGTGATAATCATTTAAAAAATAAGGAAAAAAAGAAATTTCAACATCCAAAATAATTATTACTTTATTGTTTAAATCACATCATCAGTGATAATTTATTTGTATTCCTCACAAAATTATCTTTCAAACCATATATAATATGTCTTACCTGAGATAATCCATAGCTTCAGAATCTCCAAAAGTATTCACATAAGAATTCTTCATTTTTATCCCAAAAGTTACTGAATGTCAAAGATGTCTATAAGAAAAAGATTCATCTTAATAAAAGATACAAAACAAATCATTTCCAGAAGATAGATATGCATTTGGCATCATATCAATTGGCTTCTTGTCTATCTAAAACTAGAAATTATAGGCTACTTTCTGTATCACTGATAAAATGAGTTTCCTCTCTTCATTTTATATTTTTTGTGTACATCACTGATGTTTATATTCTTTATGCAGACCAGTGATGTTTATATTTTTTATGCACACCAGTGATGCTATCTTGTTTATATTTATTGTATCACATAGATATAATTTATTTGCATATACAGTAGTTCATTTGTTAGCTATAGACTTGAAAATAATGTAATGAACATATAGCAAAACCAGAGTGCCTCCATAGCATGAGTATCAAGGCATAGGCAAGAATCAGAATAGATTATTTGCCTGCATATGCAATCTTTCTATACATTTGATTATTAGTTTTGTAAATCATTACTTGTATACACAAACACACCATATAAACATAATAATAAATTATTAAACTTTTTGAGAATCATTATTTTTATAAAATAAATTTATTTTTATAAAATAAGTGGATTAGAACTTACAAAATTACTTTAGATTTCTGTATATTTGATTATTAGTTTTGTAAATCATTACTTGTAAACACAAACATACCATATAAACATAATAATAAATAATAAATTATTACTTTTTGAGAATCATTATTTTTATAAAATAAGTTTATTTTTATAAAATAAGTGGATTAGAACTTACAAAATTACTATAGATATGAATTCTATATGAACGTAAATAAATATATAATTTTTATATAGATACACACCAACTACAAGCTAAAATTAATAAAAATTAAATCATTTTTTCAAATTAAAATATTCAAAAAATTAAAATTTTTTACTTACGAGCCTGATTAAGTTTAGACTCCATTGAAGGCCTTGTTTGTGAATCAGAGTACTTTTATTCCAATAAAAGTTTATTTGAATGCCGATGAGTATTTTCTGTCTTTATTGCTTCGTGAAAATTACAAAATTGATCAAAAAAATAATTAAATGTGCTGGTTATTAAAAAAATTTGTAAAAAATTCGATGAAAGCTGGGTCAGAGATCTATCAAATGCCCATATTTCTGTTGACATCATGCTTATAGTTTTTATGTCAGTAAAGAAAGAAAACATGACCAATCAAATAAGATGTGCGGGTCACCCGCTTGATGGGCAAAATGATATTCAAATCAACTATATATATGTCAAAATAGTCTGCTTAGTTCTTTTTAATGGATTTTTATGCTGCAAACATCCAGTGCCTATTACAAATGCCGTAGAACTCAACCTGGAAGATAATTGATAATATTTCTTTGCTGAAGAGCTCTACAAATATCTTTTAAAAACTTATAATATTTTAAAAAAATTTCCTGTAACTGTAATCAGTTATAATTTTAACCTTTCTATAATCTGCAGCCATGCCTATTTTCTATTCTAATTATTTTATTTTATTTCTAAATTCATATGTTATGCCATAATTTCAAAGCAGAGAATAATTAATTTGGGGGGGGGGGAGAATTAGAAACTCTCCCGTGTATTTTAGCTGGTATAAATCGCTGCTTTGAAATCTATTCTAAGAGACAACAGATCTCGTTATCTATATTTAATTTCTTAATAAATATTAATCTGTTATTAAGGTTTGTGAATTATTATAGTCCACGTAATAGTGTTGAAAGTCAGAGGAATTTTTTTTTTTTAAATGTACTGCATTCCTGCCATCCGCCATTTATTAGCCTTCATTAATTTTTTTGAGATTTAATATTATAGTTTTTTTTTTCCTTTTATTTCATAGTGTACTGGTCAAAATATGTTTATCCTTCTAACATGAGCTGGAACTCATAAAATGTACTTCAAACCCAGTCAAGTCTGAGATTTAAGTCAGGGACCAGCCTGAATTCGAACCCAACTCACGAGCTCAGATCAAATCCATGAATGGCATACATCGACGGTATATGACTATGCACCAAGAAACTAGCTCAATGGATGATGATGATTTGAGACCCCTGATCTGACACTAATAACGTATAATAAAATAACTAAGGATATTTCTAAGTCAACTCATATATATATATGTTCAGGTTGCCAATACAGACAGCGAGCATTAATATTAAAGTAACTATTGAATAAGAAAGAAAGTTAAAAACCAAATGTGTTAATAAAAATGTTTAATAATAATAATTTTGTTCAACTTTTAGATTATGATTATATAGATTACCTCTAGTCTTTAAACGGAATTTAGAATTACAATAAGAATGGTAGTTCTTATTATATGCCAATAACTATTACGCAATATTATAGGAGGTTTATAAATGTCTATGCCCCGACACGGAAATAAAGGTGGATAAAGGTATTTGGCTGTGACAGAAATTCTGATTCTAATTCTAAACGAAAGTATGTGAGATTTATTTTCACATTCGCAAATCAATTCACAAAGAGCAAGATAAATATTTAGGGCATAACTTTACTATTTAACAAGGAGTTTATTTTATAAGAAATGAATACGAAGTTGTTTGACTTTAATAAAATCAATTCATCACGATTTACGAGCATGAGAGCGGGCTTTACTGGACCTGAGAAATAAACGGTACTGACGACTTATGAGCTATAAAAATAAATATGAGAAATAATTGCTTGTCAGTGATTTGAGACAATAGCAGGGCGGCTTGTATTTGACAAGTCTTTGATGCCCTATGAAGGATCCATAGAACACAGGGAAAACCAGGCTGGGTCGTAGCCACAAACCTTTGGTGTTTCAATATAAATGAGCGAGGAAGGAAGTGCTTTTTTCCTATATAATTAAAATAACATGAAGATCACCAATGACAAGCTTACAAAGCATTAGATGGCTTACGTCAGCAACGTTCGGAAAACAATGACTTGCTAATCATCGTGTTTAAATAATAAAACCCCTTTTATATAAGAAATGCTCTACATGATGACCTGATCAAGTTAAATTAAAGTCAAACATGCTTTAACTAAAAGTACTAACGTAATTATATAACTATCCTAATTATGCCCCAAACATCATGCCCTCCCTGAATATTAATATAAAGTATAATGTTTAAATAAGAATATATTGACCTTAATTTCTTTATCGAACTTTTTGCAAAACATTATAAGATTATAAATATGAATATATAAACATTTGTAAACTAGATAAAATAGCCGGGGCCATATGTTAGAAACTGGGCTAATAATTTATTATTAGCCATTAATAAAAATAGCAACATTTAATAAATCCTTCAACTCGATAATTAATAGAACTGTAGTAAGTTAGTTCTAATGGGCAAGAATTACTATAACTTAATATTAGATTATTTTCATGAGGGAATTTTAACGAAAGAGATTATTATCGAGTTGAAGTTTTATCGGCATATAATAAAAAATACATGACATTAGTAATTACTCAATAAATATATATAATACAGTTAGTGAAATGAACCGCCGTCGTGAGAAAGAGGAATTTAACAGATATTAATTTTAAAGACTAGATATAGAGAATTACTACATAATTTAAGATAGCATTAATACATTAAGAAAAGAGAAGAGCTTTTAACAGTACTTAATTTAAAGGTAGTGTAAATTAAAGTTCGGAAACTGGCCAGAAAGTTACGGTTCATTAAAGACATATGTTACCATTCCTTCCGTGGTTGGCTCCTTAGTTTACACGGCAGTCTGATTTGGTTGAAACGGTGCGCATTTTGTGAATTAGTTGAAATATCATTTTGATTGATTCTTTCTGGTTTTTGGCAGCAGGATTGGCGTGGAAAGGTTTAGTTTTGCAGCTACATTAAAGATGTTGGGGACTTCAGGCCCAATAGTCAGACTCCTGAAGTTTAGCCCCTTACCATGATGGAAACACTATTGCAATTCATAATTTAAAGATGCACATAGATTCTAGTAGCACTTCTCTAAAACAAAGATGGCTTCTCCCTCTCCAAACTTTTCCGGGCTATTTATACCTGTTCTCTCGATGCCTTCAAGCTAAAGCTTAATGCTTTATCAAAGTTTACAAAATTTCATTAATTGATTTTAGATACATTTCCTCGATAAGGCTTTCAAACTCATTAACTTGAATTCATTTTCTAATTAGAAAATGAATTTGTAAATCAGAAAAATGATTTTAATTAGGAACCATCCTTACCTTTTAAATAATTATCTTTTTTCTAATTAATAAAACTTTACCCATTATTTTTGGAAAAGGACGATTTGAAAGCTTATCGAAAGAATGTAGGTTTTAATCACCGAAAACTTAACCAAACTAGTAAAAGTAAGATATAAACGTTTGGACGCAATGAAGCTTTATAATGAATGTATATATTTAAATATTTATAAATATTGTGCCCTTGTCTGTAGATCATAGGTAGGGTAGAAAGGTCAATTATGAAAAAAATTTTAAATTTTAAGTTATATTTAAGTGATATAAAAGTAATAATAGATTTGTAATACAATTTTAAGCTAAAATACCTAACAGATAACAGTATAATAAAGTATTTTAAAAAGTAAACAGTTAAATAAAGTTTTAATATCATTGCATATGGTTGTGAAAGCTGGCCATACAAAATAACACAGCTATAGACAGTTAAAATTATAGTAACAATTGGAATATAATATTTTCAGAATTAATAGTTTAAATAAATGAAATGTAATATTATAATTTTATTTATTAGTCAAAATTAATAGGGTATATTTTTTATTAATAAACTTTGGGATGGTGAGAATTGTATTTAGTACTATAAGTTTCAATTTATTTTTCAAAATTTAGAAAGTACATTAGTTTTGGTAATTTAAACCGAGACATAAATAAAAGATCATTTTTGTAAAGTTAATAGACACGTGATCGTATATTACATGCTTTCACGCACACACACACTTGGTAAATAATAATAAAGTTTGTGAATTTAAAACTAGATATAATTGTCATCTATCATAAAAATTAAAGTTAAAAATATTATAGATTGTCTTAATAATTATTTTAAAGATCAAATAATAATTTTATCAAACTATGATTAAATTTAATAATATTAAGTTAAAGTAATATTCCAGACATTACGTCATAAATATTTATTTAAAAAGTACAATTTATCATCCAAAATAGAATGACTAATATTGTTCGCGCTAAAAACAAATATTGACCAATCAACGGATTTAAATTGGCAAGAAAAAAATCTAAGATAGACAGAAGCGGGAGATGGAATGTGAAAGTTGAAGAGGAAGGTAACCTTTTTGAATTGCTTGTAACATCGAAGCTGAAAAAAAGTAATATAAATTTATAAATTAATAATTATTCTAAAGTTAGTCTTGAACAGATAAAATAATTTTGTATCCAGAAAGATGATTTGCTAATTTCTACGTGATCTTACCAGTGGATTTAATCAAATTTGACCATTCAGCCTACAATAAAATGGAAATACCAAGAATAATAATTGAAATAATTATTGAAAGAAAAATGAGTGAAAATTGTATAAGTTTTGTATTATTTGTGCTCAACCAGAAATTAAATCTTATAACTTGGAAAAATACAAAGGAAAAGCTGTGTGAAAATATAAGAAAGCAACTATTTGCTATCGAGAGAATCTTATGACGAACATTTGTTTTATAAGTATTTAAAACTAAGTCATATTTCTCTATGAGAAAAATCATAATAAGCGTTCAAGTATATAGAAAAAGAATGAGGAAGAAAAGTATGTTATATTAAAGGAAAAAATTATTTAAAAATAGTTTCTAAATTAAAAAAATAGAAGAAAAGCCATAGTCCTGTATAAAGTGCTATATGAACTTACTAAGAGGAACCTAACATTTATACCTTATCATAGAAAAAAGGAAAAGATATTAAATGGAAAGAATGTTATTTTAAACAGATATAATTAATCACTAAAATGAGGAAAATGGATCCATGGAAATAAAGAAAAATTTATTGAATTTTTAAAATAAAGTACAAGATGCATCGAGGGAAAACCAAGCGCGCGGGGGAAAAAGCTAGCAGACTATGTAAAGGAGATCTCAAGAATAAGTGGAAAAAGATGAAGAAAATTAAGGATCATCGTCCAAGAAGAATTAATAAACAGAATTAAAAGTTTAAATTAGAACATTAAGTGACTGAAGAAAATAAAATATAATTTTTTTTTTTAGCTTTGCAATGAACGATTTTCCAAGCGAGTCCAACAAAGCTGTATCGTAAATATAGTTTTAATTATTTTTTTTATTGTATTTAAAGTATAAAATTTGAATTAGCTTAGGGAAACATATAAACATAAATTTTATAATAATTATATTTCAATATACGAGCTAATGGAATGAGAGAAATATTAGTATAAATAAAAATGTGTGTATGGAAAATTTTAAATACCTACTAGAAGTCCTGGAATGGAGAAGTTTACAAATACGATCCAGAGGATAGAGATCGTTGGTAATTTTAATATTATTGGTAATATGTAATATATTTTTTTTTTATAGGTCATCTATTAATGAATGAAGTATGAAAGATGTTAAAAGTTATAAGTACACATTTATCCAACATCAAACATATATTTAAGAGAGTAGTAAAATTTTAAAATGTGCATGCAATAAATAATCTAAAAATGATTAATAATAAGTAGCATATTAATTATGTGATTCTTTTGAGTTTTATATTGAAAATATTCAAATAGTTTATAACAGTAGAGATAGAAATATACGAGAAGTATAGTAAAGAATTTTCTTAAGAATAGCTGTATAGTTAAATAAAATGAATTTTATTATTATTAGCAAGGTAGACAGAGAATTTGTCGAGTAATGAAGAGATGAATCTGAAGAAATCAATCAGATAGTGACTTGGGAGTACTGATGTCAAAGGAAACCAAGAGGATGTTTTATTAAACTATAAGGAATGAAATATGTGGATCATAATTATTTGTGTGACTTCAGTATAGATAACTTCGCCCTATAACTGAGCACATATATTCTGGACAGTGTTTTTACATATCTTTGAAACTTTCTGATGTGATGAAGCTGAAGAAATAGCTTTAGCATCCTTCCAATACTAGAGGCAGATAGACAGATAAAAGTCACTCCTCTATGGTCCTTAAATTCACTGTGCCATGATTGTCAAAGTTTTATAAAGGATAATATCTTGTTTATTTTGATCCAACGCATCTATATCTTCGCTATCTTGATTTCATGAAAATACATCGTCAGGGAGATAATTTTATAGAAATGATACATAAGATAGAAAGTAAGTTAGATAGTAGTTATGTAAGAATAGTTATTTACTAGAGTAAAGTAGAATTGTATAAGTCAAAGTGAAAGTATAAGTATTATAAAAGATGAAGAATCATATGATATAATTTTAAAGAATTGCTAAACTGATATAATTTTAAAGAAAAAAAATTAGAATTAAGTTTTAAAAAATAATAAGATTTTAAAATATTGTAGTGAGATTTAGTAAAAGAGATTGCATGTTTATTTGGAAAATGAGTTAAAGAAATATATAACAAAAAAATGTGTATTTTTACATAGTGTGTGGATAATGTTAATTGCTATATAAAGTTAAGGATGGGATCAAAATTTTATCAGTAATTATATTATGATTGATAATAAAAGGAACATGAAAATATCATAAGGATTAAATTCTGTAGGATTCCATACTAACAAGAATAAGTATAATTTTGTAATTTTTGTATAACTTTAATAACAGTAAAGATCTTATAGAAATATAATTTTGAAATTATAAGGAATAATGTCAAATAGAAAAGTTTAATGGATAGAAATTTTGTGTATTCAGTAAGCTCAAAACATGTATCAATAATAATAATATTGTAAAATACTTTGTAATTATTAATGGTAAAAGGGTAAAATAAAATTCGATAATAATAATGTTAAGACATCAACGGGTATAAATAAAAGTTTGTGATAAGTAAATAGGGATATCGTGTAAATAATGTACAAAGTGTTATTTGTTATAATGTTAATAAAATGTTATAAAATTTTATTAGTAAGCTTTGTGTCTTGGTTGTTTTTTTCCTACACATGAAATGCATGAAATCACAACGAGTTTATAATTAAACATTTTATGATTTTGACAGGATAATAAATATTAGAAATTTTAATAATTTATTTTGTTTTATTTACATAATAAAATGAAAGAAGTATAAGTAGAACAGGTATTGGTCATGGGTTAATTGCCACAATATTTAAGTAAAATATATGCGAACGTTACCACATAACTTTTGATTATCAGATTAATAAATGTTACCACGAAAATATTTAATACATCTAGAAAGAAAAGAAGATTATATTATTTTATTATTGTCATTGTTCTTATTAATTAGTTATTCGTTACGTAGTGAATTATGACATAAAATTCCCTTATCATAATTTACTATGGCAATATGAAATCAGTTTTAATTACAATTTATGAACCTGAGATTTAATTATTTATTTACTTATTGATTTATCTATTTGATTTGATATGATTTGATTAATTTAACTCTATTTTATTTAATTAATTTATTTATGTGAGCTAGAATTTGTTTTAAAAATACTAAGATATGATAAAAGTTTTAAAAGTCGTAGGAATGTATTAGTCAATTATTTAGGATAGTGTTCTTATGCCATTGGGATAGTATCTCAATGACTCTCTCTTGTTCCTTTGTCATTGTCCAGGTCTCATGGGAATAATAAAAGATGTTTATGTTGATTCATTTCCAGAAATAGATTTATAAAATACTGAGCTAGTGATTGTTTTATTTAAATCATAATAATATATTTGATAGACTGAGTTAGATAACCCGGAATTATTATTAATGTTAATTATTATTGACCGGAAATAAATAAGTAAAGAAAATCCGGAATAGTTAGTATATTCTTGGCATGTTGTTATTATTATGGAGCGGGGGAAGGTTACAATATATACACACAATCCACGCAGTTATAATATATATAAATTCATGAATAATTTTATCATGAATTTATTAATAACATTGATTAGTTTTAATGTCAAACTAGTTAGTTTTAACACACATTTATGTAATACTATTTTTTTTTAAGGAAACTAGTGTTATTGAACGTAAAGCCCCATTGCAATCGGAAATTCATGGTTAGTATTAGGGTTTCAAGAGGGCTGCTTGTGAGATATCATGAAGCTAGGATCGAACTTAGATCCGACTGCTTCAATAGCCTTTTGAAAATAGCATTTATGATTTTTTTTTTTGTTTTTTTTAATTTGCATTTTACTTATTTTTGATCAAATTCTTTATGCGGAGGGAGGGGTGTTGCATTTGATTTCTTTTTGATTTGTATTTCTGAAGGATTTGTTCAATTTCTTTTGCCTTAGGCATTTTAATTTTCCGATTCTCACCTTAGGTGTTTTAGCTTTACATTGATTTCAGCGATTTTTGGATAGAAATTTATATGGGGAGGGGGTCAAGGATTTGATCGATTTGTTTGCCTTAGGCGTTTTAATTTTACATCGATTTCAGCAATTTTTGGATAGAAATTTATCGCTTGCAGGTTTCTTGATAGTGCTGCAGAATTGCCTAGTGGTCATAGTACACCTAACTGACTAGTACCTTACTGGCAGGATTTTTTGTGGTTCTTGATGGTATTGCAGCGTTGCCTAGTGATCACAATACACCTAACCAACTAGTATCTTAAGGAATATTTTTTTTAACATAATACTAATCAATGTAGTAACTTAAAAAAATAATAAAGTAAATTTTTTTCTGATGATCATCTCAAATCATCATAAAGAAGAAAAAAGTTAAGAATTTAAAAGATAAGTAGTAATTCTCTAAATAATGTTATTTCAGAATACACAGATTTCAATGAATTAGAAAAATTGGAGAATGGATTATCATCTAAAATGAGATATCTTCCAAAATGTAAAATGCCAATTGGTCAATAAAATTTTAAATAATGGTAATGATGCAGTATTGCATATAAATACTTAAAATAATGTATTACCATACTAGGATGTGATCTAATCTTCAATTTTAGGACACAAAAAAGTATTTTCAAGATGTATGATCTCATATTTAAAATTTATGTTTGGTATGTCGCTTAGCATAGTTTCTGCAAAATATTTTTAAATAGGTAATTCAATCTTCAACAGGTTCTTATATTAGCCATATGTGTTTGAAAATAATACTATGATCAAATTATATGAGGCAAGTAATGTATAATTTCAATATTGTTATTTTAAAATATTAAAGTATTTAACTATAATGTCCAAATATTAATATAGTTTTTGCTTACTGTGTAATGCATTGTATGAAGGCTGATTTTTGATGATAAACATAAATAATGTGAAGAATTCCTAAATAACATTTGAATTTTTCCAATAAACAAAATTCTAAGGATTCGGACAGTATTAAATTATTGCATTTGTAAATATTTGAAATATGATTTTTGGTCTCTATTAGTACATCCATTATCTCAACTCCATCATATTAAACCATTCACTGATACAGAAATTCAGACTAGCTTCTGTCTTTATGCACTGGATGATTATGATATGAAGTTAAAAGAGGGATGCATTGATAAAAGCCAAAAATCTAGAAATATAATTATGTATGTAAATTTATATTATACTAAAACTTCTTCATATTCACATATTAATAATTACATTATATTTTTTTAAAAATTTTGATTTAGCCAAGTCATATGTTGAATATAATGTAATATAAAATTTGTCAAAATTTTTTCTAGTGATTATCTTCTTGTAATTAAATATTGGCTAATAAAATTTTTACTCAAGTTATATAAATTTAACTTTTTAAAATCTCTTTTTAATCAACTTTTTTGTAGCTTTATCAATTTTTTTATACATTGGCTTAATTCTTTAATCAAAGATATTTTTCTATTTTTACCTATTTTATACAGATCATCTTATTGGTAATATAAGATTTTTTTGCTTTTAACTTTTTGTAAACTACTGATTATTAATTTGCACATTTTACTTGAGTTTACGTTACCATTTAACAATAAATCATGTGTAATTACTTTGTTAAATAACAAATGTGAAAAAATATTTTATTGTATTACTTATCATTGAGTCATTTATTTCTTGCCTTAGTTCTTTTATTTTTTTAGAATGAAACTATAATTATAGTAATAATGTTATTAAGTATTCTCAAATTAATGCAATCACCTAGTGCCATGTGAATAGAGTTTTGTCTAGTCATGACATTTTTGCCATAATATGTAGGGACAATTTAGAATTGCTTACTCCAGTTGCCATCATAGTCAAAACAACATTTTATATAGCTGCTGATAAATATAGAATAAAAATAAACATTGTAATATGAATTTAGTTTTTTAAAACTTTGCGTGTTGGCTTGCTATAGTAAATGAATATAGTGCTAAAAATGCAATAACCGCAAAGCTGAAAATGTGTGGTATTTTATTAAATCATATACTGAGCACTTTCAAGAGACATGGCTCTCATATTCATAGCTCTTATTGTATAATGGCTGTTAGTTTAATTATATGCAAATATATGCGACTTTTAAGCATTCCATTTCTTGGATACCAAGTAACATGATTTCCTCCGGTTGATGGCGCTGCAATCCATTGCGATATAGCAGGATTCTTTCACCTTTACATCATTTTCTTTTCTGCAAACCAAGCTGATTGTCTGTGGTTCACATGGATGTCCCGCATTCTTTTGGTGCTGCATGAAGGTGGAATTATATGCTGGATCCACTTGTGCCTTGGTGTATAGGTATTTGTACTGGGACAGTCTAGCTTTTAATGATGCCTTGATTACCCCATAATATGAAGATTTGCAATTCTTTTGAGGGCATATAATGTTGTAGACAGCTTGTGGTGTTTGAGAGGATGGTAATCGATCCTTTGTGTTGTTAATTAATCTATAAAAAACAAACAAAAAATATTAAAAAAATAGACAACAGGCATAGACTCATTCAAAAAGGTACAAAACCTTCATAAGAAGATGTAAAACTTATTATGTATTTCAATATAAATAAAAGATAAAATGATTTTTTTTAAAAAGGATTATATTTAAAAACTATAATACCTTAAGTTTGCAAACCTATACTTATTAGTAAGCCTATTATGCATTTATTAAAATGAATTATAATACGAATTTAGTTTTTTAAAACTTTGCATGTTGGCTTGCTATGGTAAATCAATATAACACTAAAAATGCAATAACCACAAAGCTAAAGATGTGTAGTATTTTATTAAATCATATGCTGAGCACTTTCAAGAGACACGGCTCTCATATTCATAGCTCTTATTGCGTTTTAGCGCTATATTGAGTTACTAAAATGAATTATGAATTTATTTTAACTGCAGAATATGTATCTACACTTCAAATATTCTTTCAAAAGCTATGCAAGAAACCATGTGCACCTATTCACATTTAAAAGTACTAGTCACAAATAAATAAAAAATTTGTTACAGAAGGTTTTTCTGTCAAGGGAGAAGTTTGTTTTGACCGAAAAACCATCAGTAGTGAATTTTGATTTACTTGCGATTGATGTTTTAATTTTGAATAGATACAATATGATTTTATAATATTAACTAATTTATTAGTAATCAATCAATCTAGAATATGTTAAGAATTTTAATTTGTACAATGTTTTATTATTTTACAATTCTGAGAATAAAGTGAACATTTTACAGTATGCTTTTTTATTCAATAGTAAAAATTGTAATACGTTAAAAAAATAATGAACATAATTTTTGATATATTTCTACACTCAAGTTTTTACCAGGAAGATCATACATAACATGATCTCCATTTCTTATGCTTGCTCTTAACTGTTATTAAAACAGGCAAAACTCTCTATACATATTGCCACTCAGCCGGAAACTAGTCTGGGGATATTTGATGAGTAGACACTAGATGGGGATTTTATGCACAAGCCTTTTGGCATACATTGATTACTCTGGCTTGGACTGAGTGGCAATACGTTTAGAGTTTTGCCTGTTTTAAGATCATACATACATGGTATGATCTTTTAAACTGTGTTTATTTCGAATACTTTTGTTTTCTGTTTTTAAAATAGTCTTTTTTATTTCTGAAATAATTATTTTTAAAATATTTTTATATTGAGCATATTATTTCATTTAATTATTAAAGTGTTTTTTCAAAAAGGTCAATCTCTGTACTCACATCACTCTGGTTAATTAACTGTGATTTGCTGTATTATTTCTAGGACTCATTCATGTTACTGGTGAAGATTGCTTTGAAAAATTTCAAAGTACATTATCAGTTTTCCATATTTTATTTATATATATAATATTTTCATTTTTGTAGATGGCATACAGAAACTATTGAATTAGCTAATTATATTACAAATTCTTTGAGTGAAGAAATTCTTATGAAGAATTTACGGTGTATTATATTGTCTAATGAAAACATTTTTCTTTTTACTGTTGGACAGAAAAGTGGGATGTTATTAAGCATATTTAAAATTTTAGTCATATTTTTGACTTGACACTGAGAATAAATATTGAAAGAACTTTTTAAATACAATCTGGCTTTGTACTGCTCTAATTTTAATATGAGGATATGAAATGAATTTAATTATGAAATCTATTGTTAATATTATCAACATGCCATTTGCAATATAATTTATTATACTTTTATTTTTATATGGATGTGAAAGTTCACATTTATTAATGATGGATCTGCCTCTTTTGTTTAACTTTTAAATTTCATATTGGATAAAATAACAACTAAGTACCATATCAGGTAATTTATTTTTAATTAGTTATTGAGATTCTTCTGCTCCCAAATATTATCAAGTGAAATGCAGCTAAATATAGATGTCATAATGTAATAATAAAGAGTTAGCTACACAGAATAAATCGAAAATTTTACTCACATCTTTTGCTTAAAAAATTTTTGTTTTAACATATATACATTAAAACAATCTTTGTTAATTTTTTAACCAATTTTTCGTCATGAAAAAAAAACCCAGTGTTATGCCCATATTGCTCTGAGAATAAAAAGAATTATAATATTTCTTAAATTTGTGAAGAATGTGCATAGGTCAGATGTGTTGATGTTTCTTTCTCTTGCACACAAAACTTGATTGGAAGTGGTAACTATTCAAATAGGTAATTGTGGAAAACTGTTATTAAGAATTTTAATTTTAGTGTTCTATAATAAGTAATACAATAATATGTTTACCATTGCATTGTTTTAATCTTTTTGTTTATGTTCAAGAAGTTAATATAACATTAAAAAAATTCATACAAGCTGTCAACTGCAAATATGTTAAGGGTATTTGCTAAATCCCATTTAAATAAAAATAGGATTAGACCATACAGTTTATTTTTGAGTTAGAGATTTCCTGAATATTGAAAGTATGGAATAAATCTTCATTAACTCTCTTAAAACTATTAGCATAATATATTGAGTGCAAAGTTTTGGATTCATTGTTATTTTTAATACTTGAAAAAGTATTAGTTTAACCTCATAGGTAATTAGAAATTGCTTCATTAATTTTAGTTTAAAATGTGATTAGTAATTGTATATCAAAAAATGTAAGAACCAAAAATGTCTTTAATTATTTCATTAATAGTGCTAATCTTCATTAATACCAAGACTGAGGGCATCTTATATTTTAATATTAATAGAAAATGGTGTTTTTATCAAAGAATTACATATAAGTATTTCTCCTTTTTTAAATCAGGGAAACACTGAAATGGGTTTTTCAGTTTAATTCTTCAGATTAGGAAAGTCTTAAATGAAAAAGTAAGCCATCTAGTTGAGGAAAATTATTGGTAATTGTTTCATCAAGAAGAATATTTATAAGGTCCTGATTAGGATAATAATGAGTTCAGACAAAATTCTGAAAAAGAGCAAATAAAAGCACTTTGATCCAGAAGTAGATTTATGTAGATGCAATAAACAACAGAGAGTATAGAAAACTCTTGTTGAAGTAATTCTCTGATGAGTTCAATGTTAGAAAAATTCTTACATACATTTTAATAGAAAAAGATTTACTTCATATACATGATTAAGTATGGTCTATGGTAAGTTAGAGTATATAATGCCAACATAGGGGAAAATGTCATTAAGGATTAAAATTATTTTCTTTATTAGGATATGTGCAAACTTTTTATTATAAATTTCCTTCATCCAAGTAGGATGTAAATTACTTAAGAATAAACACAGATCATGCTTGCTTTGAACAAAATCAGCAAATTTTCTTATTTCTTTGTTCACCTATGATCTCTTTCTAGGTATGTTACAATGTATTGGTTTCTCATTTAAAATTTAAATTGTTCATCTATTATTATCTCTTTTAGAAATATGTCCATCCTAGCTTTATTTCATTTTCTTAATTGTTTCAATAATATCAGTGATATCTGTTTGTTCTCTCACTCATGCATTTCATTTTTGATCTCTTATTATTCCTAATATACATCTTTCCATATTCCATTAAATGGTCTGAAGTATTTGTCTTTCTCTTCTGTTAAATATCTAAATTCCAGATTCATAAATAAGAACTGATAAGATACATCTTTTAAAACCTATCTTTTCAACATAAACATATTTTCACTGGTTAACAGTCAAAGTCAGATATTACTAAGAATTATCTGATTGGCAACCAACATTGATTTCACTGCCAATCTTTTATAGGAACCTGCAACTGTAGATCATATTCAAGTGAAGAAAGCTTGCATGAATCAGAAGAAAAACTATATTAAATGAAACATTGTTGGACTTAGAAGAAAAAATGAGTCGATTTAAAAATGGAATGTATTAGAAGTACATGTGGAATAAGAACCATTATACATAAAAAGTGGAAGAACAATATTGTGGAAATTGATGGCATATCAGTCAGAATGGCAAGATTAGTTATTCATATTAATGGAAAATACCAAATGTAGATAATTTAGATTTATAATCCAACATTTTTATTGCTATGAAGAAATAGAAAAATTTTATATTGATATACAGAATTCTTTAGATCAGACCAAACAACATTTTAAAATTATGGAGATTTTATTGCTAGAATTAGAAAATTATTGAAAGATGAAAATGGTGTGAATAAATTTGTGTAGGTGATAGAAATGAGAAAGGAAATAGTTGTGGTGTTTGCAGAGAAAGAAACTATATTCTATGAATTCTTTTTTTTTTTTTTGAGAAAAGTAATAAATGGACATGAAAGCTTCCAAATGAAGTACAACTGAATTGGATTATATTTTGACTAACAGAAAATGTATATCTCAAGATTGTAATGTTCTTAATAGATTCAACACATATGGCAAATGATCATTGTTTAGTGAGATCTAAAATACATAATAATGCAAAACTAGAGAAACAAAATCTATTAAAAAAGACTATTAATAGTTGATATTCAAAATCTTCAGAAACACTGCAATGAATTTAAATTAGAATTTGTAAACCATTTAAAAATATTAGCAGAACTTAAAGATCATTTAATCTTAATAAAAATATAAATGATACTGAAACTATGGTAAAGAGAAAAGAAATGTGTGAACCTGGGGTGATGGAAAATATCATCAATCCCAGTTAATACAAAATTTAAATATAAAACTAAATACAAATCATGAATAAATATGAGAGATCATCAAGAACAAAGACTAACTATAAGTTCACCCAGCATTACAGAAAAGAAGAATAAAATCAGCAATTAATCTTGTGACTGTATTTGAAAGTGATTCATTATAGACCAGGCTAATTATTTAGCCATTATTACATAAACAATAATTTGGATGCACAATCTTAAGTAGTAATCCATAAGATTATATCAATTAAAAATGATACTGGGATATTAAAACAGGCTGATCATTATCAATGCCTTCTGGTCACTTAATACCTTTAATGTATCGTCCATTTGTAAACTTAATTTCAAATTAATAATAAAATAAAAATTTAGAGCATGAACTTTAAAAGGTATCTCCTTTGTGCCATCCAGCATTACAGAAAAGTAATGAAATAATCAACTGGATATCCATAACACCAAACACAAGCCCCAATCTATGTAATTGATCATTGTGCATGAATCCAGCTCAGTGAGCAAGAGCTCTATAACTGTTACTGTAAACAAGAGAATACTAATGTAGTTTATTGGCTTTTTACCTCTGATTTTAAGATCAAGAAACACCATGGTCTTTCTTCTCAGTGCCTGATAAGGCAGGATGAATGTTTGTGTAAATGATAAATATTTTTCCAATACATATATACAATTATGACAGACAAAAATGAAGCATGTCCCTTATTCCCAGGAGGCTGTAAAGGTGGAGGGTGCTAAGAATCCCCTGATTGCGAACCCAGGCTGCCATTTGATGATGACTTTTTATTTAGGTACTTACAACTGCAGATCACTTTTAAGTGAAGGAAGATTGGAAGAATTAGAAGAACTGTTTTATATTAAATGGGACATTATTGGACTTTGTGAAGTTAGAAGAAAAGGTGAAGAGACAATTGATTTAAAAAGTGGACATATACTTTATTATAAAGGCACAAATATTGGAAATACAAGTGGAGTAGGATTCATTATAAATAAAAAGTGGAAGAACAATATTGTGGAGATTGATGGTGTATCGGACAGAGTGGTAAGATTAGTTATACAACTTAATAGCAGATACCAAATGCAGATAATTCAGGTTTATGCCCCAACAAATTCTCATAGTGATGAAGTAGTAGAAGATTTTTATATGGATGTACAAAAGGCTTTCGATCAGAGTAAACAACATTTTAAAATTGTTATGGGAGACTTTAATGCTGGAATTGGTAAACAAATCAAAGATGAAAGTGCTGTAGGTAATTTTGGTTATGGTAACAGAAATGAGAGAGGACATAGACTTGTGAAGTTTGCAGAAAAAGAAAAACTTTATATTATGAATTCTTTTTTTGAGAAAAATGTTAAAAGAAAATGGACATAGAAGCATCCAAATGAAGGTACAGCAGAATTGGATTATATTTTAACTAATAGGAAATACATATTTCAAGATTGTAATGTTCTTAATAAATTTAACACAGGAAGTGATCATCGATTAGTAAGGTGTAAGATGCGTGTTAATGTAAAACTAGAGAGACAAAAATTATTAAGAAAAACAATATTTACAGTTGATATTCCTAATCTTCAGAAACATTCTAATGAATTTAAATTAGAACTTACAAATCGGTTTCAAGTATTAGTAGATTTTGAACATAATTCAGATTTGAATGAAATTAATATGAAAATAACTGATACACTTTTAAAAACTGCAACAAAGATAGCTGGTAGAAAAAAGCAGCAATTGACCAATAAAATTTCTACTGAGACTAGAGAATTTATGAGGAAAAGAAGAAAAATGAAGATATACAAAAATGATGCATTAAAAAGGACTGAATATCTTGAATTTTGTAAAATGGTGCGGAAAAGAGTTAAAAATGATATAAGAAAGTATAACTGTGAAATAGCAAGGAAAGCTGTAGAAGAAAATAAAAATCTCAAAAATGTTAAACAACATTTTGGTATTGGTAGGAAATTTATATCTGCAATAAGAAAAAAAGATGGAATTATTACTAAAAAGAGAGATGACATCTTGAAATTGATAGAAGATTTTTATCAAGAATTATATAGTAATAAAGAACAAGTACCTCCTATATCTATTACATCTTCCAAATTGCCCAGAATTTTAAATGAAGAAGTGAGACATGCAATTAAATGTATAAAGAAAGGAAAGGCTCCAGGTAATGATGGAATTATAATTGATATATTAAAAAAAGCAGGTGAAGAAATAGAAATTTTTTTAGCAAAGTTATATACCAAATGTCTAAATGACAAAGATGTACCAGATGATTGGAAGAATGCAGTAATAATATTAATATTTAAAAAAAGGTGATAAAGAAGATATTAGAAATTACAGACCTATCAACCTTTTATCAGTTTTATATAAAAATTTTACCAAGATAATTACAACTTGTCTACAGAGAACCTTGGATTTCCACTAACCAAGAGAACAAGCTGGATTTAAAAGTGGTTTTAGTACAGTAAATCACATCCAGGTATTGAGAGAAGTTATAGAAAGGATAAATGAATATGAGTTGTCATTATGTTTAGGATTTGTAGATTATGAAAAGGCATTTGATTCTATAAACATTTCTTCAGTAATTAAAGCATTGGATCATCAAGGTATAGATCTCGGATATTGTCATATTTTAAAGAATATTTATAAAAATGCAACAGCAACAATTAGATTACATAATGATACTGGGAAAGTCCAACATTGAGAAAGGTGTAAGACAAGGTGACTCCATATCTCCAAAACTTTTTACAGCAGTGCTGCAAGAAGTATTTTGTGGATTAAAATGGGCAGCTAAAGAAGTGAAAGTAAATGGAGATTATTTAAGTCATTTAGATTTCGCAGATGATGTAGTTGTTTTTGCAAATAATGCTTCAGAGCTGCAGGAAATGTTGCAGGAGTTATCAGATGAAAGTAGAAAAGTATGACTAAAGATAAATGTTAAAAAGACTAAAGTAATGTTTAATCGATTTGCTCAAAATATGAAAATAAAGATTGATTATGATGAATTAGAAGAAGTTAACAGTTACAAATACCTTGGTCAGATTATTAATATAGATGGAAACATAATGGAGGAAATTAATCATAGAATTAAACTTGGTTGGAGTGCTTTTGGTAAAAATAACTTGATACTAAAAGGAAATATGCCTATGTGTTTGAAAAGGAAGGTTTTTAACAAATGTGTTTTACCAGTTCTTACTTATGGGTTTGAGACATGGACACTTAATAGAAGAGCAATACAGAGACTTCAGACCACTCAAAGAAGTATGGAGAGATGTATGTTGGGAGTAACAAGAAGAGATCAAAAATGCAGCATATGTGTAAGAGAACAAACAGGTGTTACTGACCTCATTGAAAAAATTAAAAGATTTAAGTGGATATGGGGTGGACATATTGCTAGAAAAGATGATAGTAGATGGACAATTGAAATTTTAAACTGAATTCCAAGAGATTGTAAAAGACCCACATGTGAGATGGATAGATGAAATAAGAAAGTGTGCAGGGGTGATGTGGAGAAGAGAAGCTATAGATTAAAGATGGATTAAACTTGGAGAGACCTTCATCCTGCAGTGGATTGATAATGGTTGATGATGATGATGATTAATGTATGTTTTAAACTTATTCTAGAATTAAATGAATTCACTGAAATAGCTTGATGAAATATAAATTTATTAATAACAATGAAATTAAATTAAGTTCTGTTGAAAATATGATAAATTTACATTCTGATTTTGATTAGAATACAAAAAATATACATGCCATTACATTGTAATTTACATGTCAATAGGTTTACATAAACACACCTACATATATAAGCACTCACATGTGCTATATAATATTTTAAAGTTAACATCTTAAATTGTCATGATCCAATAATGAAAATCATTTTTTATGATACATAATAATTTTTGCATATATTTGATTCATGACTGATTTTAATATATATATGTACCCATTAACATTTGTGTGCATAGACTGGTGTTTATAAAAAAAATAAACTTAATAAATACATATTGCTATAGTTTTACAAGAAAATTCAATATAAAAAATATATATGTCCACACATGTATGTGTGTATTATTACTATCCGCTACAAATCAAAGTTATTAATTAATTCATTATTTCTAACAGTAAATAAAAGTTTAGTTTTTTTAAGAAAAAAATCACTAGATCTAGTTTAGAAGGTTAGTTTAAAATTTAGGATTTTGTTTTTTCATTTACAATTTCCGATTTCAGTGTTGTTTTTTTAATGTCAAAAGTAAAATACAAACTAGAAATCAATCCCCTGAATTTTAGATGTATAATTCAAGCAAAATTTATTTATTTCCAATATTTGTAATTTTAACTGCAAAGTATTTAAAATAATCTCAATATATAACACATTTTACTCACCAGCTTTATGCACATTATATATATATATATATCTGACTGGCAGTAATTATACATTTGTGCATCATGACATGCATTAATTAGCATATGTATAAAGTCATAGTATGGTAATCCTTCTGCAAGCTGATGGAAATTCTTGGTAAACTGGTGCATTCTAAAACAGTAGACTGGTTTATTGTCATCTTTAGCAATGGTATAAATCAGATAACTGTTGACATTCAATCAGCTCCATTCAGTCCATAATTTGGTAGATTTTAGGCATGCTATCTGGGGCCTTGCTTCTATGTGAATTCAAACTACTATCATTGCATCTAGATACACTGTCTTGCCATCAGTTATAACTTCATAATCATATTGCTTTCAAACTATTGTAAGTCTCATGAATGATTCAAATCTACATTTTTATAATATATCATGGAATTTGAAAAAAACCCACTGTAATTAAAAGTTAATTTTCTTTTTTTTGATTTGAAAGTTAATGCCTTTTTTAATTCACCTTAATTAAATATCAAATTTTTATCTAAAAGTATTTTTTAATCCTTTCATTCTTAATCCTTTCAACAACATCTTTGTAGGATTTTTATCAAAGTATGGTATATAAGCTTTAATTTAAAAAATTTCTTATCTAATTAAAATAAATAGTGCAATTTTATAATTACCAGTAAATCTATTGTTACATAAAATGTGTTTGTTTTAATTATCAAAATCAGAGTAAAACATTAAATAGACCTTTTTAAATATTTAATTTATAATTTTTTAAAATTCAAAATTATTATTTCAGTGTATATATTTTTTGAAATAAATACTCTTCAAAAAATTGTGTTTACTTCTACTTTCCTTTCAACTTTATATATTTGTGCACACACACACTACTGTTTTTGTATGCTATGTGACATTAACTGTCTCATATCCCTCCTCATGGGGAAAAAGAAAAGAGAAATGAAACATCCTAACAATATTTTACATAATGTACATATATAACTAACAAAGTTCTTACCTCAAACTATGCACTCATCAATTTTTTAGAGATTTGATATGTATCTGACAGTTGAGATAAATAATTCAGCCACCAGACTATAAGTACACAATATAGCATGAATAATAAGATAGCTATCTCAATTTAGACACAATAAGCTACCATAACCCAAAATAAAAATAATGCAAAAAATCTTTGCAAAGCCTTGCTCCTTTGAGTCTTAGGGGCTGTAAAATACAAAACTATGCCTTGCTCCTTTGAGTCTTAAGGGCTGTAAAATACAAAACTATGCCTTGCTTCTTTCCTTGGAGACTTAGAGGCTGGGATCATGGCAGACTATGTTAACTGAATCATGATAATAGGAAATATGAAAATCAAAGTGGGTTGGAGCAATGCTTGAAATAGTACACTCCATGTAGTTGCATAAGAACATTGCATCTCCAAGCCAAGACAAAAACATCCATCCTCAAACAGTCAAAAGCTGAATCCAATCTCCAATATCATAATTTTTTTTAATTTAATTCTAAATATGAATCCTTAAATATACAGTAAATTTTTTATATTTTGCATTTTTTCTTGATCAGATGTGGTTATATTTGATATTAAGTTGAATGACAATTTTGTAGCACCACCAGTACTTGATCATCATCAGTCTTACAGTATATATATAATGTAAATAAAGTTTAATTAAAATCTTATATTTTATGTACAGATAGTATACTAAAATTATTAACATTACAAATATATATAATGTAAATGAAGTTTAATTAAAATCTTATATTTTATGTACAGATAGTACACTAAAATTATTAACATTACAAATGTTCTCTAGAAAAGTAACATAAAACTGAAAATCCAGATTTGATATTAGTATGAATTGTATAAACATAACTGGATATGTTCTAGTGTGGCAGGGTAGCATTTTATACAATTGTGTGAGTAGCCATTGTGCAACCTTCTAAGCAAAAAGTGCAAGTGAGTAAAATGGTTAAATACTGATATTTAAAATAAGATTAGAATAACTGTGTGACAAAACTGAAATAAATGAATATACACAGTTATCTGGACTTGTATATAATATTTGTGTGTATGAATAATTTATTATGTGGCAATTATTGAAATTGCTTTAAGAAGTTAAAGTGATTTTACTCATTTTATTTTACTATATTCTCATTATCATCAAGTGAAGAAACTTGTTTTTATTACTTTTAGTTAATGTTGTCTTATTAATTTATTACAGATGCATATGCAGCTTGTAAACATAAGTCTCACCCCTGTATATAACAGAATGTTGTGAGTTAACATCTGAATTGCTGTTGATGTCAGTTTTTGAAATAAGAACTTGTATAAGTTATAGTTGATAAATAATGCAAGCAAGCAGAATGGTGTTATTGTAAATGATGACAATGTTGTAATATTTATGAGTTTGATGTTAACAACATGTCGCATGGAAAGTTTATGTCGAGTACATCAAGTGTTATCTTCTAATAAAATGAAGACAGATTCAAAATGAATATACTTTTGTTATTTGCTGGAATGACATTTTACAAGCTGCAAAACAATTATGTGACCCAAAATTTCCTGAGGATATTCTATATGAAGAGATAAAAGAGAAATTAAATGCATATTTTGAGCCATAACTTTGAAATGGATATTATGGATGAGTTTTAGAATGAGAAGGCCCTTGTGAGTATTATGTAGACTATGATATAATACTTTGTACACTTGCAAAACAATGACAATTTGCTTTCAAGTTAGAAGACATGTTGTTTGACCAACTAATGTTGACCATGGCCTGAGGAAAACTTTACTGAGTGAGCCATATCTGTATTATAAGATAGCCCTTGGAAAATGTTTGGCATAAGAAATAAAGTTAGAAGAAGCATCAGAATTTCAGACTTCAACTGGAATGCATAACAACTCAATTCTTATGAATAAAGCCAAGGTGTAGCTATACATTTTAAAACAGCAAAGGAAAATTTGGCCTGTTATTGCTGTGGTGTAAAAGGTCGTGTTAAGAAATTTTGTAAATTTAAAATGGAGAAATAATGTCTCCAGACATAAAAATAAGAGTTGTGAACACATGGTTAAGTTCAGACTTTAAACCATGGGGAGGCAGATTAAGAGAAAAAATCACTTAACAAGATGAATGACATAAATAATGGCCATATTGTTTTAGATGTTTTTTGTCTGTGAAAGTAAAATTACAATGGAAGTGAACAGCAGTGCCAACCTTTCTTTGTTGTCATATAAAGATTGGATAAAAATTAATGACAGCAGTAAAAGAAAATACACACTTTAAAATATGTGGGTATTAACCACAGATGTGAATGGCAACAGAATTGACATATGTGGGAAAGTTATATACATGTGAATATTAATGCTAAAGCTATTGTTTTCCAGAAACAATAATATTGGACAGTGCAGGATTAGCAAGAGTTCCAAGAGTTTTTATCTGATAAAGGGATAAAACACTCACCATCCCTTATCTGGAATCAAAGGAGTTAGCTAAAAAGGCAGTACAACATTTGAAAGTGACACTGAATAAAACATCTCATAAAGATATACACAAAGCTTTGGTTAATGTGATGTTTATTAACATTTCAACTCCAGTATGTCAATTATGAAAATACCAGCTGAACAGTTGTTGTGTCTCGAGTATTGCACACACTTAACAAAGATGTTGCCTGATAAAATCATTATGGTGAATAATAATTTTGATGTTGAGAAGTTTAAAATCAGTGAAGTATTTATTGTGATATCATGATATTTTAAAAAGGAAATATTTTCTTAGTGTTGTAATAGAAGTTCCCTCTAAGTATATTCATAAATAAGGGAATTTCTGAAAAGACACGGCAATCATTTATGATCTTGACAGAATGATCAACAATAGAGGCAGATAACACCCAAATTATGTTACCCAATAAACTGGAATACTAATGAAGGATTGTATATATATCCATAGAAATACAATACAAAGGAATGCTCACAGCTAATCAAGCCAATCACAGTTCTAGTAAGGATGAGTCCAGCGCATCTTGATGACTACATTCTCCAGAGCTAAATTTAGCCAGGGGTATGGATATCATATCTGACCTTACTTTCAGAAGTGGACTAGTCCAGATTTCTTCCTTATGTGATCAGTTTGAGCATGCATAGCTGCTAACCAATATGTAAACATGTGGACAACCAATATATAAACATTGCCAAAGGGTAAATAAAACTATGGTCACTGTGTAAACATGTATAAAATCCTAGCATTGGTTAAGCTCTCTGAATCTGATTGCTGCCAGTAAGTTAAGGAATCTGGCAATAAATAGTCAGCCCTTTTGGAGGCAAGCCAGAGAATGTGTCTACCTATATGACTGAACATGCTCTCCATTGAAACCACTTCCAACAGTGAAGATGTTTCTGCTATATTTACTACCGCTATGTCTATGCAATGAGGCAAGTCCCGATAGGACTGGAAGCTGCTACGACTGGCAAACTTAAAGCAAGCTGTCTAATACAGCTGGAAGTCATTTAATAAACTTGAGGCAATATATCCAGTACAGCTGGAAGAGGCAAGCTAAATATACAGATGGAAGTGAGTCCAGTCATTAGGCACAACCAGCTCATTATTGACTAAATTATGCATATTAAATAGTGAGTGTTTAAATTTTTATTGATATTACTGTTGATTTGAGTCTGAACTCTGAATTTCAGCCAAACACAACAGATTTGGTGCAGTTTGACAAAAGTTTAAAGACATTCGTTATATTAAAATCACTGTTTCTGCCTGAATAAAAATCAGATTTGGCAGTTTGGAAAAAATATGCGAATGTAAAGCAAATAGATTCATCATATTCATTTAGATCTGCCCAAATATATAACAGATTCAGCAGAGACAAAAGAAATATTTTCCCATTGATTGGAAAAATAATATAAAATAAGCCGGTTCTAACTGAATTGGCTGGAAAAATAAAGAAAATATGTGAGTGCATCTAAAGACATTCATCTTATTTACATTACAGTGATTAATAAAATCACTTAAATGTGTTTGAATGAAAAAATTGACCACAACATATAGGTGTGTCAATTAAAAGCTTCATCCAACTATGAGAGCTTTACTCTCAACAAAGCCACAGAAGCTCACCCTAGTAAATTGTCGGCTTTGTCACTATTGATTTTTTTAAAGAGATACAAACCATAGCTGTAAAATTAAAATTACAAGTGCTAACTCCTAAAAATAAAAATTGATTCAAACTGTAAAATTAAAATTACAAGGCAATTCAGCCAAACACAACATTTCTAGAATACATTTGTCACAAACCAATCTGTCACTTAGTTAAATATGACTGCTTTAATCATTTGATCTCCTCAGGAGTGGTGATCCTAGTTTATAAAGAGTCTCCAATTCTTTTAGTATTAATTGCATTGATCAAAATCTAATAATTACTTTCCTTTATGATAATGTCTCACTCAGTTTTATTTTTGTCTATCTATATAACAATCCTATGATAATTCACAATGTAATACAAAGAATCAACCTCATATTAGCCTCGAATCCCTTTCCATTTATACTCCTCAGGAACTTCAATGTCTCCTACAAGGAATTTACTTCAAAATATATTTCCTTCTAGTTCGAGGATTTATGAGTAATGAAGGCAACTTTCCAGCAATGCTTTCTTCTACACCCTCATATTTTCATCATGGATTGATTTGATATACTGCACACTAGATTTCTATTATGTCTTGGATTCCACTCTTATCCCGATTCCCTTCTCCGACCATCTGGCCTTAAATTTGGAGGTTGAGACAGAGTTCAGTCCTCCATATTCTCTCCCTCTGGGCCAAAAATTCATCTAAAAACTTCGGCTCCAGAGGCTATTGTCTCTGAAGCTCCTACACTTTCAGCCTGGTACTCCTTTGATAATATATTGCAATTGATTATCAATCACTATTCTGCTAAAATGAAAACACCCCTGAGACTACTTAGAGAAATGGAATCAATTAATATCAGACTGAGACAAATATCATGCTACCCCTCTAACATTGATTCAATTACTACTTTCAATTGTGAATATAAGGACAGGCAGACCATATTGGCAGAATATCTATCTACCAAGAAATTGAAGGTCTTCCTAAAACAACCACATAACTGGTCCAAGGGGTACATTCGATGGGCTTTGCACCAAGGGAAACAAACTTGTTCCCTCATCGATCTCTGTGATGGGTCCCTGATCACTGGGCCTAGTATGCTAAATGAGACCTACAAGTTTTTTAAAAATAAACTTTCAGGAGATTCAAAGATTCACCTGGAAATGATGGAAATTTCAGTTGGGAAAACTGGAGTGTGTAATCAATCAATTGGACATACTGGGAAAGTTAAATTCCCTTCCAGAAAATGACCACCCTGGACTACATAACATCCCC
Source organism: Epiperipatus broadwayi (assembly GCA_028023455.1). Lineage (NCBI taxonomy): Eukaryota > Metazoa > Onychophora > Udeonychophora > Euonychophora > Peripatidae > Epiperipatus > Epiperipatus broadwayi. Next base: position 5,113,214 of record JAQFVV010000009.1, on the reverse strand, counting down.
CATTACCTCTTAATACATCTTGGAAAATTCATGCTCCCTATTATACTTGGCAGAGCTTTGGGGACCAAGGGAAACAAACTTGTTCCCTCATTGATCTCCGTGATGGGTCCCTGATCACTGGGCCTAATATGCTAAATGAGATCTACAAGTTTTTTAAACATAAACTTTCAGGGGATTCAAAGATTCACCTGGAAATGATGGAAATTTCAGTTGGGAAAACTGGAGTGTGGAATCAATCAATTGGACATTCTGGGAAAGTTAAATTCTCTCCCAGAAAATGACCATCCTGGACCACATACCATCCCTCATTACCTCTTAATCCATCTTGGAAAATTTACACTCCCTATTATATTTGGCATATTCAATTACCTTACTAACAATAACATTACTGAAGAAGGACTAGGACTATCCCATCTCAATGGTATCCTTTCTCAAAAAGGATGTTCATCTCATCTCAGGCTGATATCCATGACACCAATCATGATCAAATCCTAAAAGATAAGATCCAAAGTATTATCCTCTCTCATATCTCAAGATACCAATTTGCCAAGAAAGGGACCTCAACTACTGATGCCATGTGCCTGTTCAGATTAATCCATAATCATGTATGAACTTGCAGATTAACTGCACCGATCACCATCCAACTTGACATCTCGGTGGGATTTGATTCAGTATACTGAAACTCCACTAAAAATCTTCAAAAAAATACTCTATACTAGAAGTGTTTGTCAGAATAATTGCCAATTTAATAAACAGCAGGGAGATCTTCATAACCCTGAATGGAGGATTAGCACCTGGTTTCCGATCCTGCAAATCCATTCTACAGGGATCTCCTCTAAATGTGCTGCTCTTCATGACATATATCAACCCCTTTTAGAAATTTGAAAACAGACTTCCAGGAATATTCATTCCAGCTACCAACAGCTTAATTAATTATCTAACATATATGGATGATATTGTAGTCATATTACCATTCAAGAAATTAATCCCTACTCTATCCAATATCTTAACAGAATGCACTGCACAATATGACCTCAAATTCAACCCTAATAAATCCTCCACCTAGAGGCTAAGTTCTGGTTACAAGATATCATCTGAATACATGGCAGACACCCAAACCTTCTTGGGTTACCAATATCAAAATCAATAACCGTGACCAGAAAAATGATACAAGATGGAATAATATTGTACAAGTCCTATCAAAGCTTTACCTATCAGTCCATGCTTGTTTTCCCAAGAATGTCTGGAATTAGGTTTACAAAGGCATTTATGAACAGAATCAATTCCACATGCTTAAAACTGATTTGGAGGGGAAGAGTGGGTGCCCTGAGTACAAGGATACTATGCAAACTGACCAAACAAAATGGTCTCTCATTGCACTCTATCCCCAGCTTTCTCTTTCAAAAAGCATTCAACACAATTGTGAATTTACCAATGCTATCCAGAATTAGACTATATCACCAAAATTAAATCTACCAATTGTCCTCCACCAAGGTGAGGAGAACTGATCACATCTCTTTATACTACTATAAGTAAATGCCTTCAAATAAGAAATCACTCATTTGCAAATAAAATTTCTTATTGGGAAGCATATAAACTCTCATGTAAGTGATAACCCTGACCCTATAGGAAATCACTCATTTGCAAATAAAATTTCTTATTGGGAAGCATATAAACTCTCTCATGTAAATGATAACCCTGAACTTATCCTATTGGAAATCACAAATAATAAAATCATATCCAGATTCAAGTATTGGAATCTTGAGCCAAAATACCTAGACTTTTTACTAAAGCTCAGTCTGAATGCCCTCCCACCCAATCACTTTTTGGTTTACAGGAGGGGACTGACAGGGAGGAAGAGACTATAATGCATATATTATTGTCCAACCTTCTAGATCCATAGGAACTATATCATTGTAATATCTAAACCTGCCAGCCCTCCTCTGACTGTGATTGCTGATTGCTTAAAAAGAGGCTTATTTTTCTCTGTTAGAATTCTAACCTTGACAGTGTGACCATAAACTCCACACAGACCCCTACTAATCAAATTTAAAAAATATGGCAAAGAGATAGGTTACTTGCTCCATCTAATATAATGACAGAAACATGGAATCTTGGTGGATGCTTCACCCAAGAATTCCAAAATTAGCTATGATCATCCAACTTATACTCACTATTGATTGTAGTTCTCTCCCTTTTCATATGATAAAAATATATATTAAAGATATTATTTCAAAGGATTTAGACCTACATTAGAACATTACCAAAAATATTCTAAAATGGAATAGTTTATAGTCTCCTTTTTTTCTCGTTTACTTTGTTAAAAAACTTTCATCTAATTATTATCCTAAAATGTAAACCTTAGATAATAAAGTTCTTTTACTTTAAAACAAAAAATGTGAGTGCGCATTTAAAGACATTTATTGTATTAAAATCACTATTCTGCCTGAATAAAAATCAGATGATTCGGCAGTTTTGGAAAAAATATGCGAGTGCAAAGCAAATAGATTCGTCATATTCACTTATATCTGCCCAAATATAAAATAAATATTTTTCCCCATTGACTGGAAAAATAGTAAAAAATACGCTGGTTCTAACTGAATAAAGGAAATACATGCGTGCGTCTAAAGATATTTACATTATGGTGATTATTAAAATCACTTAAATCTGTTCGAATGAAAAAATTGACCGCAGACGTATAGGCTTGTCAATTAAAAGCTTCATCCAACTAAGAGCTTTACTCGCAACAAAGTGACAGAAGCTCACCCTAATAAATTGTCGGCTTTGTCACTATTGATTTTTTTAGACAGATACAAACCATAGCTGTAAAATTAAAATTACAAGTGGTAACTCCCAAAAATGAAAATCGATTCAAACTGTAAAATTAAAATACCAAGAATAATTCAGCCAAACACAACATTTCTAGAATACATTTGTACTGATAATAATTTTAATGTACTATCTGTATGTAAAATACAAGATTTTAATTAAATTTTGTTTACATTAAATGTATATTTACACACATACAGTCCACATCCTCTCCACTCTAGAAAACATCTCAGTTACAAAAAATAATATTGCAATCTTGTTGGTTTTTCAAGTTTATTGCTGTTCTTGTCTTGTTCATCATTCTTGTTTGATGGACTAGTCCACTTCTGAAGGCAAGGTCAAATATGACAAGAAAATTAGTATGAAACTGAAAATCCAGATATGATATTGATGAAGGTTAATATATTTAAATGAGTTCTATTGTGTAGTATGAATTGAAGAAGGTTAATATATTTAAATGATTGTGTAATACGAAAATATAAAAATATAACCAGATACGTTTTAGTGGGGAAGAGTAGTGTTTTATACAATCGTGTGAGTAGTCAGTCATTGTGCAACCTTATAAGCAGAAAAGTCCAATGTGTGCCCTAATCATTATTGATGTCAGTAAAATAGTTAAAGACTGATATTTGAAATAAGATTAGAATATCTGTGGCAAAACTGAAGTAAGTGGATACACACAGATAACTGGACTTGAATATAATATTATGCAAACAATTATTGGAATTGATTAAAGAAGTTAAAGTGATTTTACTTATTTCATTTTCTTATATTTATATTATTAGCAAATTAATAAACTTGTTTTAAAATGTAAAAAGATTTTTACTATCAGATATTTATGTTTTTATTTCTTGGTGCATATTCGCGACCCATTAAAAATTTAATGCGACCCAATATTGGGTCATATTGAAATGTTGAGAAACACTAATTCGAAGAAATGCAATTGTAATATTGATATTTAAGAAAAGTGATAAAGAAGATATTAGAAATTACAGTCTTTTGTCAATTCTATTCAAAAATTTTAACTAGAATAACTATAACTTACATACAGCAAACTTTGGATTCTAAACAAGCTGGATTTAATTGTTTTCAAAAAATTCAAATTTTGAGAAAAGTTATTCAAGAAGCCAATGAATATGAATTGCCATTATGCTTTGGGTTTGCAAATTTTGAAAAGATATTTTATTCTAGAAGCATTTCTATACTCATTAAAGCATTGGATTATCCAGATTAAATTCACAATAGTATTATATTCTGAAGAATAGTTATCAAAATGCAACATATAAATTAGATTACATAGTGATAGTAAAAGGACTAACATAGAAATGATAAAGGATAGGGTGATCCCATATCTCCAAAACTTTTCAAAGTTCTACAATAAATATTTTGTGAATTAAAATGGAAAACCAAGGATGTAAAACTAAATGGAAATTAATTAAATCATTTAGATTTTGTTTGTGCAAATAATGCTTCATATATTAGAAGTTACAAATACTTTAATCAGATTATTAATACAGATGGAATCATAATGGATGAAATTAATCATAAATTTGAACTTGGATGGGATGTTTACGATAGAAATAACTTAGTATTTTAAAAAATGTACCTGTGTTCTTAAATATGATGTTTTGTTTGTTAATTACTTATGAATCTGTGACTTGGATACTTACTAATATAGACTTGAGATCCCACAATAAAATATGAACAGGTTATATTAGGAGTAACAAGAAAAAATTGAAAATAAAGTATACAAAGCAGAAAACAATTTTACATATCACTGACATTATTGAAAGTAGAGGATAAAATGGAGCTGAGGTAGAAATATTGGTAAAGCAGATTATAATAATGGAACTGAAGTTTTAAATTGAATCCTAAATGATTGTAAAAGATTTAGAAAGAGACTATGCATGAAATAGATGAATAAAATAAGGTATTTTTCTGGTGTGGTGTGGAGAAGAGAGGCTGGTGATTGGAAAAATTGGATTAAACTTCAAGAGAGTTTTCATCCTGAAGTAGAATAATAATGATTGACAATGATTATTATATGCAGTGCAGTTTCAAACTTTGCTAAATCTGACTATACAGTGTCAATTGTATGCTGTTTAAAGTAAAATGTAAATAAATCAAAAAAGACCCATTAAAATTTGCAAATTTTAATAATCAGCAATCATTTTTCCTTCTCTGAACCAAACACATTCAAATTACATAATAAAATATCTCAGTTTATGTTGAAAACACATATATTTTAATCTTCTTTTATTATCCTTTCTGAATTTGATGTACAGTCTGTCGCTTAATAAAATATTTTCTAAAAGTAAAAGTTTTACAAGATTTCAGAATATTCATTAAACATTAACATAATTGGATAAATGTTGTTCTAAAAGAATGTATATATTTTGTTATTTATTTTTAAGATAAAAAATATAGAATTTTCCTGAAGGTTTGTGATGATGGTGTTTTAGTTGTATTTGTATATTGGACTATTTCCATCATCTAATACATGTATTGAATGTCTTTAGAAAAATTTAACTTTATTTAAATATTCCAAATACATTCAACTGTTAGTAATAGCATATCAAACAGGTTAGTATATGCACAATGTTTCGAGAGGTATTAGTCTCCCCTCTTCTTCAGGTGTTGCTGACCTGACCATTGACAGTATTAGCATGGGATTCGAACCTGGGTCCTTAGATTCTTGAGCTTTGAATTTTAAGGTAATACTCTAACCAACTAATCTATCCTGTCAAAAGCAACAGTATGCAGTAATTTCATATATTTATCTATAAGGTTCTTCCTGATTTCTCCACTTTTTCCTAAGAGCAAAGTTAATTAGTGGTTTTCATACATTATGTATAGTCACACTGGGTTGGCTTATGAGATTTTTTGCTGTCATGTAAGCAGCTTCTTTAAATTTTCTTCTTTGTACCTTTTCTTCTCCATTCAATATTTTTGTATTTTCCCAATTGAACATACGATCATTGACACATAAATTTAAAGAAGCTGCTCACATGACAATGGCAAAAAATCCCATAAGCCAATCCAGTGTGACTATACATAATGTATGGAAACCACTAAACAACTTTGCTCTTAAGGAAAAAGTGAAGAAATCAGGAACCTCATAGATAAGTATATGAAATCTCTACTGACTGTTGCCTTTGGCAGGATGGCTCAGTTGGTTAGAGCGTTATCTTAAAATTCAAAACTCAAGAATCTAAGAACCCAGGTTCGAATCCCATGCTAGTACTGTCACTGGTCAGGCCAGCAACACTTGAAGAAGAGGGGAGACTAATACCTCTCAAAACATTGTGCATATACTAACCTGTTTGATGAGCTATTACTAATAGTTGAATGTATTTGGAATATTTAAATAAAATTAAATTTTTCTAAAGACATTCAATACATATATTAGATGATGGAAATAGTCCAATATAAAAATACAAAAAATATAAAAGTTCATTTTTTTTCTTATTCTTATTGCTTCAACCAGTGCATGAGAGAACACACTTTCTGTAAAATACAATAAGTATCCCCTCCATTTATTATTAATAATTATTTTAAAATTTTATTTATATAATTTTGATCTATATATACATATGAAAATTATATATACGTATGTTTTAAAAAAAGTATTATGCACTTGTGGTTCAATAAACAATATATATTATAATCATTGTTTATCCACAAAAAGGGATCTATTATTTTCTATTTTCTTTGAACATGAGGGGAATTTGGAACAAAATATAGTATAGTTCATGGTTCCACTATATATTTTATCTTTATTAGATAAATTCCAATATCCTCAAAAATTAGTATTAAAATATCTGACTAATATATTTAATTCATTCTTCAAAAATTATAAGCTTTTATATTCTTGTTTTGTACATTGTCAAAATAATTGATATAAAAATACAAAAGAACCACAATATTTAAAACATTACAAATTATGTCTAACATCAATAATGGTAGTAGTTAACAACAATTGTTAAAATATCTCTTATCTACTATGTTAAGTCACACAATGAAAAACATCTTTAATAAACCACTATATACTAAGGTTCTTGTGGTGTAATGATTAGGACATCTCTTGCTGTATCCTCAATTTGAGATTTGAGTCCAAGCTGAGTATATCTTGAAACTTTTTTTAGCTTCTAAATACTTTAAAAAATTTTTTTAGGTAACACAACCAACTTGCAATCCAATATTGGGTGATAAATGAAAATTATTTCACTATTATTAATTTATTCTCTTTAATCTGGATAATCAGATGAGTAGCAATATACTATCTGTAAGAACAAAAAAATACAATTGTAAATGATGAACCTTTTACTACTGATAGTAAGTCACCCTAATTCTATTGTTGCGAAGTCCATGGTTTACTAATGTCTTTTACTTTAACATTTCAACAAAACTTCATATAATCTTCTTAATAAACATTCAATATGTGCTTTTAGGAGCAGTAATTTTCTGATTTATTCTACTTCAGAAGCACTTATTATAATCCTGGGTAATTATTAGACACTAAATTATAGTGATATAATCATATTAAAATATGGTCTGTGTATAAGAATATAGCATTAGCAACAAGTGTTTGTTGATTATTCAAGCTTATAATAGAGTACTCTGGAATAAAGTAATACAAATAATTACTGCTACTTAATAGCATTTTGTTAATATTTTTTAATTATTTAGATTTTGTGGATATTCAAGGTTTCTGGGAAGACTGCTCTCAAATAGTTATATTTTAATATTTCTTTGGAAAACTTGTAATTACTACTTAAAGAGCTAAGTATCTTCAACCAAAATAAAGATTCTGTCTTGCAAGATACAAATATTAACTGATATATTTACTATAAACTGTGAGGAAGAATATCAGAATGAATCAATACTAATTATTACCATAAATTATATAATTTTTATCAAATTAAAAAGTTATTTAAATCATAATTTTTATTGCTATTCAAATAACTATTTATGTGTACATTTTAAGATTGTACAAGCATTGTGCATATATGAAATATCTATAAAATTGTTTATCGATCTAAAAAGTTTCAATTCAGGACATATTATTACTTAATTTCTTTAAGTATCTTCATTGATTAAACAAACTATAATTTCCTAAACCACTAAGATGTGAAAAAATATTATATTTAATTACAAATTAAAATATGAAAATAATATAAATATAGGTAAAAATTTAGATTGCCAAAGAAATATTACCAGAAAAAAATGAATTATTTTTGACTTTAATATTTTACTCTTTTTGATTTAATTTAATGTGATATAATCGTTTCTTGTTCTGATAGATCATTAAAAACTAATAAAACATATATATAAAATCATATTTCTGAAGTAATAATCTCATTAGACCATATTTTGCTAAGATTGTCATTCATGCCTATAAAATATCAATGATTAGTCTGCTATCCATAAAAAATCTTGAAGACTATATGTAAATGTTTCATTTTCATTTTGTTAATAGATTAACACCTGAGAGTATTTCTTCTGTGTTTAATAAAATGTCTTCTGATAAGTCTGATTTCTAAAAAATTCTTAGAGTATGCCCAGATGAAGAGTATTATTTCAGAAATATAGTTATATATTTTCAGCACTTCATATTTAATAGTTGTTGTTTAGAGAGTTGTTAATATATATAATATTATAAATCGATGTCTGTATTTCTTCAAAGTCATATACGTAATCTTATGATTAAGTAAATATATAATTTTAATGCATAAATCAGCGCATACCAGCAGAACTTCTTCAAATTAAATCACAATTTATTATAAAATTAATGTAAATTATAATACATAATAATTAATGCCCGTGCACTTTCAAGAGAACTTAGCTCTCATAATCATGGGCAATAAATCTGGTTATGCTTACTCTTTATTGACCATGATTATGAGAGCTAAGTTCTCTTGAAAGTGCTCTGGCACTAATTATTATGAATTATAATTTACATTAATTTTATAATAAATTGTGATTTAATTTGAAGAAGCTCTGCTGGTATGCACTGATTTGTGCATTAAAATTATATACAGTATATATAGTAGGCAGCTGAGTGTGAAATAATTTCTATTTATAAATAAATATAGTAATCAAAAAAATTTTTTTTTGAAAAGAACAAAAAAAAAACATATAATCTTCACTTAGGAGTGCTTTTGATTATCCTTGTAGTCTTTGATTTTTTAAAGAACTAGTTGACAAAGATTATGAGGATAGTCAAAAGTGCTCCTAGTGAAGATTATATATATATTTTGTTCTTTTCAAAGAAAAAAAATTGATTACTGTATTTACTAATATTTAATTATAAGATTGTATATATATATATACATACATACACTTTACTTATAGAAATTATTTTATTTTTATTTCTTTAGGATTTTGCAGCTATCTACAATTTTTAATAATTGAAAATCTTCAGACAAATCCAGTAATGATAAGCTTTTTACATCTGATTCGTCAAATTAAACAAAGTTACAGCCATGAACATGCCTGTGAGTTGAAAAGTATGTTTAAATTTTTTTTGAGAATATAACAGTACCATCATTAAATTACTGAATTAATATAGACATTTAATGATTTACTGTGTGCTGTGCAAAATACTAATGCAAATTTCTTTTATCTGCATTTGATCTACAATGGACGACAGTTGTAATATCTCTATATCCACTTTAAAAACAAAGTGTATAAACATAAAACAAATCAGTACTTCCTAACAGAAAATAAGACACTGATCATGATAGTTTAGATATATCACTTCTAGAGTGTATTAACGTATTCATTGTTTACATAGTTTGGTTCTGGAATGAAAAGAATGCATTAAAATACTTTGCAGATTATTAATTTAATGTGTTCTAATTCAGAACCTATCGTATAACATTATCACTGTTTCTTATGCTTGCTCATAACTGTTATTAAACAGGCAAAACTCTCCATATAGTATTGCCATTCATTGCAAACCAGAATAATCAATGGATGCCAGAAGACTTGTGCACAAAATCCCTATCTACTGCCTACTCATCCAATATCCCAGTCTAGTTTCTTTCTTATAGCCTTCATGCTTTCAGATCCAAGGCTCATCACTGATGAAGGCCATAAGCCACAAACTAGTCTGGGGATATTGGATGAGTAGGCACTAGATAGGGATTTTACGCACAAGTCTTCTGGCATCCATTGATTACTCTGGCCTGCACTGAGTGGTAATAATGGAGAGTTTTGCCTGTTTAATAACCTATCATGTACAAATTATGTTATTAAAGTAGTATGATGAGTCTAGAAAGTAAGATAATTCTCTCAAAACTATAACATATTTGGTCTTATGTCTTTTCAGAAAATTAATTGTTTTAGTTTTAAACAAGTTGTGAGATTCTTTTTTTTAAAAAAAAAATTTCTATATCATACAAATATCTTGAAAAAAAAAAAAAGTCAAACAACAAAACATTCTGCATATTTATATCAATTATTAATCAAAAATATCTACATTCTGGTTCACATTCTTTGTCTGTAGACAATGTATCTTGTAATTGACCCATAGATTCATCCAAAAGCTTATGCACATGAACAAAAATGATAAATGATTTTAAATATGTTTAAAAATATCATGAAATGATAGTTTATGAATGTAAATAATTTGAGTAGATGTATATTTATAAAAACAAGAGAAGTCTGTAATAATTATAAAATATCTCATAAAATATCTATTGTTCGTTTAGAAACAATGTCTACAAGAATTTTATTAAGTAGACTGCTTCCAGTCATAAGAAAATCTACTCAAAGATTTACCATAGTTTTAAAGCATTATTTAACAATTTAGATATATATATTTTTTGCCAGATAAATGCAAAATGTTGGAATGTTTGAAAGCAGCTTGATGTCCACAGATATTTGTTCATATTATATTAGGGCTAAATATTGGCTTGAAAGAAATGTTTGTTATTGTTGGCAGAACTTTTGGAATACTTAAAATGAAAATTATTTTTAAATATGGAGCTACAATAGCTTCATTTTATTTTTGTTTTTTAGTCAGTGGTCCTTGTCACAGTTATAGATGGTTTCATAAAATAGAAATCAAGATCTGATATATGCTTAATGTTCGATATTTTATTAAATTTTAACTTAAGCAAAAGAATGTCACAGAAATGATTTTCTTTTACGTGTGCTATATGTCATGATTGCATTGCCCTCTTTTCTTTGACAGAATACTTGCTAGTACAAAACAATCACTTATATGTGCAGGTATTTTGATAAAGAGAAGTGTACATTACAATGATTATTGACAGCATACTAAAAAGAAAGTCATTTATGTTGTCGTACATTCAATTTGAAAGTTGCTATAATTATAAATATATAATACTGAATAATTCGATTACCCCAAATTTGAAATATATAAATACCATAGACATATTTTGCATTGTGATATATTGAAATGCACTAGATCAGAATAGCAATACTGTAACATTTACAATGAAATAATGAACGAATTGATTAATAAATATAATAAAAAGTTTTCATTTGTATTTCAAAAGCAATATCCTATTCAGTGTAATACAAATAATACAGTGCTTTAGGTAATAAAAATAGGCTATTTGAATATTAACATTTGTTGGGTTATGATACAAAATATATTGGTGGATAATGGTATGATTATAAGATAGAACTGTTTTTGTGCTGTTGAAAATTTTTTTCACAATCATGAAAAATATAGTGATATAATTAATCAAAATGTGTATGTGAGAATAATAGAATTGATAATATGTGATATAGTGGTTTTACAGCAGTGAGGAATAATTTAAAAAAAGAAATAATTTGCTTGAAAGAAGATTAAAGCAGTAAGTTGTGTTTAATGTCTAGAAACCAATATCATGAAAAAATATTATTGTAGCTAATGAACTTGGATTTCGATTGTAAAACTGGCTATTGTATGGAGTCTCATAGAAAGAAATTTATTAATAAAGTGTTAAAATCTGTACAGGAAAAGGTGTTTAATAGGTTTACATATTTGGATCTGTGTTCTAATACAATTTATCCAAGAGTGTTTGCAAATATAAAATTACATAAACAAAGTATTAAACTTTGATTGATGATTGATTTTGGAGGTACATTTTTATTTAGTGTTGTGAAATATATAAGTAAATTATTGCAAGAGATATTAGGATGTGGTAAATTTATAGTTTTTGCACCATTTAAATTGTTTAATGTTATTGTAAAAAAAGTAAAAGAAGTTGCTATGTTTAAGCAAAAGTCATTAAAAATTATTAAGAAAGCTTTAATTAAAGAAGATATTCATTTTTATTCAAGAAAGTTGTATTGATGGTTTAAAATTAATTGTTAATTATAAAAGTGAGTAATATAAATGCAAAAAAAGAATGGTCAATGGAACTTCTTTATGTGTCCAAGATCTGTAATTATTCACTGTCAGTTTATGAAGAAGTTATGAAGACGAAAATGAAAATATTATAGTAGATATTAGATTTATAGATGAAATATTTGTACATATCAAAGAAGAGAGTATTTGCAAATTAAATTAAAGCTTAAAAGTAAATTAAAATAATTTGAAATGGAGAAAATATTTAAATATAATTATAAGCAGGTTTGAAGAATATGTTATATATAAAACCTAGTGAACGCCCTGACTCTAAAGTTTCTTTAATGTATAAAATGTCTGCATTAAGATTTTTTTTTTTTCAAGTTACTAATGATAAATTATGTAAATATAGAACTGAAGGAATAATAATATTAGATATTATGTACAGGAGTTGGAATCAGTAGGATATGATACTGGATGCACTAGATAAGTGATTGAAAATTTTAGAAGAAAATTAAATGTAAGTAGTAATAAAAATCAAATATGGATTTTAATATTATATAATGCAAAACATAATAATAAAATGATTAAGAATATTTGCTTTGAATATTATAATATTGCACATAATATATTATCTAATGTAATTAGACTAATAATTTTAAAGTTACTATTGATGAAGAGCATAAACATATAACATTGTATATAAAATTATTTGTCTTTGTGGTTTCCATATATTAGTGGGTCTTGAAGCTGATTGAAAAAAAAAGATTTAAATGATTTTAATTACTCTATGAAAGAGTCAAAGCATAAAAAGTAAATAATGCTCAAGCATTTTTTAGTATATCATGATTATAAATTTGAATTTAGTAAACAATTGTATTTGGTTTAGTTAATGTGAAATAGTCATTGTGGGAGTCAATTTTAGAAGTAAAAGCATTTTTAAAGAGATTATGTTATAGTTAGTGAAAATGCTTTTGGAGTTATTTATTATTTAATGTTGTAAATTAAGTTATCAAAATTCATATATTTAGTTATTGTATATATACCTTGTGATTATATCTACTGTATATAAATTTTAATATTTTCATGAATAAAGGATAAACGATTTTAAGGAGATTTAATGTGTGTGTGTGTATATATATATAATGATTCTGCTATTATTTTCAATTCAAAGGATAATCTGCAGAATGATTTAGTAATTAATTTTCAAAATATTCAATTGCTTTATAACTCAATGACAAAAAAAAATTAACAATTTTTGACTTGAATATTATCAATTTAATAATAAAGATCATTTAAAATATCTTGATAGCTTTTTGGATAGAAAAGTGAATTGAATATTGATGTGCAGCTCAGATTACAGCATATTACAGTTACATTTAACAAATGTAAAAAAATTAGATATATTAATATAACATAATGGCACTGGAAAAAATCCAGTTAAGAATATTCATAAAATTTTAGAGAGATGATGATAAGATTATAAGTTCAACCTGTACTTTTTTTTTCAGAGATCTAGGTGTAATGATATTGAATCAGCAATAGTATTCTAATGTAAAATATTAAAGTAAGATAAAATTAAATTAAACATATTAAAATAAATATTATTAAGATAAAATTAAATTGAATTAATGTAAGAATATTATTATATTTAAATATTTGTTAATGTTTACAAGCTAATATTTTTCTAAAGTACATAGACATGTGTATACAGTATATTTATGTATGGTAATTGTTAAATATGTAATTAAAAGACCTTATGCACAGTAGATAATTAATTTTTTCATTTTCATGACTTGAGTTTTGAATATGAATTATTATTTCAGTTAATTAACTCATTGATATTTTTGCTAGCCATAGTAATTATTAATCTAGTTAATCTTAAGTAGAAGATAAAATAAAGATAATAAATACTAAAATCTTTAACTCTCAATAGTTACTAATCTAATTAATATTTCTTTTCCACTATTTCTGTTAGGGGAGTTATTGGAGATGCTTTTGTTTTACAATAGCCTCTTTATTGCTTGTTTTAGTCTATAAATATAACTATGTATTACATGTGGTTTTAATTTCTTATTCCTTTATTTCAGGTAATCCAAGGAATGGGAATAAATATGTATACTATAACAAATGGTGGCTGTTAGTAACTCTCCATAATAATCCAAGCTTACAACTTCTTAGAGCACACAATTTACAGTATTTAAAATTACTTCAAAAAAAATTAAAAGATCAATTTGTAATTCTAAATTGGAATTTAAACAACAATATGGAAAATCAAAATCATGGCACTGAAGAAAATCAATTGCAACTAAATGCTGCAATAAAATTTTTGCCTCAAAGATCACCTTTTTTTTGTCAACAATTACAATTCTGTTGGGAGGATATACAAGAAAGAAACAAATTAAAGTTAGAATCAGATAATTTAGAAAATATAATGTGGACTGAAGATGAAAATCCTTGCATTTAATTCTATCACAAAAATACTACACAATTTTTAAAATAAACAAAAGTCATTATTAATAATAATATGAAAGACTAAAACCTTCGACAGATGTGCTTTAAAAGTCATTATTATTGATTTTGTATATATAATAAAATTGTGCATGGTTATGTATAAATATGCTGACATAATGGAATTTAATTACAGATATTATTATAACCCAGTGCATTTTCAATACAATATATCATGTTCATGGCTTCAAATTATTTTAAATTAATCAGATCACATTATTTATTTCCAAGGGCTGTCTCATTGGTATTCAAATTTTAAATATTCCAATAAATATTGAAATAGATATTATTTGATCTTTTGTTAATATCACTATTTTATTCATTGGAATATTTAAAATTTGAATATTAATGTAACAGTTTTGACAAATAAAAAATGCAGTCTGATTTACAACCATTTAAAGACATGAGCATAGTGCACTGACTGAAATTTCATTAATCTACAATAATAACTGCAATTAAATGATTAAATTTCACTTTATCACAGCAATATATGTACATAAATGCAATTTTAATGTTTTATAATAATAATGAATGACTACTGTACTTATATGTATATATATTATTGTATTTTAAGAATATCTAATTTTTTTAATTAAAGAATAAATGAAAATGGTAAAACATTAAATTCTCATTTCTTTAATTGACTAATTCATGTGAATAATATCTTTTGCATTGTTCCTTTTTGAAGAGCAGTTGGAAAGATTTTTTTGCTATTTTTGATAAGTTGCTATTGGTGTTCAAGAATTTGATGCTTAATCCTAAAGTTTTTAATGTTATTACACACACACACATAAGCATTATTTAACCATTAATTTACAATAACTCAATGATCCAATCTTTTCGATTTAAAATTGGATAGTACTTAATTTTAATGTAGAGATAATATTAATCTAAAGTCACTTGTGTAGTGGATGTACAAAATTACCAATATCTAATGTACATACATTTAAATTATTGGTAATAATGTTTTCAAAATTTTTGAATGGTATTTGTGTGCCAGATTTATAATAATTTATTTAGTCATGTCCAATAGAACATACACATTTAAAACATCCTAAAAAAAGTAAGAAAAACAATGATTTCTGAAAACATAGATCAAAATGATAAAAAAAAAAATCAAGTCTCCATTTTGAAATTCTAATCAGAAGTTCAAAACTTTTTAAAAAATTTAAATTTTCTCAATAGGATTCTTCAAAATATATCATTTACAAGAGATTCCGCCAAAAATAATTTATTTCCATAATTTAATATTAATTTGTCTTTGACACTCACCAACCTTGTAGTAGATAACTATAATGAATTGGAAGTTAGTTATAGCAAAATTACTCCTCACACTTATATCTGCAATAAGCTGTCCAAACTAAAGTTTATTGGGAAGAAGACTAATGACTATGAGGCTAATACAGCTGATTATAATAAAGAAAGCTGATAGGGGAAAAATACTTGAAAGTTAGCAAGTAATAAAATCAATATTTAATCAATCATTACATTTAAAAAATGTCAATAATATTTAACATTCTTTTAAGCACTTACTACAATACTTTATCTGTATTAAATTCTCTAACCCAGCTGAAAGTTTTGACTGTATAACAGTCTTCTTTAGAATTATAAATAAATATTAAGTATTAATATTATTATTAATATAGGTTACTAGAGAAAACTTATTTAGCCTCAAGACTGTTAATTAGAAACTGATGATTTCTTAGAAATGCCAAAGATAAAGTTATCTCTGGATATTTATATGGATATAATTCTTCATTTTCCTTTGTTAATATAATGTAAATTGTTTATGCATATTTTCACATACATTATATCAATTATATATCAAAAATTATTAAATTTATTTAATTTAAATAGTATTGTTTTTTTTTTTTAAATTTCATCAATAGTGTCTCATTTATGTATAGAAATTAAATGGTTAGATAATTAATTCACTTCTCATTTCTACAAAAGTATTTTTTTTCATAAGATTATCATGTTTACACTGATCATTTACATAAATTGAGGAGATTAGCATTGTAGATTGTGTTTATTTTGTTTTTCTAATACTACCAGAGATTTGCTTGCAATTAAATGTGTATCAAAAAAATTCTGGTTGAAATCAGTAAACAAAACTCAAATCTTGAAAGGCAACAAACTTTACTAAGCATCAAAGAACTATAAGCTTGCTATGTCTAGTGAGACTACTACACTTGCATGTCAATGAAATTAATTTATCAATGTTTTTCTTGAAAATGAAAACCTCACCAATATTTGAACTAAATTACTTTCTGATCAGACAATTAAAATAATAGCTTTGATTTTATTATAACTAATTTATGGTAAAAACTATTAATGATATATAAATTATATTAATATTTGACCAATTTCCATATAAGTATCTTGTTTTTTTTGCTATAAACTTAATTTTAGATGATGATGATGATGATAATAATAATAATAATAATAATAATAATAATAACAACAACAACAATAATAATAATAATGGAAATATCAAATGGATAATAGTCAAACCACAAGTACCATTTTAGAGAAAATGTATAAATGAAATATATTTGTTTAAAAATAAAAATAAACAAGACAATATAATGTACCATAATAAGAGAGAAATGATTAATGCTTTTTTTTAATTTAACAATAACCATTATTAACTCATTACTTAACAAAACTATTTTTATTTTTATTTGGAACACAGATTTTTCATTGCCAAGTCCTTTGAAAAAGATTTTATTCTTCACAGATTAAATTCATAAGCTCAAGTAAACCAAAATTTTATAATAGTTATATAAATTTCCATACTGGTAAAATAAATATTGCTACTGTACATATAAAAGTGCAGGAACATTATTTAAGCAGAAAATAAATTCTGTTAAAATTTGATAACGCTTATATAAATTTCATTTTTGCTATTTTGAGTGTGAAAGGACTGAATGATAAACTTTTTTTGTTTGATTTTGCAATAACAAAAATTTATTTATAAAATGAATCCAATGATTTTCAATCTAATTTTTATCATGGAATCTTAAACTGACTAAACAATAAAGCTATGAAGGGAATATGTAATTTTTAAAAAAGATAAAATCTCCATTTCAACAATTATGTGTTTTCATCTAAAACATCCATTTTTGCATTATGTTTTATCTTAAATCTGAAATATATTTGTGATTCTCTTCTGGAAAAGGGGAAACATTGAAATTAATTTGTACTGTCCAAATTAGCAAACTGCTTATCTTTTACCATGTTTTATCTTGATGAATTCTACTGTGACCTTAAAGAATATCTAAATACATCAGTAGCAGCCCATCACTCAATATAAATGTTGTAATTTATACTCATTCTAAATACATTTGCACAATTTTTTATTGATCACATTTGTTTTTATCCTGCATTTTTGGACATTTTAAGTGGTTCTTGGACCTTTTTTTTTTTTGCCAAAACTTGTAATTTAATTAAGCTAATGTTATCTTTTCTATTCTTAATAATTGAAAGCTTATTAAATCTGAATAATCTTTATAACCTCTTCAATTCACATCTATATTAACATAGAATATTAACCATATTTGAATGCACATACTCCTTTTATAATAGATTTTAATCATGCTAATGATTGTATTCAGGAAGTCTTTTTGGTCTCCAAATGATAAAAAATAAATGCTCTCAGTATATTATATGACTCACTCCGTGATGTTCAAAAACTTTTTATCACAGCATGTACAGAACATAAACAGATATAGTTTTGGACAGAACCATTTATTTTATGTATGTAAAGTGTTATTATACCCATGGAATTTATACATTTTGAAATGAGCAAGGCTACAGTCTTTTAATGAACTATGTTGCACTAGCCTATTTTAAAAAACTCTTATTCTTCTCCTTTACTTTCTTTGCATTTCTTCATATATTCATATATATTGCTTATAATAACTCTTCTTATATACACTTTAATGCAAAAAAAAAGTTTTTTAATTATATAGATTTGTATATATGTCTATGGGTTTATATATGTATGTTTGAAGGATATATGTGTATATATTTTGACATACATATGTATGTATATTTTATATATATATTATAAAGTAATGGTTATGTATTTATATCATTCAAATATTGTAGTTCTGATGAAGACTGCTGGACAGTTGAAACTGTCATGAAAATAAAGAAGTTTTTTTTAAAAAAAATGTTTGCATTAAAGTGTATATGAGAAGAGTTATTATAAGCAATATATACCATTTTAAAAAACTTACTCTAATTTCACTTACTGAATTATTCAAAGTGATATCCATATTTAGATTGACAAATTAAAATAGTGGCAGTATTAGCTTCTTCAAACATAATTTCAGATCTGTAAAAATATTGACTACTTTTGCTAATTATATGAATATATGCTGTGGAATTCTGTATATGAAAAATTTTAATATCACATTAAAGAATAAACAGTTATTTACTACTAATAAAAATAAAGCTGAAATATCACCTGACATTATGATCTTGAAGAAATGTATGGCTTAACAAAATATTTCCAATACTATTTTCATTTAAATTCTAATCTCTTATACATTTCTCTTACTAGAAGTATAAATGCAACATACTATTATATTGTGTTAAGACAAGTTACTTATACAAAACAGAATTGTTTAAATGAAGTCATTGCTGTGCAAGTGGACTTTTAACTTCTTAGTCATGCAAATCATTAGATACAAACCAGAAGAACGTGCCATATTTGTTTATTATTATAAAATAAATAAATAACTCTGTCAAATAATGTAAATTATTGAACACATATAAAATGTGACCATCAGAATAGAAAAAAATTCAAAAAGTATTAACTACTAATACTATTTTACCAAGCACTTTCAGTATAAGCCTGATACATGGTACCGAAAGCACTTGGCAAAATAGTATTAGTGGTTAATATTTTTTGATTTTTTTCTACTCTGGTTGTCACATTTTATACATGTACAATAATATATTATTACAAAAAAAAATTATTGAAATATTTCCAGCATTTCCCATTACTAAATTCATCCTCCTTTCCCCATTACTAAATTCAAGACCTGTTTCAAATACTAAATTGCAGTATATATTAATTCACTCTACTAAAAAATTACTAGTCCTGTGCTTGTGTATTTCTCTCAAGTATTTTATAAAGAGACATCAGTATTGACTTGTATAGATGATAATTTATTACATAGAAGAATTACTAAAATTTAATTAATTAAAACATGTTTAATTAAATTCAACCATTTTTAAAAATAACTTCAAATTTGAGATTCTAACATTTAATATCCTTCCCCCCTTTTTTAAGTTTTTTTTTTGCAAAATTTTGGGTATTCTACTATGTATGATGACTGATTTTTTAAATGTAAGTCAAAAAAATAAACTTCAATTTTACAAAATAGTAATATTTTTTGCACCTTCATATATGATATTGAAGAATTCTATAATAGTACATAGATTTAGTACAATTGCCCTCTGCTGGTGCATTATTCCAGAATTTTTCTTTAACATTTATTTACTTATTAAAAATATTGTGCTTATTAAGTTGGCAAGGAATTATATTTTTTGTTGCTGAAATAATGCACCTACCATAGAAGGTATGCACCAAATTGGAGTGTGAATGTTGTATTTAATATTTATTTACTTTTTTTAATATAGGATAGTGTCATATTTTAAGTCCAGAATCTTGATTAAGTTAGAGGACATTTTTGAAGAATGCTTTGAGAATTAAATTCTGGATATCAATCCTGTTATTTCTTGATAACTATTTAAATCCTGTCACACTGGTGAAGGGACTTCTATATATTGCAGATTTGTGCACCAACTTAATGACATCAAGACAGATATTCTTCCCCAAAATTAAACTCTAGAATTATGAGCAACCTATGTAAGGGTCCGTTTTTTAAAATAATCTTTTCTAATAATTCATTTTTAGATTATTGGTAGAAACTCTAAAACAAAGATATCTGTATTTTCACTCCATTCATGTAAAAAAAAAATCTCTCAAATGCTATTTTATTTTTGAAAATTAATTTAAAATTTTGTGAAATGTGGCTTCACACTCAAAATAATTATATAGTTTTAAGTTTTGAATAGAATTATTTCCAACTGACCATTTTGGACTCTTAATTAGTAAAAGAAAAACAAAATTAAAATTCAAGAATATGGCAGATATTGTATTAGGATATCATTTGCAAAGAACTAAAAAAAATTCTTACCAGCAGATATTGACCATTAATAAAAATCTTCCTTTTCAAACACATACACATATTTTCTTTTAAGGTTAAGTTATTTCTACTAAAAATATACTCTAACCAAGTTTAATTTTATGATTAATTTTTTTCATTATGTTTCCACCTGTACTAATAACCTGATCAAGGTATTTATAATTGTTATCTTCTAATTCACCATTACTTTAACAAATAATTTATATTAATTTTCAAACTAAAAATATTTGAAAATTGTATTTTTCTCTAATCTGATAATGGGTGTTTAATGATTGATGATTTTTATTCAAAATATTTTGATAATTTCTCATTTTATTTATATGTATAAGATTTACAATGCACATTTTTATTGCAAATTAGAATAGCTGAGATAGTTAGTTGTGGGATAAAATTATATACTTGATTTTAGCACAATTAATATCTGTATATCATTTAAACATAATATAATCATAAACTAAATACTAAAAATAGATGTATACAAACTAATTATGACATTGTTAAGATTATATGTCTATCTGCATTATAAGCATTTAAAATATATGATGAGTCCTTTGAATAAAGTAAGTTTGACTCTTATTATTTAATTTACATTAAATTTCAAGTTGCTTGTGTTTGAATATTATTTATATTATTATTTAAAATATTGCTGGAATAAATTTCTTGTCCTTAAATATGACATGCCATTATGTTATACTATTTTTTTGATACTAAGTTCTAGACACAATATATATTATCAGAGTTTTGAATATATGATTTATGAGACCTGAATTACAGAGTTGATTTTATATTATATATGTTTAATGGAATTATGAACCATTCATTTATTAATATGTAATATAGACAAGAAAATTAATGAACAGTAAGTACAATTAAAATTACAGATATCATTTTATCTTTATTTTCAAAACTGTAATTGAAACTGTCAAAAGACTGTCAAGTGAAATTAAAAGAAAAAACAGATTCTCAATGATATATTAGTAAAGAAAATCTGCACTTACCTGCAATTATAATTTCATTGTTCAATAACTTTCTTAATCTACATTGCAAATATATATATAATGAAGAATTTACATTTTATTAATATATTGAGACAAATTGTAACCTTGATAGTGTGTAGGCATATATATATATATATTTAAAGTTTATAAAAAAATAAAAAAAATTATATAAATATTAAAATAGTCTAGAGTAATGTAAATATTAATTAAGTAAATAATATTTTTTGATATTTTGAAATATATTATTTAAAATTAAATAAAAAGGTCTCTGATGCAAATATATTATTTGTTTTGTTTTTGATTCTGACAAACAAACTAAGTTTTTAATGTAACAACCCAAAGAGAATTATTTTTTAAACAAAGGTATTTATTTTAAGAGACATGTAATTTATAAAAGTTTGTTTTAATATGTTTGCATTTTTAAAAAAAATTAAGAAATTGCTTTTGAATAAAATAAACTATTCCATTATAATTATAATCTTGTTTTTATTAATTATAAAGAAAAAATACTTAATTTTAATCTACTATAAATACTGAGAGTAATTTTTACTAATGAACAGTCTCAGTTTGAGCAGCCAGAAATGCATACACTATCAGTGCTCTATGATGATATATAGCCCATGTGTGTGTGGTCATTAAAAATCAGATGGTATAAAAAGTAAATCTTAGTTAAAGGTCATCAGCATTTATCTTGTTTAGTTAACCAAGACAAATCTATATGACAGTCTATTTTACTTATGTATAGAAGTACAGATAAAAGAAACTTATTGTTGAAAAAAATCACTAAATGCATAATATCATAAGTATGGAAAAAAATGAATCTATTGATAATAGAGAAAAAGTATACAGATATGGTGGAGTATTACTTTAAACACTGCACAAGTGAAGTGCATGACCAAATCTGTTTTTTATAGTATAGAAAAAAAATTGTTCATTTATTCTTTAAAAAGGAACAGAAACAAATTTTTATCAATATATTTAACAAGACTAAGAAAAATGTTAATGAAAATAAATTTTGAAAAAAAAAACTCTTTAAATTTGTAAGTTGAGATTAACAAGTTTGAAATTCCGAGAAAAAAAATGTGAGTTAAGTTTCTTTTAGAATTTTTAAAAATTTCTTGTTCAATTTTTTTTAACAGACTTGATTGACTTTACAATTAGAAAAATGTTTTACTTTTTGTCTTGAATTATTTTTTTATGATAATGTTAAATGAAATTCAAATTTGTTCAAGAATTATATTGTGTACAAATAATTTAATGATAGTTTAATAATAGTATTAAAATGCATTTGTGTTTGTAAATGTATATTTTTGTAAATTCATGTATCATATGTATGAATAATTTAGTTACATATTTTGAAAACAAATTGATTTTTTGTTTAAGTATTATAAAATGTGTGTGCACATCCATTTATCTAAGTCTATTTCCTATTTATTATACATTATTAAAATGTTTTGGATTTTAGATTTAAATCAAGTAATAATAATTGGAAAATTTTTGCATTATCACATGCATATGTTTGTGCATATGTATTTATTGAATCTATGATTGCTTATTATTTGTATGTATCTGTAAATCATAACTCAAACATTTATTGTTTCATATTCAATCTATTAAATCTAAGATCTTTGTAATAAGTCAGAATCATATGTAATTTATTTGTATTATTGAGAATATTTATGGCAGATCTTTAATTTCATTTTTTGTTATTGTTATAAATTAATAAAATTATTAATAATTACTGCAGTGAAATTATTTAATACTAGATTTTGTAAATTTGTGTGTTTACTTACATATATTCAGCAGAATCTTTCTATATAAGAAATTAGCACTGGTCAATAATAAAATTTGATGTATGTATATATGGATTCTATACAATGGTCTTTAGAATTATACAGATGCTAAAAGCTTGAGAGTCACCATTAATGCCTATATTATTTATTTATGACATGTGGTTTACCAGCACATTTGTGATAACAAATGCTGGAGTTAATCATCTCAGAATTCAATATATGCTTAGTTTTTGTAAAGTTTTATTATACTATGAGCATTTAAGTATATGTTACTGCATTTAAATTCAGTAATAAAAAACAGACGATTACTTGCTATTATTTATGATTGTAGTTTTCCATTCCATTAAAAAAGGACATTTTATTATTCACATTAATTTGGCTTTATTACATTGTTTGATTGAGTACAAACGAGTGCTCAATGTGAGGTATATTAATCAGCTATTATTATTTAACTTGCTCAATGATTTCACCATTTGTATTCCATTATATTATCTGAAGACAATTATACAAACGAATAACAGAAAATTATTGTTCAATTGTTTGAATTTATTAAATTGGTTGAATTTAAGAAATTAATTTGGTTGGAATATGTATTGTAATCTTATTACTCAGCTCTAATTAAAATAGACTGATGTTTTGAAAATTTTTAAATTTTATAAATATAAAGTAAATGATATTAATATGCCATTGTGAAGAAAACCTGATATATTTTTTTGTTGTTGTTTTGCTATATACGTTTGTTCAAAATGGGTTGTTTATATTTTATTTAGCTTATCATCTATTATTTGATATTATAATTGTTTTATAATGATTGATGTTTCAGTATACAAATAAAGGCATGACCAATTTGTGCAATTGAAATTAATCATATCATATTCTATTGTCACACTTTCTGTGCTAGTACTTCAGATTTGTTCATATATAAATATTTGATTCGTAGGAATAAGAGGATTCCTTTTTATTCCTGCATAAATTCTATATCTTGTATTGGTCAGAACGTATTCATTTATTATTAACACTCGCAAAGCGTTTGCACAATTAGCTTGAAAGGCTGATATTCGAATGTAATTACAATTGTATACAGACGCTATAAAAATAAATGCTTATTTATACATATCCTTAATTATATTTTTATCATTTCTGATATTTAATTAAATTAAATGTATAATGAAAATTGTTTTTTGTAATCTTAAAAATAAAAAGACTGCAGTTTCTATTGAAATATCTGGAGATGATTTAAAATATAGTAGCAATGTTATATTAAAAATTTATTTAAGAATACTGTATATCAATTCTTGAAATTGTGCCACCTTATTTTAAGGAAGCTTATATTGATCCAATTTCCAAAAATAAAAGGAATAAACAAGACTGACTTGATTATCATGGAATATTACTTAAACCACTAAACATCACATGATCACTATCTCATACTAGCACAATAATTGTTATTAAACAATTCAAAACAAAACAACACTCTCCATATAGTAGTGCCATCTTGTGCTAACAAGAGCAATCAATGGATGCCAGAAGGCTTGTGCATAAAATCCCTATCTAGTGCCTACTCATCTAACATCCCCAGACTAGTTTCTGGCTTGTGGCCTTCATCAGTGAGGAGCCTTGGATCTGAGAGCACTGCACCTAGATCTTAGGATCTAATGCAACCCTCCAGCACCCACCTTTTAACTCTATTTAACTACAAAACTATGAGAATGAAATTGAAAACACTATTAATATTTTCAATCCAAGCTCAATAGCTTATATAGTCATATGGGTCTGAACTCAATTCAGTACCCATACATTTTGGTGTCTTTGGCTCTTTAACAACCATAGCCACCACTATCCTATTAGGCAGGATTGGTGTTAAACCACTAAACATCACATGATCACTATCTCATACTAGCACAATAATTGTTATTAAACAATTCAAAACAAAACAACACTCTCCATATAGTAGTGCCATCTTGTGCTAACAAGAGCAATCAATGGATGCCAGAAGGCTTGTGCATAAAATCCCTATCTAGTGCCTACTCATCCAATATCCCCAGACTAGTTTCTGGCTTGTGGCCTTCATCAGTGAGGAGCCTTGGATCTGAGAGCACTGCACCTAGATCTTAGGATCTAATGCAACCCTCCAGCACCCACCTTTTAACTCTATTTAACTACAAAACTATGAGAATGAAATTGAAAACACTATTAATATTTTCAATCCAAGCTCAATAGCTTATATAGTCATATGGGTCTGAACTCAATTCAGTACCCATACATTTTGGTGTCTTTGGCTCTTTAACAACCATAGCCACCACTATCCTATTAGGCAGGATTGGTGTTAAACCACTAAACATCACATGATCACTATCTCATACTAGCACAATAATTGTTATTAAACAATTCAAAACAAAACAACACTCTCCATATAGTAGTGCCATCTTGTGCTAACAAGAGCAATCAATGGATGCCAGAAGGCTTGTGCATAAAATCCCTATCTAGTGCCTACTCATCCAATATCCCCAGACTAGTTTCTGGCTTGTGGCCTTCATCAGTGAGGAGCCTTGGATCTGAGAGCACTGCACCTAGATCTTAGGATCTAATGCAACCCTCCAGCACCCACCTTTTAACTCTATTTAACTACAAAACTATGAGAATGAAATTGAAAACACTATTAATATTTTCAATCCAAGCTCAATAGCTTATATAGTCATATGGGTCTGAACTCAATTCAGTACCCATACATTTTGGTGTCTTTGGCTCTTTAACAACCATAGCCACCACTATCCTATTAGGCAGGATTGGTGTTAAACCACTAAACATCACATGATCACTATCTCATACTAGCACAATAATTGTTATTAAACAATTCAAAACAAAACAACACTCTCCATATAGTAGTGCCATCTTGTGCTAACAAGAGCAATCAATGGATGCCAGAAGGCTTGTGCATAAAATCCCTATCTAGTGCCTACTCATCCAATATCCCCAGACTAGTTTCTGGCTTGTGGCCTTCATCAGTGAGGAGCCTTGGATCTGAGAGCACTGCACCTAGATCTTAGGATCTAATGCAACCCTCCAGCACCCACCTTTTAACTCTATTTAACTACAAAACTATGAGAATGAAATTGAAAACACTATTAATATTTTCAATCCAAGCTCAATAGCTTATATAGTCATATGGGTCTGAACTCAATTCAGTACCCATACATTTTGGTGTCTTTGGCTCTTTAACAACCATAGCCACCACTATCCTATTAGGCAGGATTGGTGTTAAACCACTAAACATCACATGATCACTATCTCATACTAGCACAATAATTGTTATTAAACAATTCAAAACAAAACAACACTCTCCATATAGTAGTGCCATCTTGTGCTAACAAGAGCAATCAATGGATGCCAGAAGGCTTGTGCATAAAATCCCTATCTAGTGCCTACTCATCCAATATCCCCAGACTAGTTTCTGGCTTGTGGCCTTCATCAGTGAGGAGCCTTGGATCTGAGAGCACTGCACCTAGATCTTAGGATCTAATGCAACCCTCCAGCACCCACCTTTTAACTCTATTTAACTACAAAACTATGAGAATGAAATTGAAAACACTATTAATATTTTCAATCCAAGCTCAATAGCTTATATAGTCATATGGGTCTGAACTCAATTCAGTACCCATACATTTTGGTGTCTTTGGCTCTTTAACAACCATAGCCACCACTATCCTATTAGGCAGGATTGGTGTTAAACCACTAAACATCACATGATCACTATCTCATACTAGCACAATAATTGTTATTAAACAATTCAAAACAAAACAACACTCTCCATATAGTAGTGCCATCTTGTGCTAACAAGAGCAATCAATGGATGCCAGAAGGCTTGTGCATAAAATCCCTATCTAGTGCCTACTCATCCAATATCCCCAGACTAGTTTCTGGCTTGTGGCCTTCATCAGTGAGGAGCCTTGGATCTGAGAGCACTGCACCTAGATCTTAGGATCTAATGCAACCCTCCAGCACCCACCTTTTAACTCTATTTAACTACAAAACTATGAGAATGAAATTGAAAACACTATTAATATTTTCAATCCAAGCTCAATAGCTTATATAGTTTATATAGCTTATATAGCTTATATAGCTTATATAGCTTATATAGCTTGTGATGTTTAGTGGTTTAACACCAATCCTGCCTAATAGGATAGTGGTGGCTATGGTTGTTAAAGAGCCAAAGACACCAAAATGTATGGGTACTGAATTGAGTTCAGACCCATATGACTATATAAGCTATTGAGCTTGGATTGAAAATATTAATAGTGTTTTCAATTTCATTCTCATAGTTTTGTAGTTAAATAGAGTTAAAAGGTGGGTGCTGGAGGGTTGCATTAGATCCTAAGATCTAGGTGCAGTGCTCTCAGATCCAAGGCTCCTCACTGATGAAGGCCACAAGCCAGAAACTAGTCTGGGGATATTGGATGAGTAGGCACTAGATAGGGATTTTATGCACAAGCCTTCTGGCATCCATTGATTGCTCTTGTTAGCACAAGATGGCACTACTATATGGAGAGTGTTGTTTTGTTTTGAATTGTTTAATAACAATTATTGTGCTAGTATGAGATAGTGATCATGTGATGTTTAGTGGTTTAACACCAATCCTGCCTAATAGGATAGTGGTGGCTATGGTTGTTAAAGAGCCAAAGACACCAAAATGTATGGGTACTGAATTGAGTTCAGACCCATATGACTATATAAGCTATTGAGCTTGGATTGAAAATATTAATAGTGTTTTCAATTTCATTCTCATAGTTTTGTAGTTAAATAGAGTTAAAAGGTGGGTGCTGGAGGGTTGCATTAGATCCTAAGATCTAGGTGCAGTGCTCTCAGATCCAAGGCTCCTCACTGATGAAGGCCACAAGCCAGAAACTAGTCTGGGGATATTGGATGAGTAGGCACTAGATAGGGATTTTATGCACAAGCCTTCTGGCATCCATTGATTGCTCTTGTTAGCACAAGATGGCACTACTATATGGAGAGTGTTGTTTTGTTTTGAATTGTTTAATAACAATTATTGTGCTAGTATGAGATAGTGATCATGTGATGTTTAGTGGTTTAACACCAATCCTGCCTAATAGGATAGTGGTGGCTATGGTTGTTAAAGAGCCAAAGACACCAAAATGTATGGGTACTGAATTGAGTTCAGACCCATATGACTATATAAGCTATTGAGCTTGGATTGAAAATATTAATAGTGTTTTCAATTTCATTCTCATAGTTTTGTAGTTAAATAGAGTTAAAAGGTGGGTGCTGGAGGGTTGCATTAGATCCTAAGATCTAGGTGCAGTGCTCTCAGATCCAAGGCTCCTCACTGATGAAGGCCACAAGCCAGAAACTAGTCTGGGGATATTGGATGAGTAGGCACTAGATAGGGATTTTATGCACAAGCCTTCTGGCATCCATTGATTGCTCTTGTTAGCACAAGATGGCACTACTATATGGAGAGTGTTGTTTTGTTTTGAATTGTTTAATAACAATTATTGTGCTAGTATGAGATAGTGATCATGTGATGTTTAGTGGTTTAACACCAATCCTGCCTAATAGGATAGTGGTGGCTATGGTTGTTAAAGAGCCAAAGACACCAAAATGTATGGGTACTGAATTGAGTTCAGACCCATATGACTATATAAGCTATTGAGCTTGGATTGAAAATATTAATAGTGTTTTCAATTTCATTCTCATAGTTTTGTAGTTAAATAGAGTTAAAAGGTGGGTGCTGGAGGGTTGCATTAGATCCTAAGATCTAGGTGCAGTGCTCTCAGATCCAAGGCTCCTCACTGATGAAGGCCACAAGCCAGAAACTAGTCTGGGGATATTGGATGAGTAGGCACTAGATAGGGATTTTATGCACAAGCCTTCTGGCATCCATTGATTGCTCTTGTTAGCACAAGATGGCACTACTATATGGAGAGTGTTGTTTTGTTTTGAATTGTTTAATAACAATTATTGTGCTAGTATGAGATAGTGATCATGTGATGTTTAGTGGTTTAACACCAATCCTGCCTAATAGGATAGTGGTGGCTATGGTTGTTAAAGAGCCAAAGACACCAAAATGTATGGGTACTGAATTGAGTTCAGACCCATATGACTATATAAGCTATTGAGCTTGGATTGAAAATATTAATAGTGTTTTCAATTTCATTCTCATAGTTTTGTAGTTAAATAGAGTTAAAAGGTGGGTGCTGGAGGGTTGCATTAGATCCTAAGATCTAGGTGCAGTGCTCTCAGATCCAAGGCTCCTCACTGATGAAGGCCACAAGCCAGAAACTAGTCTGGGGATATTGGATGAGTAGGCACTAGATAGGGATTTTATGCACAAGCCTTCTGGCATCCATTGATTGCTCTTGTTAGCACAAGATGGCACTACTATATGGAGAGTGTTGTTTTGTTTTGAATTGTTTAATAACAATTATTGTGCTAGTATGAGATAGTGATCATGTGATGTTTAGTGGTTTAACACCAATCCTGCCTAATAGGATAGTGGTGGCTATGGTTGTTAAAGAGCCAAAGACACCAAAATGTATGGGTACTGAATTGAGTTCAGACCCATATGACTATATAAGCTATTGAGCTTGGATTGAAAATATTAATAGTGTTTTCAATTTCATTCTCATAGTTTTGTAGTTAAATAGAGTTAAAAGGTGGGTGCTGGAGGGTTGCATTAGATCCTAAGATCTAGGTGCAGTGCTCTCAGATCCAAGGCTCCTCACTGATGAAGGCCACAAGCCAGAAACTAGTCTGGGGATATTGGATGAGTAGGCACTAGATAGGGATTTTATGCACAAGCCTTCTGGCATCCATTGATTGCTCTTGTTAGCACAAGATGGCACTACTATATGGAGAGTGTTGTTTTGTTTTGAATTGTTTAATAACAATTATTGTGCTAGTATGAGATAGTGATCATGTGATGTTTAGTGGTTTAACACCAATCCTGCCTAATAGGATAGTGGTGGCTATGGTTGTTAAAGAGCCAAAGACACCAAAATGTATGGGTACTGAATTGAGTTCAGACCCATATGACTATATAAGCTATTGAGCTTGGATTGAAAATATTAATAGTGTTTTCAATTTCATTCTCATAGTTTTGTAGTTAAATAGAGTTAAAAGGTGGGTGCTGGAGGGTTGCATTAGATCCTAAGATCTAGGTGCAGTGCTCTCAGATCCAAGGCTCCTCACTGATGAAGGCCACAAGCCAGAAACTAGTCTGGGGATATTGGATGAGTAGGCACTAGATAGGGATTTTATGCACAAGCCTTCTGGCATCCATTGATTGCTCTTGTTAGCACAAGATGGCACTACTATATGGAGAGTGTTGTTTTGTTTTGAATTGTTTAATAACAATTATTGTGCTAGTATGAGATAGTGATCATGTGATGTTTAGTGGTTTAACACCAATCCTGCCTAATAGGATAGTGGTGGCTATGGTTGTTAAAGAGCCAAAGACACCAAAATGTATGGGTACTGAATTGAGTTCAGACCCATATGACTATATAAGCTATTGAGCTTGGATTGAAAATATTAATAGTGTTTTCAATTTCATTCTCATAGTTTTGTAGTTAAATAGAGTTAAAAGGTGGGTGCTGGAGGGTTGCATTAGATCCTAAGATCTAGGTGCAGTGCTCTCAGATCCAAGGCTCCTCACTGATGAAGGCCACAAGCCAGAAACTAGTCTGGGGATATTGGATGAGTAGGCACTAGATAGGGATTTTATGCACAAGCCTTCTGGCATCCATTGATTGCTCTTGTTAGCACAAGATGGCACTACTATATGGAGAGTGTTGTTTTGTTTTGAATTGTTTAATAACAATTATTGTGCTAGTATGAGATAGTGATCATGTGATGTTTAGTGGTTTAACACCAATCCTGCCTAATAGGATAGTGGTGGCTATGGTTGTTAAAGAGCCAAAGACACCAAAATGTATGGGTACTGAATTGAGTTCAGACCCATATGACTATATAAGCTATTGAGCTTGGATTGAAAATATTAATAGTGTTTTCAATTTCATTCTCATAGTTTTGTAGTTAAATAGAGTTAAAAGGTGGGTGCTGGAGGGTTGCATTAGATCCTAAGATCTAGGTGCAGTGCTCTCAGATCCAAGGCTCCTCACTGATGAAGGCCACAAGCCAGAAACTAGTCTGGGGATATTGGATGAGTAGGCACTAGATAGGGATTTTATGCACAAGCCTTCTGGCATCCATTGATTGCTCTTGTTAGCACAAGATGGCACTACTATATGGAGAGTGTTGTTTTGTTTTGAATTGTTTAATAACAATTATTGTGCTAGTATGAGATAGTGATCATGTGATGTTTAGTGGTTTAACACCAATCCTGCCTAATAGGATAGTGGTGGCTATGGTTGTTAAAGAGCCAAAGACACCAAAATGTATGGGTACTGAATTGAGTTCAGACCCATATGACTATATAAGCTATTGAGCTTGGATTGAAAATATTAATAGTGTTTTCAATTTCATTCTCATAGTTTTGTAGTTAAATAGAGTTAAAAGGTGGGTGCTGGAGGGTTGCATTAGATCCTAAGATCTAGGTGCAGTGCTCTCAGATCCAAGGCTCCTCACTGATGAAGGCCACAAGCCAGAAACTAGTCTGGGGATATTGGATGAGTAGGCACTAGATAGGGATTTTATGCACAAGCCTTCTGGCATCCATTGATTGCTCTTGTTAGCACAAGATGGCACTATTATATGGAGAGTGTTGTTTTGTTTTGAATTGTTTAATATTACTTAAATTTAATGGAAGATATCTAATTCAGATAATTCAAATTTATGCTCCAATATGTTTTCATTTTGATATACAAAATGTTATTGATCACACCAAACAAGATTTTAAACTTGTCATGGAGAACATTAATGCAAAATTGGAAAACTGTTAAAAAATAAAAGTACTGTGATTAAATTTGATTATATTGATAGAAATGAGAGTGCACTGACTTGTGAAATATGCGAAAAAGAAAAATTGTATATTATGAATTCATTTTTAAAGAAAAGCATTAAACAAAAATGGAATTAGTATTGTGAATAAAAGTATAGCAGAATTGGAATATATTTTGAATAACAGGAAGTATGAGTTTTTAGATTGTAATGTTCTTAACAGATTTGACACATGAAGTTATCGTTGATTAGTGAAAAACAATAACCTGTTAATACTAAACCAGAAAAATAAAAACTAATTTTAAAAAGTCAATAAAAAGTTATATTGTGACATTCCAATGCAATTATATTAAAATTTGTTAATTATTTTATAATATTGGTCGACTTCAAAAATAGTTCAAATTTGAATGAAATTTATAAGAAGGTTACTAATACTGTACTAAAAG
Organism: Epiperipatus broadwayi; assembly: GCA_028023455.1. NCBI lineage: Eukaryota > Metazoa > Onychophora > Udeonychophora > Euonychophora > Peripatidae > Epiperipatus > Epiperipatus broadwayi. Next base: position 5,080,187 of record JAQFVV010000009.1, on the reverse strand, counting down.
CTAAAAAATAGTTGGTATAAAAAAAAAGCAGTATTCATTAAGAATTTTTAATATCTGGAATTCTGTAAAATGGTATGAATATATATATATAAAACTGAATTAGCAAAGAAAGCTATAAAAGGAATAAAAGTATAAAGAAATCATCTTAATATTTGTAAAAAAAGTTACTTCAACAATAAGAATGGTTCTATTGCTATGTGAAAGAATTCTACAATTATTTTATAGTAAAGAATAAATAAAAAAAAACCCTACAATTAGTACATTTTCTGAATTGCCAATAATTTTAAAAGAAAAGATAGAAACTGCAATCAAATCTATCTGTTGTGATATCACTATCACCAGTATTATAATTAATATAACATTTATTATATTTACAAATATATACAATACAGAATACTATAGTTCTATTGTGAACCCTTGAATCCGAGTCTTTACAATCTACCACTTCAAACTACATCTGATACCTTGCCTAACAGGTAGGGATAATGAGTCTTCCAGCTGTATCAAATAGCTTGCCTCGAGTCAACAGTAGTCTTAGCAGCATCTGGTCCTTATGTGGACTTGAGACTTTAGAATACTATACGTCTGAGACCCAATTATTGTTATCAGTGTGGCCAATTTTATTTCAGATTTCTTACTGATTAGTTTGCATATAAAAGATTAGACACTCTTTGTAGCTTGACCAGTTTTCGGGGCAACTGATTAGTTTGCATATAAAAGATTAGACACTCTTTGTAGCTTGACCAGTTTTCGGGGCAACCTGGGTCAAAAGCTTTCATCGAGCCAATTATATTAGCCATTCTTTATTTTTCTCTAGTATACTGTGAGAAAAATATTTTATTTATTTTTATTTTGACAGAACTTTTACTCCACTAGGGGAATGAAAGTTAAAGTGGCTAACAGGTTTCTTTGGCCTAGTTGCTGAGAGATTCCCGACTCCATTTAAGGAGAAGTCACAGTGCATCACATCACACCACACCAGTTTTGATTGGTTTATGAATCGCCAATAGTGTTTACGGTCAATTTCTTTAAGGGAAAAAACATTTTCTCAATATGCCGAATCTGTTTTTTATACGGGTTACAATGAGATACTTAATTATCCCCTTAAAAAAAATAACGACAACTGCCTAATTGCGTATTCACTTATTTTTTTATTTTCCCAGTCGTGAGGGAAATATTTTAAATCTAAATGCATCAAATCTAGCTAGACTGAGCAGTTTTTGTTTTTTTACAAATACTAACGAATGTCCACAATCCCGTGCACTCGTGTATTTTTTCTTTATTATTTTTCCGGAAGTGGGGAAAAGTATCACTTGGTCTGACTGCATCAAACTCAGTCAGCTTGTGTTTTTCCCCGCTGTGAGGAAACATTCTTTAGCTATACTGCGCCAGACTCTGTTGACCTTGGCAGTATTTATGTGTGATATAATAATCACCGATTCATAAAATTAAACAAGTGTCTATACAAGAGTGCACTCATGTATTTATGCTCTTATTTGTTTCAACCGGGGGGGGGGGGTTCTTTTGTCTGACTGCACCAAAAATCTGTTGTGTTTGGTCTGGACTACAGACCCAACCTATAGAAAATAACACTAGCACCAGTATTATAATTAATATAATGTTATATTTACAATACAGGAGAATATAATTCTAATGTGAACTCTTGGATCTGAGTCTTCACAATCTACCGCTTCCAGCTACACTTGATAGCTTGCCTCATGTGCAGGGAAAACTATTCTTTCAGCTGTATCAGACAGCTTGCCTCGAGTCGGCAGAAGTCTTAGCAGTGTCCGATCCTTATGTGGACTTGCCTAGCTGCATGGACAAATAACGTATTGCTATTGTAAGAATGCTTACTGCTGTTCAGGTTAGCAAGGCTTCTCATGGAGAACACGTACCTTCTTAGTAGGTTAGACAGACATTCTCTAGACTTTCCTCTAAAAAGGCTGACCATTTATAGCCAGATCCCTGACCTCACTGGAGTATTCAGATTCAGCGATCATCACTGCTTATTGGCCTGTACTAATCATTGGCTATATGTTTAGTCCAGCAGCAAATAATACTCAATCCGATCAGATAAAGAAGGAATCTGGAAAAATCCACTTCTGAGGGGAAGGAAAACTATTACACTATCAAAAAGGAACAGTCTCCAGCAGTTAATTGAATAGAAAAATTGTTGGCAAAATTATATACCAAATATCTAATTGATAAAAATGTACCAGTTGACTGGAATAATACAATAGTAATACTAATATTTAAGATAGAAAATATTAGAAATTATACTTATCAGTTATCCATCAATATTATACAAAATCTTTACTAAAATAATTATGACCTTAATTTTGGATGCAAAGCAACCAAAAGAACAAGTTGAACTTAAAAGCTGATTTTAGACCAGTGGATTACATCCAAATATTGAGAAAAATTACAGAAATGAAAATGAATTGGCATTATGCTCTGGATTTATAGATTATGAAAACGTATTTGATTCTGTAATTATTTCTACAGTGATTAAAGCTTTGAACAATATAGATTCTGGATATTACCATATGCAGAAGAATATTTACCAATATGCAATAGTAATCATTTGACTAGATAATGATATTAAGGAGATTAGAATTTGTATAATCTGGTGATCATCTATATTTTGTAGAAGATGAGGTTTTTTTTATAACATTCAAGAAATATAAACATTATTAGATGAAAGTGGGTCTAAAGATAAATATTAAAAAGACTAAATTTATGTTCAATGAATTTTCTTAGAAAAATAAAATAAAAATTAATAAACAAATTTAAAAGAAGTTAATTGCAAATACTATGCTCAGGTTATTAATACAGATATAAATATAATGACTGAATCAATTGATTAAAATTGGCTGGAATGCTTTGGGTAAAAATAGTTTAATATTAAAAATTGAAATATATCTATGTGCTTAAAAAAGGTTTAAAATAAAGATGTAACTTATGGATATGAGACTTGGAGATTTCAGATAACTCAATGTAGTTTAGATAGATTATGTCAGAAGTAATAAGAACAATAAATAGGTATCATTGACTCATAGACAGAATTAGGAGATTGAAATGAAGTCTTGGATTGAACACAGAGTTCAAAGAAAATATAATTCACAGAGGCAAAACTCTCCATATAGTAGGGTCACTCAATGCAAGCCAGAATAATCAATAGATGCAGGAAGGTTTATACATAAAATCCCTACTTAGTGTCTACTCATCCAATATCCCCAGACTAGTTTCTAGCACGTGACTTTTATCAGTGAGGAGCTGTGGATCTGAGAGCACTGCACCTAGATCTTAGTATCTAATGCAACTCTTCAGCAGGCACCTTTTACTTTTTTAGTTAATTATAAAGCTTTGAGTCCAAAATGAAAATAATAATGTTTTCAAGCTTGCTAGTTGTATAGATCTGAACCCAGTTCAGCACCCATCCTTTTTGGTGATCTTTGGTAATGGTGACTATGTGATGAAAAAGATAATAAATGGATAATTAAAGTTTTAAACTGGATCCTGAGAGATTAAAAGAGATCACATGTGAGATAGTTGGATATGATAAGAAACTTTGTCGATGTGATGTGGATAAAAAAGCTTTAGATTAAAACTTGAATTAAACTTGGAGAAACCATCTTGTAGTACATCAGTAGTGGTTAAAATGATGCTAATGATCTCGTCTCACTTTTTTTTTTTACACAAATTATTGCAATGTTGTTGTTTTTTTTAAAAAATTGCAGATCAGACTTTAATATATTTTTTTTCATGGTAACTATCTCCTATTGATTATAATTTAATTTCTGCTTTAACTTTTAACTATCTTCTGTTGCTAACTATTTCAGTAATTCTATTAATAATTGTTAAACAATTTAAGAAAACTCAGGTTTTATTATATTTAATGTCTTTTCTAAGCACAAAGAGTTTCTGCATTTAGATATATAGACCATTAAGTCACAAACTCAGGAGCAGGATAAAACTTTTTAGTTCATGTTTAAGTGTTTTATATCCTTTAGCTTTTGATATTAATGGGAAAATATATAAAAAAAATTCTATAAAATCCTGTTGAACTCTTGGTAAGTCAGATCAAGTATCAATGACATTTGTTATATGATTTTTAAAAAAAAACTATTAAAAATACATAATTTACACAAAAGGTATATATACTTTAGATGTTGGAAATCCAGATTACAAATCTTTTTAGCTGTATTGTGAAATACTGCATACCATTCAACATATTTATTTTTTCTGTAACATTAATAGTCAGTCATTCAAAAGCATAGAATAATGTATTAAACTATCAAAAATTGCTTTCTGCTAATAATGAAATCAAATACATATCTGCCTATTAGACCCATCAAAAGCATACAATATTACGTTGTACCAGTAAATCTTGCAATGGAAATCTTTTTGATTCTCTGATATAATGTGCAGCACAAAATAATTATAAAAGATAATTTTGCTCTGATTTAAAGGCTTCAGTAAAATTGTTAACTGCATTAACATTATATTATGCAGCACATACTCTTAAAAATCTTCAATATATGTACTAGCAGAAATCAAGCATTACTTATCCAACTGTACTTTCAATAAAATCTGGTATATCAAAATGTTCACTTTATGATGTATTTCATAAAATTGAGCACATTGCACTCTCAATCTGGTACTCTACTCTAAATACCATTAGTAACTACTACTGCATATTTTTGCATTCATATTTCAGAGTGCTTTTGCAATTCATCTGTCTCAACTATTTCAAAAGCTCTGATTTATATATATAACTAGAAAATTTTTATATTTCAAGCATATAAAGCTATTCTACACTTAATTATGAATTATCTTCTGTTATAATTTATTTTGCTTATTCTTGAAATGATTTTGTTCTGAGAAGAAGCAGTATATTGGTATATTTCTAGAACAAAAATTAATATTTTTTAGGCTATGAATTTTCATAGATATTGATGGATAGTTTTTCTGCCTCTTATTTGGCATTTAAAATCTTTAATCACCTTTAATAAATTCTAATGAAATTTAACAGATTTTAAAAGGTTTTAATTATCAGAATTGTATTTTTATATATATAAAAGTTAAATATACATAGTTTAATTAATATAAAATTTAAATGGAAGTAACATTCCCAGAAGCTATATAAAAATAACATTTTTATATCAATTAAATGAAATTTTCAGTGGTTATAAGCTCTTGTTTACTGAATTACTTGAAGTAAAAAATAAAAATTATATATTAGCCTGATTTAAATGTGATATAAATGATGATTTATGCTATATTTAAATCAGGCTAATATATATTTCCCACACTTTTAGGTTTTAATTAGGCTTAATATTTTTTCTCACATAGTTAACTCTTACTTAACACAATCATCCACTCAATATTGATTAATAAATAAATTTCTATTTACTCTTTATTCTTAACTAATAAGAAAACAAAAATGAAAACCTCTTATTATCTATCTTGTTGAATGTTATCTTATCTCATTATTTGAATACAAGAAGCTGTGGAAGAAATCTTTGTTCCAATGGATTTTCTAAAGACTATTTTATTTCTGTCACTTTTTATTAGAATACACTGTTCAGAGGAATATTGAAGAAAAAGCATTATTTGTTAAGTTTTTAAATGGTAATGGAAGTGAACATTTTTTATCATTGTTTTGGACTAAATAACACAATAATTAAACACTCATCTATCTATAATACTGAATGCTTATGGGTATATTAAGAGAAATCTTAGCAAAAAATCTAAGCCTGATGAAATTTTTTTCCAAGTTTACTTGGCCAAAATTTGAATACAAATGGTAAGGCATTGCAGTTAAATGTTCTACCAATGAACAATCATATTCTTTATATTTTATAAATATTTACATATTTATAATAAAAATTAATTTAAATTTTTAAAACTTTAAAATACAGTCATTATCTATCTTTCTGAATTGCAGTTTTTATATCTAGGTTAATGTGGTTCTATTAATTTATATTTACTAAACAATGATTCTTTACTTTAGATATGCACTGTCTTTATAAATAATAAGTAATAGTAATTACTAATCTTGGAGAGAAAGTATTCATTTATTATTATTAACACTCGCAAAAGCGTATGCACAATTAGCTTGAAAGACTGATATTTGAATGTAATGACATGTTTTTTGTATTATAAAATATTAAAATGCAATGTTTTAATTAAAATATAAGATTGTCTTTTTTGCCCATTTATGAAATAAGGTTCTAGTAAACTATTAACTGTGCAGCCTTTGGTGGCGCTGTTTCTAGTTAAAAACAGAGTGTTATAACATTACCGGGCCGCTAGATATTTTTATCTAATAGATTGTATTTTAACATACGGCTGTAATATATTTTTATTATTACTATTCTTATTATAAATGAATACTCTAGATTTTTCCCAGACACAAGATATAGTATTTTAGAAAGAATGGAATGAATCCACCCATTCTTTTGACCCAAACGTTTATGTATGGACAAATATTAAGTGTGTGGAAATGAAAGTGTGAAGGTTTTAAACGATCACTTTAAATTACATTTGTTATGTTTGAACAAATCACACTTGTGAAATCTTTACAATTTATGACACATCATTCTTTAGTTGAAATTAAACATATATAATGAGATATTATTTTATATAGCGCTATGTTTTTTATGTAACAGTGATATTAGTGATTAAGCCATAACAAATGTAATTTAAAGTGATCATTTAACACCTTCACGCTCTCATTTCCACACACTTAAGATTTTCCCATACATAAACGTTTGGGTCAAAAGAATGGGTGGATCCATTCCATTCTTTCTAAAATACTGTATCTTGTGTCTGGAAAAATCGAGAATATTCATTTATAATTTATCTTTAAAGCACATGTGCATTGGCTTAATCGCTAATATCACTATTACATAAAAAACATAGTGCTATATAAAATAATATCTCATTATTATTATGATGATGATGATAATGACGATGTAAGTTTAAATTGCTTTTTCATGAAAATTATTTACAAATTCACTCAATTTTATTTTAAATCAATATTGTTTAAAATAAAAATTGTTGAATTTGTAAGTAATTGCAATGAAAGAACAATTAAAGAAGAATTGTATATTGATTAAAAAAAACCTCCCTTAACATTGTCAAAGAAAAAATATATATATTAAATTTAAATCTATATATTTATTAAAATCATAAAGCATCACGAAAATAATGCTTCCATTATTCTTCAAAAGATGGCAGGGATATATACTGCCCAAAATGCTGATAAAACAATTTAAATACTTGATGAAAAAAAAAAAAAAATACAATAGAACAATTCAGTTTTTCAGAATAAAATAAAATACTTGTCATTAAAAATAAGGTTAGTAACAACTTTTTTATTATTATATATACATATATATTTAAAGTATGAAAATGGTATTTAATATGTAAACTCTAATTTAAATTAAAAACATTAATACACAAAAAAACAAAAACAATAAATCAATTAATTAAATTTAATTTATATCATAAAATATTATTGTTTTATATTGTAGATTAAAAATGTAATAATATTATTTGATAAAGGGCTCAATATATCCTTAGTATTTTCATTATTTTATTTAATTTCATAGATTTTTATAATTACATGCAAAAGCATAAAAAAATAATTAATGACTATGTATAAGTATATATATCAAGATTACTCACATATACATTAAGTACATATTATTGTAAGTCTTTATATACATGTGTATCTGTGTATAATATATGGGAAAACATTATAAAGATCTGTTATTCATTAATAGGCCAAAATCTTAAAAATTAGAAAAATAATAAACTTCAATGACTGTTTAATAATATAGATGCTATAAAAATGTATTTAGGTAAAATTTATAACATTAATAATAGATATCAGATTTTTGATTTACTAGTAAAATAATTTCTATAAAACTTAATCTATATTGTGGCTCAAAAAGATTAAAAAACAAGTGCTTAAAATATTAATATCCAATTACTCTATTTTTAAACAGCAATAATTTTATCATAATTTTTCTTTATTGACTGAAAATAAGCATTATATATTATCTTATATTGTAAATATAGGAACTTCAGGCATAGCAGGTGATGTGTTACACTTATGTTCTAAAGTTTGAGTCTGAATCAGGTAAATCTTTAAATTTTTTGTAGATTTACAAAAAAAATCAGGTGGGTGGTTCATAATCAGCTTAGTTAATGATTCAATGTTGGTAGTTAATGAGTCACTAGTTATTTTTAATTCAAGTTAAAACAATTATAAAAAAAGATAAGTTTGCATTACTTGATAATTGACAAAGCTGATAATAACTTTCTTATAAATATTTTTTATGAAAGGAAAATTTTTTGAAGTGGTCTTTATCTTGAATTAAGTCATTTAAAAGTTATTTTATCTTTTACCTGGGTTGTAGAAAATCTAACAGAACTAGTTCTATGGTAGAGTTTTATTTTGTTCAATCTTTCATTTATTGTTGACTTCAATTTTTTTAAAAAAAATTCTTTTTAATATTGCACAATTAGGAAATACAAAATATTATATTACTTTTTTCCCTAGCTGTAATGAAGTATGTAATAATATCTATCAGTACAAAATTAGTTATAAAAAATCAATATTAATTCATCTCCAATTTATTCTGCTGTTTCATTTACTTGTAACTGGTCATTATCTTATAGGTATCTTACTCCATGTAGAATTAAGTATTATATAAACTTTTCATGCAGAAGAGTATAAAAAAAATTGCAATCTTCTAATACTTTGTCATAAATTTTTGCTATTTGATTTTCAAATAAAGTTTCACATTTAATACTGTCTCATTGTTGTATCTCATAGTGCAATCATATTCGAATGTAGTTTTGCTTATGTTATTGATATTTTCTTTTATCCACAATCACCTATATATATACAATTCTTCTGACATGTATAGTCATTTTTTTGAACTTAGCTGTGTTTTTGTTATTTTTTATAATTTGTTTTTAAAAGAAGGTACTTTTTCAGAATTCTAATTGTTTATTGACATTGTCTCAAATCCAATTATATGTGTTTATATAACTATTTTTCCATATCGATAATTTACATATCTGCAGTTTTAAAGCCCAATTACAAAAAAAATTAAATTAAAAAACATTCTACATTATTTTTTTAAAATTCATAATATATATCAATATGTATACACACTTATGTAATTATATAATATTCAGTTTTTATATATTATATCAGGAACTTAATCCTTTCACACATTCTATAACATTCTACTTTGGAATCCTACACAACTAATTCATGATCTACATAGGGTGTCATAAATTTCTATACAGTGAATTTTACATTTAGTTTCTTATTTAAATTAATTACTACATGCCTCACATATGGAACACAAGTCAACTTAATGATATGATAATAAAAATCTATATTATTTAAAAGAGAAATCAAATTAATCATTAGTTATATTTCTTGATCACCTTATTGGTATCAATTCCTATAAGAATCAGCAAAACTTGCTATTAGTAAAATATTTTTATAAAGTCTCAATCACATAGACTTCATTTGCCATTTTCATAGAAAGATTACTTTACAAGGATCCTTATAGAGACATTCACTTATAGTTTCTTATATCATATTCCAAATTCAAGCTCAGTAATAGTCTTAAACTCTCAAGGTTCAATAGAAAAAACAGACAAAAAAATTTATAATTTATATTTATTGTGAAATGATATTAACAGATAAATTGAACACCAAATGTTGATCCAATTTTATATCTAATTTATTAATATTAAACAAAGTAAAGAAACATCATAACCACAATTTAACATACAATAACATATGAGAGAAATACAATGTCTAGATATAAATGAAAAACTTCATTCTCCTCTTTTCTTTGACTTACACAGAGATATATGATTATATACACATATATTATAAAAAATTAATAAATAATTAAAGAACATTGAATCTATAAAGATTAAACTTTTCCACACAAAAGAAAATAAATAATATTTCATATGCACACATGGTTAACTTATTAATTGCATTTACAAAAAAATAATCAATCAAAATCATAAATTTGTAGATTTAACATAAAATTACATTATCCCACATATGTATATGAATCAATTAATTCATAAATTGTGTTAATATAAAAAAAATCAAGATCATATATTAAATAGTTAAAAATATATTAATATTCAATAAATAATAAACTTTAATTTCCAACGTGTATGGTTTTCTTTTCCATTTAATTTATAAATGCAAAGAAATATCTGGAGCTAAGTTCTCTTCAATAATAAAAAAAAAAGGTTTAATCTGTTATGATACTTCTTTCTTTTTTCTCTTCTTATATTCCCTTTTTTATTAAAAAAAATTGACACATAGTTCAAAGCTTTTAGCATATTCCTAATGTGCAAAACTATAAAACAGAAGGTACAATGTTTTAGATTTAGACATCTACTCCACAGAATCACGGGCATACAGCAATTATGTATAAGCTCACATGATGATGAGTAAAAAAGACTAGTGGACCAAATGAGTATCTACTCCATCTTGTTTTTTTCAATCAAATTAGCAAGCAGAATTATGGCAATGTAAGAATTAATAATCCATACAATAACAATGTTTATTTCCAGGAAGTGATTGATGACACGCAATAATGAAATATGATTGTGAAGTTTTTTCAGGGCAATGCTTCAATTAACTTTTTCTCATTTAAAGTTTATTTCCAGGACTACAGCTTGCTATTTTCTCTCTGTCAAACAACAATCCAAGAACCCCAACTTTAGTTTTTAAATATAATTTATAGCTATACACATGAAAAGAAACTCCTGACAGCTTGTGTTTTTATTAAATTGCTATTTTTCCTTTAATTAAATATTTTAATTAATAAATAAAATAAAATATCTAATTAATACCCAAAAATGAAAATATATTTTTCGAATCTCTAACTTTGTTAAGAGAAAAAACAAAATTCTTTTCTCTTTTAGAAAAGAAAAAATTTATAAATGATAGAAAAAAATTCTTTGATAATTTTATCTCATTTTAATTAATTATACCTTTATAAGATAATAAAAAGCAAAATTTATTTTTTGTCTCTTTTTAATATTTAAACAGATAAAACAAACTAAAATATACAGATTGATAAAACAAACTAAAATATACAGATTTTTTTCTTGATAAAAATACAAAATATGTACAAATAAAGGAAAATTCTTCTAGTGTATATTTTATATATTTGTTAATAGATTGTGCTCAAATTAAATGATCCATTGAATACCTAATAGGATAATAGTAGATATTTTTTTGATAATATTTTTGGTGTTGACAATGTACTAGGCTTTCATTATTTCCCTTTTTTTGTCATCATGTTCTTAACAGCAAATAATATTAATGTTTTTTGGATCAAAGAATGGCTATTCCAAGTATTTTCTAATTAACTAACAATTTGAACTGCCAATAATAAAAAATACTTACAATAAAGAATAACCACTTACTTTATTAATACTAATGCATCATAAATTAAAGGTAAAAAAATGAAGAACATATATATATATAATAGTAAAATTTTTGACCACTCCAAATATAACAGACAATCAAATGAGCAAAAATAGGTATTTATAAAATGGTTAATATACATTCAAATAAAAATGGTTAACTTCAAATATATATGATATAATAAATCATCATCTGTGGTGACAATAATGATGAATTATAACCCTAGTACTAAAGATTAAACTAAGTGCAATTGTTCCCAAAAAGTATTTTTAATTTGTTTTTCTAATTTAAATAAAAAAACTAAAACTTAAGGCACCAAACTTTCTAAATAAAAAGTTTACTTTTGGAAAATGTATTAACATCTGATCATCATTATTTATACATTATTACTGTTATCTCTGCACGTCACCCACTGGAATGATTGATTTCTCAGGATTTTGGATATTAATGGCACAATGGATGCTAATAGAATAATGAGAAGTGAGTTTGATAAGCAAACACATACTAAATTTATTATTAATAAAAATGTTAATTTATTAACAATAAATATATAAACTTGTTCTTGAAACTATTACTAAGTATAAAAAATATAATACAATACAGAAAAGATAATAAAAATAATTATTAGAAATATTTTAAACTGAAGTTCTTAGAATAATATTTATAAGATCTTACCAAGTAAAGAATTTGACAAGTTTGAAACCATGGTTTTCAGCAGATATTGTTTTGTTACTATATTTATGAATAAACCTTGATTAGTTTATCCAGGACTGTAATTGTCCTCCTTAGTCATGGTGATTTATATAGGGTATACAGTAGGTCATGATAGATAATATGACACAATCTTTTTCCTCACATCATGATTAAAGTAGGCAGTAGCTAGGTTTAGCAAACTTTAGCATTAGTCTCTAAATTCAATCGCATTACTCTGTGTAATTTGGTTTTTTAACCACACATGCTAGATAGTCTTCTACTGAGGTTACATCACAGTAAATATATAATGAAAATTTCTTAGTAATGAAACTTTTAACATGAGAAAGCATGATAATCTGATCCAAACTATGATGGAAAATTGTTTCAACCAATGATTTCTCTTTTGTTTATGGTATTACTGCAACATTTCTTCCTGAGTTAAGGCTTGGAATAGGCTATACTGCCATAGTTCATTTCTGACATATTTATATCCTACTTGTTTTTTGCCCTTATCACTGTACTCAATGGATGTTTTCCAAACAACAGTTCTGTCAAAACTTAGTTACAAGCTTTATCATCTGTTATTTATAACATATTTATTGATAAACTTTTCCTTCATTCCTTAAATTATGTTATAAAAAATATAATTTTCCTCTTTTTCATTTTTTATATTTATAATAGCAATAAGAATAATGAAAACAAATCATTACTGACTTTTAAAATTTACTTGATAAATTTCTTAATTTTAATAACCCATAATTGTCAATAATATTTTAGATTTGCCATTCAATTTACTAAAAAAAAATGGGCAAAATATTTATTTAAAATTCCATTCAGAAAGCAAATTAGAAAAGGTCACAAAATATTTTATATTTTTATAAACTATGCAATTCAAATTCTTGCATGCATCAAAACTATTTTTCCTTCTTCCTTTACATAGTATGAGCTATAATCTTATTGTTTTCAATTTTACATAGTACATGTTTATAATTTTTTTAATAACATTATACAAAAAAAATTATAGACCAACTTTTTTTCTTTTAATTGCCTAAATCAGTGTGCTTAAGTGACATATATGTTATATGTAGTAAGCACATTAACATGCACAGCAAATTATACATTTTTATACTATGTAATTTTGTAATGTAACTAATTCAAGTAGGTAAGTATATGTTGTGACAGCATCTGAGATTAATATGCACCCCAGACCAAATCCTAATACATCACTAAAAATTGATCTTACCTAAGCAAACTTTAACAGAATTTTTTCTCTCTGCAGAAAACAATGTAACTACTCTTGTTATATGTTTCATATCCATTAATATCCGCTATTTATCTCTTAAATTATTACAATTTTTTTTCTTTTTTTCAATATTAGCAGCAAAAGTCACTCTTGATTTCTAGCAAACTGGTAATTTCTTCTTTTGAAATTTTAATTGTTACTTCCTTTATTGTCATGTATTTTAATTTTTAACACATTACAAATAATTTTGTTCTTAAATCATTTATCCTTTTAATTGATCCAAGGTTGACAGAAAACAAACCAGCCTTTATTCTTCAAAAATCAAACTTTACCACTTTCCAGGTATTTATTTAGTGGTGGAGATATCATTTGAGATGACTTGAAAAATCGAACACTCTTTTTATTATGGAATGCATCTTTACTTTTTTTCTTTTTCATTTTCTTTTTTATTCTCCACACTGTCATTGAAACTTGATGACCTGGCAAAGGTAATTAATTGATTTAAACTTAGAATACTATCACAATGCTTTACCTTTTTTTTATTTTCTTATATTATTTAGCCATTTTATTTTATAGGCTTTATAATGTCAAGCATTTTTATTTTTTATATATATTTTTCTTCACATATTCATCTTCATTATTTCTGATTTTAATATTTAAGTAACAGAATTCATCTTCTTGCTTAATGGGAAAAATCTCAAAAAATTCAATAACAAATGAAATCTGGCATTCATCTGCAAGATTCTGAGTTTCATTATTTTTACAACTATTTTCTATCTCATGTTATAACAAGTCATCACACAAAGCTTTTCCTAAATCCTCATTTAAAAAAGTTTTTATCTTTACTTTAGGATGCTGTTGACTTTTATTCTTGCTATTTATTTTATATGTGCTCTCGTCTAACAGGTCCAAAACTCAAGTTTAGAATCATCTATCACTTCATTTTGTAAAATCTCTATTACATCAATACTAGTTTTCATGGATAATTGAATTTGGTCTTTTTCTTTAATAACATCATTATAAAAGTTTATCTCTTTTAAATTCTCAACTGTAAATTGCTTAATTAAATCGAAACCCTCATTTATTTTCATTTTTTCTACTCTTTTCACTATTCATTACACACTTTCTTGCAACTTATTTTCACTAGCTTTAATAAATTTTTGGACCATTACCTCTAAATTATGTAAATTTCTTTCTATACATACCATTTTCTGAGGTATTTGTTCCTTCATGCTATTTATTAGTATCTGTTATCACTTCAAACTTTTTTTTATTTCTTAATCAATTTCTTTAAAAATTTTTATAATTTTTTTTTTGCATTTCTTCATCTCTCTTTTGTTGTTTTTCTTCAAAATTTTGTTTTTCTTCAAGTTTTAATTGCATTTCTCTCAATTCTTCTTTATAGAATTTCCTGTTTCTGTTTCTTTCATAAATGCATACAATATTTCAATAGTCAATGTGTCTATTTTTTTATTCTAAAGACTTTTGCACTGCCTGAATGGATTCTTGCTGTATCATCTGTGATTCTGTTGATTGTACTGGCTCTTGTGTTGCTGATAGATGCATGTTTAATTGCACTTTCATTCTTTTTGTTAATGAATGTGTTATCATCTATATATGTAACTAAATGTTCAATAATATTCTTGTTAATTATGCTATTATTGTGTTACTTATCCTCTTTTTGCAGATTTATAAATATTTTTATATATATTCTATCGTCAAATAAACACACCAACTCTTCTTATGCAATTATCTCCAGAATAATGTGGTATATTTGCCTAGATATTTATTGAGATGGTATTTTCTGCCATCTCATATATACACACACATATATTGTATTTTAATAAAAATGCGCACTTATTAGATTATTTTTAAATAATTTTTGAAATATATTAAGTAGTTTTTTTATTTATCTCAAAGAAATCAGAATTTTTTCATTTAAATTATTTCTTTAAATCCATGATAAATCAAGATAAAATTAGATCTTTTTTTTTTTTTTACTAAAAGGACATGGATTGGAGGAAGTAAAAAGTATAGATTTTAGCAATTGACTCTATTGTTGAAACTCTAGATAATAAAAGTATTTTGTAATTAAATATATTGCTGGAATCAATCTATTATGCTAATTGAACCAGAACTTTTTCCACTAATTAAAAAGAAAATGACCAAAAAGGACAAAAATTAGAAGTGTAAAAATGAGTCCTTCCTACTCATGAAAAGAATAAAAAACATAAATTATGGAGTTGACTTGGACTTTTATATTGAAAAGCACCTTGGAGAGAAAGATTGAAAATAAAAATATTAAATAGTGTCAAGAAAATGTTTTCTGGCTAAGTGACATCAGAACTTTCTCCTCAGGAAATTATGTCTCATAGCCACATGTGGAGCTACCCGTGTGATTGTCAACTAAGGAAGGAAGAATTTATTGAGGTAGCCGAGGAGATCAAAAAAAGCCAATAGAACTAACAAGAAGATTCACATCAGCAGTGTCAAGAAAAATCATATAAGAACTTTGACCACCTGGAGAAAGTTGAGCCACTGATCAATTAGGGTAATTATGAATTTTTATTAAAGAACCTTTCTTGGGATTGGCACAATAGAATAGTAGACCCCCCACTCCATTAACTTAAGTGTATAAAAAGTTTCAACAGTAGAGGTGGGTTTTAAGAAGGATTATTATTTTTATATTATTTTGTATTAAATAAAAAAGAGAATGGATTTTATGTTACTAATTTTTTATTAATCAAAATTGTTTTTTTAATGTATAATTTTCTTTCATTTATTATGTTCAAAATATGTGTAGTTTTAAGTTCAAAAATGAATGTTAGCTGCTCGACCCGGAAAGTTAAACAGGGAGAGTGAAGGAAGGCAAAAAGGTTAAGTTAAAAGTTTCGACAATAAGTAAACCCAGGAACCTTATGTCTGAATCTGGGGGTTTGAAATAGGGTTGTTAGATGGTTTCAAGCAAACAGTGGACACTTGTGTTGTTCCTTAAGGTTTGAATTGAATTATTAATTATAAAGTGGAGATAGTTTGAGTGGGGCAAGATAATCCCATTCTCAATAGTAAGTCAACCTTCAGTCTCACTCCTATATCAACAGATGAGACATCCAGAATAAATTTGGGCCACTGTCTCATAATGTTTGTGCAGCACATGTCCCCTCAGAAAAGATATTAAATGGTTAATTAGGGATGGAATTATTAAAACAAAAAAAAGAAATGAAAATAATATTTTCATTTGACTTTCTTCTTAAATATCTGATCAAGTTAGTTGGAAGGCACAAAGAAGAAAAAAAAAGGAATTAAAAAAGCTATTAATAAGAGAAAAGAATATAATAAACATCTAAACTTTACTTAAGGGTCTCTGGGTTTTAATCTTTCTTATTAGTTTAATAATTAATATCCATTTGATTTCACCAAAGTATAATTAATCTAGTCTGCATAAGATTAAGTTTTAAAATCTATTAGGTGACTGCTGTATGTAAATAAATTATCACTATGAACATTGAAATTGCTTCTCGATCTAATGTGATGTGATGCACTATGACTTTTCCTTATATGGGGTCAGGAAACTCTCAGCAACTATGCCCAGAGAAACCTTTTAGCGAGCCATTTTGCCTTCTCTTTTCATTCCCCACCCTATGCACTCCTATATCCTGCTCCATCCCATTTCCACAACCTAATCTTTGTCAACTACATAGCCTTTATAACAAAATCCCCTTTATCCTTTCCCAAACCCAGCATAAAAAATCAATAACTCACTTTCTGTATAATCACTTTGCTTATATTTATTCTTTTACAACTTCATTATTTGTACCCTTTCTGCTTTCAGGCATTTACATTTAATTAACAGAGACCTAATATTTTCTATGCATCCCTTACACAACTTGCAGATTAAATCAACCACATTTTTCTATTTATGTGTATAATCCCACATTGCTAAAGATCCCATTCGAGTTTTAAACAGTAGTAAACTACTATCCTTACTATTATCATAAATTAACTCGTGCCCAATATTTTGTTTACTTCTATATATATTTAAACTTTTTACTCTCCAGACTAGTTCTCCATCTCTCCAACTCCCTATTCTTTATTAATGCATTTATTCTTCTTATCCCATTCCTTATCACTATAACAATCAACAATTCTCCTAATGTAATTATCCCATCTTTTGTACAAGTGTACTGACATAAATTCTTTATCCAAATCTTCTGCATACTACATTACCTTTCTCACCCAACTTGTTACCTGACCTTTATTCATTACCTAATTAAATACTGCTTTGGCTATTCTTTTATTATCCGTAAACTGCAATTTACTAAATGTTTTCATTTTGCTTTTTGCATCTCTCATTTAAAAACTTGACCATCCCATTTCTCCTTGAATTGACTTCTTTGCTGTTCACACACCTGCATCTAATGCATGTCTTCCTACTTCTCTTTGTACTTTTTTCCATGTAATCTAATACCCCTTTACTAACCCATAACACATCCTTACCATATTATGTTTAACCCTGCTACTGGGCATATATATTATACAAAAATACTGTTAATTTCTTTATCAATCTTTCTTTTCTTTGTTCCATTTATCAATTTTTTCTCCCATTTATCCCAAGCAATTTCTCTGATTACTTAAGACAATTTCCAAAGAGTTATATCTACTCACCACACTTAACTTTATACCCCCAATAAAAATTATTTGTCCTCTCTTTCCCCAGTATTAACCATCTCTACTTTTGGTTTTTCTTCACTAAACATAATCCCATCTCTTTACCCATTTTCTCCCATTTATCCTGAGCAATTTCTCTGATTACTTTGGAAGAGTTATATCTACTCACCACACTTAACTTTATACCCTCAATAAAAATTATTTGTCCTTTCTTTCCCCAGTATTAACCATCTCTACTTTTGGTTTTTCTTCACTAAACATAATCCCATCTCTTTACCCATTTTCTCCCATTTATCCCGAGCAATTTCTCTGATTACTTAAGACGATTTCCATAGAGTTATATCTACTCACCACACTTAACTTTATACTCCCAATAAAAATTATTTGTCCTCTCTTTCCCCAGTATTAACCATCTCTACTTTTGGTTTTTCTTCACTAAACATAATCCCATCTCTTTACCCATCTTTGCACATGACCTCAGCATAATTTCCATATCTTTCCTTCTTTCTGCATACAAAAAGACATCAGCTGCAAATAAAAGACCTGATATTGTATATACTCCCTTGCCACCTATTAATGGTATCTCTATCCCTCTTCCTAGTCTTTCTAGTGGTCTCTCCATTTCTCTCAAATACAACAAAATAGATGACATAGGGCATCCTTGCCTTAGTCCCACCCCATTTTTAATTTTAGCAGATTCTATATAGTAATTATTTTCATATAATTTCTTAATATCCACTACAGCTCCAACCATTCCAAAATTTACTGAAGGTACCCATAATAGATTTCTATTTACTCTATCATACATCTTCTCTATATTTATAAAAGCCATTTATAACTATCTACCTGTATATCGATTCATATCCATAAGTTGTGTAGCTACAAATAAACTATCTCCTATATGCCATCCAATTGAAAACCTCCTTGCATTTCTCCCACAATATTATTCTCTTCCATTATTTTTCAACCCTTCCAGCCACCATAATATGAAAAAACTTTATATACAAGTGATGTTAATGCTATCAATTTATAATTTCTTTAACTTTCTATGACCCTTACCCTTTCCTTTATATAGTACCCTTACTCTGGTATTACTCCAACTACTTGGAAAACCTCTCTTCTGTGCCATCTTATTGAAACACAATTTTACTTTTGCCTTATGCCCTAAATTCATTACCATCTCTGCTGCCCATCCATCTAAACCTTTTCCCTTTCCATTTTTTAAAATTTCTTTCCTGCCTCATTCAGTTCATTTTTTGTAATCCTAATATTCCCATTACTATATTCTTTCATGTTTCCTATAACTCTGCCCTTCACATCTAACATCTTTTCTATACCCATTACATATATATTTAATATAATCTCTTCATTCTTCTCTAGAGCTACTCTCTACTCCTCAACATCTAGTAATACTATCTCTCCCCTACATTCCTTCTTTTAATGTATTTCTAAAAAAAATTTACTCTCATCTCTTCCACTTTTATTAATATCCTCCAACAATTTACTACTCAATTTAATTCTTTCTCTATAATTATCTATTTTAGCCAACTTCATTTTTCTAAGTACTTTTTCCATTTAGCATTAACAACTTTTTCACTCTCCTTGTTCTTAATAGCACACATATTCTTTGCATGATTTTTTTCCTCTCTTTTACACTTTTACTAACTCTCACATTTTTATTTTTCTGAATATTTTCATCTGACACTTTTTCTATTTCACCACACTAGTCCTTATACTCATCCCCAAACAACTCTTTCAGGGTTTCTTCAACTTTTATTTTATAACTCTTCTAACTTACTCTTATTATTCACTCTCCATCTGCATCTTTCACTATCATTTCCACTTTTATTTCTATTTTCCATCACTTTACTAACCATTTCTATTATAAAGAAGTTATGATCTCCTTCATTTGAAAAACCATCACAAGCACATGCTTTTCAAATCTGACATCCCTCCTTTCACTATGCCATCAACCTTGAACATTGGCTCTAATCCTGGCCATGCTACTTAACAAACTGAAAAGCTTTACTGACCATGTCCATACTGATCCTCATGCTATCCCCAAGTTTTTTCTTCTCCACCTAAGTCAGTTCACCATCCCCATTACTCTCAACCTCATCAACAAGCTGGCCTCAGGTGCTTACATCATCGAGGGTCTCTATCCAATAACATTAGTCCCTTTCCTTAAGAAAGATCAGCCACCTACTGAGCTCAAGAGTCTTAGGCCCATTTCAATGAGCCCTCTGCTCATAAACTTATTGAGTCTACCATTAAAGAGTCACTAGGACAATTCATACTCCCTGCCCTTTCTGCTTCACAGTTTGCTTGTAAGAGGTGCTCCACTCTTGAGGCCATACTCTTTAAGATGACCACCAAGCATGTTAGGTAGTTTCAAAGTGGCAGGCCCATTGCTGTCCAACTACACATCCAGGCAGCCTTTGACTCTGTTAGGGTTGACGTGTTCCTTGGTGTCCTCAGAAACCTGAACATCCCAGAGGCTCTTCTGTCCATCCTCTGCAATACAGAGAAATCCTAGTTACTCTGGATGGGAAAGTTGCCCCCGGCTTCACACCTAACATATCCATCCCTCAGGTCTCTCCGCTGAGCACTTTGTTATTTACTGCATTTCTGAATCCCCTCTTGCTCAAGCTAGAACATGACCTCCTTGGCATCTTCATTCCTGCACTGAGCAAAAGCATCAAATGCCTTGCTTATGTAGATGATGTGGATGTCTTCCATCCCTCAGTTGATC
Source organism: Epiperipatus broadwayi (assembly GCA_028023455.1). Classification (NCBI taxonomy): domain Eukaryota; kingdom Metazoa; phylum Onychophora; class Udeonychophora; order Euonychophora; family Peripatidae; genus Epiperipatus; species Epiperipatus broadwayi. Next base: position 5,059,328 of record JAQFVV010000009.1, on the reverse strand, counting down.
TCATCCCTAGGCTTCAACAGATTCTCACCTGGTACTCCAAAACATACAGACTGGAATTTAGCAATGATAAATCAGCAGCCTGGCAACTTTCAACTGGTAAACAAATCTCTTCCACCTTCAATGCCAAGCCACACAACTTCCTCGGATTCCTCCTCATGCTGTATCCTAGAGACATGAGAATATGGGTCCAAACCACACTCTATCAAAGCATATTATCCACCCTCAGTGCTATCACAGGCATCTACCTTTATGGAAAAATCATCATCCTCAATCTTCTAATGTTTCCTAAAATAGCATATTAACTCCCCATTGTTCTACCTACACATTCCTTTATATCCAAAATCAACTCCCTTTGCACCCATTTTCTCTGGGGAAAAAAGGTGGTGGCCATCAACCTAAAAAGAACTTGGTTTTCCTAAAAACCTCAATGGATTGGGCCTGCACTCCATCGATACTCTTCTGATCCAGAGATCTCACAACATTATTCTCACACTCCTAAGTCACTTTCCTGCCAATCTCATGCATATCATTATCACACCCATCAACACTCCTCCTCCCAGTGGCAGGCCTAGGTCATGGACCTCATTCATTGCCAACATCCTACAAAAGACTGGCTTTGTTATATCACCCATCAGCAACAAATTAAAGTATTGAGAGGTTTTTAATCAGACTGCAGACTTCTCCATTGTGTCCCCTACATTCCTTAAACTTAACCAATGCTCAATTAATCTGCAAATTTAAAAGGTGGTCCCTTGAGGCAAAATTCCTCAATTTCCTTCTCAAAATCAATCTTCACTCCCTTCCCACAAATCAATTTTTGGTCAACTGTAGGGGTTTCACCAATATCTCTTCCATATGCCAGCTCTGTAAAACTGACAATGAAACCCTCCAGCACTTCCTACTTAAATGTCCTTTTCTACTTGGCATGAGAAATGTCATCAAACTCCTGCCTTTCCTCACACAGGAATACCTTCTTCAACCTCCAAAAATCCATAAAAACAGGGGTCTTCACAGCTATTAGACTATCAGTTTTTCTCACCTATGCTCTCTGGTTGCTTCAATGAGCCATCATCTTTGACCAGAGAGTACATTCAGTCAATCAAAAGCTCTTGGACCTAATTTGCACTCTCAAAACCCAAGATACCAAACTAGCCACATCTCCACTCCTCATAGACACTTGGGCAATCCTCCAACTCCCATCCTCTCAGCCTCTCTCATAGGACTCAATCATGAAGACATGCATTTCTGACCAGCCTGGACTGCACACCATTTCCCATCTCACTTCCCATTCCCTTTTTACATGTATCCTTCCCCTCTTACCATGTTGCTCCTGAAATTTCATTTATTTTACTGTATCTGGTTTTTTTTTTGATGAATAAACATTTCATCACTGAGAAGAAAAAAAAAGTTATGATCACTATTATACACTCTCTCTTCATTATTAAACACTTTAATTTTCTATACTTTATTCATTCCCTCTTTCTCTATTAATATACATAATCTATTGTGTGGAATATATTATTTTTAGACCATATGTATTATCCCTCATAAGTATTATGATAAATTTCCAATGATCAAATTCACTATCTGACAAAAATTCTTTAAAAGCTGTCCATTCTTATTACCTACACCATCAATTTCTTCAATATACCCATTCATATCCCCTATAACCATTATTCTCTTTCCCTTTTCTTTGAAACTCTGTATATCCTTAACTTTGAAACTCTGTATATCCTTAACTAAGCATTCATATATGCTACTGTTCCCCTCCATTATAGTTTGATTATCTCCAGTAGTTATATATACTATAGCCACCATCCATTTTGTCTTCCTAATCTTATCTCAAACCACAAATGTTCTTGGCAATTAGATATACCTCCTATACCACAACCCCTTTTTTCTTTTCTATTTATACCCTGCCAGACCAAATCTTACAGAAAAGGTTCTTCTTCTCTTAGATGTGTTTCCCCTAGTGCTAATACCTCAAGCTCTTCATTTTTAATTGCCTTGTTTAACTCCAGTCACTTTTCTGGTTTCCTACTACCTTGCAATACCCAATTTTAACAATTTCTTCTTTCCTAACTACTCTTTTATAAATTGTTTTGACTCTTTCTTCTCCATTACATTTATAAATAACTTGCTTACCATTAATATTACAGACCCATTTCCTCCCCACATCTACATTTATATCTAAATCAGCTATCCTTTGTTTATTTCTTACACCCCCTCCATTCTTCTTCTTTCTCATAACACTGCAATTTAAACACACACTCCCTTTATAAGTTTCCTGACCTATATTATTTATACACCAGACTCCGTAAAACTTCACTTCCTTGTTTTCTTAAGTGCAATCCATTTTACCTTTCCAATAAAAAAATCCCACATATCCACAAACATAACATAATTTCTCTCACAATTTTTTCAATCTCTCATTTATAGAAGATGCCCTACCTAACACATATTAAAACAGGCAAAACTCTCTATATGTGTTGCCACTCAGTGCAAGCCAGAGTAATCAATGGATGCCAGAAGGCTTGTCCATAAAATCCCCATCTATTACATACTCATCCAATATCCCTAGACAAGTTTCTGGCTTGTGAATTTTGTCAGTGAGGAGGCTTGGATCTAAGGGAACTGCACCTAGATCTTTGGATCTAATGCAACACTCCAGCAGCCACCTTTTATCTCTACTACAAAACTATGAGACTTAAATTGAAAACATAATATTTTCATTCCAAGCTCTGGTGGCTCTGGTGGCTATTGCTATTAAAGAACCAAAGACACCAAAATGTATAGGTACTGAACTGAGTTCAGACCTATACGATTATATAAGCTGATGAGTTTGTATTGAGCTAAAACCTAGTGTGGTAATATAAATAGGATAGCACACATAAATGATTTATTAACCATAATCATCTGACATCTATAGATGGCTCAATATTACAAAAAGTTACTTCTTAAAATGTGTGAAAGTAGAGATCATAAGAATGTTTTGTTGGTGCCATACATTTATCAGTTAATTGTAGCAATCATGTTGTGACCTTGTTAATTATATATATATATATAAAATAAATAAAATGTCCGTTAATTAAAAAACAAAATTGTAATTATAAATTAAATAACAAATTTAACGGTTTACAAACTATTACACACAATCCTTAAAATCCGCAGAAGTACTTTCGATGAATTTCTTCAACCTGCCTCAACTGCATTCACCGAAAGTACTTCTGCGGATTTTAAGGATTGTGTGTAATAGTTTGTAAACCATTAAATTTATTATATATATATAGACACGTTAATTAAAAAACAAAATTGTAATTATAAATTAAATAACAAATTTAACGGTTTACAAACTATTACACACAATCCTTAAAATCCGCAGAAGTACTTTCGATGAATTTCTTCAACCTGCCTCAACTGCATTCACCGAAAGTACTTCTGCAGATTTTAAGGATTGTGTGTAATAGTTTGTAAACCATTATATATATATACACAAAATTTTTTTTTAGCTTTCTTACTAAGTGTAAGCTAGACACATTTTCTGTCATCATATCCTCTGCTTATCTGGATTGAGTTAAATAAATAATTGATAATATCTACTTACCTAGATAACTGTAAACCCACAATTATTAATCGAAAAAATTGATGAAGACTTTAAACTATGTTAGAATTTTCTTTTATTAATCCTTGATTATATTATAGAAATAAGCCTAAACAATGTTGCAGCCTTATTTTGTAATATTTTTAAAACCCTGCTGTGAATGTTTGAAAACTAGCAATTTATATGTACAATTATTTAATCCATCAAAAAAATATTCAATTAAATTGTAAAAGACATTATTAAACAGGCAAAACTCTCCATACAGTAGTGCCACTCAGTGCAAACCAGAGTAATCTATGGATGCCAGAAGACTTGTGCATAAAATCCCTATCTAGTACCTATTCATCCAATATCCTCTGACTAGTTTCTGGCTTGTGGCCTTCATCAATGAGGAGCTTTGTATCTGAGAGCACTTCACCTAGATCTTAGGATCTAATGCAACCCTTCAGCAGCCACCTTTTATCTCTACTTAATTACAAAACTAAGAGAATAAAATTGAAAACACATTAATATTTTCAATCCAAGCTTGTTAGCTTATATAGTCATAAATCTGAACTCAGTTCAGTATCTATACATATTGGTGTCTTTGGTTCTTTAATAACCATAGCCACCACTAACCTATTAGGTAGGATTGGTGTTAAACCACTAAACATCACACAATCACTGTTTCTTATGCTGGCTCATATGAGTAGGCATTAGATAGGGATTTTATGCACAAGCCTTCTGGCATCCATTGATTACTCTGACTTGCACTAAGTGACACTATTGTAAAGAGAGTTTTGCCTGTTTATTAACAGTTATGAGCAAGCATAAGAAACAGTGATCATGTGATGTTCAGTGGTTTAAAAGACATTATTCTATTAGAATACTATTTCTGTAGTGTATTTTTCACTATATGACTCCTGCAAGGTAGGGACCGGTTTCTATCCACTTTGTGGAAGAATGTAATCACTAAACATATGATTAAAGATTTGTAAAAAAAATCTATGATCCCCAAGATGTACATTTTGTTGTGAATGACCACTCATCCTTACACATATCTTTATCATTGTTCAGTATATCTATAGATAGCAAATTACTACAGTTTGATTGATAAGCGTTAAATGTGTTGCTCTCACAACTTTGACAAATCACTTAATGAAAGTATATTAATAATTATTATTATTCATTCGTTAAACTAGGGAATATCCAATAATGAATAATATTTCATGGTATCATTTTCACTACATCACTTTCAAGCAAGGTAGGGATTGATTTTTATCTGTTTTGAGCACCTTGTGGAAAAATGTAATTGTAAACATATTATCAAAGACATGTGAAAAAGATCTATTATCTCCAAGATGCACATTTCATGCTAAACCAATACTCATCATTTGGCCTAGACCACAATTTCTTAATATATCTATATTAATGTTCATTACATATATATAGAAAATTATTACAGATAAATTGATGTGTCAATTGTGCTGCCCTCATAAAGATAGGTGTAACAGATTGCGGTCTGAGCCAACCAATGAGTGCTGCTTCAGCACAAAATGTGTATCTTGATGATCATAATCTTTTTCATGTCTTTGGTCATAAATTTATGATTGAATATCTTTACAAGTATTAAAAGCAGATAGAAAACCCTCCCTACTTTGCATGAGAGTGGTGTAGTGAAAATTACACTACAAAAATATTATTCATTATTGAATAATCTTGCCTAATGAATGACTAATAAAAATTATTAATATATGATCCTATTAGACTTTTATAAAAGATCTTATTCTGTATTAGTATCTATTTTGGACCATCAGTAAAATAATTAGAATTAATTTATATCACGGCCCCAAGATATTGAAAAGTAATGTTCAAAAGAATAATTAATTATTTTTAAATAGTTATATCTTAATTTTTTTTCTGATTAAAAATAAACATTATGTATTAACATATTGTAATAATTTTTATATTCAAGACCTAGAATCTGAATCTAAGCTGGATACAATTTTTAAATGATTTAAATTTGAGACAAGAATGATCTATGCCATCATATTTTATCAATCTTTAATTCAAAATATTTTTCAATTACTATTTATTAATACTACTACTTTATATCAATTAAAATATTAACTCATTTGATACTTTTTCCCACTTTATTAAAATATATAAATACTCTCTCTATATTCTTACTATTGTAAATTTATCTTTGTAAAACTGTAAACTGTACATGCTACCACTTATATATTTTTCTTTAACTAATTATGCATTAAGCTATCTCCATCAATGTTGTCTTCTATGAGATTCTCAATAATGCATCTTCATCTTAGTAATTTAAAATAATATTTCTAAAAGTTATTAATCAAAAACTCTTCATTTGCATCATAATTTGTCATCATCTTGTCAACTCATTATGAACTTTTGAGCAATTTGTGCAATATTCTTAGATCAGGAAGGCAATATTATTAAAGAATTTTGTTATATTGATTTTGTCCAAATAGATTTTAAGAGAACCTTTAATTTATAAAAGGGACTACCTCATCTCAGAAATCAATTAGTTATGAAGATTAATACTTATTCATTCAATTATACGTATATCTTTCAGAAGTCATTTCTTCTTAACAGAAGCACATCCCAATATTCCTCATATCATTATTTTTATGTAGATCTATAATTTTGGAAATATTTATTTAGATAAACAGTACTTTATATCTCATTTTCAAAAAATTGTTTTATTTATAGAAAATTTTAAATATCTTAATTATCCCAAAACTGCACAGACTACATTATTCTTGTCATCATTTTCAACAATTATCAATTCACTGCAGAATAGAGATATCTCCAAATTTAATACAGTTTCCCTGATCTCAATCTTATATCGTCCATCACACTGCCTCATTTTATCCATCCATTTCACATGTAGTCTCTTTCTAGGTCTTTTACAATCTCTTGAAATTCACTTTAAGATTTCAGTTGCCCATGTCCTATCATCTTTTTAACACATATCCAGTTTAGCTTCACTTTAGTCTCTTAATTCTTTGAATGATGTCAATAACATCTGTCTGTTCTCTTAATCATTTATTTAGTTTTTGATTCCTTTTTGTTATTCCTAACATATATAATGGACATATCTATTTGAATATGAATTAGCCACAATGAGAAGCTTTTCATATGATACTATCACTTTTTTCAACATTCTGATATATGTGATTACTATTAAATTAACATATTGATAGATTTAATAGTTTTTTCATTCATTGACTACTTATAACCATTAATGTAATGATGGTTGCTCTGTTTGTGTAGTTTAGTTATTGGATGCACAAGTTCAACATGTACTAGACAAAAATAATTAAATAGCAAAATCTCATTTATGAAATGCCGTGCATTTGTCCATCAACAAATTATAATTATTAAATGCTTTTATAAAGTCTAAGACCCATATCATCATAATCCACCAAACTTCACTTCATAGTTGTCCAATTATCAAGTAATCTATTAGAATTATTAGTTCATGTTGATTAAAATATTATTTTACTTGATATTGTTTTTATCAAATTAAAATATGTAACACACAAAGCAAGACATTATTGAGATACTATAAAAAAAACAGTACAGCACATATGTTAGGATGAAAAATGCTTACTGTTCAAATTAAAATATCTAAATATCCTCTGCACATACCCTAGACTATACTTATTGCTTGTTAAAACATTTAAAAGAATAAAAAAAAGCATTGATGCTTTTGACTCACGGAGGGACAGCCAAATAAAAATAATTTCACCAAATTAGATTTGAACTTTTGCTTCAAGCATAATTGACCAATATAAAATTGTTCTGGTTTGATCATATCATGAGATAAAACAAGTCATTATAAAAGTATATAATTTTTGAAAAGATTGAAAAAAAAAAGTATGATTAGCAATGAGATGGATGATTTCTGCCACCACAATAATAAAAGTGTTTTTGAATAACAGGATAAATCAAATGGATGTTAGTCATTCTGAGGAAATTTTGGAAGTTTGAATACATTCAATCATATAGGTCACAACACCTAATAAAGAATAACAATTAACTTTTTAAATCATTGCCAGTAGTTATGTGCATTTCATCTATATTAAAATTTTTCTTTGATTCACTATACTTTGGCAATTAAGATAGAATCTTTCTAACGATGTTGAATTCTGGATGTTTTTATTACTTTGCCTATATTGGTAACAAATAACTTGAAAATAGTTCATACTTATTGTAATGATGTGTTATATTTGATTTAATCAGTTGTTTGGCACCAATATTGAAGATAGCTTGTTGAGATCTGTTTTCCAATAATATTTTCAATGACAGTAAGTTCTTAGCATTCAAAGCTATGATTATTTTGTTTTTCCTACTGCAACTGTTTTCTTTCTGGGTTTGAAAAGATGTTGACACTACTTGAACCTTTGCATCTGATTTTTTGAAAATATTGATATATTAAAACTTTATTATGAACTGAGTAATTATAATGAACATAAAATACCGCATCTTTATTATTTATAAATTTTGTTTATAAAAATTATAATTATAATTATTTTAATTTATTATATCACTAACTATGCTTTTCATTAAAAATATATCTGTTTATATAACTATATCATCAAAGTGAAAAACTATAATAAAAAAAATCCATAAATTGCAATTATAAAGTCTTAAATGAACACTACTGTTTTCATTCTTTTTGTCCTTAATCTATGTATATTATAATTGTTGTGGACTTATCCTAAAAAATGGACTTGTCCAAACTATAAAACTTTCATTTGGATTCAGAATATAATATGGTTGAATTATGAAACAACAATAATGTAAACAAATAGTCAAAAGCACAAACAGGCTAATCAAATAGCTAGGTTAGTAAATCAAATTGTTTGCAATAAGTAGTGGAACTCATTATAAAACTTAATTGAGAGTGAAAAGTTTATAAACAATAGACATCTTCAGAAGAGTAATTCACTGGCTTTGAATAACTCTGACAATAACATGCAGTGTGAATTATCTGAAGAATTCATTTAGGAATGCTAAAGTTTAGAATAGGAATCTGGTGATTAGCATATAATATCAGACTTTATGAAGTAAACTAATGTTCCTGGAAATATTAAGTTTATTAAATTGAGCCACAGATTTCCTCCAACAAGTTGGATATTATTGTAATAATTACACAGTTGTAATTTCACCTACCATAAGACCAGTAATTGTATTATTATTATAAATAAATGTTTTGACCTTACTTTAGTCATATTTCATTTTCTTGTTAGCTCAAAAACATTATTTTCTGGCAACAAAACATATACAAGAAACAATACTGTTTACCAGATGTAGCATCTGAAAGTTAACCACTTTTGTATATTATTATTAATTTTACAGATATTTATAAGGGGTAGAATCCAAAGAATGATTGAATTGTTACGAGTTAATAACGATATGATATAGTTAACATTTTGGATATATCTGGCATGACTAAGGAATTGAAATAGAATTAAGTAAATGCATTACATTTCTAAGGGTCATAAACATGTGAAGTCTTGATAATATATTATAAACTGTGATTATATAATTACTATTTATAAAATTTGATGAAATATAAACCTTAGGAAATTTTTAAAGATATTTGGATGCTATTATTTTTTGTGTATTTATCTTTCAACATGTGCTTGTGAAACATAAATGGAAGTGTAATTTAGAAATGAATTATTCCATAAATAATACTGCTTATTAATAAAATTTAAAAAGGATATTTAGATAAAAAGTTATTTAAAAGGCAATACAATTTAAATTAGAAAAATTTAATTTAAAATGAATTAATAATAACCTTTATAATATATAATGTCTCGATATGTTTTGTTGAGAAGAGAAATAAATAATTATATACACTGAAAATTATTTGAAACTTAATCTATAATAAAATATTGCTTATTATTATTCATTTAAATATTGTGAGATTTCAATTATTTTTATATGAATATTTTTCTGATCAAAATATCAAATTCATGATCTACTTCACCAGAAACAAATCATGTGATTCTTGACTTGGCCAGGTATTATAAATTGAGGGTGATGTATTGGTCAAATTAAGCAGTGGGATATGTGGAGAGTTAACATAAAGACTAAAATATTATGAATCCTTGAGTGGCGAAAATCTCTTATAAACTTTAATCGTACATCTGGTACTCATAGTCCTTATAACTCTATACTTGACCCATTTACTGTAAGAGTCTATTACTACTAAGATTAAATATTTATTTAGTTGGAACATTTCTTGATGGCATTCATCATGGTACACAAATTTTAATGATCATAAACTTAATCATAATGATTGATGTAAATATATTATTTATTTAGTATATTATACTTACTTCACAATATCAACATAGATTTTAACATATTTAAGTATATTGTCACATATTGTACATCAAGACTGTATTATCAACTATTATTATGTAACTATAAATAAACTTTACCCCATAAATATATTTATAAAAATATTTCTGATTAAGATACACTTTTATAACATATGACTTTTAAATTTAATAATAGACCTGAGTATATATATATTGTAACATTCTGGTCATGCATTTTGGATATTTATATAAACATTTTTTTGAGTCATTCATTTATTTCTTATAAGGTTGTTAATTATTGGAATCATCAATTGATGTCTCCTCTAACTTTATCTTGTTATGTCTTATTTTAAGTCATTATAAACACATCAGTATACAGGATAATAATTTTAGTTTGATTTTTTATTTTAAAAATCATATACATTTTGATATCTCATTTTAAAGGTTACTTAAATTAAAGGACATGTATTTTCTTTTAATAATGGTCAGAATAGTAGCTTGTTTAATTTTATTTTATTATGTCTAAGTTATTATAAAATATACTAATAGACATAATAACAATTTGTGACCTGTTTTATTTTAGTTTTTAAAGTAAGTAGGCAGTTTGTTTTTCTGTTATGTTTTAAGACAGAACAATACATGATTCATCTTGCATTGGTGGTCGAGAGATCAGTGCGACTGCCTTGCACTTGCAGGCAGTTGCCCAGGTTGCGGGTTCGCGTCCCAGCCGATGCTATGACACTTAAAAAAAAAAACAATACATGATGAAGTTCAGCATTCTGTTTTAAAAGTTACTGATTAAAATTAAAATATGTAAATTTAAAGATGTATTTTTTTTTATTGATGTATTTTTTTAAGGTCAAAATAATATTTATTGTCATTATATTTAATAAGGGTATAAATAGCTGAACAATGATTATATTTTCACTATACTAGTGTGTGTGGATGTATGTATACATGTATAGTCATTGTGAATACAAGATTATTGAATAAGATTTTAAAATTAAAGAACAATGTATTTTTTTTTTGTTTTAAAAATTAAATTTCTAAAAGAACATGTTGGAATTCCAACTTGTGTTTAGATAATCTCAATGATTTCTCAATAAGATTAAAGGAATATACTTTGTGTGTATCCATAATAATGTTTGAGTTCATTATCTTATAAATCTATGTCAACAAACAAAGAGTACAAATAAGCCCATGGCTTCAAGTCAATGGTCTTCTCTTACTTGTTATTTTCTCCATAGGATGTACATTTAACAATTTAATCAGTATAATGCATTAAACATTGCATTTTTTTTAAAGAAAAAGTTATATCTATATATTTAGTAATGTATATTGATGACAAATTTATAGGTAACAGACAGAAAAGTTTGACATTTATTCCGAGGACAAAATGTAGATCTTTGAGGTTTTTTAAAAATAACAATAAGAAAATTCATCATCATGATAGCGTTTGGAAAGTTTTTACAAAAGAATTTACAGTGTTTACTTAAATTCAACCTGGATATTTATATGCATATGTGCCTTATGAAAATATATATAATTATGAAAGAATAAAATTGATGATTTACTAAGGATTTAAATAATAAAAGTTGCTAAAATGGAATGATTATTTTGCTGAAAGAATGCTAAAAATTTTGATCTAATACATTATGTTATAATGTGTTTAATGCCATCTAATGGAGTGATTTAATTTATGAAATGTAAAATATTTACCATACATTTATATAGGTTTTCACATCATACAGTACTTATGCATTGATAAACTGACCACAGAAATTAATATCTATTTGCATAATACATAGAATAACTTATGATGTAATAATAATTATTTAAAAAGATCTAATACTTTATTGGAAATTACTAATCGTCAGTTCAACATAATAAATTTCAAACATTATGTTCTTTTTTATTTGAATGTTGCATTTTAATTATTGGATTTTTGATGGATTATATTTTGAAATTGATGAAAGAAATCTAAGGTGCAATAGAACCTATGAATAATAAACATTCATCATTATTTACAGGTCATTTGATTTTATTTAAGGTTTACCATTACATTTATATTTAAAAAGATTATTGTAACATATGTTTTGTATGTGAAGGAATGTCTAGATGTATACTTAATCCAGGGAAAATTGCTGTAGTCTTCTAAAGTTTGTAAATAATAATTAAATAGATTTTTTTCTGATAACATGTTTAGGTTTATTCAATATCTTTATGGTGGATAGACTATAACAAGATATGATTTATTTTATAATTTCATATTTTCTTTGTCAAAAATTAATTCATAGAATGAATATTTTCCTTTGATTTTTGGAGTGTTTTGTCCAGCATCACTTATTAGTACGAATATATATATATATAATGTGATATAGCATGTTAAATTTTAGTTCTTATAATATATCCTTAATTTTATTTATTTTATTATTACCTATTGTAAATAAACTTTCATTATTATTATTAAATTGGAATTTTGAATTTTATTTATCTTAATAACTATAAAGTATAATAATCAGAATCTATATTTTAGAAATAAACATAGATAAGTAAGCTCCAACTAGTGAGTAATGTAAACATTATCATTGAATTGATATTTGACAATTAATCTAACACTTTATGAGTATTCACTTCTGTCAATACTATTGATGGGTTTTATAGCTAAAATTATCTTAGTTACTGAGTTTAGTATTTTATATAAAAATACAATATAAATTTAACACACTGCAGCTTAAGAGCTATTTAAAATAAATATCACTTGGAAATTTATTAATAAATTTTGAATATTATATTAAAATGAATTTTAGATTATCTTATTTATAAATAAACTGCTAAACACCTTATTCACCTATTTTATTAAAATAATTTGTTAGCTGATTCAGCATTACCAGTTTTAGCTTGTACTTATATTCATTTTACACTTATATTATTCAGTAAATATTATTTTGAGTTCTATTTTATAGATATCAATAAGAACTAGTATTCTTTATTATTTATTTTAATTTTAATTAGACTTTCAAAAAATCAAATTTTATTCACACTTTAAGGTTAATTCCAAAGAGGTACATAAGCATACAAATCTGAGTTGAGCACAATGCATATAACTTATCCAAAATTACAACAACTGGTTAGACAAAGTCAAAAAAATACCAATTTAGAATGAATGCAAGGCATGTATATGGTATAAAAACCAAAATGATTAAGAATACAGGATAAATCTTAAGTAACAGAATTTACACTATAATTCACCAAGGCAATAAAAATAAATACCTCTATAAGTACATACATAAGATTACTTCTAATATACAATTTTAAGATAATCACAAACTGCAATATTTCAATAGACCAATTGTCTCAAATACAAGGGATAAGCAAATTACAGCAGTCAATTAGTAAAAGATAATACTAGTGAATCAATTTATCATAAGCACATACAATATAGATAAGATCAACCCCAAGATTATGAGGCCAAACAAAGTAACAATAGGCAACAAGGATCGAACTATAAGCTCAACTGGCTTCAAGTCTTCTCTGCCAACCATGGTTGACAAGTTCGCTTGTCTCCTTCTCTTGCTTTAATGAGTAACTTAAAAAACAGTTTATCAATAGGGCAGTCCAATCCCCTGTCAAACATGATCCTGCATTTTACTGACCAGATCACAAAGTTTATGAAGGTGGCAAGCCTAATTGTACCAAATAGTCCCTTTTTAAATGCAGCCATAAGATGAATGGTGGATGGGGCAGTGTCTGAAGTTTCTGCAAAATGAGGTTCCAAAAGTAGATCCATGAGTCACATTGAATAAGCATATGAACCATGAACTCCTCCTATTTCATACATAGGGGGCAGATGGGGGCAATTTTGTAACCCCTTTGGTAACAGAGGAAATCCCCAGTAGGAAAAGGCCCGAAGTTGACCTTCAATAAAAAATCTACAAACTAGGATTCCAGCTTAAGAAATTTGGTCAACCTCGTAAAATGTGAAATTCCAACTGGAAGTAAGTTATCAGATTTGATTTTCCCATTAAACATCAATTGATAAGTCTCCCAGTAGGACAATTTAGCTTGAAACAATTGTATTGTTGTAAATTGGAGATTTGAAGCCAGGACATGTAAATAGAGTTTTTTATTTTTTATTACTTGAATATTTTTTTTATCATTATAAATTTTGAATATTTGATTTTTGGAATATCTCTATCTCTCAAGCTTCCCACACTGTTATAATTTTAAACCCTTCAATTTAAAAGGCCCACCAGAGAGTTTTCTCTTGTGTTTTATTCAATTTTCACACTATGATGGATTGGTACCTCAATCTGGGTACATAAAAGTGTTCTTCCCATTGCTACCATTTTATACTGGTACAATACATATCCATATGGAACATTACTTCATTTTACTGTATCTATTCCAGAAAGCCATCTATTTTATGTTTGAGTAGTCAATGGACAGTAGATGTTAAGGCTATATCTGAAGGCTAATTTTTGGTTAGCAATCTTCACCAGTGAGAAAGTTTATATTTTCACTTCTATATGCACCAAATACCCTTTATTAATTTTAAAACATCATGTTAATAGTCTGAAATTCAAAAACACTCTGAGTAATTAAATGCAAAGTCAACTTACTTATTTAGTTTTACACATCAGACATTAGACCCCTACTATATATTTTAGTAACTTAAGTTGGTGTGTTTCATTTTTGGTTAGAGTAGTATATATCAATAAAATAACATGATTTTTGTAGTAATATGTTCATTTTATTTACTCATTTAGATTTAGACAAAAATATCCAGCTCTATCATTTTAAAAATAGAAAGCCTGCAGTTCCTGGTGAATTGGTGAAGTTTTAAAATATTGTGATATTTTACTTCAAAAATATTGGAATTTTTTTTACAAATATATAAATTTATAAACATATGTTGATTTACCTTTAGAATGCTTCTATTATTTTAATTTTTAAAAATAAAAGGAATAGACAAAATTGTAGTAATTATAAGCAAAGATACTTTCAAGAATTTTGTTGAATAGATTGCTTCCAGTTATAAATAAATAGTTACCAGAGAATCAGTGTTGTTTTAGAGAATCAAAATGTTCTATAAAAGTAGTTTTTGTTGCTAGACAAATGCAAGAAAAATATCAAAACCAAGATTATTTATATAGTGCTTTTATTGATTTGGTTGAGGTATTGGATTCAGATAATTAAACAGATTTATGGCATTGTTGATATTAGTTTGTTTTTCATAAACTTTTATTCATATTATACAATTTCTATATAACGGAATGAAAGAATGTATTATTACTACACATGGAAAATCTGAGAAATTTGAAATGGTGTTAAACAAAAATATGTACTTGCTCATTCAATTTTTATGATAATTGTCTTTGGAACTGTTTATAGATAGAATAAAGCAGGTTATCTAAATTGAGATAGGTTTGATGGGAGAATTTTTAATTTGATTTGATTAAAAGTAAACCTTCTGCTACTTGGATTCTGGATTTACAGTTATGCTAATGATTATACTACTTTTGTCATTTCAAAAAAAGATTTATGGAATGTACTTAATGTTTGAAAGCAGCATTTAAAGACTTGAGTTTGTTAATTAATATTTTAAAAAATTCAAGTTTTTTTAGCAATGAATAACAGGGAATAAATCCTCAGCAATTTTTGGCTTGAAAATATAAACTAATTTAAATGCCTCTGTGGTTTTGTAACTAGAAAAATGGACTTGTATGTTGAGATATAATACAGACTCCAATATTATACTACTTTACTTTAACAAGTTAAAAGATAGAGTACTTTATCACAGAGAAATAATTAATGCAACTAAGTTGGCTATATATAAGAGACTTTACATAGAACTATTATTTTACTTAATTTATTGAATGAAAATGTGATTTGGAAAGCCCTATCAAAAGTTTAATTAAAAGTGCTCAATAAAATTTTTAAAAATACAATGGCAAGGTTATAAAACCAATCAAAATATTCTTCAAATGTGCTGGATGTGATGTTATAGAATTCGCTGTAGTAAAATCATATCTTCATTGGATTGGCCATGTAAAATAAATGTTCAATGCAAGACTTAAGCTGTTTTATAGTGAACTTGAGAATAGTTTTCATTAGAAAAAAATACCTCATTTAAGTTATAAGATTTATCTCAAATACTTTTTAAAAATGCTATATTGTCTCCATTGGGAACACATGACAGAGAATAGAATATATTGGAGGGTTACAATTATACATGATATCATATGATCACCATTTTTTATACTTGCACATAACTGATAATATTAAAACAGGCAAAACTCTCCATACAGTAGTGCAGGGATTCCTAACCTTTTTGCACTTAAGAGCACATTCTATAATATCGGCCAGGTGGCGGGCACCATTTATTTTTTTCAACCAGATGGTGGGCACCATTTATTTTTTCAATGTAAATTTATAGTTGGATATTGTTAATAATACACATAATGTACAAAAAAATATTTATTTCAAAAATAAAATTTTAACATATAATTAACGTTTATATTTTTACACTATAAAAGTATAGTATGCCATACAATTTGATTACAATGTAATACAATAATTTATAAGAAATTTTAAAAATTAAATTTATTTGTATCAGTTAAATAATTTTTTATTGTGTTTGGATAGCGGCGGGCACATGTAAAATGGTCTGCGGGCGCCATGGTACCTGCGGGCATTAGTGCCACTCAGTGCTAGCCAGAGTAATCAATGGATGACAGAAGGCATTGGATGAGTAGGCACTAGATGACTATTTTATGCACAAGCCTTCTGGCATTCATTGATTACTCTGGCCGGCACTGAGTGGTACTACTGTATGGAGAGTTTTGCCTGTTTTAATTAGACATGATGTTAAAGTATTTCCGACAGAAAAGTTTTCTGCTGAAAAAATAAAATATAGCAAACAAACTACTAAATAAATAGAAAAATGGACATGGAGTAGTTGTGGTTTACAGATTGGTGTAGATAATGATTGCAAAACTCATTTCTACAGCTTTTTCTTCTTAGAATTGGAATGGCTATACTCATTTACGAGGGTTGTTATATATATTATTATTTTCTAGTTATTTCGTCATAAAGAATTAAATAATTTTTTAAAGCTAATTAATACTTTATTTTTATTTAATAAAAATAAAATAATTCCTAGAATATGTTTATTAGCTTCCTGCTGTTTATTAATTTCTTTATGTAAAGTCTTGAACGCGTGAACTTCCCATCCAGGTTTTTTAAAAAAATTTGAAGTAAAAGTATTATAAGCAATACAGTATATATATGAATAGTAAAAGTAATAAGTCAAAATATTTTTCTGCTTATCCACATAATAAATATTACTAGTTTCTAAATTTAGAAAAATCTGATATTGCAAAAAATATCATTTATTTAATACAATACACTATCCATTAAATAAGCTGATAACTATCATTAGTTACATTTCTTTATAAAGTTCAGTTGATGAGTGACTTTTTCGCATTAAAAATAAAACAAAATATTGTATTCCGAAACAGTTCATAATAAAAACATATAGGCGCACATGTAATATTTATAGATATGTTATTCACTTTACGTAAGCTTTAATACCATAATTTTTTTTTGCTAAGATGGATAATTAAGAAGCATGAAAACTCAAAGATAATTTACGTTAAACGATTGGTAATACCTTTTGCACGATCCCTTTAACCTTGTATTTCCCGATCGTAATATTAGAAAATGAAAACTAAGCACTTAATTAATAAAGTAAAAAAGTAAATATTACTACAATTAATTAACCAATCGATGCGTGAACATGTTTAAATAAAATTTGCTTAATCTCATTCACAAATGCACAAAAAATATTTTATTTTTAAATTCAAACAAATTAATTAAATCATTTTTTTAAAAAAATATACAACTAATACAAATTATATACAGGTTTTTTATATTTTACAGAGAGTAAATTAATAATACTAATTCAACAAATTTATATTTTTAGCAAAACATTTTATTATGAGCACATATAAGTATTTCTTTGTTTTATAGAAGTAAACAATCTTAGATACACAAAACAAACATTCATAACCAAATATAAACGTTTTGAAAAAATTTAAAACGGGAACAAGAGATTTTTACATAATGTTATAGCTTAAGGCTTCAGCAAGTCAAAATTTGTTGGCATGGTTTCATGTCAATACCAGTTTGTCACGCGGATTTTCCAGTAAGTGATTGCTATATAAAAAACAAGGCCTACATATATATCCCATCATACATTTGAGTTAAATCTTGGCATTATAAAGAATTGCGACGATTATTAATTCTGCAGAAGTAAAATAATACGTTCGTTATCTTTTATAAGCCAATAACAAAGCTATAATTATAAATAAACTTAAACTGTGATAAATGCAATTATGTTAATTAATCCTCACGTCAATGTTTCCGCGAAAAATCATCTGAAAATGGAGAATCAGGTTAATCAACCAAACTTTAATAAAGGTAAAAAAAAAACAACATTTACGCACTCTATTAACTCAATTCAATATTGACTTTATTTCAAATATTTACACTTTAATTTATGACAATTACGAATTAATATATTAAAATAAGTTCATCAGAAATTCCATTAGACGAGTTGTTAATTTATGATTTATAAATGTTATTGTAATCCTACTTTTTTTAAATAAAAACGGTGGTTATAGAAACTGTTTAATAAACGAATCATGATCGAAATAAATTGGCAATACATAATTATCTAATAGAGCAATTTTAAAACCATATCAATTCAGATAATTGAAAAATAAATTATCTGTGTTTTCATATATACGTATAGGTTAATTTTGTATATTTTATTGTACAATTTTCGTTGTTTTGAGTATCATTCCAAATAGTCGGATAATTATTAAAATTTATGATATAGCATCAAATATAAGATGCAATCACTGATTAAGCATTAATGTTTAAACGTATTAATTAACCTGTTCCCTAAATATTTTCTTCTACTTTTAAACATGTACTTTATATGTAACATACCATTGTTAGGGATAAGTCTCAATTTCTTCCCAATTGTTTCCATTAATTTCTTTCATTCATTGTTGAACCATCACACCACTCTTCATCTCCATCCAATATGTTTATTCACTTGGCAATTTGCTCTTTTTATCATTTAGATTTTTTATATCTTCAGCACTATGCCATTTTATATATTTTATCACACTTAGAGCAATTTTCCACTTCTTTTTTTTCACCTGAATTAATATTTCAGACTTTTAACTTTCCAACTTGCATTCAATATTTTTTTTTCCATTACTCTTAAGTTTTTATTTTATATCCAAGTCTATGAACTGAGAAGTTATGCAAATATCAAAACACTTCTCTTTGTATATAGTTTTCCAAGTCCAGTAATTTCTCAAATGCTTTTCAGTATCATTTCACTTTTCTGTTTTTAATAATTAATAACTGGAGTAACTTGCTATAAACTTATAAATTGATAATACCATAATTTTTCTATTCTCAAGGTTTATCTACAAGATAGTTCACTTATATTATTTTCTCAGTTCTTACAATATTTCAGTCATTTTCTTAACACATTCTGAACATAGATCAACATGAGCATATCTAAAGATACTACTGATGTTTTAATATTACTTCCAATGCCCATATATAAATTATAAAAATGCTAAAATTAATTTAGGTAAGAGTGGATTATAGATTCTCAAATTAATTGTAATAAAACTATTGTGATAAATTTGTTGAATTAAGTTGATATAGTTGTTTATTTCATTCTGATTTATAGTGAAAACTCTTAATTGATATAAAGATTTTAAAAGATTTTGGTGTAAACAAAGAGCAGTTTACTAGTACCATCCATGCTAAACTAAGTTATCAGAGATTAAATGTGATATCTTCTAATAACCATTGATTACTAAATCTTACTATAGATGGCACTAGAGTGGAAAGCCCTTCTCCCATGTCATCAAATTTGTTGTTGCTATTTAATTTACATTTACTGAAAACTGTTTTCTAAGATTCTTCAGTTTTGTCGTATGATAATCTAGAATTCTTATTTTAATTTACATTTTTTTAAAAGTAAATATTTTATCATTTTGTAAATATTTATAGTATGGTAATATCTGATTCATTTATTATTTATAAAGAGATTATTGCAAAATATCTAATGAGACCAAGAGTGTGAATTCCAAATACAGCAGGATGTTTACATTATCTACTTTTATCATAGCTATGTGATTTTATTTGGACTTTAGCTTCTGCAGATTTTTTTTTAAAATGTGTGATATATAAATTAACATAATGGAAAATTTATAGCTAGCAAATATTTTACTTTTAAAGCAGCATTTATTGATATTATAATAACTAGTTATATTACATATCATGTGACAATCACATTAAATTAAATGGCAGTATCTAGTTACATATTTAGTTAATATTTCAATAGAATAAAATTTTTAGTTTATAAATTATTTTAGTTTAGATATCAGTGACAAAGAAAACCAACATATCACATACTTATTGACCTGTTTTGCATTTACAGTGGTGTGGGTAAGGAAGACAAAATCCATCAAATTGAATGAGTGATATTTTGATTTTATTTAAAAGTGGATAATGTACTTCTACATATGTAACAAAATGACATCCAAGAACCCAAGACTAAAAAAAATAATAATTGTAATTGAAAGATTTTTTTATGCTATTTATTAGGAAGATTGAGGAGGAGTCTGTGAATAATTTAGAAAACAGATAATATTTCTTTGTGTCTGAAAAAAGTTACAATAAAGCAAAAAAAAAGTGTTCTAAAATAGTGTTTTCCAATGTAAGTGATATTGTTTCTGGGGGAGTGGCACTGGAATAATGTAGGCAATTAATAGTTGAGTACAATTGAGGATGTTGATAAGGAGTTAGTGAAAGCATAAAAAAGAATAAAAGGTAGAAAAATGTTGAAAAACCATTCTTACATATTTTATCTTTATATGTCATAGAATTAAAGTCTTAGTGATTATTTTCCATATAGACATACAAAATGTGAGTTATTACCAACCAGTGCTCAGTCTGCTGATAGATCATAATAAGCAAGTTTTGACAAGCACACATTCATATTGTGCATTGTTAGTAAGTCCAGCATGTATTAGCAAGAATATGTGTATATTTATTGACTTGTTTACAATATGATATCATACATGAGCAATATGTTCAAAAACTAATTTAGATTATTTTTGAATTGTGTGACTAGCAGTTAATAATAGTTTAGGTGCAATAAATATTTAAAAATTTTACTTTATATTTCATACCTTCTATCTTTAGGGATTACGGATCACATGCAAAGCAAAGTCTATTGTTATTGTTTCAATAAAACAGCAATTTACACATATTTTTTTATTATATTTTCTTACATATTTACTGAATGTTTCTATTTTTTTAGTCCTTAATAATAAATTCATAAGAAGCTTGAGTCAGTGAAATATTATTTGCACAATACAGTCAATACATTTGTTATATTTTTTTAAATTATGATATTAACAAAAATAAAAAAATAAAAGCATAAAAAATTGCTAATTACAAAAAAATCAAGTCAGATTTTCTACTTAATAATTATACATTAGATAAAGTGCTGAGCTTGTCCTGGTATTTTTAATCTAATGCTTGAATATCCTGGCACCTCACTGAGGATGCTAGTAGCAGAAACCAGTCTGGGGTTGGGGATATTCTGCAAAGTTTGTTAAGAGCTTATTTATGAGCTCTATATATAATATAAGATTGCTAATTAATAAATATGCCATGTACTAATAAATTTTTTTTAAATAAAAACAAACTAAATTAAAACTATTAATTGATTTTAAATTACATATTGATGTATTTTTAAAATTAATTATTTTTAAATAAATTTAGTTTGATATTTGATAATTTGATATCAAATTCATATACCTAATATTCCAGTGAAAAAACTCAGTTTATCAGTTTCATTTAGTTTGTTTTTTCAGTCTTAAACAACAATTATTACACATCTAATATCAGAAGTATTGTGCTAATAACACAACAATTGCAAAAAAATTTTGGTTCAAGTGAAATTATACTTTTTCACTTATAAAAATTGTTATAACTTTTGATAATTTTATAACTTTAGATAACACATTATTGAATATTTAAATTATGGCCTTATTCATTAATCTCTAAGCAATATATTCCCAATATGTCTGATTTGCCAAAAAGCTTTATCTAATGAAGCTATGAATCCTTTAAAACTATAACAATATTTGATGAATATTCATTCTGATAAAAAAAAATAATTTGTTTTATTTTCAAGCATGTAAAGAAAAATTCTTGAGACAGCTGATATTGAAAAACTCTTTTCAATTCCATCCAAACAAGAAGATAATGGATTGCATGCTTTTTACATTTTATTATGATTTCTAATTCAGAAAAATGCATACACTGGATGAAAAACTAATTCTATCAATTATAAATAAAGTTATACAGACTGTGCTATGCAATCCAGTATCTGATATCAAAAAAAAATTATTTAAACAATAATGTAGTGTGAAGAAAAATTGATGAACTGACTCATGATATCAAAAACCCATCATGTGAGTAAAACTATCCCAGTTCTCTACACAGCTTAATGAGTCAGAAAATGAAATCTTACATTTAAAAAAAATGCAAATTGATACTACAATTGAATCAATATTTTACACTTTGGAAAATTTTTTTTAAAGAAAAGAAATCCTTTAAGTAATATATTTTTATTGCTACTGATAGAGTATTCTGAAATGGTAGGGCATTACAGGAATTTTTTTGCATATTTTTTAAAAAAAGTTTTGAATATATTAATTGCACCCTGTATCATTCATCATTAATAATTAATGGCCAAAAATCTGAGTAAATTACTGCTTAGATCATTATGTTATGTCATTAAAACAATCAATTCAATAAATGACAGATTGTCTGATTAACTTTATATTGAAAACAATGACAAGTTCAATTTATTGGCTATCAAAAGTTATCTGTTTGGATTGATTTTATAAATTTTTTCAATGAGTGTTGAAGTCCTAGAAAACAAAATGATGCTTTATAAATTATCTTAATTGGTGCCAAAAATGATACAGATTATTTATTTATTGTTTAATAAATTTTATGAAACAAATCTACAACTCTGGGATAATAATAAGAATT
Organism: Epiperipatus broadwayi; assembly: GCA_028023455.1. Lineage (NCBI taxonomy): Eukaryota > Metazoa > Onychophora > Udeonychophora > Euonychophora > Peripatidae > Epiperipatus > Epiperipatus broadwayi. The sequence goes on along the minus strand of JAQFVV010000009.1, from coordinate 5,036,210 downwards.
TAATCAAAACAAAAACTATTATTTTCTTGCATTTATGAAAAAACATTTTCTGTACAAATTATTTATGATAAGAAGCATTAAACCAATTTCCAAATTTTTCAATTACAGATAAGCATGATGAAGACTTACATGCCTATTGTCAGTACTTGGAGATTCCATTCTCATTTCAATCATATTGGTGAAAATAATATATCTGACTAGGTTTTAAATCTTTTTCAAATGCAACACAAAATAATGTCCAAAATTATAAATAGAATTAAAAGAAATGACAACAAATGAGGGAATTCAATTTAAATCTAATGACAATGACCACCCATTCTAACTGTAAAAGCAAATACCTATATTTCATTCTGGATATTATGGGCTGTAGTGCAAAAGTTTTAATTGCATTTAGTAGAACTTTGATTCAGTGTGATCACAAATTCACAAATTTGTTGATTAAAAAGGAAACCATAAAAAGCTAATCATGGTGGTTTAAAAATGCTACTGTCAAAACTAGATTCAAACATTAATAAATTGATAGCAGATCACCGATTTATTCTTCTCATTAAGATTGATTACTTTAAATGTTATTCATGATTTTGTTTTAATATTATTCATCATTGCTTTTTCTTTTTGTGTGTGATATAAATGTATCTATAGTTGGTTTTAAAACATAATTTTAACTTCAAGTGTCAAGATATTTTATTTATACTATGGTCTAAAGATAAATGTTAAAAAGACTAAAGTAATGTTTAACGGATTTTCTCAAAATATGAAAATAAAGATTGATTATGATGAGTTAGAAGAAGTTAACAGTTACAAATATTTTGGTCAGATTATTAATACAGATGGAAACATAATGAATGAAATTAATCCTAGAATTAAACTTGTTTGGAGTGCTTTTGGTAGAAATAACTTGATACTAAAAGGAAATATGCCTATGTGTTTGAAACGAAAGGTTTTTAATAAATGTGTTTTACCAGTTCTTACTTATGGATCTGAGACTTGGACACTTAATAGAAGAGCAATACAGAGACTTCAGACCACTCAAAGTATGGAGAGATGCTTGTTGGGAGTAACAAGAAGAGATCGAAAACGCAATATATGGATAAGAGAACAAACAGATGTTACTAACATCATTGAAAAAATTAAAAGACTGCAAGTGGAGTTGGGCTGGACATATTTCTAGAAGAGATGATAATAGATGGACAATTGAAATCTTATGCTGGATTCCAAGAGATTGTAAAAGACCCAGAAAGAGACCATATGTGAGATGGATGGATGAAATAAGAAAGTGTGCAGAGTGATGTGGAGAAGAGAAGCTAAAGATCGAAGAAAATGGATTAAACTTGGAGAGGCCTTCATCCTGCAGTGGATTGATAATGATGATGATGATAGATACCTAAAAAAGTGTAAATTTGTCACTACATCTTTCCATTTGTTTACTTAAAGAAGGTAGATTTCAAAAGGGACATTGGGTAATTTTTTTCTGAAAATGGGATGTAATGTCAAATAAGTTTGGGAAACTGTTCTAAAATCTCCTTTCCCCCCCCTGCATAATGAGCAGAAAGCATCAAATAATGTAAAATTCTTTATGTAAAACAGAAAGAAATTAGTATCTAATTCTTAATGATATTTTTATTAGTGCATGTAAGTATAAGTGAAAGTCTATCATATACTATTTTGTAGACTTTTAATATGAGTGTACTATTGAATATAAGATTAGTAATCTAAGCATCTCATTAACTGTTTTTTGTAAACAGTATTCAGAAATATAATGTAATATAAGAGAGAAAATATTTAGTTTTAATATTTGAATTAGAGTTCATTTTATTACTTATTGCATTTATAATGCAAGGAAAAAAACATCTCACAAAACCATATTAATTAAGGATATTCATTAATAAGGCATAATTAGTTAGGCTTTAATCAAAAAATAAACTCACTTTTTCTTTAGGAATTTTTAATTATTTGATCATTCTTTTTTTCTTTTTTGGGGGGAATTAGTAATATAAATATCTCATTAACCATTCTTTATAAACAGTAATTAGAAATATAATGTAATAAAATAAGTATGAAAATATGTTTGTCTTGTAAAGTAAATTTGTATAAAATACATCATCATCATCATCATCAACCATTATCAATCCACTGCAGGATGAAGGCCTCTCCAAGTTAAATCCATCTTCTCCGATCTTTAGCTTCTCTTTTCCACAACACCCCTGCACATTTTCTTATTTCATCCATCCATCTCACATGTGGTCTCTTTCTGGGTCTTTTACAATCTCTTGGAATCCCGTTTAAAATTTCAATTGTCCATCTATTATCATTTCTTCTAGCAATATGTCCAGCCCAACTCCATTTCAATCTTTTAATTTTTTCAATAAGGTCAGTAACACCTGTTTGTTGTCTTACCCATACATTGCGTTTTCGATCTCTTCTTGTTACTCCCAACATATATCTCTCCACACTCCTTTGAGTGGTCTGAAGTCTCTGTATTGCTCTTCTATTAAGTGTCCAAGTCTCAGATCTATAAGTAAGAACTGATAAAACACATTTGTTAAAAACCATTCTTTTCAAACACATAGGCATATTTCCTTTTAGTATCAAGTTATTTCTACCAAAAGCACTCCAACCAAGTTTAATTCTATGATTAATTTCCTCCATTATGTTTCCATCTGTATTAATAATATGACCAAGGTATTTGTAACTGTTAACTTTTTCTAATTCTTCATAATCAATCTTTATTTTCATATTTTGAGCAAATCGATTAAACATTACTTTAGTCTTTTTAACATTTATCTTTAGTCCTACTTTTCTACTTTCATCTGCTAACTCCTGCAACATTTCCTGTAGCTCTGAAGCATTATTTGCAAAAACAACTACATCATCTGCAAAATCTAAATGACTTAAATACTCTCCATTTACTTTCATTCCTTTTGTTTCCCATTTTAATCCACAAAATACTTCTTGCAGCACTGCTGTAAAAAGTTTTGGAGATATGGAGTCACCTTGTCTTACACCTTTCTCAATGTTGATTTTTCCAGTATCATTATGTAATCTAATTGTTGCTGTTGCATTTTTATAAATATTCTTTAAAATATGACAATATCCTGGATCTATACCTTGATGATCCAATGCTTTAATCACTGAAGAAATGTGTATAGAATCGAATGCCTTTTCATAATCTACAAATCCAAAACATAATGACAACTCATATTCATTTGTCCTTTCTATGACTTCTCTCAATACCTGGATATGATCTATTGTACTAAAACCACTTTTAAATCCAGCTTGTTCTCTTGGTTGGCGGAAATCCAAAGTTCTCTGTAGACGAGTTGTAATTATCTTGGTAAAATTTTTATATAAAACTGATAAAAGGCTGATAGGTCTGTAATTTCTAATATCTTCTTTATCACCTTTTTAAAATATTAATATTGTTACTGCATTCTTCCAATCTTCCGGTACATCTTTATCATTTAGACATTTGGTATATAAGTTTGCTAAAATTGTTTCTATTTCTTCACCTGCTTCTTTTAATATATCAATTATAATTCCATCATTTCCTGGAGCCTTTCCTTTCTTCATACATTTAATTGCATGTCTCACTTCTTCCTTTAAAATTCTGGGCAATTCGGAAGATGTAATAGATATAGGAGGTACTTGTTCTTTATTACTATATAATTCTTGATAAAAATCTTCTACCAACTTCATGATGTCATCTCTCTTTTTAGTAATAATTCCATCTTTTTTTCTTATTGCAGATATAAATTTCCTACCAATACCAAAATGTTGTTCAACATTCTTGAGACTTTTATTTTCTTCTACAGCTTTCCTTGCTATTTCACAGTTATACTTTCTTATATCATTTTCAACTCTTTTCCGTACCATTTTACAAAATTCGAGATATTCAATTCTTTTTAATACATCATTTTTGTATATCTTCATATTCCTTCTTTTCTTCATAAATTCTCTAATCTCAGTAGAAATTTTATTAGTCAATTGCTGCTTTTTTCTACCAACTATCTTTGTTGCAGTTTTTAAAAGTGTATCAGTTATTTTCATATTAATTTCATTCAAATCTGAATCATGTTCAAAATCTCCTAACACTTGAAACCTATTTGTAAATTCTAATTTAAATTCATTAGAATGTTTCTGAAGATTAGGAATATCAACTGTAAATATTGTTTTTCTTAATAATTTTTGTCTCTCTAGTTTTACATTAATATGTAATTTACACCTTACTAATCGATGATCACTTCCTGTGTTAAATTTATTAAGAACATTACAATCTTGAAATATGTATTTCCTGTTAGTCAAAATATAATCCAATTCTGATGTACCTTCATTTGGATGCTTCCATGTCCATTTCCTTTTAATATTTTTCTCAAAAAATGAATTCATAATATAAAGTTTTTCTTTTTCTGCAAACTCCACAAGTCTATGTTCTCTCTCATTTCTATTACCATAACCAAAACTACCTACAGCAATTTCATCTTTCATTTGTCTACCAATTCTAGCATTAAAGTCTCCCATAACAATTTTAAAATGTTGTTTACTCTGATCAAAAGCCTTTTGTACATCCATATAAAAATCTTCTACTACTTCATCACTATGAGAACTTGTTGGGGCATAAACCTGAATTATCTGCATTTGGTATCTGCTATTAAGTTGTATAACTAATCTTGCATCTCTGTCCGATACACCATCAATCTCCACAATATTGTTCTTCCACTTTTTATTTATAATGAATCCTACTCCACTTGTATTTCCAATATATGTGCCTTTATAATAGAGTATATGTCCACTTTTTAAATCAATTGTTTCTTCACCTTTTCTTCTAACTTCACAAAGTCCAATAATGTCCCATTTAATATAAGACAATTCTTCTTCTAATTCTTGCAATCTTCCTTCACTTGAAAGTGATCTGCAGTTATAAGTACCTAAATAAAAAGTTGTCATCAAATGGCAGCCTGGGTCCACAATCAGGGGATTCTTAGCACCCTCCGCCTTTGGCCACCAACCACTGCCTTGGTTGGTGACTTTACAGCCTCCTGGGAATAAGGGCCATGCTTTATTTTTGTCTGTCATAATTGTATATATGTATTGGAAAAATATTTATCATTTACACAAACATTCATTCTGCCTTATCAGGCACTGAGAAGAAAGACCATGGTGTTTCTTGATCTTAAACTCAGAGGTAAAAAGCCAATAAACTCACCACACTGGCTAATGCGTGTTGGTGAGCAGCCCATCCATGTTCGTATACTATATGAATAATCACATAGTAATAACAGTTACAACGACAAGAACGTATGGAGTGGACATTAGGAAATTTGCCCTGCTTGGTTCCTTTAAGGCCTCCAAGAGGAATCAAAGGGTCTCCTTTCAGTTAATAGCAAACTTCTTTCTGCAGCCTAAAAATACATAGTAACATTTAAAAAAAGTAGTGAATAAGCTCTATTTTAGAAATAAGAAAAAAGTAAGTATTAGCACTTATTCTACATTTAAATTAAGTCTAGCTCAACAACAAATGCAAAAGCATTTATAATAAAACAGTTTGTTATAGCATTTGAAGTATTACTCTTTTATCAAAGAGTTTGAAGCAATGCAGACCATACTTTAAGTATGCTAATTCAATCATATTAGTTTTCTTGCATTCTTGTCTTGCTGGTTTGGTACAGTAATAGAATGATGAAATTTGGAGCAGAGTCCATGGATTACAGTTTCATTTTTTCATTTTTAGTGCTCAAACTTCCAATTAATAAACTACTTGATTATTTCTTTTACTTTATTTTTTAAAGGGATAATATACTGCTTCAGATGCTAGCTGATGTAAGATAACAATCTATTTAATGTTTCATTCCTAAATCATTGATTTAGATAAGACTTTGTCACTAAAATGCAAATAAGAAAATTGTAGATGAATTTAATTCCTAAAAATTACAGCATGACTTTTTGAAATGATCTAACATTTTTGAAATTTTCAAACGAGTCTTGGAAACAGCTAAATTTCAAGCAGGTCTGGCTGTAAAAAAACCCCCATGTTATTCTACTAACGTTTTATGAATGACAATGTTGTCACTGAAAATATTTTTTTTCTAGAAAGAAAATGTTTTAATATTCTGCTGACATAATTTAGTAGGTCATAAAATCTCACTTTAATTATGAGAGACTGTTTTGTTATCAATGAAAGATATGAATTTTGTTGCTTGTATATGTTTTGATATATTATTTTATTTATGATGCTAGAAAAAAAAAATATCACAGACCCATATTAATTAAGGATATTCATTAAAAAGACATTAATTGTTCAGGCTTTTCTCAAAAAATAAATTCTATTTATTTTTAAAATTTTTAATTATTTGATCGTTAATTTCATTTTTTTAAATATAATTTTTAGTGTATTAAATAGCAAAATACAGGAAGATTGATGGATCTATAATAATGTATTAAATAAAATGTCCTGGTGCTAATTGACATCAAACTAATTTTTTATATTACTTAAAAATACATTCTTCCTCAAAAATTTTGCATTTTTGTTATAGATTCAAAATTTTGTGCTATTCACAGCACAAAAAAACCCATGACTGAGTAATTGAAGTACAGAACATATACTTTGTGCATAGTAAGCCATTTTGAATGCATTCTTAAATAGTATACTACATACATATGAAATCGAATCAGTATATATTGGTAGATTAAATTCAAATATAAAATATCTTTAACATCGCACCATTCATGTGAGTAAAGGTGAAATCTGAAATACAATAACCCATGTAAGAAGTAGTCTTTTAAACTAAAAGTTGCAAAGTTGTTATATAAATTAAAATTTAGACCTACTTAAACAAGAAGCATGAAATTAAATCAGCAGTGATCTTAAATTGCTAATAAACAGACATGTTTAATTTGTATATACAAAGAAAGACTAATACAATACTTATTTTATTTTGAATTTCAGCTAGCAATATACACTGATTCTATTTCTTATATATTTGTGTTTTAATTTCATGGTCTTATTTAAATAGGCCTAAATTTCAATTTATATAACTTTGCAGCTTACAGTCAAGAAGTTACCTCTTTGCCTGTGCTGTTAAATTCAGATTTTATCTTTGAAAGAAATATGGTGGTGATATGTTAAAGATGTTTTGTATTTGAATTTCAGCTAGTGATATGCATTGATTCTATTTCTTTTATATTTGTGTTTAGGTGATTTCAAAATTAACTGACTATTGTATTAGTTTTTCTTTGTATATGTAAATTAAATAGTTTTGTTTATTAGCAAGTTAAGATCATTGATGATTCAATTTTATACTCCTTATTTAAATAGATCTAAATTTCAATTTATGCAATAACTTTGCAACTTACAGTCAAAAGGTTATAATTACCCAGTTAAGTGTTGGCTAAAAATATTGCAAAACCAAAAGATAGGAGGAAAACCACTTTTGAGTCATTAATGCATTCATCAAAGCTTTTAGGCTATCCTGGACTTCAACACATTGATATAATAAGCTGTGTCTATTAGCTAAAATTACATAAAGAAATTTATAAAATTCTGCCTTATAAGTAAATAAATATATTCTAAATCTGATTACTGACACATTAAACGTATATTTAAAGTATTTTACTTTAATATTGTATTGATGTAACTTATTTAATGCTATCTCAAATACGTAAAATATTTTGAAAACATTTCTTATTTTTTACTTATTTTAATCCATTCACTCGTAATATATTTGCAATATTGAGTTGTTATCTGTATTTAAATAGAGAGGAGTCCAAATGCTTGCTAATCTGCTACTGTAAAATAATTGTTTCCAGATAATAACAATAATATTATTATTATTGAAAGACATGTTTTTATAGTCATGTTCTAAGAAGTTTAATTAATTCTTTACGTTTTTTTATATTATCATGAATATAGCAAACTTATATATATCATTATCATCATCATCATCATTTAATTTATTGCATTTGCTATTTTATTAAATTTTCTTTCTTGCTTCATATTTTTATTTATTATTTCAGAGTGATTAAAGTTTATTCATCTTCACTAAGCTCTGATTGGAAATAATCTGAATGCTTCTCAAGAAAAGATAATGCCCTAAATAAATTGTATTTCTATTTCCATCATCTAATATAAGAATTGAATGTCTTTAGAAAAAAATTAACTTTATTTAAATATTCTAAATACATTCAACTATTAGTAATAGCACACAGATTAATATTTGCATAAATTTTCCTCTCTTCTTTAGGTGTTGCTAGACTAACCAGTGTTAGTATTAAGATGGGAATTGAACTTGGACCCTTAGATTCTTGAATATTGAATTTTAAGGTAATGCTCTAACCAACTGAGCCATCCTGTTGGCTAGAGTATTACTTTAATTTTCAATATTCAAGAATCAAAGGGTCCAGGCTTGATTCTCATGCTAATACTGTCACTGGTCAGACCAGCAATATCTAAAGAAGAGATGAGAATAATATCTCTTGAAACATTATGCATATACTAACCCGTGTGGTATTACTAACAGTTGAATGTATTTGGAATATTTAAATAAAGTTAAATTTTTCCAAAGACATTTAATACTTATATTAGATGATTGAAATAGTCCAATATGTAAATATAACTAAAATACCATCATCACAAACCTTCAGGAAAACATTAAATAAATGTTTCTTTCTACCAAATAATTTAACTGTTATTGTAGACATAGATATCTACACACATATTCTATTAAATATAAGAATTCAGAGCTAATGATATTCGAAGTATACCACAAAGTATTATAACTGATCATAGTTAATAGCAATATTTGGAGTTAGAACAGCTATAGAAAGAAATAACTTGGAAAAAGACTTGAGCTATTAACAATATACTGATTTTAAACAAAAAATTAACTGAATTTAGGATGTATAAGAAAAACTTTAGAGCTGATTAATTAATGATAATAAAAAGCAACTGATCCAAGAATGATCTAGATAATAATTGACTATTAATGTATCTTATACTATAATTTAAAATATAATGTTTAGAATGAGTAATCTAAATCTCATTTAAAAATAGAAAGCAATAGTAATGAACAACTCACAAACATTCTAATGAATATTTGTTTGAACTTATTAGAAATATAAATGAAATGTTCAAGAAAATAGACACAGATAGATATTAGAAGAAATGATCAGAAAAAATGAATGAGGAAAGTGAACCATATTTTGAAAAAGAAAAGAAAAAATATGAAGCTGAAAAGAAAAAAATGTTGAAAAAAGTGTGTGTGTGTTGGGAGGGAGGGGGATGCAGGGAAAAGATTAATAAAAGAAATAAGGAAGAAAAGGAAAGTGGGAAAGATAGAGAGAAAAGGTAAAATACAAACTAAAAATGTAAAAGGAGATTAATGGAAAGAAAGAAGAGAAAATACCAGAAAACAATTGAGAAAGATTTGGAGAAATATTCTGCAAAAAAATAAAATAACTTAGAATTCAAAATTGAGTAGATTAAATATTCTAAAATTAATGGAAATAAAAAACACTGTTACAAAATGAATCCAAGCACTATTAAACTTAATAAAAATATAAAAATAGTAAAGAAAAAATTATAGGGGAAATGAGAATCAAAAAAAGAAATAAAGAAAATTAGATGAAAAACCAAAGAAAGCTTAGTAAAAAAATTGAAATACTCTAAATGTTATGGAAACAGTACAAAAGAATCTAAAATGAATATAGATATTATGAATGATTCCAAGAAGAATGTAGATACTGAAGTATGTAATAAAACTGATACAGAAACTGTTAATGAGTCAAAAGTTGATAGTAAAGAACTTAAAATTGATGTGGACATTATAAAAAACAAATCAAACTTGATAAAAATAGTGTAAATGAATGTAAACTTGATAAAAATAATATAGAAAAAAGGTACTACTACTAATAAAAAATTATAGAGTAATTGAAAAATAATATTGATGCTATAGCATAAGTTAAACCTGAAAATATAATAAGTTGTTGCGAACAAATCTACAATGAGTACCAAGACTGTAAAAACGAAATAGAAAGTTATTGCAAGCATTAAACTACTTATAAGCTTTATGGAGGGCAGATACAAATATTTTAAATTGGAGAAGAATGCAAGGCAATTTATATAAAGGAATAAATATATATATATGGTTTAAAATCTGGAGTGCTTGTATTAATAGTCTGATTCTCAGCTGTACAGATCAATAGTATGATATTTAGTCACTGTTCAAAATATTAAGTTAAAATTATAAGAAAATCTATAACTTATAAATATAAGTCTTGCTACTGAAAATAAGTGATTTGATAATTAGCTTTGAATTAAAACTATGGGACTGAGTTTGAAATATTGCTTGTTTGTGAAGACTCATTACCTACAATTAATGTTTGTATAATAATACATTGGTGCTCATTGTAAAACTATTTTGAAACCTGATAAATAAATGTTTGCTGATAAGTAAAAATGGTAGCATGTATAGAAAATAATGCTTTATAATTTTAAGTATTAAATAAATTTTTAAAAAATTATAATAAAAAAATCTTAAAATGAAAAGCAGAAAATATTACTAATGATGGTATGTGAGAATTGACAGTGTGAAACAACATATAGCCTTAAAAATAACTTTATGGATAGTGAAAGAAATTGTTTGTTTGGTGTGTTTTGACTGATGTTAACTCCAAACATGTTAATGAATATGAATAATATTTATAATGTTTAGTCAGAAGAATTTAAGTTATTATAAAAGATCATCAATCAGTGAAACATTACTGTTCCACTGAGCATATACTGGAATATTAACCATTCAATTCCAGTATATCACCATGATTCTGGTACACAGTACTGAAAGCGCTTGGCAAAATAATATTAGTGGTTACTGTTTTTTGAATTTTTTCTACTTTGTTTATCATAGTTTAAAATTGTCGTTATGAAAGAAATATCAGTTTTATGATGCTTATTTAGAAAACTTTGTTGTCAAAAATACCAGACATTTAATTCAAAGCTTATGACTTCATTCCTATTTATATGATAAAAATATCGATTTTTTTTTTTCAGTTTATAAGTTGATGAATAAAATTGGGAACAAGAAAAATATCCAAACTTATCTCTTTGCAAATCTTTTAAGTTTTTCTTTTTGAGAAATGATATTGTTAGATTGAATTATTTCCACTTTCCTAATGAAAATAATATTAAAATTTATTTTAAAAAGTTAATAAAAAAAAAATCTATAATACTTATTTCTTGAAGGAATCCATTTCAATCTCATGACTGAATAGTACATGATATTAATGAATAAAAGAGTGATAAATAGATTCAAATCTGCATAAAGCAGAAAAGTTGATTTTAATCATTTGTAGTAAAATATAGAGCTACAGAAGTCAAGTGATTTTAATAACAAATGTAAGATCAGAAAAACAATTGGAGAATGACAGATCAAGTAACTGTTGACTGAAGATATTGCTAAGTAAATAGATAAAAATAGAATCAGTTTTAATGCCTATTTCTCTGCCTATAAGGTTCTTAAATCATCCTGGCCATTATTATGTGCAGTGTGCCCCCCCCCACATATATATTTATTTTAAGTAATATCTTTATTAACATAAACGGAAAAAAAATTACACCCTGCTGCATTTCACTTTCTTCAATACTTTTCATATTCATGGTCTTATATGTTTCTCACTTTCTTGGATGACTATTTTTAATTAAATAAGAATTTCTTTTCCATATCTCACACAATGTGAATCTTGTGCTTGCCCAAATCATTTCCACCACTCTTTTTGACAGGTATCTTAAGTATTGGTTAAAATATTTATCCCATTCTTTTTCTAATTTCCTTAGCCAGTTGTACCTTTTATTATCAAATATCATGCCACATCTTATTGACCATGTGCACCAAAACCATTGCATTATGTGAATGAAAATTTTTAATGTCTAGAAGCACTAATCTTTTCAAATTTATAATCAGAGTATGGAATACTTTTATTCTTATCTATTTAAAGACATTGCATTCTTCGAACAAATGTAAAAAGTATTCTTTGATGCCAAAAAATATACAAAATCTCCACATTCATATTTAGTCTTCTATTTAAGTATGTTGTTGTTGATAGTATGCCATTCAATAATTTGACATATAAGATTGAGGAGTATATATTATCTTAGAGTTCTTCAATACTTTCATTCTTGACACTTCCACCCATGAGTATGCCTCCCTATTTATGTCTTTTCAAATTCTTTATATTTGATGTTGATCAAGCTGGTTAGGTTTAAGTCATCTTGCAAGTCTCTATATGTTATGAATAAATCTTCCAAAAAGGATCTTCTTTCTTTTCCTATTTCATTAATTATATTTGCATATAATAGTAGTGGATTAAAACATTGGCTTTGTATCACATTAATATATGCTCTTGCTTTAATGTAAGATACATATAATTATGGTTCAGTAAGGTTAAGGTGTCCCTAATTAATTGGTAATTGTACTGAAATCAACAGCAGGCATGATATTTTCCCCCAAATATATTTCTTTGTTGATTTATTTTATTTATTGTTATATTGTATAAATTCAACCAAGGAGCATAATATCCCAAAATGCCCATTCCTATAGTATTAAATATCTTTTGTCTATCTAACTTCATAAAGTCTTATCAATGAAAAGTTCTTAATTTTTGTATTAATTTTCTTAATTATTATTTTATTTAAATAGTTGACATATGTAAGGGGATTCCCAAAAATAACTGAAGGCATTGCTTGATAATTGCTCAGTATCTGTTTACCTATAGCATATAAATATAATAAACTGTCTCTGATAGCTGAAGATACATAATGAAAATTTTGAAACTCTATGAAGCTATAAGTAACTAAGTACATATTAAAGCCAAACCTAGCTATCTTAAAAATTATATTTAAAATACTTTGGAAATCATTTTAATATTTTTGGTTGAAAAATCAATATTAAATTTACCTACAAGATAAGATATTACTAAAAATATGTATATAATCAAGATTGTTGAGCTGAGGTACTTTTACAGTATTAACAACAATCCTACAGATGTCATATTTTAATAATGTATGATTTATTATATTTTTAATATGATCTATTTAATGCTAGCTATTATAAATATTTAAAATATTCAAAAATAATCATTTCAAATTTTCTAATTATTTTAATCTGTTCACTTATAATATATATATAATATTGATTTGTCATTATATTTAGATAAAATATATTTTAACATAATCTGCCACTGTAAAATAATTGACTTTCCAGATATTTTAGTTAAGTACTTACAATAAATATAATTGCACAACCATAAATATTTATAAAACTTTTTAAAAATTAAACTCTAAATATGACTGTATATGTATTTTAATTTACTCTTTTTAAAAGACATGTTACATATATATATATAATTCGATGTCTGTATTTTTAAAGCAATATACGTAATTATTTAACTGAATATTTGTAAATACAGTAACTAAATAATTAAATTTTTTTATCCACTTAGGAGCGCTTTCTATTATCCCAGTAATCTTTGTCAACTAAATCTTTGAAAGGGTAACTTTTCCACAAAAAAGTTAGTCTTTCAAAGCTTTAGTTGACAAAGATTACTGGGATAATCGAAAGCGCCACTAAGTGAATAAAATTTTTTAATTATTTAGTTACTGTATTTACAAATATTCAGTTATATAATTACACACACACATGTATATATATATATACTGTTATATTTTTTAGTCAATTTATTTGGAAGTGTAACATCATAAGGAATGCCAGAAAATAGTAAGAAAATGAGTTTTCTTGAAAGATTGGTTTTTTACTTGGAAAATGGAAAAAATAGTTCAACAAATGACAGGTAAAATTTTGTTTGTATTTATTTTTTTAATATCAAATTTCATATGACATTATTTGAATTATTGGATGTTTTAATCTCTATAATTATTTTGTTTCCAAAATTTTATAATTATTTAGATATTTTATTTGTTTTAATATACAAATTAAGGGTGACTCTGTAGCAGTTTTTTTTTTCATTTGCCTGTATTCTTTGAATTTCATTTATAAAACAGTTGTCTTTACCCTACCTCAGAGCCATCTATAGTTAGCTATATTCCTATAAAATATCTATATCCAGACTGATTAGCTTGTGGTCTTCACCCTCATTAGTGAAGAGTAGGATTCAAAGTTAGAGCTAATGTATTTATGCCTCTAGTAGTCACTTTTTATTTGTATTATTTAACCAAATAAATAGAAATAATCTTAATGTTTCTAACTCAAGATAACTTTCTTGTATAGCTATATAGATCTGATCTCAAATCAGTTTCTATATAGTTTTCAGATCTCAGTTTTATATCAACTGGAAGCTGCTTTATCCTTTGTCTAAAAAGATTAATATGAACAACATGTGATTTCTGATATACATGCTTAAAAGCTTTCAGGAGTAGTTAATCTGGGTTTCAAATCTTAGATTTTTTTAAAATTTCATATTATTAGCCTGAATAGAATAAAAATGTAAAAGGTGACTGCTAGATGCATAAATGTATTAGTTCTAATTGTGAATTTCTAGTCTTCACTGGAAAAGACAAAAGTAGAAACTGGTCAGTTTGGAGATATAAATTTGTATTTAGAAGTATACCATTTTGTCTTCATTGATTGCCCAAGCTTATAGTAGATGGCTTTAGAGCAGAGTAGAGACAACTACTCTTGGATTATTAAGCATTTGAGTGATCATGTGATATTGTTACTAATATTTTAATTATACATTATATATATTATAATGGTCCGAATGAGGGAATCTTACCATATCTGCACTACAAGGGCACCATCTAGGCATTTGAACCTAGAAAATTTATATAGTAGGCAGATTTACGTAAGTTAAGAAAAAAAAATTTTGTATATATTTTATTCCGACCATTAGCCCAATGTCACTAGCTCAGTGGAACAGCAGGGATTTATATTTTATAAATTCTTATCTAAGAATATTTCAATATTAAAAAAGAATAAAATAAGCCACTGCCAATAATTATACACACAAACATTTATTAACGCACATATAAATTTTGAATCATTTTTAGCATTACTTTTACTTTATAATTTAACTTGATTTTAGAATTTAATTTACGATTTAACTTTTATAAGTTCGCACAGATGAGTTGAATATTTTATTAAAGTGTCAAGTATGAATAGACTACATAGATTGCATTTGAAAAGAAAATATTCTATTCCTGATTTAACCTTAGGCAAAAGTTCGCAGTCAAAACCAATGCCAATCTATCTGATATATCGATGCATTCAATGTAATATGAATACGACAGCACAAAATATACTGTCAGGAATGTACATCTGAACAGCATGGTTAAAAGACATTGACTCTCATCAAGACAGGAATATTACTTCTGTCTGATGGGAAAAGCAATAAAAAAAACTCCATAGGAAGGGACTGCGGTCCTTTTTGCTGACTTATGATCCCATTCCATAGGCAAAAAGGGGGTGTGCGGTATATGATACGATCCTGAAAGTAGTGAATCTCATACTACATCTACTAATTATACCAATATATCCAATCCATTTTCCCAATTTAACTATGAAACAAATAACCTAAGATTACCCTTTCTTAAACTAATATATATAATTTTACAAATCTATGCAGACATTCACACCTGATTTAAATTTAGCATTTATTACAAGTTGCTTAATAAAAAAAAAAAAATCATAATTAAACTTAAAAGAACAACAAAAATTAAATAGAAATGATTTTTTTAAAAAAAATACATCAAATAACATTATTAATATTAATTTACGTTGGTCAGATAGGATTCTATTTGTATTATTTACTGAAAGGTTTAGAATTTAGAGTTATTGTTTTGAAAATGTTCATAAAGTTTTTACGGTTTTTCAAAAGTTCATCTTTATCCATTGCTTGCCATTTGGGATCCAGCGTTAATTCCCCTGATGTCCTGTGGTCCGCAATATAGAAAATGATTGGTCATTTTTCTTTCTTTCCTTTTTTTTAGCAAAACTGAAGGGATTGAAGAGTGCGTCTTTTCAATCCCTTCTCCTTCAACTCCGCACTAACACATATCACCACTGCTATCACACAACTCCCTTTAATTAATTTTCACTCACTTTTTATGGTAGACTTTCAGATCCAGAGGACATTATGTCACGACGATGGTGATGGTTTTTTTGCTAAGGTTCGATTCCCCGATGGATTTCTTTCATTGGCCATTCTGTTTCTATTGTTTTTCCTCTCCTATCTGACCTTTGCTTATGCATTTTGAAATGCCCAAGGGCTAGTTTACTTCTACTAATTAAAATAATCATTTCCATTTTATACAATAGAATTAATTAAATTATTTTGCAAACTTAAAGATATATTTTTATCTCTAAATCTTTTTAAGTTTTTGTTTTTAAAATACTTTTTCTCTTTTTAATAAAGTTTTATTTTAATAATTTTTTTCATCTGTGCAATTTTATATATATATACGAGTTTAAGATAGAATTAATTTTCAATTTTTATGTCTTAAAAAAAAAGAAGTTTTTAAATGCGAACTTTTCAATGTCTCAATTTTTTTAAAAAATAATGTAACGGCGTATGCGCCCGTTACAATATATATATATATGTATTCAGTAAAATAAGTTACTATGACAACAAAATATTAAGGCAAGAAAGTGCATTATTCTTATTGCAATATAAAATTATAAATTAATATTATTCTTTTAAAATACATATATAAATAATAAAGTATAGTTTTTAATAAAATTATTATTGTTCCTTTATGTACATAATTTTTTTTTCATTTTATTATTATTATTGTAAAAATAATTTTAAGCATGGAACACAGGATGATCCTATTATTTGCAATGCAAAGCAGATTTTGTTATCCAACCAAGTTTTCAATATGACAATTATTAATCAGTAAATTAATTAATTCTGATTTCATTGTTATGCTCTCTACAGTATTCTTGTACCTTTTACTTAAGATAGTTATACAAAAAGCTGATTATATATAGATTTTTTTTAAAGATAACAAATCTTTTTAAACTTTTCTGATCTATATTTTATCCACCTATGCTGCTTATTTAACAATCAATAGATCTAAACCTAATTTAATCTAATTATTTTCTTCATTTATTAAGTTAAAATCTACATAACAGCATTAACCAGTATTTAAAGCTGAACAAATGCAATTAATTGATTCTTTTTATATTTTTCCAGAAACTTTTTTACTAATCATTCCTAAAGCATGCAGATCTCCATTGCAAAGTTAACATTGTAATAATCTAGGCATCTCATTTTTTAAGATCTAACATACTAATACCTACATACATTTTAGATCTCTGTTTTAATTGCCCAAGTTCTCCAAAGTTTTTATTTTATTAATAAACTACAATACTGATTATAATTTTAATTCATTTTATTGCATGCTATGATATTCATAAAACAGTATCTCATCAGATTCAAAGTCACCCTAAATTGTTCCTATATGTTTTATAATAAAGATATATGTTCATTTATTTGAAACTTTTCTTTATGCTTTGTCTCTCAGTTGTTGGTAATTAAAATTGTTATGAAAATTCATTAAATTTTTTACAAGGATCTAAAAATGAGAAATACTCCTTATAAATATACTATATGTAAGTTCTAAATAATTTAATGGTAAAAATAAAATATTACTTTACATTTGATAAGGATTAATTAAGATATATATTTTATTATTTTTACTGTTAAATTATTTGGAACTTATATATATATATAACAAAAGATGAGCAAAAACAACTAATAAATTGAATACACTTTAACAGTTAATTACCAATAATTAACAATGGGATAAATTATAGATTATTTATCTACTATGATTATTTAATTTTATGATGAACAGTCACAGTCTAAGGACCTCTAGGACCTAGAAACCATCTATACACATTGACTTTGTTTGCTTCATAAAGTTATGCCATTGATAATTACTATTCACATTTTTTATAACTAAATGGAGACAGTCCAATGTTCCTATCTTTGAAAAAAAAATGCACACATTCACATTTCATTATTTACTTATATACATTGAAATATTTAGCACAATGCACCAATTGTATTTATTATTTGCATGATTTTTGAAGTACTTTTTTACTATTAAACTGCCTCTCATTTGTGTATTAACATGTATTTTAATTCTTATTAACTTTATCATTATTGATAACTTTGCATCACATCTTCACTTGCACAACTGAGTTTTGTCTAACTGCATTTTGAGTGTTTATATTGTGCATTTTCTAATCTATTATTTTATAAAGTATATTTTATTACTTTTTAAAATTCTTCTGATCATTCTATCAGCCTGTTTTGCACACACATATAAACCCATTAATTTAAATTGACCCTATTTGCTATATTTTGATTTATTGGCAGCCATATTTGAATCATTTTGAAGATACTAGGAAAATATCTCTCCTAATAAAAATATTGCTTGAAGAAAAAAAAATATTAAGGGAAGGGAGACACCTCTCCTACTTATGAAATATGATAACTTTGATTATACTGTTTCAAACAACTAAAAAATCTAAATAACAAGAAGTTATTAAATATGATCCTTTAATATGATATGACCAACTGTGTAAAAAGTAAACAAATAGCTTTACTTGTTCATTTTGAAAACTATTATTTACATAAATATTTTTTTAATTAATAAGCAAATGTTAAAACATTTAATAACTAAACAGGTTTGGGTTTGAAATATGAAAGAATTTATTTGAAGTTAAGTACTTTTGATCCCATATAGTATCATAATCATAGCATAATAAAAAGGGAAAGAGTTGTCATCCATAAATAATGTAAGTGTTGAATAATAAATTGAATAAAGATTACAAATCAATATTTTAAGGTGGATTTGCATACTAATAATAAGTGAAGGGCTGTAAATGCCATTTTTTTAGAAAGAGGGGTGCTAGAATTTTTTATTAATGACATGGATATCTTTGGTAATTGACAAAGCTTCCTTTATCTTTCTCTTTCTATCATTGCATTCTGAACAAACAATATCAACTGTAGAAAAAACAAAGTTATAACCAGACATCAACTCATGATTAAGGAAAAGGGAAGAATATTCAAGAGCTTTTCCTAGAGTGGTTACACAGATAGTTATGCGGGGGGAGTCTAGTGGCCAAGTTGGTACTGTTTTCTGATAATATACCTTTAAACAAAGAGGGTTGACTGTATAAACAATTTTATATGAAGCCTCTTTGGGATTTTATCCTTTGAATTATTTAAAAGTTTGTTAAAAGATGTAAATAAATGAAAAGTAATGTTGTAATTATTGATGCAAGTATTTTTTAGCGTATTTGCGACTTTCGAGACATAGGGGAGACGAGATCATTTTTTATCATTGGAGGGAGCAAATGTAGGATGAGAGATTTTATTGTAAAAGTTAATGATTCTGTGAATATTTTTAAGATTGTATCTTATATTGACAAGGTCTATAATAAATAATTCAATGTTTTGATTCCGATCAACCTCAAATTTGCTGAGCTCAAGGTTTCTATGAAGAAAGTTTTTTAGGCCTGCATATTTATGAACAAAAGGAAAATTGGAATTCAGGAGTAATGTCCCTCTAACATTGAAGAGTTTTAAAACCATTCTGTATCCAAGGTGTTAAGCTATCTTGGTAATATCCATGTCAAGAAATTTTAAATTGTAGAGCATGTTATCTTTGAACTTGATGGTCCATGTAAGGGAGGTTGAAGATGTCAACTCAATATATATTTAGTGGTTTTTTCATTAGCACATATGAAGGTGTCATCAATGTAGCTAAAATATTAGCAAGTATTAGGATGATGTTCAAAGTTAAGGATGATTACACATTCAAACTTGGAAAAGTAGAGGGTACATACAATTCTATTGAAATGAAGTCCCATAAGCCAGCGATGGTTCATTTTATAAATTTTGTGGTTAATAGATGCATGATTTCATCACTCATCTAATTCAAAGTAATGATGATGAAGTTTTCTTTGTGGATATTATAATTGATTTGCTGCAATAATATATCTATGAAATTAATAGATTGAATGAGAGGAACAGAACCATTTAGTTCTTTGATGTCAAGTGAAGCAATTTTACAACTATAGTTAATTGATACTTTGAATTTTTTCAATGAAGTCATATGAGAATTTCAAGTTGTATATACTGAAGCTGAGGTCATCAGTCAGCCATGAAGTAATAAGTTTAGTGGCATAGTAATAGTAAGAGCCATCAAAATCAAGGAAAAGACAAAGTGGAACCTAGACAAAGTGGAAGATTATCCTTGTGTAATTAGATATTTGAAAAGATTTGAGGGATACAGTGGCAGAAGGGTATATTTTAAAGTAATCATGGTCAGAAAATGTTTTGCTGTGATGTTTTCTCAAAACTGACGAAATGAAATGATCCTTTTTGGTTTTCAAATTATAATTATGAATTTCAGAGAAATATAAAGTGGTGAATTGTTGGCTGATTGACAGAAAAAATTCTTTAAGTAAACTTTATTTGTTCAATTTGAAAAATCATATTTAAGAATAAACATGTGACAGTTACTTTTAAAAGAAATTTAGCTATATTAATAATTTTTATTAGTCATTCATTAGACTATGTTTAAAAATAGCCATGGAATTTATGAAAACTAATAAAGTCAAAGTAAAAATAATTTTTGAAGGCTATGTATATGACAAGAAAAAGGATTTAATCAATAAAAAAGAAGATGAACATGATTATTATAGTTTTCAGTGGAAACATAATAAATATAAAGGGCAATGAAATTGTGGATAAAATAAATGAGCATATTCATGAACCAGATGTGACACTGAAATTCTGAAAACTCTGCAGAAATTAAAAATCAGGCAAGAGGTACTTAAGAAAGTTCCCTGCAAATAATTTCATTTACAATTGAGAATATAGATGAAAATACTATAATAAATCTTCCTGAAGTAAAGAACTTATCAAAAGTTATAAATGGTGTTAACAAATAAATAAAAATTCTTTTCCAATATAGTAGAGTATTGGAATTTTATTATATTTTATAGAATATAAACTTTCAACAATAATGGAATCATTTATTTTCTATGATTCTGATCCAATAATATCAACAAATTTTTATATTTGGAATTAAAAAGAAAGTATCACATCTGTTTTGAGATTGATATATTGGGGGAATATTCATTGTCATCCATTGCCAAGTAAACACTAAATTTGCTTTTTAAGATGTCAGGTTCAATCTTGTCTTTATTGTTTTTGCCAAAGAAAACTGAAGCAGTGTGTGTATTTCTGCTAGAGAAAATAAAAAGTTTTAACAAATGAGACTTTTGAAATTATAGCTGAATCTTTTTGCTGAGGTAATAAATACATTATTGATTATTTTGAAGACACATTTGAAGTCCTGTGCAATGACAAAGGAGATTTCCAAAATTTTATAGTATAGCATAGAAGTTTTATATCATTAGTTCTAACCCAATATTTGAACTTTCATAAAATATATTCTTAAGGAATATACTCTGCAAGTAGTTTATATGACCCAAACTTTTATTGTGATATTCTTCCACACAGCAGAGAAAAAGAATATAAGTGAGAAGTTGTTCATACTAAGATTGCTGGACTAGAAAATCTTTTTATCATAAACTATTTAAAGGAAATGATTTTCATAGTTTTTAAATATACATATCAATGCATTTTCAAACATTTATTTTTATTAATGTTAATAGCTTTTAAATATGTATCTCAATAAATGCTCAGGCATTTTGTTTTTATTACTACTAATTTTTTCTCAAGAAATTAATAGTATGTAGCTGAGAAAATTTTCTTTAGGGGATTTTTATTGGGGGGATTTTTTTTAGGGTATCCTTTTTTTACTGCTCAACTTGATTAGGGTTTATATCAATTATTTATGAAATAATAGTATGATTCATTGATAGTTGCTAATTGAAATTGGTTCTTCTAAAAGTTTTTGGGATAGCATTTCTCTAACTTATAGCTTTAATAATAATAGTAATAAAAAGCATTGTTATAATAGCTGAATGTCAGATTCTGGAAGCTCAAGATTCATAGATCATATCCAATTTTGCCTTATTTGGCATTCAAACTTTATAACCTCTCAAGCAATAATGCCATTTGCTTATTTTATTTTTAATATTTTATCATTTGTTTAATTATTCAAAGGTAACTTTGTATTGACTAACCATCACATCATATGGTCCTTTTATTGCAAATAAATTTTATGATACTAAAAAATACTGTATAAACTGAATGATTGGACAGTAATTGTATTTATCCAGTTGCTTTTTTTACTGATGTATTATTTAGATTGATGATTTGAAATTTTCAGTCATGCTAAAATTTATACCCAAACTAACCTACTTGTTTAACTAAACAACTATGAAATTAATTTAGTAACTATATATTTTAATGCCATAATTATAAAGTAAGCGTAAAAAACTTTACCTTTTTGGTAAAATAAAATACTATATAATTTCTTCAAAACTAAATATCTTACAATTCACTTCGTATAATGTTTCAATTTAATATATATCATTCTTTTTTTTTTTTTTGAAAAGATAAAAGTACTTTCAGTTAAGCAATATTTGAAATCATTAAAATTTATAGTATCTATATTATTCTCAGACTTTAATAGATAATCAATCAAGTTGCTTCAATTTTCAAGGTGTTTGGTCTTGAGCCATTAGTCAAATAAAAGTTGACGAACAATCATCATTGGATAGATGAAGTCAACAGTGCTTACTGTGCATAAAAAGCTAGTTATCAAAAAAACAATTATTACATAATTACTTTCATTAGAGATAGAGATTGCCAATGAATCATCATTTTTAAACTAATTTTTAAATTTTCATATCACAGTAGCTTATGTTTAAAGAAATAAACATCAATAAATGACACCACTATTATAGAGCCATCTGTATAAGAATGATCATTTTACTGTAAATCCACTTCAATAATCATGAGAATTAAGGGTACTAAACTATAGTGTTAACTAATTCCTCCAGTTAAATTTCTCGGTATTAGATTTTATCAGTAAAAAACCTGGGTTGCAAATATTCATCTAAACAGTATTGGTAGTCAAGCTAATGATCTATATTTGAAACCAATCTTGTCTGAATGGTATTTTATATTTAGTCATTGAATAGAAATTAGAAATAAAAGTAATTATTGCATGGTTATTTGCAGTTCAGAGTTTCTCATTGATAAAAAATCAATTTATCTGAAATTTGTTTGGCAGTACCATCTTGTGAATTAAGTAAGACAGGGTAATAATTTATTACTATATACTCTAATGATATGTATTTGAATAGATTTAATGTAGTTGTATGAGTTTTTCGATCAATTAAGCTTAAATAGAGGAATAAACCAAACATTCTAGAATAAAATGAAATAATAGCAGAAAAAAAAATCAATGTCTTATAGCCATCTGAATAAAAAATATTATATTTGGAATACTGTATAATAATAATTATGTATTTAGTCATAAAAAGATATTTGTAAAACTTTGCATAAATAAAGAATAATACAACATAAATTATTAATGGTATGGAAGATGGGGTGAATATGAAGAGATGAAAAACCTTCATCATCCCCATAGAACATAACCGAAATATAAAATGAATAAATATAAAACAAATAATGGTTGTGTTCTGATCTATTGTGTCAGCCGTCTGATGGTGTTGATGCTAACCAAAAACACATTAATATAACGTTCCCGGGCTAGCGATTCTCTAGTAATATTGACTTCTTTTTTTGTGTGTTTGTTTACAAATTTTACTTTCTTTCATTTCTAAATTATTTTTTCCCAAATGCTATTTTTGACAATGGGACAATAATAGTTATTTTTTAATTTTTATTAACAAGATGGTCTTTTTTGGTGCATGTTCAAATAGTAATTTGGGTTTTTTAAAATTTGATTGACAAAATTCAAGAGAGAACGGGTTTTTTTTATGTATATTTAAATAATAATTTATGTTACTTTTATTGGTTTACATTTGATTGATAACAATTAGTGGGAGAGTATTTTTGTGTATGATTAAATAATAATTTATGTTAGTTTTATTTTACATTTGATTGACAACACCCAATTTTACTTTCTTTCATTTATAAATTATTTTTCCCAAATAATATTTTTGACAATGGGACAATAATAGTTGCTTTTTATTGACAAGAGGGTCTTTTTTGGTGTATGTTCAAATAGTAATTTGGATTATGTTTGAGTAATAATTTACATTACTTTTATTGGTTTACATTTGATTGACAATAATTAGGGGGAGGGGTGTTTTTGAGTATGTTTAAATAATAATTTATGTTACTTTTATTTTACATTTGATTGGGACTTTTTTTGTGTGTGTTTAAATAATAATTTATGTTACTTTTATTTTACATTTGATTGACAACAAATTTTACTTTTTTTCATATATAAATTATTTGGTTTCCCAAATAATATTTTTGACAATGGGACAATAATAGTTGTTTTTTAATTTTTATTGACAAAAGGGTCTGTTTTGGTGTATGTTCAAATAGTAATTTGGGTTATGTTTAAATAATAATTTACATTACTTTTTATTGGTTTACATTTGATTGACAATAATTAGTAGGAGGAGTGTTTTTGTGTATGTTTAAATAATTTATGTTACCCTTTTATTTTACATTTGATTGACAACAATTATTGGGAGAAGGGGTGAATGTTTAAATAAAAATATGTTACTTTTATTTTACATTTGATGAAGACCATTTGGAATCCCTCAAACAAGCTGCCTTTACGAAGTGAACATTTCTGTCGGCAAGAACGAGACTTACAAATGAAAGTCCAAAGATGTTTATGGACTTCAAGTCGCGTATATTCACCACACAAACATCTCATTTCTTTCAGCAGGATGTTTTTCTGCTGTAGAAATGTTATAGTGCCAGCTTCCTGGCAATTCCCATATTTTCAAATTTTCTGTGTTTGAATTAGCCATATTCTTGATCTCGGAAAATTACTCGTTAAAATATGACTTAAAGCGTGATCGTCAAAATTTTTCACTAACCCACCCTAATTGATAATTTAAGAGGCTTACAGCTTTCTGAGGAACAATCACGACACTGTTAAAACTGTTAAAAGGTAACAGTACATCAATTCATATGAAAAAAAGGTCCCAATGAAAAAGTAAATAATTTGACACGATGAACTTAACACACCCTCGTACGATACTGTTACATAAAATACATAACACAGCATTACGATATAGTGTGTAACACAAACAGCTATGGCATTTTCCTCTGCTTTTAGCATAGGAAAAAGCCACAGCATTAGCCATTAGCCGAGTTAACACTCTTTCTAGGTTTTATCGTAGAAAAAAGGCTTAACTCCGAGTTAACACTCTTTCTAGATTTCAGCATAGAAAGAAGACTTAACTCTGAGTTAACTCTCTTTCTAGGATTTATTGTAAAAAAAGGCTTAAATGCTTGGTGCGGCCGCAGAAATGGCATATTTCTAGAAATTAATCTAGAAGTAGTGCGATCCTGCAGCTGACACGATGGATCAGAACACAACCCAAATAATTAAAAAACATGAGAGTCAATGGACTCAGCATGGACTAACCATAAATAAATAGTTATACTAATAATAAATTATAAACTACAAGTTACATAGCATTAAGACCAGAATAAGCTATAATATAATGCCAACAATGATACTAATAATAATTAAATATTCAACAGTCAAATCATCAATCAAGTCACCATGTGACTGGATTTAAAACAGATAGATGATAAACAGGTTACTTATCTAACTATTGTCTAGCTCTGGGCACAATATAATGCAATTCCTTGAGTGTACATACTTAAGTGCTAAAACACCCATTATAATATAAAAAAGTTCTGGAACACTGATACCTACTGGTCATCATCAATTCTTTATCCATTCGGTATCATGAAGATACAGGCCAACTATAAATTAAATTTTTTTCTAACAAAATAATATGCAATGAATGGATTTTAAAGATGATACCTTTTTCTCATCCCAAGTACTCTCTGGATGTCCAAACACAAAGATAAACCACTACATCCACATAACTAACCATTATGCTCTCTAGAGATAGCTCAATATCACACAACTCTGGAAACTATAAATGTGAACAATAAATATAACAGCTTACTTTATTTTAAATAATTTTACTGGAATAATGTAAAAAATCCCTAAAACACTAAGCTGTAATGAAGTCAAATGACTGGTAATTCATAGAACAGATAGCTGGAGGAATAAAGATAGTAACACTAGAATATTTTAATAAGTATTTTATAAATTAACTGATTATTAATTAAGAAGATTAAAAGCACATGATAATATGATAATTCAAACTTATACATTTTTATCAAAAAATATAATTTCATATAAAAATATGATTAATCACTTACTATTTATTTATTAAATTAATTAACTTTTATTTTCATTAAGTTATTTTCTTTTAAATAACAAAAGTTGGTAAACAACTTTTTAACAATCAGAAAGAAGAACATTTTGAATTAGTCATCAACCTTTTGTATAATTGTGGAAGAAAAATCATTGAATAAAAAAACATTTAAAAAAATGTTAAATTAATAAAATTTATTCATTATGACCAAATATTGTTTCTATAAAAAAATCTACAAATATAGAAATAATATGCACATTAAAAAATTACTTTTACCATAAGTTTTCTTTTTCTTTTTGAGATCTTTTTGACACTTGTAATATCCAATTTTTATGTAGGTTTTCTTCTTAAAGTCCCTTCTAGGATAATCTTCATAGTTAATTTATCCCTTCTGCCATACAACACTTCACAGTTTCACACAAAATTTATTTCTAAATTTTCTTCCTTCTATTTATTTTTAAGTTAGACAAACCCATAATGAATTTATCCATTTTTCTTAATAATTTTCCAGGTCAGGTTAGCACATAAAAATAGACACTCATGTTCTTTGATGGAGACAAGGCTTGTTGCATAATACTTGAGAGTATTCTATTTTAAATTTTTTCAAGTGAAGATTATATGGAGATAGGTGATATTCAGCTTTTAGCTAAACTTAGCACATATTTGTTGTTGATTTAGAAAACATTTTAAACAGCTGAACTTCCACATTTGTTTAGTAACTAAGTTAAGAATCACTGCTACTGCTCTCCTCAATAGTTGGGCCAAGACTACTCTTACTATCTTCTTCAGCAGCTGGTTAGACTCTTCTATTGTCTTCAACAGTTTGATGAAGACTGATCTCTTCTTACACATTTCTGAGGTCTACTGGGTTTTCCTCTCATATGATGCTTTTTGGAATAATCCTGCCTTTAACCAATCACAAAACATGAGCAAATAAAATTATTGTTATTTTTCTCCTTTTATTATTTTCGTTTTTGCAAAACAAGTCAAAAAATTCCCCTGTACTTGTTTTTCTGTTAAACCAAAAATAAATTCTCCTTTAATTACTTTTGATTTGGAAAGAGAGATAAAGTGAAAAAAAAAACCCAACTCTAATCAATTCAACAAAAATTTAACAAAAAAAAATATTAAAATATTATTTCTTTTTTTCTTTTCTGTTAAAACTTTATTTATTTATCTTTCTAAATGATTAAAATTAAATTTTATGAATACTTAGGGAGGAGAAAAACTTTTCACTTAATATTTTTTTAACATTAAAATTAAAGTCAAAAGTGATAGTTAAATTAATGAAGAGAGAGAATTAAAAAAATGTTTACTCTATACTTTTTTCTCCCTTTACAATTATTTATCATAAATTAAAATATTAATATTATTATTTTAAACAACTATGTTTGAGAATTTTCATATAATCTGTTTTAAATAATATCAATGTTTTTTATTGTAAAAAACATATAGGAAAGTGAAATCTATCATTCCTCCCTTAATTAAAACATTCTAAATTTAAGAAGCTTATAATTTTGGCATGGCCAGAATTGACCCCTTTCCATAATGTTACTCAATAAAGGTGATTGCCTTGACAACAGTTTGATGTTGTTGATTGTTATTGATATTGGGATTGTCTAAGTGTCGATTAGTTTTTAATGATTACTTACAAATCCATTTAGTCTTGAGCATGATTGCACTTATATATATATATATTGTAAATCTACTTAATAATCAAATCAAAGTTAAATTCTATCTAAAAAGAAATAAAAAACCAAAAATTAATTAAATGATTATCAACTTTAATTAAAGTTAAATTCAATTGAACAACATGTAATTAAGGATAATCACTGAATTAAGAAAGAAAAAATGTCAGATTAATAATAAATCACTAAAAAAAAACAAGTTTAAAAAAAACAAGGTGTGGCTTTAGAGAAGGATTGTCCCTCAGTCATAAAAGATATAACATTTGTGGAGAGCTAAAGTGCACATTATCAGTATTATATAGCTTGAGAAAATTTTCTGTTCTAGCTTCAGAAGCATTCAGTCCTGAATCAAATATAGTTAAAATATTAAAATGCTGTGTAGTAAGAAGTATAAACACCATTTACTAAGTCCACCCTACTTGTTGAAAAATGCCTATAAAAAAATTCAGAGATGGTGAAGTCATTAAATATCATTTATTTGTCTATGAAATAACTTTTTTATCACTTGCATTTGTATAACCTGCATGTTTAAGCAACAGTTTATCAAAGCCAAGAAAAATCCAATCATAATGAAGTAGCAGAGATTGTTTTAATTTTCTATGACATTTCAGATATGTATTTATGAATTTTTATAGTAAACTTGAAGAAGCCCTGATAAGACTTTCATATTATATGCATATAGATAAGAGGTTTCCATAATTTATAAATTTCATACATATATTTTAAAATGTGAACTTTTAAATATGAATATTGTTTAAATTTATTATCGATGTATATTACTAGTGTAGTATAAATTAATAAATGTTTTTTTGCAAATATATATGCGTATTTAATTTTCACATTTGAATTTAGTTTTAAACATTATTTTTTATTATGTTTATTGGTTTATTTATAAAGTAATAATATCTAAGTAATTTTTGTGCAGTAATCTAACAAATAATATTTTTTATTTAAATTACTTGATTAACTATGCCATTCTTTTCTTATTAATCTCATCTCCAATATATACATAACAAGGCTCCATTGATTCTAAAAGTTTATGTTCTGAACTGAATTAAAGTGGGGTTTCTAAGGTCGGAATGCCAGAAAGAATATATTGATAGGTGATTTTTTTAAAGGAAGTGGCATTCTAAATTCAAGTTAGTGGACTTCAAACCCTATATATTCAAATAAACACTTATAAAAGATTGTTTAAAATATCAATTTTTTTTTTACAGTACAGACTTTTTCATACCTGCACTTATATATGTAATATATAGGAGTTTGAACTCAGACTTTCACATGATCCTCAACCATCCATCTTATCTCATACTACTGATACACTTGATCATACACATGTCAAAAAGATAAATAATCACCAATATACATATTTTGTGCTAAACCAGCACTTGTCACTTGGTCCAGATTATCATCTCCACACATAATATATACAATCAAAGCTCAGCTTATATTAAGATAGCCAATACTTCATACTTTAATGGACAGGCTTCAAAACACTCCAAACCACAACACTCCAGTCATCCATTTCATTGAAAATCTGATGATGGAATGCTCAAAGCCCACCTTAGTGCCAACCTTCTCATCCTACCCATGTTGACCACAAGTCACTCTGGCCCCTTATGTACAGGACATAATCCATTTACATACATATGTGAGGGATGGCCAGACCTTATAGTACTTTATTTTGAAATATGAATTTTTTCTACAGTACAGGCTGTTTAATAAGTCTCTGACATAGGATTTGATATATGATAACCAGGAAATACATCCAGCCCATATATAAGCAGTTATATAAAGGACAGAAAGTTTGCATCATCAATATTCATGTTAATTATATTTAATTAATTGAAATTTCAATTAATCTTTGATAAACTGACAATTTTAAAGTGATTTAGTTATATACCAGAAGAATATATCTAAATGTTAAGATATATGCATATATGAGTCATGTAATATAGCTGCCATAATCATCATCAGTAAAGTACCTTTGTAGTACAACCTATATAACTTTTTAATTGCTTGCAAATAGTTATTTTTAAAAAATAATAACTTAGAAAATTTTAAGCAAATCATTATCAGAAAAGTCTTTTGATATCAGTATATCTACAATAAATTATTATGATAAGAATATTTAAGTGCTTCTATTAGTTCATTTTTATTTAAGATATAAGATATTATATATAATTGAATATTTATAAATACAGTATTCAGATATATTTTAAAAATTTTATCCACTTATACTAGCCCAATCCTGAATTATAAACTATGATGATACAAAGCATAGCTAATGAAGAGGGATTTCTTGAAACTAGTAATACTTTACAATTTAGAATTTGGTTTTTTATATAACAGATATGTCTTAATAAAGTTAATAGATTTTTAAATGCTCTTATTCATCATAATATTAATACAAACTATAGCTCTGTAATATATTAGTTATATAATTGGTTTTGTATAATATATAAGCAACATACCAATATATATGTATATACATTTTAGCTCAATACCCTCCTATAATGTGGTGTGTCAGTTATTACATAATGGAATAGATATGGAACACATCTTTAGATACTCCTTAATTCCTGCGGTATGTAAAAATAATCTTTCTATTAAATACTTTTTTTTTATTATATATTCTTAATATTTATAATTTTTATTATTTTATTATGATTTTTATTGTTTTCAGTTTTTATTGTTGTCTTTATATTCCTTTCTTACTGTAAGAAAAAAATACCTACTTCATATTTGTCATGGCAGACCAGGTGCAATTTAGTAAGTACAATTCATTAAATTCTTGTGCTAATTTGTTTGTATTGTAAAAGCATTTAATATATTTTGTTTTATATTCAAATCTTTTCCATATTTATCAGACCTATTCCTAAATGTTTTTAGAGAATTATTGTGTTTGAAAATTAAAAATAAAAGACAGAATGTGTTTTTAAATATAATTACTTTTAAAATAAGTTTATTAATATATTCATTTAAATCTTACATTGTTGTTTTCTACTTTTTTTTGTATATAAAATTTTTTATAACAACATTAATAGAGTTTATATTTATGCAGGTTTGATAACAAACCTATAAACAATAAATTAAATTTTACATTAAAACTGCTAATTCTTAAACATGTATATTATTAATTTGGCAGTCAATCATTTGATGTTCAAGTTGGGAACATTCAATTCATCCAGCATGTCTTTCTTTAATATGAAAAGTGAGTTTGAACAAATATTATAGTAAAGCTAATAGCATCAGACAATTTTTCAATTTCAAGCTAAATATGAAAGTCAAAGTGTTTATTCTGTTTTCATCAGGTATCAAATATATATATAGTAAGAGATGTTAAGATTTTTACATACTTTGAGGAGTACATCACATAATCTTAATATCATTAATCACATAAGTTTAAAAATCAATGTTAATATTAATTATAGTGATTAGATATGATTACTCTTTGAAAATAATCTTATCTAATCATTAATTTATTATAAGAAGTTTTAAATTTTATAAATAAAAATAATTAGTTGATTTTTTTTTTTACTTTAAATAAATTTTACATTTCAATTGATCTCTGAAAATAAATTTGTGAGATTAAAAAAATCAAAAATTAGGGTTCTACAACTTCAGATGATCCACATAGCATGATGGCACTGTTGCTATTGCAAAACAAATTACTGGGTTTTTTAAAAGAAAATGATCGAATTTTTTTTAATTTTTTTTTTTTACCGTGTTTTTTTTTACATTTTTTAGTGGGTTTTTTTCCCCCCAAAAGAAATCTATAACTGTTTTTTATATTTTTTTACTGGGTTTATTTTAATTTTTTAAAAACAAATATAACTTTATTTTTGGTTCTTAAAATCTTCGGTCTTTTTTTTTTAAAAAATGTCTTTTCTTTTTAAAACATCCGATCTTTTTTTTAATTTTTTTTAATAATAAAACATCAATCTTTTTTTTTGGGGGGGGGGGATTTACCGGGAGTTCAAAAACATTTATTTTTATTCATACACAAATACATATAATACCTTTTTTTTGGAAAATATTTAAAAATTTTGATTTACATTTTTGAATTTAAAAAAAAAAACCAGTTCCTTATTTTTAAAATAATGATTGCAAAACCAAAAAAAACAACAACTTTGATTTCATATATACACAAACAATAACAGTGCACTGAAAACTTCTCGAAAATTGCGCGACTTTCACATGAACTTTGACGAATTGCGATTTACAGTCCTCATTTATTAAATTGTGCCACCTAGCAAGGAAATTAGGGATGTTTTCAAATTAGTTATAATTTGTAGTTACTCATACAAATTACAATACATTTAAAATGAAAACTTTGAACTGTGTACTGTTACACTTTTTGTGATTACAACTACAGACACTCTCATACGATACGCTATTGAATATTTAATACTAATGTCTATATAGACTGTCACAACACATTGCTGATAATGTTCACATGCTAGCAATGTTGGGGAAGTCCTGACTTCCTCAATGTTTAAGTGTTTGAGCAGTTTACAGTCCATAAGGTCTATTGAGTAGCCTTGTAAACAACATATTTCTGTGCTTTTGCATAGAAATAGCACCATCCAGCGGTGTGGATCATTCAAAGTTGTACAAACAAAACTAGTACCCAACAAGCAAATAAAAAAGTTTATTTTTTACTTTAAAAGAAAAATATTTATAATTTGCATTTAAAATTGCTACGCAAGCTCAAGTATAAATGTTTAGCAGCAATTAGTCTATCACATGAAAGAGAAATATTTAATTCAAAAAGTTTGACACTTAGTTTCTATGATTGCCTTTCTTTTTATTTTTGCATGAGAAAATAGGTTTATTCACCATTTAAAAATTAGTGTATTTTGAAAATTGAAAAAGTCAAGTGAAAAATAAAATGAAAAATTAAAATATATCAAATAAAATGTTGCTGATAAGTAAGATACAATTTCCATTCACTTATTTATATACTAAAACTGAAAGTGATAGTGAATAAAATCTAGTTATTATTGAAACAGTCAGGTTTATCCACCTGCCTGTTTCATGTATTTTATCCCCACACCTATCTATATGCCAGGTTTAAACCCCCTCAGAGTACCCATTTAAACAACCTCAAATTACTATATATGCAAAATCGTATATATATATATATGTGAACAGTAAGTCTGTAATTTAATAGTATATGTATATATTACAGATATGTATTCATTTTGAAATATTTCTAGTTTAAGAAATATTTTAGTAAATTATTTAGCCAATTTTATTGTTATATTACTGAAATCGCATATGTATATTTCCGTTGTTGTTATTCTACATGTATAGTAATAAAATTAGTTTTATACTAATTATCAAAGCAACTTAGTTTTTTTTGTAAAAACTCTTAAAATTAGGTCATGCAATAGTGCTAAAATAGCATTTTATAAATATAAAATGTTAATAACAATTTGCAGAATTTTATTGTGTTGTCACAATAAATTGCAGGAGGAAAAAAGTAGAAAAACAAAATCTAAATTAGTTGTCGTAATTAAAAATGTTTTTCTAAAATAAAATAATGTTTTTTTTTACTAGTTTTAGCAATTAAATATATTTTTCTAAAATAAATAAATGCAGATAAGCTTGTAAAATTAAACAGATGGCCAGAGTTAGAAGAATATAAATATTTAAAGTTTTGTTGCCAAGGATCGATCGTATATATAATAAGTGAATTGTAAACACAACCCACATTTGTTTTATCTTCAAAATGGTGGAGTAATCTGGCAATAACCCACCTCTCACTCCTTGCTGGGGATGGAAAGAACTTTGGTCCGATAAAACATAATGCCGTACACCGGCAAAGCAGCCTGTAGAAAAACCTCCATTAACTTTAAATTATCACAAAAAGTGTCAACTTATTATTTTCCCAATTGCCCCAGAACTGCCATGGAGACAACTGACCAGTAAATTGATAAATTTTCACTCAGAGCTCTGTTCATAAACTGTGACTTTCAATTCTTTATTTTAAAAGCTATCTATTTATTAAACCTACCTTTCCAAACACCTTTTCTAAAATCTGCAAAGAAAACTGTTAAATGCTAATGTTTAAATCTTGTCTGATTGTAAAACTTGTGATATTGAATTCTCTGTTAAAATGTAAAACTCTAATAATCTATTTTAAACTAAATGTATAATTTTCTGCAGTCTTTTATGCCTATTTCTAATCTATTCAATTTATTCTATAATTTTACCATTTTAATATTATATGTATTTAATATGCCAAATAACTCAAAACCGTGAGTATTTATAAGTATAATTTTAGCTTATTGATCTGCGAAGATAATTTCAAATCTTCACTATAATAAATATTAAATAATTGAATTATTATTTTTCTCACTCGCTGTTTCGAGATCATGTTATTATTATTTTACTGATTAATTTTGGGTATTAATATTCTAATAATCAGTCGTTCTCTAGTTAAAATTGTAGTTTGCTTAACTCTAGTTATGAATTATAACTATTTATATATGTAACTCATACATCATAGGAACTAGCCACAGAGATATTCTCAAAGCATATTTTAATGTTTTATTTGTAATTACCCCTCAAATATGCTTTGTCCTCCTTAGATTTATATATGTTGAGATGCAGGTGATAATCTTAAACTAGGTTACTAATTAATTTAGTCTCTAAATAGTATATTTGAAATACTAAATTTGAGAACTGGGTTGTATAGATATGCAAATAGACGCTATCTATTTTTAAGGCACGCTAATATAATTTTACGTATTTGTGTTATATATATGTATAAGTTGTGGATGTGTCCTTACTAAGTACGCAATGTACAATTATCTGCTTGCTGCATGATTCTTGATGAGTTGCTGGCGGAGGTCACACTTATCCACTTAGTTCAGGTAAAGCACACTCTTTTAGAACTAGGGCACAAGGACCTAGATTATTCATAATTAATGCTTATCTGACTCCCTGAACTACTAATGTTCCTATTCGTAGCAAGTTGAGTGGTTGTAGGGCAACCGAGCCTTTGAGGCTGAAGCCCATGAATAATGACCCATTCGCACCTTCTAGCTTTATTAATATTTTGATATGTGCCATAGAGTATATAGGTAAACCTATAATAAACCAGTTTTCTCTCCCTTTATATTAAATGCTTATCTAGCATCAGTGTATATCCTAATCTAGGTTAACATGCTACCCTGCGTATCTCTGAGCCTAATTATGTGCTCGACTTAACTTTGTATAGATAGACACCACAGGAGCGCTATTAAGTTAGGTATATAACTTTGGCTATAAAGTTCCATATGATTTAGCGGATTACACAAGAGCTAGAAATTTGGCATATTAATATAGGCATAAACTTAAATACCGCACTACACTTTATTGAACACTTATAATGATATAATATGTAACATTAATCTCATTAGTTATGCCACACCTGTGACCATAATCTCTCATGTTCTCATTACATAATTTTGTATATTTTAATTTTACTATTTGTTATTGTTTTATTAAATTAATAATATTTAAAATATAACTCATTTTCATATTTTTATTGTCCATAAGTTCATTTTATCCAACTCTAGATTTAATTGCACATACATCATTATATCTATATGTAGATCATTCTATTAGATTTCATAATCAATCATTGATATATTAATTAATCACTTAGTCATATGTGTGTATATCTGACCAAATCAGTGTTAAGTTAGGTAATTTATGAGTCTCTTGTTTTAACGTGGGTGACTGCCGGACCATGGTTAAATTGAATGTCTGTGTAAGTTGAGAAGTGTCATCCATAGGGTATTAGATCATTGAGCAGAGGTGAAAGGATTGAATGTTGGCCAGATTCTGAATCCCAGCATCCAGATTCGATCAGCTTTAGTGTATTTTGCCTGTGTTCTGATTTTTTTACGTGGAGGGACAATTCTTACCGTTACATTATACGTGCATATAAGTCATAGTTTTTATCCAATTTTTGTGATCATAAACTAGTAACTTTATTTTCTTTAGAAATATTAATTTACTTTATGTATGTACATCTTTACAAATGTTATATAATGAGCTTGCATATAGCTCTTAACAAGGTTTTCAGAATATCTCTAACCTCAGACCGGTTTCTGCTACTGGCTTCTTCAGAGAGGTGCTAGGATATTCAAGCATTAGATTTAAAATACCAGGTCAAGCCCAACACTTTATCTAATGGATAATTATTAAGTAGAAAATCTGAAATTTTCAGATATCCATATGTCTTCCCATCCAGCTATCTAACTTAAATAGCTATATGAGACTGAGTCAAGTTTAGATACATCATATATTAATAGCTTTAGAAAGTTAGATAGTTGGATTTGGAAGACATATGGATGTCTAAAAATTTCAGATTTTCTACTTCCTTTAGATAAAATGCTGAGTTTGGCTTGGTATTTTAAATCTAATGCTTGAATATCCTAGCACCTCACTGAGGAGACGAGTTGCAGAAACCGGTTTGAGGTTGGGAATATTCTGAAAAGCTTGTTAAGAGCTATTTGCAAGCTATTAAAACAGGCAAAACTCTTCACACAGTAGTTATATGCAAGCATAAGAAATGGTGATCTTGTGCTATTTGCAAGCTCATTGTATAACATTTGTAATACAAGCTTGTTAAATTAGGCCATGTGACATATGACTTTATTTCTTTGTAATCTTTATAAATTTATGAAGTGCTTATAAGTATATATATATAAAAAAAAACAAATTAAAATTTTAAAATAGATTTTCATTTATATTAATTAGTTTTTCAGATTATTTTTACTGTTTTTAAGATATGGAACCAGAATTCCATTTTTTTTTATGTCTACAGATTTATGACTTATTTTTATATGCATTTTCCAAAAAAAACCTTTCGTGTAAAAAATATTACATTTAATAATAGAGTATATCTTTCAAATAAAAAAAAAAAAGAAAATCTGGTTTTTATAAAATAAGATTCTACTTGCTCCTGCTTTATTGTTTTAATCATAGATCTTAGTCATAGCTAATGAAGGAAATTTATTTGAAACTGTACTATGAACTTGTACTATCATTATTTACAATTCAACATATTGCTGTTGATAATATTTTACAATGAGCTTTATAAAAAGTTCTTTATTGCTAAACACATTTTATATAAGATTCAGCTTGTTATTATCAAATTCATAATTGATATATATACACACAATGAGATCTGATATAACAAATTGATTGGTTCCTGAAAGTCATTTGTTATGCTATCTGTTCACTGTAATTTACATTAAATAATACAAATGTACAATGAGATCTGATATAAAAAATTAATTAGTTCCAGAAGTTAATTTAATATATTATTTGTTTATTGTAGTTTATACTGAAATATATCTATTTAGAAATAATTTTTTCTAGGTTCACAGCCGAAAACAAAGTTTTCATTCAAAACAAACATTTATGCAGGAAAAATTAAAAATAGTATAAAATCAATTGCTACACATATTGCGCAATTAAAATTAAAATTTATCTTATAAAAGCATAAAATTAAAACATAAACAAACTTACCTAACCTAATAAAAATTTCAGAACTTCCCACTTTCTTGTGTGATAGTTTTTCAGCAGCAGTCCTATAATCATGTATTATTATAGTATGCAATCTAGTTCTTTGCCCTTGTCAACTATACTTTTTGGCAATAAACTTCTTTACAGGGCTATCAAAAAATTCTTCAAAGATTTACTTGATCTTTTCCCAAATAATTGCCTCATTAATACTATTATCTACTTTTTAGTTTTGACTAATCTATATTGCCAAAATTTTTCATTTGTCCCATTCATGTTACAATGTAAATCGTTTGATCTGAAAATCCATTTTTCTATCAATGTATTTTTTAATCTGTATTTTTTTTTTTTTTAAAAAAGGTGTAATTTAGCATACTTTGCTTATATTAAGCTTTCTTTTTTTAAAAGCGATATTTTTTTCACTTCAACATTGATCAATTTTTTGATGTGATTTTTCTGGTTCATGATTAAAATTTAATATTTGTACATGTATGAAAAGAATAGTAATAATGAACAAATTTCAAAAGAAAAAGTAAATGCAAATAAGCTTACAAAATATATGTCTGATATTTTACTCAAAATTGAAATACTTAGAAAAGTTCTACATGAGTCTTTGTGATATCAGTCAGTAACACTCATTGTAACATTTATTATTTCAATCAATGGTATTCATTACTCTATAGAGATTTAGCATTTCCATGTTTGGCACTTAAATTTTTGCCATTGTTATTATAATTTCACTTCAATTTTTTTTTTTATGTCAACATCAATTAACTTTCAAATTCTGCTTTCATGGCTTATGAATAAAATTATTAGAGTACATGTACTTAGAATAATACTTTTTAAAAATAAGATGGAATAAAATAGAAATTCATATAACATTACAATACTACCCAAAAAATTTTTTTCCCAAAATTCTTCCATAATCATGGTTTTAGCTATTAACAAATAGACTTTTTAAGTGAAATTCAACTAAACATATATATATAATTGCAAAGAAATCAAATCATGTCACATGATGTAATTTATTAAGTTTGTATTACAAATGTCATCTAATGAGTGTGCCAATAGCTTTTAACAAGCTTTTCAGAATATCCCTATCCTCAGAGAGGTTTCTAGCTTCTGGCTTTCCTCAGTGAGGTGCTAGGATATTCAAGCATTAGATTTAAAATACCATGTCAAGCCTAACACTTTATCTAATGGTTACATATTAAGTAGAAAATCTGAAATCATCAGAGATCCATATGTCTTCAAATCCAGCTCATATGGGACTAAACCAAGTTCAGATACACCCATATATTAATAGCTTTAGCAATATAAAATTGCCAAAACCTTAGGGAGAAAAATATATAATTGCAAAGAAATCAAGTCATATGTCACATGACCTAATTTTTAAGCTTGTATTACAAATGTTATCTAATGAGCATGCCAATAGCTCTTAATAAGCTTTCAGAATATCTCTATCCTCAGACTGTTTTCTAGCTTTGGTAATTTATATATTGCTAGAACTATTAATATATGTATATCTGAACTTAGTTCGGTCTCATATGGCCATTTAAGTTAAATAGCTGGATTTGAAGACCTATGGATGTCTGAAAATTTTATATTTTCTACTTAATAGTTAATTAACCATTAGATAAAGTGCTAGGTTTGGTTTGGTATTTTAAATCTAATGCTTGAATATCCTAGTGCTTCACTGAGGAAAGCCAGAAGCTAGAAACTGATCTGAGGATAAGGATATTCTGAAAAACTTGTTAAGAGCTATTGGCACGCTCATTAGATAAAATATATATATATGAGTTAGAAATTATATTTTAAGCATAGTAATAATCTAACATAAATTCATAGCAGAACAAATAAATGTAGGTTGAAGAGTGAATAAGCAGAGTTAAAAATCATTAGATATCACAGATGATCTGAATTTAAGTAATTCCTTGAAGTTCATTTTTATGTATGATAAATAATTGTTTTTTATAACTTTCTGGAATTTTTTTACAAAATAATAATGTAAAATAAATAATTTAAATCTATGGATCTATCTGTTGTTTATTTATAGAGTTGTTGAATTTGAAATTTAATATTATTTCATATATTCAATATTAACACCAGACATGAATACTTTATTAAAAGTTTGAAATAAGTATTCTATGGGTAATTGTCTTATATATTGTCCTGTCTTGATTTTTTATATATATGCTGATATGGCATTCCTGCACCTATATTAATAATGATATGCATGACCTCTGTTTATATTATTAATATAACCTATAGAATGCAGAGGAAATTCAGCATACACTGATTTCTTTTCTATATAATATAGTTCAAAATGATATAATAGTTCTTTTATGAATTTAATTGTTTATGGAGCACTCAAATTACAGGCAGATTTTTTAAAGATGTGTATCATTGTTGTGACATATTGATGACAAGAATCTAAATTACAACTGCTTGATCATATTTTAAATGATGCATTTTCTCATGCATATCTCATCTTTACTCTTTTATAGAAAATTGAAATAAATTATTATAAGAAATTATTCTATTATTGTTGATAGTAAAGTTAATATATTGTTGCATATAATGCCTAAAATATAAGATATTTAAATACTTAGTTCACAACTCCATGAATATTAGGTCATTGAATTTAAATCCATGCTTAAACATCTAATTCACAATTAAATGTATGTGAAATGATTAATGAACTAGGTGATATTGTACATATTCATGTTCATGTGATACACTCAAATAATAATATGATAGAGGATTAAGGAGCTTATAAGTAATTCTATCATTATGTAGAATAGGTTTATTATGATAATGAAATTTATCTAAATATTAGATGTGTTGTTATAGCAAGATAGTTAAAATAGTCTGTCACAAAAATATTTATAATCAAATAGAAAATTTGGTATATTTGGGTATGGAGTTTGTCAGGGTACATCATAAGTATTCTTGATTTTTGTTATATATATATAATTAAGAGCATGCTAATAAGCCCTAAACAAGCTTTTTAATTTTTTTTTTTTTATGATAAATGCTACTACAAGAGAAAGTATTCAAATCATTTTTATCTAGGATTGAATGTCTTTTCTTGTAGTAGCATTTATCATAATTTTTTTTTTTTTTTTTAAAAAAGCTTGTTTAGAGCTTATTAACATGCTCTTAATTTTACATATTTGTAAATGCAAGCTATACATATATGTCATGCGACATTTTACTTTCTATTATATATATATATTGTGACTATATAAAAGGAGGTTTTGTTATGCCCCATAAACTGAGCACTAAAATTATAAGTGTAAGAAAGTGGTGGAATCCATTTGATAATGCCCAGAAGTTTAAGTAAGCTAAAATGTAACTGTTAAGAAGGGGTTCAGTTTATTTATACCCTCACAAATTTATATTAGTTTAAAAAAGATAAATGTATTATAAATAAGGCATTATTTTATAACTGAAGCTTTAAATACAAAATGATGTTATGTAAATTAATGAGACTTAATTATTATATAAATGTAGACAAAAATCAAAGAGACTTTTTATTGAATCCAAATTACATGTAATAAATAAATAATCTACATTTCCATCAATTAATCTTTTCTTAACATTGGGATAAAGTATATGAAAATAAAGTTTGAAGTATATTAAGTCTTATTTTGAGCATCTCAGGGTAAGTTACATCTATGAATTAGTTATTATACAATCTGTGATACAAGACTTTTAAAAGGGATGTAATCTTAAATAAAAATATATAAAGTCAATTTCTCAGCCCCATATAGATATCTGAGTTGGATAGCTGGGTTTGAAGACATATAGATGTCTGAAAATTTCAGATTTTCAACTCAATAGATAACTTTTAGATAAATGCTGGCTTTGGGTTGGTATTTTTAGATCTAGTGTCTGAACCCACCCTAGCACTTCTCTGAGGAATGCCAAAGCATGAAACCATGATCAGAAGTTTGAGAAGGGGTTTCCTGACAGAGCTATTTTAAATGCTTTCTCTGGCTAAGCATTTATCACAAAGCTTGTTGAGGAATTGGCAATCCTCATTGTTTATATCTTGCAAGCTTAAGAGAAATTGGGTCATGTGATCTATGACTCTTATTTTGACTATTTATAGTCTCTGCCTTAAGTCTTATGCGATTATATATTGCTAAAACTACTAATATATGGTATGGCTGAATATCTCTCAGCCCCATATAGCTATTTGAGTTGGATAGCTGGGTTTGAAGACGTAGGTGTCTGAAAATTTCAGATTTTCCACTCAATAAATAACTTTTAGATAAATGCCTCTTTGGGTTGGTATTTTTAGATCTAGTGTCTAAAACTATCCTAGTACCTCTCTGAGGAATGCCAAAGCATGAAACCATGGTCAGAGGTTTGGGGGAGGGTTTCCTGACAGATATTTTAAATGTTTTCTCTGGCTAAGCATTTATCACAAAGCTTGTTGAGGAATTGGCAATCCTCATTGTTTATATCTTACAAACTTAAGCAAATTGGGTCATGTGATCTATGGCTCTTATTTTGACAAGTTAATATTTTATTTATATCAATAAGAAAATAATAATAATAATTAGCAGTAGTTCCCAAATGATTTAGGAATATCACCTTTGGATAATAAACATTATTTATTATTACAATATTAATAAAGGCCATCTATATTATGTAAATAGATAACATATCTTATTTAACTAATAAATAAATAACTAGAGATAATAAAAACATGTTTCTCTGGTGAATAATCATTTTCCAAATATAAGAAAAACTTCTCAAGTTTAAATGTATCCATTCTTTGCAAATACTATTCTTACAAAAATAACTAAAATGTAAATATACATAATGATAGATTCTTTTATCAAGTAGAAAAATATCTAAATATGATAAGAATACCACTATCTGAACTCATATGTCATTTCAACTTCATTTTTACTAGAAGGCAGCTAATAAATGCAATTCTAAAAAACAACAGACTTCTAAATATATACTTAAAAATGCCTTCCTTCAAGTCTACAGAACATGATCACATTTAACATTTTAACTCAAGAAAACCACTACAAGATTAATACACCTTTAAATACAAACTTTCATTGATTAAATAAATTATCACAAATCAAAAAAATATATATATTAATAATAATAATGGTTTAATAATTTAGGTAGTCGTTATCAATAAGTCATTCTGATATATACTTAAATTTAATTCATTTATACTATTTAAAAAATGTATGCGATGTAAGTAATGTATCACAACATTAAATTAAATATCTACTCTTCATTTCTAAGTTTTCAATGGAAAATGCTAAAAAAAAATCAGAACATACAAATAATAATAATAGTAATAATATAATATATAAATATACATAACCTTACTGAGAAAAGCTTTTTTATAATTTGTTTAATTTTAGGTGCTTAGCCAACTTTTGACTCTTACAAGTCATAGACATAGCATAAATTGTAAATTAGAAATGGATGTATATATGTTGTTATTGCTCATTTACATAAAATTTAAGTATGAGCTTTAATTAGTGGGAACAGGCCATCTCTTTGAGAAGAGCATGCATGATTCTTTTCTATTGGTGGAATTTTTGTCACTTGATATGTACCATGTTTCTTTAATCTTTCATGTAAAGTCATTGTGTTCAGTGCACACTATGTCAACAGATAACACCATGAAAGGATGACCACTTGCAGAAAAATGTTCACAAAATATTGAGTGTGTATCTGTATTAGTTCTATGACTTGACGGAGCTAAAAGTCGGCTAAGTACTTAAAACAAAACAAATTGTAAGAAAGTTTTTCTCAATATGGTTATCGTATATTTATAATTATAGTAATTTGAGATAAAGCACCTAACTTTATAATTAAATAATATTAATAATAACTAGTTTTGACTTTTTTCTTTATATATCTTTTTTTTTTTATTAAAAGTTTTAAATAACCCAAAATATTTAGTGAAATTGTAGCTTACACATTAAGTGTACTAGTTTATTGTCTTTCCAAATTATTAATATGAGTTTATTTTAACAGCAGTCTATCCTATATAGAGGGGTAAAGGAAAATTTTGATTTTTTCAAATTTTTTGAAAAGAACCATAAAGGAAATTCTAAATGCTAACAACTTATAAAATGCAAGAGATGAAGTTAAATTTTGATTCAATGAATGCTATATATATATAAATGATTTCCAGAAAATGATTGATTTAAAATTCATTATGATGACTGCAATAAAACATGAAAGTGAATCCTGATTTAATCCTATGTAATCTGAAGCTTCACCATGACTCAAAATGGAAAATAAAAAATATAAATAAAATAGAAAACCAACTATATAATTATATAGCTGTGAGCCTGAAGGTGTAAAAATACTTATTATTATCTTGAATTATAAAAAC
Organism: Epiperipatus broadwayi; assembly: GCA_028023455.1. Taxonomy (NCBI): domain Eukaryota; kingdom Metazoa; phylum Onychophora; class Udeonychophora; order Euonychophora; family Peripatidae; genus Epiperipatus; species Epiperipatus broadwayi. The sequence continues at coordinate 4,992,213 of JAQFVV010000009.1, read as the reverse complement.
TGTAAAAACCATCAAGTTCTCTCTCTCCACATATATATTTCTAAAGTCATTCATACAAAATTATTATTTTTAAAATTATATTTTTTAGCTAATATTTTTATATATGTGAATGTAGATATTTATATATATATAGATTTATATTTTATGTGATTTATTTATTTTTCATTATTGTCATTTACCTATGTAAAGTTCTAGAAAAGGAAAATGATCAAAGAAGTTTAAGTTAGAATTAATAAAGTTTTTTTTTCCTCTGTTCTTTCTCCTCTCTAAATAACTTTTAAAACAATTAATTTTAAGGAAAGGTTAGCTTGCTTACTGTTCTGTTTTACAGAGAGCGTATCAATAGTTCAAACAAGCTCTCAATTGATAAATGCGGTAAAATAAAATATTTAAAATCTCTATCCAGAACATTCCTATCTCCAGACCAATTGGTTTTTAAAGAGCTAGAATATTCAGACACTAGATCTATTCTGGAAGTTTATAATTCTTGTTCAACCATCTTTCGGAAAGACTTAATTTAATTAATTAACTGAAATTAAAGTGAAAGGCTGAAAATCTCTCCCATGTGCTTTTAGAATGTTTATATGGTGGCCAATTAGACAATTAACTGATAGAAATTTTAAAATCACAAGGCTTTCCAAAGTCACTTTTATTTATCAGACCGCCATCATAGATAAATCCTAATAGTGAATAATTATGATTTAAAAATAATGTAATAATAAAATGAAGAGGGATGGGGGTTCTCTACTGCCCTCCCCCATTCCCATTTTTTAAAATTTAACTTTTCGTTTTATTATTAGACATTTATTGAAGGGATTTAAATAAAAGCATCTGCTACTTGAAGATATATAATGATTTCTTTGTAAAATTCTTATTTGATTGTGTTAAGATAGTATTTTTTTTAGATGAAATACACAGGGTTATATATACCTGTGTCTATATATGTAATAGACAAGGTATGAGCACAGACTTTCACATGACCCACCACTCTCCACACTATCTCATAACACTGATACACCTGAACACACATATGTCAAAAAGATAAATAATCACCAATATACGTATTTCATGCTAAACCAGCAATCATCAGTTGGTCCAGATTACCACCTCTACACATATATGCTACAAGTGCTCAAAATATATTGTAACGGGCACATACATACGTTACATTGTTTTTTTATTAGTAAACATGAAAAGAATAAAAGTTCGCAAATAAAACTTCCTTTTTTTTTGAAGAATTAAAAATTGAAAATTAAAATTCTATACTAAACTCGTATCTATATAATCGCACAGATGAAAAAAAAATTTATTAAAATAAAACTTTATTAAAAAAAAAGAAAAAGTATTTTAAAACTAAATTGTCAGTAAAGATTTAAAGATAAAAATATATCTTTAAGTTTGAAAACAAATTAATTAATGTTATTGAAAAATGGAAATGATTATTTTAATTAGTCAATGTAAACTAGCCTTGGGCATTTAAATGTATAAGCAATGGTCAGATAGGAGAGAAAAACAATGGAATCGGACCTCAGCAAAGGGACCATCACATCGATGACATAATGTCCATTGGATCCTTAAGTTATGTATAAAAGAAAAAAATTTGGAAATAAAAAGTGATTTGGAGTTTTTATGAGAGGACAGATATGTGTTAGTGCAGAGTTGAAGGAGGGGATTGAAGAGACGCACTCTTCAATCCCTTCAGTTTTGTTTAAAAAAAAAAAATAACATCATTTTTTCTACATTAAGGACCAGCTACAGTAAAAGACCTCTGGATAAATAAAAAACAACAGCTAACTGGATACCAATATCTTCAGGATGGCGTGGGAATTCCCTTTTTGAAATTACAAACAACTACCAAGTATGGACCCTTCAAAACCGTAAGAACTTTAGATAATTCATGAACATTAAATTAAAAACTTTCCGTATTTAAAAAAAAATAGAAATAGATTCCTATCTGACCAAACTAAATTATTTATTAATTAGTTATAATTTTATTTGATGTATTTCTTTTTTGGTAAAATCATTTCCATTTATTTATTTTTTTGTTCTTTAAGTTTTATTTATGATTTTTGTTTGGCGATAAATTAAATTATATAAATGTTAAACTTAAATCAGGCGTGAATGGCTATATAGATTTGTAAAGTTATATTAGGGGAGGGTAATCTTAGGTTAGTTGTTTCGTAGTTGAATTAGGTCAATGGATTGGATATGTTGGTGTAATTAGTAGATGTAGTACAAGATTCGCTACGGGCAGAATCGCTGTATACGCCGCACACATTCATTTTGCCTATGGAACGCGATTCGTAAGTCGGCAAAATGACCGCAGTCCTTTCCTATGGAGTTTTTTTTTTTATTGCTCTTCTTGTCAGATAGATGTAGTATTCCTATCTGACGAAAGGCAATTTCTTCTCTTAACCTTTTGTGCTGCCGTATTTTGTATTACATTGAATGTATCAATATATCAGATGAATTGACATTAGTTTGACTGCGAACTTTTGGCCTAAGGTTAAATAAGAATAGAATATTTTCTTTCAAATGCAAATCTATGTAGTCTATTCATACTCGACACTCTAAATAAAAATGCATTAAATTTAAGTTGGGTATGGACGTTGCATGGATTCGTTATCGGTTAATTATGTTTTTGGTTTTCATATTTGATCAAAATATATAGACATTCGGTAAATAATGATACCTTACGGTAAGTATCTACAATGTATTTATTCAGATGTCTTTTAAGTTGTTGATGTCTCTGTGGTAATCTTATGATGAATACCATTGGGTTTCTTGTATTCCCTATGCAATTGACGGTATCAATGACTTTGTATTTTGATTGTTTATGTTTATTTTGAAATGTTTTTTAACCGTGTAATCTATGTAACCAATCTATACTCAACATTTTAAAACAAACTTTTATAAACTCATCTGTGTGAACTTATAATAGTATAAAAATTAAAATGTAAATTAAAATCTAAAATCAAGTTAAAATTATAAAGTAAAAGTAATGTTAAAATGATTTAAAATTTATATGTGCATTAACAAATGTTTGTGTGTATAATTACTGGCAGTGGCTTATTTTATTCTTTTTTTATATATATCTTAGATAGGAATTTAATATAAAATATAAATCTCTGCTGTTCCACTGAGCTAGTGACAATGGGCTAACGACCGGATATCAAAAGATATAAAATAAAAAAAAAATTTTTTTTTTATTTACGTATCTGCCTACTTTATAAATTTTTCTAGGTTCAAATGCCTAGATGGCGCCCTGTAGTGCAGATTATGTTAAGCTCTCTTTCTCTGGATCATTATAATATATTAAGATAGCAAATACTCCCACTTTAATGGACAGGCCTCAATGTACTCCACACTCCAACTCTTCAACTGTCCATCCAATTGAAAATCCAATGATGGAATGCTCAAAGGCCACCCTTAGACTGAGATTGTTGTCACACCCATTTTGACCTAAAGGTCAATCTGACCCCTCATGTACAGGACATAATCCATTAAATACATATACAAGGGATAGACAGACATCTCTAATATGTAATAGATGAAATACACAGGCTTATATATACCTGTGTCTATGTATGTAATAGACAGGGTATGAGCACAGACTTTCACATGACCCACCACTCTCCACACTATCTCATAACACTGATACACCTGAACACACATATGTCGAAAAGATAAATAATCACCAATATACGTATTTCATGCTAAACCAGCAATCATCAGTTGGTCCAGATTACCATCTCTACACATATATGCTACAAGTGCTCAGATATATATTAAGATAGCAAATCCTTCCACTTTAATGGACAGGCCTCAATTTACTCCACACTCCAACTCTTCAACTGTCCATCCAATTGAAAATCTGATGATGGAACGCTCAAAGGCCACCCTTAGACCGAGATTGTTGTCACACCCATGTTGACCTAAAGGTCAATCTGACCCCTTATGTACAGGACATAATCCATTAAATACATATATAAGAGATAGGCAGACATCTCTAATATGTAATAAATGAAATACACAGGCTTATATATACCTGTGTCTATATGTGTAATAGACAGGGTATGAGCATAGACTTTCACATGACCCACCATTCTCCACACTATCTCATAACACTGATACACCTGAACACACATATGTCGAAAAGATAAAAAATCACCAATATATGTATTTCATGCTAAACCAGCAATCATCAGTTGGTCCAGATTACCATCTCTACACATATATGCTCAAGTGCTCAGATATATATTAAGATAGCACTTGTAGCATATATGTGTAGAGATGGTAATCTGGACCAACTGATGATTGCTGGTTTAGATGAAATACGTATATTGGTGATTATTTATGTTTTCGACATATGTGTGTTCAGGTGTATCTGTGTTATGAGATTGTGTGGAGAGTGGTGGGTCATGTGAAAGTCTGTGCTCATACCCTGTCTATTACATATATAGACACAGGTGTATATATAAGCCTGTGTATTTCATCTATTACATATTAGAGATGTCTGCCTATCCCTTGTATATGTATTTCATGGATTATGTCCTGTACATGAGGGGTCAGATTGACCTTTAGGTCAACATGGGTGTGACAACAATCTCGGTCTAAGGGTGGCCTTTGAGCGTTCCAATGGACAGTTGAAGAGGTGGAGTGTGGAGTACATTGAGGCCTGTCCATTAAAGTGGGAGGATTTGCTATCTTAATATATATCTGAGCACTTATAGCATATATGTGTAGAGATGGTAATCTGGACCAACTGATGATTGCTGGTTTAGCATGAAATACGTATACTGTATTAGTGATTATTTATCTTTTCGACATATGTGTGTTCAGGTGTATCAGTGTTATGAGATAGTGTGGAGAGTGGTGGGTCATGTGAAAGTCTGTGCTCATATCCTGTCTATTTTTTTTTTTAACTTTGTTAAGATAGTATTAATACTTTTAATAATCTCCATTTTTTATGATTATTTTAAATGACATTTATAACAATATCTTAATTTTAATTTAAACAATTTTGTTTTTATTTGATATCAATGGTTTATCAAATCATTGAAATCCTTTAGTAGTATTTATTTTTTAATCTATGTTTTAAAAATCTTTCAGGCTTTTGTTTGTACAAATATATTGCAATCAATACTATTATGTGACTTTTTCATATGTTAATTTATATGTTTCTGAGAGCAGCTCTTCTTCTAGAACCATCTACTATAGATTGAATAATGGGTAGTAGGGGATATAGTTCTCTAATATTCCTATGCTCATACTGGTTTCTGGCTTTTGCTTTTATCTGTTTTAAATTGTAATCTGCACTAGCCAGGGTAGAAAACAAATATCAATCTTTACTTAAGTATAGAATAGATGACTTTAAGAATAGAAAAAAGGAATCTTCTTTTGATATTTACATTATCTTTTTAATTTTTATTGTTTTTTCTGGTTTACAATATTAGAAGCTCAAACTGTATTAAATTGTGGTTTATTGATATATCCATACATTTTTATTTGTATAAAAACAATTTTCAGTGACAAATTATATGCAGTAAGCGTCAAATGAAAATTGATAATAATTTTTTATTATAAAACTTTTTTAAAATCATGTGAAAATAGTTAATATAAAATTCCAGTCATCAGCATTTCATTTATTTTGAAACAAAATTAATTGTTAGTTGTTACTATATAATGAATAAAACTAAAAACAATTTAATTACTACAAAATTTAATTTTTAATTTAGTTTTATGATACAAATTTATTATTTTTCCACATGCCTTGAATGGTTAATATAATGGTGGTCTGATCAATTTTAGAATTCAAAATCCATGGATTGCAGCTTAGATTTTAACCTTCTGGTGCTCAAACTTCATATGAACTCCTGAAAAATAAACCATTTGATTAATTTTTATTGAAATACATCTTTATATGAAATTCTGTTTTCTGAATTCATATAAAATTCCTTCATTATTTAATATTATGCTATCATATAGAATAGTTTCAAACTAAATTATCATGAGTTCCTTTTGACATAATTATTATAATTTACAATTCATTGGAATTCATAAAAATAATACCAACTTCAAAAATCCATAACATATTGTAACGAGCACAGACGTTCGTTACATTGTTTTTTTATATATTTATTAAACATGAAAGTAAATTAAAAAGTTCGCATTTAAAAATTTTCTTTAAGAATTAAAAATTGAAATTAAATATCATCTTAAACTCATATATATTAAATCGCACAGATAATGAAAAATTATTAAAATAAAACTTTATTAAAGAAAAAGTATTTTAAAACTAAATTTTAAAAAGATTTGGAGATAAAATTATATCTTTAAATTTATCTTTAAATATATCTTTGATTTGGAAAACAGATTAATTAATCAGAAATGGAAATGATAAATTTAATTAGTCAAATGTAAACCAGCCTTGGGCATCTAAATGTAAAAACATCGGTCAGATAGGAAAACAATAGAAACTTTTAGCAAATGAAATAAATCCATTGGGAAATCGGACCTCAACGAGGGGGATCATCACATCAATGACGTAATGTTAGGTCAATCTTTCAAAGTAATATAAAAGGACAAGTTTGGAAATTATTAGGATTATGATTATTACAATGTGACAGATAGGTGTTAGTGCGGAGGTGCGGGAGAAGCGATTGAAGAGACGCACGATTCAATCACTTCAGTTTTGCCAAAGAAAGAAAGAGAAATGAACTATCGTTTTCTACATTGAGGACCAACTAAATTCAAAAATCTCTGGATGGATAAATAAATCGGGCTTCAGAACATTAACCTCTTTAGGACGGCGTGGGAATTCACGTTCATGGCAAGCAACGGATAAAGTTGGACGTTTTAAAAACCGTAAGAACCTTACAATTAATGAACATTAAATTAAAAACTTTTCGTATTTAAAATAATTGCATTAGTTTCCTATCTGACTAAAGTAGTTAAAATGTTATTTGATGTATTTTTTATTTATTTGTGTAAAATCATTTCCATTTATTTAATTTTGTTCTTTAAGTTTATTTATGATTTCTGTTTTCTGATAAATTAAAATATATGAATGTTAAACTTAAGTCGGGCGTGAATGGCTGTATAGATTTGTAAAGTTATATTAGGGGAGGTAATCTTAGGTTATTTGTTTCGTGGTTAAATTGGGTCAATGGATTGGATATATTGGTGTGATTAGTAGATGTAATATTGATTCGCTACAGGCAGAATCGCTTCATACGCCGCACACTTCCGTTTGCCTATGGAAGGAATTATAAGACGGAGAACGCAGTTCCTTTCTATGGAGTTTTTTTTTATTGTTCTTCTCGTTAGATAGATGTAATATTCCTATCTGATTGAGAGTCAATGTCTTTTCTTAATCTTTTTGTGCTGCCGTAATTTATTACATTGAATACATCGATATATCAGATGAATTGATGCCGGTTTGACTACGAATTTTAACCTAAGGTTAAATAGGGATAGAATGTTTATTTTCAAAAGCAAATCTATGTGGTCTATTCATACTTGACCCTAGATAAAAATGTATTAAATTTAAGTTGTTTATAGACGCTTGCATGGATTGGTTATCGGTTAAGTATGTTTTGGGTTTTCATATTTGATCAAAATATATAGACATTCGATAAATAATGATACCTTACGGTGAGTATCTAAAATGTATTTATTCGGATGTCTTTTAAGTTATTGGTGACAATGCAAGTATCTTATGGTGAATACTATTGGGTTACATATAAATTTCCCTCCGCAATTGTCAGTAATCAATAATTTTGTATTTTGATCATTTATGTTTACTTTGAAATGTTTTTGACCATGAAATCTATGTAACCGATCTATATTCAACATTATTATAACAAGCTTTTATAATCCCATCTGTGCGAACTTAATTAAAATGTAAAATTAGAATATAATAGTAATTAAAGGTAAATTAAAGTCAAAAATCAAAGTTAAAAATAATGTTAAATGTTAAAATGTAAACTAATACTAAAATAATTTTAAATCTTATATATATGTGCATAAATAAATGTTTGTATGTTAATTACTGGCAGTGGCTTATTTTATTTATTTTTTAATGTTGAAATCTAATTAGATAAGATCTTATATTATTTAATCTCTGCTATTCCACTGAGCTAGTGACATGGGCTAACGACCGGAATCAAAATTTAAAAAAAAAAAAAAATAATTTTTTTTTTTTGACTTACGTATCTGCCTACTTTATAAATTTTTCTAGGTTCAAATGCCTAGATGGCGCCATTGTAGTGCAGATATTGTTTTTGCGGTTAGATTCTATCATCACTTTCTCCGGATTGTTACAATGGCGAATCAACTCGGGCCGATCTTTAATAAACCACAAATACCCTGAGCAAATTTTGTCAAAATGAAATATTTTTATCTGTTTACATAAAGTCGTATACTTTAAATCTGATAAAAGCACTGCCAGAAAGAAATAGCACATATATTAAAAACCAATGGAAAGATATAAAAAAATTTTAAAACTAATTTTTGTTAAAAAAAAAAAAAAAGGCCAAAAGGTTGCAATAAATATGTTTTTTTTTTTTTTTGTTGATAAACTGTAACACCACCGCCGTGCGGTTAAAGACCCCAGCCGCACTTAATTATGTGATCGACCGGTTAACCACCGATGATGATGATTACCACAAGCAAGAAGCCAATATACACCCTAAAATCGAGTATATATTCTTAATTGAACACTGACATAACAAAATATCATCCCAGCATTATATTTCCCAATTAAACGCTTCTTCTCTGCTGGGCAAATTATTTGTATCGAATAATTAGTTCTGCCCAGCGCCTGGAATATTTATAAAATTTCCCGGAATTATCACGGTACAGCAGGAATATAAATTATAGCACTTCCTTCCTTTACTCTATTTACAATACAGACTGGATTTATTTATCCATTTAGCTTACTTTATTTTATTCCTCAATTAATCAACTTGTTAGCTCACTGATTTAATTTTAATTCACTCTAAGTAGTTATTCGCTTGGTAGAGAAAAGAAAACGCAAATGACTAAGTACTTCCTTTTATAAATAAAATTTAATTTGCAATTCGCTAATTCTAATTAATAATAAAATCCTAAAACACACATATATATCCACACACTAACATAATAAATACATAAATATACAATAAAGAATATAATTCAAATGAAACATTAAATAAATTATCGTAACTCAATTGTTACCTTCTCATACATTAATAGATTACAATCATAAGTTCTTTTAATGATAACTGTTCGAAGTGTTGCGCAACTTTTTAATAATTTAGTTCTGACTGATTTCTTATTTCAAATTAATTCTGACATGCATGTATTAATAGTTACCTAGGTATGATTTTTCCAATGTCGGATCAACCATCGAGGGGGAAAACCTTCCCTTCTTTTGCAGAGATGGTTGCTCGCTTTTTCAGACGTTCCAGTGAATGGAGTGAGAGTTTATAGTCTTTTGACGTGGGTTTGTTTCCTTTCTAATTCCACATTTTAGTCGGTCTTCATCCCTTCAACATTCTACTTCGAATCTCCAGGCAGATCTGGTTCTGTAACGGCGGTCTCTTCTCGGCAGCATTTTAGTTGTTATAAGTAGTGAGCGAATGGTTAGACGGAGATAGACCGAGCAAACGCCCGGTGTTTGCCACTAGCCCTCCATGTCAGCGTACCCTTCTATTATTATTTTTGTTAAATTCTAGCCAGCAAAAAAAACACAACCGGTTACTTCTAAATCAGCTCTGCTTATTCTCTCGCTGTCTTGCTATCGAATGTCTCTAATTGCCTCTTTCCTTTTCATTCTTATCTTACCAATCTATCTGGAATTTTTTTTTTATACAGTTTACATTTTTCCAATTTCTAATTACAATTTTCATTTCATTCTTTTGATACATTTAATATTGAATGCCACTAATTGCAACATTCCTTTTCATTACTTTATCTCGTACCAATCTATTTGGAAATTTGGTACAAGTTTACATTTTTAATTTTACAATTATAATTAATTTCTTTCATTCTTTTAAATATTGAATGTTACTAATTGCAACATTCCTTTCTCTCACTTTATCTTGTACCAATCTATTTGGAAATTTGGTACAAGTTTACTTTTTTTAATTTCACAATTATAATTATTCTTTCGTTCTTTTTACAAGTGATTTTCTTATTTAACAAAGAAAGAAAGAGACGCGTTCAGTTTTACACCCCTCCCCTTTCCTTTCTAATCTTTCATCATTATTTAGCTTTTCTAATTTCTTTTAAAATAAGTTTTTAGAATCCTTTTAACTAAATTTTTTCTTTCTTTTTTTTTTTCTATTTCTTTTAACGAAACCCTTCTCTTTATTAATATTATTGAGAATCAATAATATATACATGCGAGCCTACATTTATGTAGATATCGCATTACACCGCTCCCCATTTTTTAAGAATTAAAATCTACTGGAGTTATTTTCTGAGGTCAAGCCATTTTAATTCTTAACCCCTATCTTCCTTTATTACTATATTTTTTTTTTTTTTTCTTCTTGATATAAATTTTAATGGTACACGTTTAGTATGTATAACTTCCGTATGATGAGATTATCTTAGAGAGACAACTAGGTTAAACTATCTGCATTCCATTTGATTTATTTGAACTGCCCAAACACTTTTAATCCCCACCGAACATTATTCTGCACAGAGAGTTGATTTTTTTTTTTTTTTCAGTAAGACGGATCATGAGCCCAGATCTCTGCTGAGTCCTCATTCTATTTTTAGTTTAATTCTTCGTATCTTTCCAATACCTTTGGGATTTTCACCCAGTACGACGGATAATGAGCCCAGATCTCTGCTGAGTCCTCATTCTAATTTTTTTTTATTTATTTTCCTGTCTATCCTTATGTGTATAGACAAGATTAACACACACACTCCCTATTTTTTTTTTCTTTTTATGAACGGCAAGACGGCTTGACCAAGCTCAAATGCAATCCCCGCATGATTCATATCTGCACACATTTGTCTCAAAATCCAGACCCTCATTCATATATTCGCTACTCTTCGTAGTTCACCATCCCCCCTACATTTCCATTATCATGTGGATTATCGTGTTCAAAGTCCAGGGTCGGTATCCTTTAGTCATCAACAGGTGTTTGTCCAGTTGCTTCTTTTCTTTTAGTTCCTATCGGGAGGTTCTTTCTTTTTTCCGGACTAGCCTTAAAGACCGAGCATTGTATGTTCCCTTTTCTTCCACTCCTTGACCCACAACAAAAGCATTATTCCCATATCGTTTTCTTATAGTGTATGGCCCCTCATAAATAGGTTGGAATTTCTTGAATAGATTTCGCTCTGGGTGACTCACAGGATGCACTCTTATTTTCAAAAATTGATTTACCGTTATTACGTTATTGCACCTGCTATCCCCCAAACTTGTCCCTCTCACATTTTTACCCTCTCGTTTTTCCTCCGCCACTGTAGAATCCCGCTTCTCTACGATTCCGGCTAGCTGGTTTACATCTATACGTACATTATCTACAATTTTCTCATTTTCCTGCCTTATCTCTTCCAATTTCTTTCCCTGCTCTACTTTAAACTCCTCTACTTTTCGACACACAGTTTCTATTTTATCCTCTAAATGTGCCATCCTTCCCTCTACTTTCATCACAACCTCTTGTTCTAAATTATTTACTTCTCCAGTGAGTCTCTGCTCTAAGTTCTCGAGTAACTCAGCCTGTCCGTTTAACCTTTCATTCGTGACAAAAATCTGATTTGAGGTTTCTTCAACCCTTTTACTTAACTCTTCATTTTTTATGTCGAATTTTTCAACCAACTGTTTTTTCCACTCGTCTATCATCTTTTTATTGTCTTCCTTTAATTCTTTCATAAACCTTTGCTGATCTTCTATCATTTTCTTATTTATTTCATCTCTCTGCTCATCTCTTTCCCTTATCTCCTTTATGAACTGCCGTTGATCCTCCCCCATTTTCTCCATCATTTTTATTAAATTATAAATTTCTATACTAACTTTCGGCTCTTGTTTATCATCATTAATGTCAATTTCATTTCCACTACTGGTTTCTATTTCTCCTTCCCTATCGGTTTCTCCGGACAATTCCGTTTGTTCTTCACTGGTACTTTTCGTGGTTGCAAGTTGATCGTCCATTTTTGCTTTCGACCTCGTTTGCATTGACTCTAAATGAATGTTATCACTGACTAAGTAATTATTTTCTCCCAATTATTATTAAATGCAATACTGTTTATCAACTCTATTTCATATTAGGTACGTTTGCTGGCCTGCCCCGTCCTCATCCATTAACTCACTTGTTTATGCTGCTTTAAAGATCCCCTTAAACTCACAAGCTTTTATTATTCAAACAATAAAATCTTTTCCCTCTCTTGATTTTATTTATTTATATAATGTAGATCGTGCCTAGAAAATTTTACCCCGTCTCTTTCTCTCCTTTTATAAAATTCAGTTGTCTTTTGCTCCACTTTCCCTCTCTCACCAAGCGATCTTTTATTATTATTCTATATTTTTATCTAAATCTTAGGTCTATTCTACTGTCTCTACAACTACTATATAACTACATATATACGGTTATGCCGTCTAATCCTTATTTTAACACTTTTTTCCTTTAACACTATTTTGTCGTTTTTATATATATATTTTTATAATAACATATATAAATTCTTAATTTGAAACAAAACCCATTTGTTTTTTAAAAAAAACTTTTTTTTTCTTTCTTTTTTTTTTTAAAAATATTTCTCAGTCTAAATTCGATTTTCCGATTGTTTGACTTTATTTAACCTTGCTGTATAGATCACATATGTGTAGATCTATTTTAATCAGGGCGCTATAATTTAATTCAATCTGCTTTTTTTTTTTTTTTTTCTGAATGTGACAAGATCCCGGACTGGCCCCCAAAACTGTAACACCACCGCCGTGCGGTTAAAGACCCCAGCCGCACTTAATTATGTGATCGACCGGTTAACCACCGATGATGATGATTACCACAAGCAAGAAGCCAATATACACCCTAAAATCGAGTATATATTCTTAATTGAACACTGACATAATAAAATATCATCCCAGCATTATATTTCCCAATTAAACGCTTCTTCTCTGCTGGGCAAATTATTTGTATCGAATAATTAGTTCTGCCCAGCGCCTGGAATATTTATAAAATTTCCCGGAATTATCACGGTACAGCAGGAATATAAATTATAGCACTTCCTTCCTTTACTCTATTTACAATACAGACTGGATTTATTTATCCATTTAGCTTACTTTATTTTATTCCTCAATTAATCAACTTGTTAGCTCACTGATTTAATTTTAATTCACTCTAAGTAGTTATTCGCTTGGTAGAGAAAAGAAAACGCAAATGACTAAGTACTTCCTTTTATAAATAAAATTTAATTTGCAATTCGCTAATTCTAATTAATAATAAAATCCTAAAACACACATATATATCCACACACTAACATAATAAATACATAAATATACAATAAAGAATATAATTCAAATGAAACATTAAATAAATTATCGTAACTCAATTGTTACCTTCTCATACATTAATAGATTACAATCATAAGTTCTTTTAATGATAACTGTTCGAAGTGTTGCGCAACTTTTTAATAATTTAGTTCTGACTGATTTCTTATTTCAAATTAATTCTGACATGCATGTATTAATAGTTACCTAGGTATGATTTTTCCAATGTCGGATCAACCATCGAGGGGGAAAACCTTCCCTTCTTTTGCAGAGATGGTTGCTCGCTTTTTCAGACGTTCCAGTGAATGGAGTGAGAGTTTATAGTCTTTTGACGTGGGTTTGTTTCCTTTCTAATTCCACATTTTAGTCGGTCTTCATCCCTTCAACATTCTACTTCGAATCTCCAGGCAGATCTGGTTCTGTAACGGCGGTCTCTTCTCGGCAGCATTTTAGTTGTTATAAGTAGTGAGCGAATGGTTAGACGGAGATAGACCGAGCAAACGCCCGGTGTTTGCCACTAGCCCTCCATGTCAGCGTACCCTTCTATTATTATTTTTGTTAAATTCTAGCCAGCAAAAAAAACACAACCGGTTACTTCTAAATCAGCTCTGCTTATTCTCTCGCTGTCTTGCTATCGAATGTCTCTAATTGCCTCTTTCCTTTTCATTCTTATCTTACCAATCTATCTGGAATTTTTTTTTATACAGTTTACATTTTTCCAATTTCTAATTACAATTTTCATTTCATTCTTTTGATACATTTAATATTGAATGCCACTAATTGCAACATTCCTTTTCATTACTTTATCTCGTACCAATCTATTTGGAAATTTGGTACAAGTTTACATTTTTAATTTTACAATTATAATTAATTTCTTTCATTCTTTTAAATATTGAATGTTACTAATTGCAACATTCCTTTCTCTCACTTTATCTTGTACCAATCTATTTGGAAATTTGGTACAAGTTTACTTTTTTTTTTATTTCACAATTATAATTATTCTTTCGTTCTTTTTACAAGTGATTTTCTTATTTAACAAAGAAAGAAAGAGACGCGTTCAGTTTTACACCCCTCCCCTTTCCTTTCTAATCTTTCATCATTATTTAGCTTTTCTAATTTCTTTTAAAATAAGTTTTTAGAATCCTTTTAACTAAATTTTTTCTTTCTTTTTTTTTTTCTATTTCTTTTAACGAAACCCTTCTCTTTATTAATATTATTGAGAATCAATAATATATACATGCGAGCCTACATTTATGTAGATATCGCAATATATTATGCTTTAACGTGTATAGGCGCGCACAGCCACGTAAGTTTATGATCGAAATGTGGTGCCTTACGATGAGTACCTTTGGGAATTACTTAAGTATAACCCTATTTATGCATTTCAATCAGTCATAAATAAGTTGGTGGTATTTATAATTGTTCTGCAAATATACACGTTTAAACCCATTATTTCTTAAAACATATTTATCTCAATGCAACCTTCTTTAAATAAATAATTTATAAAATAACTTGCTTGTCATGCCATGTGTAAAAATAAAATGTATAAAATAAAATAGAACACTTGTGGGGAGGGGTGTAAACGTAAACGGTCCTTAGGTAAGCGATAGTCAACATTTTCTTTTTCTTTTTGTATATAGTCTTTTTGTAAAATTATTAACCGGATGTTTTGTAAATGTCTTCATCAATCGTGTACCGTAATTACTAACCCTAAGTAAAATTTTTTTTTTTTTTTTTGATCATTTTTTTTTTTTAAGCAACTTTACTGATATGTAACGAGCACAGACGTTCGTTACATTGTTTTTTTTATATTTATTAAACATGAAAGTAAATTAAAAAGTTCGCATTTAAAAATTTTCTTTAAGAATTAAAAATTGAAATTAAATATCATCTTAAACTCATATATATTAAATCGCACAGATAATGAAAAATTATTAAAATAAAACTTTATTAAAGAAAAAGTATTTTAAAACTAAATTTTAAAAAGATTTGGAGATAAAATTATATCTTTAAATTTATCTTTAAATATATCTTTGATTTGGAAAACAGATTAATTAATCAGAAATGGAAATGATAAATTTAATTAGTCAAATGTAAACCAGCCTTGGGCATCTAAATGTAAAAACATCGGTCAGATAGGAAAACAATAGAAACTTTTAGCAAATGAAATAAATCCATTGGGAAATCGGACCTCAACGAGGGGGATCATCACATCAATGACGTAATGTTAGGTCAATCTTTCAAAGTAATATAAAAGGACAAGTTTGGAAATTATTAGGATTATGATTATTACGATGTGACAGATAGGTGTTAGTGCGGAGGTGCGGGAGAAGCGATTGAAGAGACGCACGATTCAATCACTTCAGTTTTGCCAAAGAAAGAAAGAGAAATGAACTATCGTTTTCTACATTGAGGACCAACTAAATTCAAAAATCTCCGGATGGATAAATAAATCGGGCTTCAGAACATTAACCTCTTTAGGACGGCGTGGGAATTCACGTTCATGGCAAGCAACGGATAAAGTTGGACGTTTTAAAAACCGTAAGAACCTTACAATTAATGAACATTAAATTAAAAACTTTTCGTATTTAAAATAATTGCATTAGTTTCCTATCTGACTAAAGTAGTTAAAATGTTATTTGATGTATTTTTTATTTATTTGTGTAAAATCATTTCCATTTATTTAATTTTGTTCTTTAAGTTTATTTATGATTTCTGTTTTCCGATAAATTAAAATATATCAATGTTAAACTTAAGTCGGGCGTGAATGGCTGTATAGATTTGTAAAGTTATATTAGGGGAGGGTAATCTTAGGTTATTTGTTTCGTGGTTAAATTGGGTCAATGGATTGGATATATTGGTGTGATTAGTAGATGTAATATTGATTCGCTACGGGCAGAATCGCTTCATACGCCGCACACTTCCGTTTGCCTATGGAAGGAATTATAAGACGGAGAACGCAGTTCCTTTCTATGGAGTTTTTTTTTATTGTTCTTCTCGTTAGATAGATGTAATATTCCTATCTGATTGAGAGTCAATGTCTTTTCTTAATCTTTTTGTGCTGCCGTAATTTATTACATTGAATACATCGATATATCAGATGAATTGATGCCGGTTTGACTACGAATTTTAACCTAAGGTTAAATAGGGATAGAATGTTTATTTTCAAAAGCAAATCTATGTGGTCTATTCATACTTGACCCTAGATAAAAATGTATTAAATTTAAGTTGTTTATAGACGCTTGCATGGATTGGTTATCGGTTAAGTATGTTTTGGGTTTTCATATTTGATCAAAATATATAGACATTCGATAAATAATGATACCTTACGGTGAGTATCTAAAATGTATTTATTCGGATGTCTTTTAAGTTATTGGTGACAATGCAAGTATCTTATGGTGAATACTATTGGGTTACATATAAATTTCCCTCCGCAATTGTCAGTAATCAATAATTTTGTATTTTGATCGTTTATGTTTACTTTGAAATGTTTTTGACCGTGAAATCTATGTAACCGATCTATATTCAACATTATTATAACAAGCTTTTATAATCCCATCTGTGCGAACTTAATTAAAATGTAAAATTAGAATATAATAGTAATTAAAGGTAAATTAAAGTCAAAAATCAAAGTTAAAAATAATGTTAAATGTTAAAATGTAAACTAATACTAAAATAATTTTAAATCTTATATATATGTGCATAAATAAATGTTTGTATGTTAATTACTGGCAGTGGCTTATTTTATTTATTTTTTAATGTTGAAATCTAATTAGATAAGATCTTATATTATTTAATCTCTGCTATTCCACTGAGCTAGTGACATGGGCTAACGACCGGAATCAAAATTTAAAAAAAAAAAAAAATTTTTTTTTTTTGACTTACGTATCTGCCTACTTTATAAATTTTTCTAGGTTCAAATGCCTAGATGGCGCCCCGTAGTGCAGTTTATGTTAAGCGCTTTCTCCGGATCGTTACAATATATATTAGCCACAATTTCGTATATATATATTGTAATAGAAACGTATATGCTACACATTAAAAGAGGAAATTAATGTAATAGTACTAATGTAATAGTATGCCTTAACTACATATGAAAAGATACACTTGCCTTAAACGTAATAAAAATGTAATAGAATATAGTATCTAAATAAAGAAAGATGAAATCGTCCCAATCATTAAGTGGCAAAATGTAATGGAATGCTTGTCCATAACCACTAACCAATTAATTAATCGAGCTCACATATGGCAATAATATACCTCGCAACCACCAATCAAATAACGAAGTCGTATGTTGCAAGGTGCCAACATATAATGGAACCTCCAGTTGCCCTAATGATTGATAGCCACAAATGTGATAAAACCTTCAATTGGGATACCACATGTAATACAACGTGGTATATGTACAAATATAAATGAAATCACTCCAATAATTGTGAATTAATTAAAATGGACAATCTATTTCCACCATCATGTATCTCAGGTTTTGATCAATTTTTGTTCAAGAATAAATATAATAAAATATAACTAATTCCAACCAATAAATATAAAATATAATGAATTAGGTTATGATGTTTAACTTTATTTGAACAAATTACTAATTTAGAAAGAAATGGTTAATAAATTATCTACACTACAGAAAATATATTACACATGAGTGAATGTGCTTTAATCACTACTTATCTTGTTACTTCAGCTAGCTATATACAAAATAAACCTAGATACTACAGAGCATTGATTAAGGCGTGTTAACTTGTTAATTCTCAGGGTTAACTTAACTAACAATTTGATTGTTTACTAAATATAGATTGGAACAAAGGGAATTTTGTTGAATCCAATATATATATTCACAAACAAGTTTATGTGTGATTTAATATTTCAATTAATGATGGCTTATATAATAATTAACTAATACACAATATTACCATTTATTTGATGGATGAATTTGTCAACCAACTAATAATTGCTGTACTAAAAAGAGAAAAGACAGATATTAATAAATTTTAAATAAAAACTCAAAGTCACTTTTTTATATAAAACAAATGATGTAAGCTTTATTCCAAGATTGTGATTTGATATTTTGAAATGCATAAATATATATGTGAAAAACACAAAACTGATTTGCTTTTCAAATGTTCAATTTTTTAAAATATAAATCAAATAAAAGATTTATTGATAATAAACATAACTTGCAGTTTATATTTTACATAGGAATTGTATAAAACTGTTGTAAAAATAAATCAATCAATCAATAAATAAATTAATTTGTAGTAGCTTGTTAAATTAATAATTTAGGTTATAGATATATTTCTTTAAAGCTGGATCATCATATAAGATGATACAAAAAAAAAAAAAACAATGTAAAAAGTTCCTTTTCACTATGCTATAAGGATTTATTCTACTTTACTTATTTTGAATCACAGGGCTTCCTATTAATATAAGGCTTATATCCTAGCGTGCAAAGTTAAACATTTACTTTATAACTTTATTAACTCAAGGCTTTATTAAATGCCTAGCACAAAATATATATAAATGTCATGTCATAGGAGCCTTTATGTATAGGCAAAACATATGTAAAAGACAACTTCTACATAACGGACATGTGGGGATATTAATCTATAACTTTAATATTCATTACTATGACCTGATCCCTGCCTTTTAAAATACATCTAACAATACAATTAAAATAATTGAAGAGTTAAGACAATTATTAAATGATGATAAAATTTGTAAATACGAGTCTATAGGAATTTATATATTTATATACAACTCCTATGCAGTTAAGTGTAGTTTATTGTTTTCCAATCTAAATTGATACATGACATTTATTGTTTAATAAATATATGTGTGTGTGGAAAACATGAATCAAATACAATATTAATATATATAATATTATTACAATTGCTATTTTAACTTGGCATTTAACAATATATTTGCGCAATTTGACATAAAAAAAAAAATTTCTGACAAAGTCAAAAAAAATTAATATATATATATATTGTAACAGTCAAGTTTGTACATTCACGTAACAGAATTCAGAATCCAAGCAAAAGAGACCGAAGCTGACCAGACTATGACTGTGACATCCCAAGTCCGACCACACTTCAACTTGTAAGCCAGGATTCCAAGACTCAAGACCCTACGAATGACCACCTTGAAATTACACATAGTATACCTCTTTCCACATGGCCAACATAGGTCATGGAGAAGCAATAAGACTCTGATAATTAAAGAGAGGTTCTTAATTGACTAAAATATATCACTAATCTAATTTAAATTAATGCATAGTTTTCACATATATAGGCTATAAATAGTAATTAGAATTGGATTGAATTAGATCAATAACGAAACAGAGAATGAAATACATTAAATTAATTATATATTTATTTACAACTCATATATATATATATCACTTATTTACAATAGCATTCAGCGGAGAATGTACGCAAACATTTGGTAATTCAAAATCACTTTACATAAGTAATCATTAAATTTCATAGAGGGGTTTAACATATGCCCATCTTATGAATTGTTTACAATTGATACCTAATTATCACTACGTTATGTCTATAACTCTAGTTAAGCCAAATCCTATTACATTTGTGGCTGGTATATAAATAATTATATTAAACTTTGATCATGAATTCATTTACTGAAATATACAATATGACTTAATAACGAGCGCATAAACCAGCTCAAGTAATGATCGATCGAACATGGCTTTCGAGAGAAAATTTCAGAATGCTGAAAGTGTTATGTTAATTAAGGTGAGAGAGTTGGCTGCATAAGATTTTACCAATGCGCTATGGCACAGGTAGACAATAATAAGAAAAGTCGCTCTGTGGATGGATGAAATAACTTCAGGGTTCTTGCGACAAACGCCGGTACCCTGTAACCGATCGCAATGCTGCGTGAAAAGGAACATTGTGTTCAGGAATGGTGGGGGACTTAGTGCTAACCTGGCCTTGGCTCAGGCTTCGCTACTGCTCTACCCTATAAAAGAAGATGTGCTGGCAATGCCGTGGCTCCATCTTGAGATACGTATATTACGTATAGCAGCAAAACGAGAATAATTTTATAAAATAATATATCACATCCGCCAAGCAAAGAATAGTATATTTCATACTATGAAATACGAGTTAATAGCATATTAGCTCTATCAAATTGGGACCAACTCTTGTGTAGCCTGGTAATAAACGTCTATGCTACAAAAGGGAATATTACTACATCTGTACTTTGACATGCTCGATCTATTAAGTTACTTATAGATAATAAATATTTAAGAAGAAAAAGTATATTTCTATGGACTTAAGAATTTAAATGTCAAATATACTTATAAATACGATCAAGGCTAAATTTAATTCTAAATAAAACTATAAGGTTAAGTTTTTAACTGGTTGATTAAAAGAGCCACATTTCACATATTAAATCATTTAAATAATAAAAAAAATAGGATTTCAAAACAGCGCAGAAAGTTGACGCTATAAACAAATTACGCGAAGATTTTCACATAATATCTTCTTAAAAACATGAAATTAAGTGCCTCCTGTTTCGAAATGTTGGCATATAAAATATAATAAGCATTTAAAATAAGCAAAGAAATATAGACACAACCGAAGTGATTTAACTTTAAACTAAATAATTTACTTTGAAGTAAATGGAAAATATAAATAAGTCAGATTATTTAACACATTAAATTTTGATAGCAATTGACATATTTAAAATATTAATTAAATGGATTTAAGTTTTGGTTACATATTAGTTTTATAATTATTTTAAAAAGAGAGTTAGCTAACTTATATAGATATATTTACATAAAGAATTACACAGAATTACACAGAGCTCTGCGGTTTGAAAAATAAAATAATACCGGTTTTATTTATCTGGACTGCAAGTTCTTGCTGTAGGTTTGGTGAGTTTTACTGGGCGGCTGGTAGCATCATCTTTCCCATTCCGCATGATGGTGGTTTAGGCATTTCGACGAGAGAAACCCCGTTCTCCCGCGGAGTAACAGCAACAAGATGCCCGCTTTTAGCTGGACATGTTAAACATTAACAATTGTGAATACTGGCTGCAATTCTCACTAACAATATGGCTGTCCTTTCTTGTTAAAAATACAGAGTATTTATATTTTTTCCTTATCGGAATCTATCGCCTCAAGACTCACTAAACTCAGGAATTTAATTAAATATTTTTCAATTTTACAATCCAGATTTTTAAAATCTTAGATAACTTATGTTAGAAACATTCCATAAGCTATTATTATAATTAAGATTTTTCGTTGCAAACAATTGTCCAATTTAGATTTTAAAATAACTTACTCTTATCTAAGGAGATTTTAATTAGTAAATTTTGAACTAGTTTTACTTTTTACGAATTCCAGGTGTGGTCGTTAATGACACTTGTTTACAACCAGAAAACTTTTTAATTACTTGACCAGCTTTTATTTTTATCTTACATTAAAGACAACCTTTTAACATTTTTTTAAAACAAAAACATTTTTAACATATTTATTTAAAATAATTTACAAACATATTTTGATATAGCTTTTAAATATATTTTCGAGAAACTTTTCCCTGAAATATATTTAAAACAAGAAATCTTTTAACAATTTTTAAAGAAACATTTAATAGTATTTTTAGATAATGGCTTTTACATATTTTAAATCATGTCTTTCTTCTATATAGCACAGATTATATATCCACATACGAAATTACAATATTAAACAACAAAATTAATAATTTACTCTTAACTTAAATAACATAATAAACATTTTTAGAAATATTAAATAACTTTAGTACGCTATAATTTTACTAATCCTATCTAATTATAGCGTTGGTTCGCACACAAATATATAATACTGTTTATACAGACATGAACGAATTTTAAATTTATTAACATTTAAATAGGTTCGAACTTAACACAGATGAGAGTGTCATCAGGTTTGATGGTGAAACGATAGGGGCTTGGAAAGTTACCGTTTCAATATTAAAAATTGACTTTCATTATTATCAGTAAGTCTAAATATTCAAAAAGAAAATTATAAGTTTGTCTTAGATATCCCATATGTATATACTCTTGTAAAGAAAAATTTTCAAATGTTATAAAATAATAATAATAAATGAATAAAAACAAAAAAAAAATGACCAAATTTTAGTTATCCCATTTAATTTTCTTTACTATCACTTCATTTCACAGTTCACTAATTATTTCAGGCATTTTTCTTTTGTTTTGTCCATCCCAAGGTAGATTGAAATAACTTTAGAATATGTATACATATTAACAACGCGTGAATTTATAGATTTTTTTTTTGTTGAAGCAATCCATTCCAGACATTCTCTTTATATTCAGCTGAATTGGCTATTACGTTTAGGATCATTAAAAGAAACTTAAAAGTTAATATATATATAACTATTTTTCTGAGGTTTGTTTACAAATGCAGGTTTGGTTTTAAGCTGCATATTTCACTGGACTCCAATAGTGAAATAAGATAGGCAAAAGGTCTGAAATTGCCTTGGATAGTCAAGTTCACTTAGCCAATCATTTTGATGTTATCTTGGTCCAGGAATTATTATGTTGATATCCAAAAGAAGAATTTGTGGAATAGACAAAATAAAGTTATGACTTCTTTCTTTTTCTGTTTTATGGTGATTATTTTCTGTGTTTTCATAATAATCCTTGTCCTATTGTTACAACTCAAGCGCTAACTTAAAAATGTTTAATACTGCATATTGTTGATTTTATTTTATTTTTTAAAACACCAAAACAAAAATGATATCAATAAAAAAAAATATTACATTGAAAAATTTATTTTTGTAATCTATAAAATAAATAAATTAATAAACAACAAAAATAATAATATTACATCTTTTATAATTTCCAAAAATAAAAATATAATACTGTTGATTATTATTTATATACATACACACTCATGAATTTATATATATCTATTGCTATTAAAATCTCACCATCACAAAACGAAGCACATATCACAATAAATAAATAAAACCAAATAACAATAAAAACCATTAACAACAATAACAATCTATATACAAATCCTTAAGTTAAAACCAAATCAAAGACTTTTTTTTAAAACCTAAATGGCACTTCAAAAGAAAGAGTGGATTTTTCCATCCTGTACTATATATATATATCCATATTTACATGTTTTCTTTAATGTAGATCAAATGATTGCAAATTTATTCCCTATAGTTGTAAAGATACTCACTTTTGTTATTATGTTTTGAGAGTTTACTTAATGCAAAATAAATTAAATTGGAATAATTTACTAAAACTTCACTGAATTTGAGAAATAAGTAGTATTAATTTAAACTTATATGCTTTAATGTGTTTATCTGAGCAAAAAGAGAGAGCATGATTTTATCTTTTTGACTCAATATTGTATTTAAATATCTTCCTTAACATATTTTTTTTTATAACAGTATTAATGTGCAGTAATATTTCTATGGCTTAGCTAAGTTTTATATTTCTTAATAAATTTTTTGGATGTAACCCTCTATCACAATTTTTTTTATCCAGATTCTAAAACTTTTGTGCTACAATTCTCACTAAAAGGCTTATTCAGCCTCCTTTTTATTAAACAATATCTCATTTCCAGATTTAAATTTAAATTTAATCATACATTTCCCATTGTAAGAAATATAAAATATGCATATTCAACTTAAGATTTTATTTATTCATAAGCAATTAGTTAGCCTCAAAGCAAGCATGGGTAAAATTTTAATCCAGCCAGTGTCTGCATTTGCATACTCTCAAAATAAATAATATGGACTAATTCATTGGCTTTTTTATTTGATGATAAATATATAATGTGTTAAAAAATGTATCAGCATTGGTTTTACACAAATAAATATATACTCAGAGCATGGCATTCTGAGAAATTTGGTTATTTAATTGATTTATATCAGTTCTCATTCTGATGAAAGGATAATGGAATTTAATTAGAAATACAAAATGCTTTTAACAAAACAAACAATATTTTAAAAGTAATTAAAGATTTTAATGCTAAAATTGGAAAATGTTTAAAATATAAAAGCACTATGGATATGTTCAGCTATGGAGCTAGAAATGAAAGAGGACAAGATAATTTTGTGTATAAAAAAATCTGTGTACTGTGATTTTTAAAATTTAAAGCAGAAGTGGACAAGGAAGTATTCAAATAAAAGTGCAACTAAGTTGAATTATATTTTGATAAAAAAAAATTCAAGTACTGCAATGTAGTCAATAGATTCATTACAAAAAGTGATTGCAAGATATGTGTTAATGCAAAGCTAAAAAGAGAGAAGTTATTGAGATAGTCAATATTAGCAATTGGAATCATTAATCCACTTAAATATTTTAAAGTGAAGTTAGAATTTGAAAATCATTTATAAATAAAACAGACTTCAATGAAATCAATAAAAAAGTAATTGCTATTCTAGTAAAATCTGTTATACAAGTAATCAGTAGGAAAAAAAATCAGCATTTACCTAATAAATTTTTACCTAAGACAAGACAATCTGAGAAGAAAACAGAAAAATAGTTTTAAATGATACATTTGGAAGAATTGAATATCTGGAATTTTGAACAATGGTATGAAAAAGAAGTAATGCTAATATTAAAAAAAGGCTAATGGTTTTATTTTTCGGGAATTCATATGACGTTCAAGTGTCAGAACTGCTAGTGCCAGAATTGGTGTTCGGACCTCTTGATCCCAAGTCAGATATTCTACCAACTACACCAAACCATGCAAGTGAAGACATATAACTAAATTTGTAAAGATAGTTATAAAAAAAAAAAAAATCTCAAAAAAGATGCTATTGCTAAAAAGTAAATTGTCATCACAAAATACATGAAGAGAACTATAAAAAACTATATAGTTATAAAGAACAAGAAATACTTATATAAAGCTATAAACTTAGTACATGTGCCTTGAGTGCTTAATTTATTACAAGAGAGACCTCTTCAAATTTAAATGCAAGATTCAACTTTATAAAGATAAGATTTAATATTTACAACTTTAAATTGATTCAAAATATTTCTAAAAGAACAAGAAAGTAAAGTAGTTCTTACAATTACAGTAACATTTCTTAAAATTCTAAATATTTTAAATGAATTGGGACATGCAATTGAAATCTATGATGAATAGAAAAGCTTCAGATAATGTGGAATTATTATTGATAACTTAAAGAATTAGATAAAGGAATAAATTGTTGATAAATCTATATTACATATATGTAAATAACAGAGATGTATAAGATGATTGGCAAAATGCACTGGGATATTGATATTTAAGCAAAGGTGATCAAGAATATATGAAAAAATACAGACTTATCAGTCTTTTATCAGTTCTATATCTTTATTAAGCTCATTATAAGTTGTCTGCAAGTAATGCTGAACTTAACCTAATCAAGAGAACAAGTTGGATTTAAAATTAGATACAAGACATAGATCACATTCAAGTATTTAAAAAGTGATTGATTGGAATTATTAATATTGGATTTGTATATTATGAAAATATATTTGACTCTATAAACTTTTCTATAGTAAATGAGGCTTTGGATCATTAAGATAGCTTTAGAAAATTGTCAAATTCTAAAGAACATTTATCAAAATATAAACAGACACAATTAGATTATAAGTGTGACACTGAGAAGATTGACAGTGATGGAGGTGTTTGATAGAGAAATTTTATATTCTCAAAGCATTTTGCAACAGTTTTATAAGAAGTATTTTGAGGGTTAAAATGGGAAGCTAAAAGAATAAAAGTAAGTACAAATTATTTAATTCATGTAGATTTTGCAGATAATTGTGGTTGCTTTTGCAAATAATATTTCAGAATGTCAGGAAACATTACTAATGCTATAAAAAAGAAACAAAAAGCAGTACTAAATTTTAGTGTTTAAAAAGACTAAGTAATGTTCTGTAAATATTTTTAAAAAAGCATTTGTAATAAATTAGAAATTACCAGCTATGTTTGGTAAGATTATTGATATAGACAGAAACATAAATGTGTTTATCAGTGATTACATATGGATTTGGGACTTCATTGCTTTATAAATGAATATTATAAAGACTTCAGACTATACAGCAACGCATGAAAAGCTGCGTGTTGGGAATAAGAAAGAATCAAAAACCGAATACATAGCTATAAAATAAGCATTACTGTAAAAAGCTCAAATGAAGCATTATTGGATATAGTCGTAGAAAATATAATAATACATGAAGAATAGAAGTCTTAAACTGAATCTCAAAAAATTGTAAAAAAATCTAGAAATAAAGTACATGCAAGATGGATGGATAAACGCTTTTTGAACTATTATAAAAATGAAAACTTATAGATCAGAAAAATGAATCATATTTGAAGAAAGTGTTCAATATCCTGTAGGACAATAATGGTTGATGATGATGATGGTTCTGGTGATATCTTTTTAAATCTATTTTTAATCTGGTTTTATTACAAGTTTTTTAATTTTTGATTTTATTTACGTTTATAGAATAATCTTTGTTTTTGGAAAAAATTGTTAACAAAAAAAAAAAAAGTTTTATATCTAATTTTAAGTATAATGACATGTTCGTTTATTTAGCTAGTATTTTGTTTTTACATTTAAAAAAAAGTTGATCTAAAATAATACTGTAATAAAAAAAATCAATTTATTCTTCGTGTAGATCCAGATTATAGTCATTTTGTAATCTATTTCTATTATAAAAACAACAATATAATTATCCATTTAAAAAAATAAAAGAATGAAAACAAATTGTTTTAAACATATGATTATATATATATTTAAAATTTAAATATATTTTTTATTGTTGCTAATAATGTTGAATTATTACAATTAGTTAGCTAACATAACAAGAACTATTGTTGTCATTAATACATTGATTATTATTATTAAATAGCATTATTGATTGTTAAATGAAAAGAAAAAATATACTTTTTTAACAAAAACGTAAATACAGCAAATAAAATATCCAATTTTAAAATAATAAATTTAAAAGTTTTCACTTTGTAGAAAACTTATAAAAAGTTTTAGCGTTGGCAGACACTCATCAATAAATATGGCCTTTCACTCTCCAGCTTAAAAAAAAGAAAGAAAGAATAAAAATATACAAAATAGATTTGATTGGGTTTTACAAAATAATCAGTGAATCAAAATATGATATCTTGCCTATGCTGTTTTTTAACTTCTGCAACAATTTTTTTTTTTTTCAATTTCAAAATGTTTCATAATTTTAGCTCTTTATTGTTTTCTATTCACAGTAATATCCTTTTAATAAAATCATTCACTTGTAGAGATGTTATCGTAAATGGGCCTACTTTTACTATATTTTTGTATCCGAGATTGGTGAGATCGAACAAAAGACTATAAATCTTTCTCAAGTAAAATAAGATAATTCTCATGACGCAATGATTCAAATAGCAAGAGCAGTAATTTAAAATTTATTTAATGGAAATAATTATATGTACAATATCAGTTAATATGCATATTTGGAATTGAATATACACATACATGGCAAATTACACATCTGCTAAATCTGTTATACATGTATATTTTTCTGTATAATTGTTATAATCCTATACAAGTAATTCTACTTCTAATTTAACTACCTTTACAATTTACATGACTAGTTGGGATTATTAAACCATACTAAGGCCAGGATGATCTGTAGAGGCATTATACATCCCATTATCTACAGAAAATTCTCTAGGATATGCCATACAAAAGCATCTCCTACTGCTTGTCTTGATCCATCTGCTTTGCAATGAAAGTCTGAATAATCTTGCAGATAGTTTTCTCTATTCCTTGTATATTGACTTGTCTTCATTATTTTTTTTCTGAAATACAATAGTTATAACATGGTTGATGTTACTCTAAATTTTATTTGCCTTAATTAGGTCAATTTCAATCAGCATAAGAATTACTTTGTAAAAATATAGTTCTCATTTATTTCAAAACCTATTAGCTATTTTTAATTTGCTTCAGAATCTTTCATTTATAACTTGTTTACATTTTTTATTAATAAAATTAGCATCTCTAATATTCATTCAATAATATTATATTTATCTAATTTTTTTATATGTTTGTTATTTCACCATTAATAATTTAGTCATATTGTACTAATACACATCATTTCATATTCCAGAAAAGATTGATATATTTTCTTTAAATATATATATATATAGTCATCCAACCTTTCCAGAGACTATTGGTTTTTTTTCATTCTCCTTAATTTGATTGCCTGCTATGTTGGTCTTTCAGTTTATCCACAAAATGGTGTTCTTGTGAAGTTCATTTTTTGTTATATTGTTTATCTTCAACATTTTTCTACTCTATAGGGTACTTTATTTCATCTGCTTTCATATCGACTTCATCTTGATATTTATGTAAATATTTTACATGATCTTTGCAGTTATTTCTGATCTATAGTAAAAAGAATTCCCTCAGTTTGCTGTCAGAAACAGTATAAATGTCATCAGTATGACATTTATACTATGTTTTCAAGATGCTTTGTAATTATTTATTTGGATACTCTAGCCATAATTATTCCTGGCACCCATTTTTTAGTAAAGTAGTGTCACATCCAGACTTTTTCATCTATTGCAATTTTAACTTCTTTACCATTTTGTTTTACTATGGTATGTTTATTGGGAATTAACATTGATAGTTTAATTCTCAATTTTCTTCCTATCATCCATTCATCTGGAGATTTTCCTATACACATTCATGTTATTGTGTACTGTTGTAATAGAGCATTCTTTACAGCTTTTTAAATTTTAACACCATCCATTTTTTAAGCATTCTTTTAAATTGTTGAATGAAATTCTTTGCTAACTCATTCAATTCTAGATGAAAATACATTTTCACTCAAAATATGCTTTCACTTTCCATCTAATATTATTAATTTTGATAATACAACATCTGATAAAATTTTGTTCTGTTTTTTATTGGTGTCATCAGTATTTCTATATTTAATAATATGGTACTATGCCATTTAAAATATTCATCAACAAATATCTATATGGTCCATGTTAACATTTTGCAGCAGTGTTATACTTTTTTGAGGAAGGATATAGTTTGATTGACAGGTTATATATTTTTAAACATTTCTCTATGTCATTCATGATATTTAGTCACTAGATGTCATTGAATCAATGTTTTGGCACAGACAACACTTAGGTGCCCCTGTGAAGTAGTTCTAAAACTTTTTGTCTGCTTTTGGTTGGTACTACTACTTTTTTTTTTATTAGTATGCAATTTTTACTTATAATTAATTTCTCTCTGTTTGTCTACAATGCTGGAACTAAGCACTGTGGCTCTTGATTTGGCTAGCCTTTCTAGATCCAATTAAGTAACACATGATAGCCTTGTCTTCATTTATCCATCTTGATTTTGTTTTATTGTTTAGCATCTCAGACTTTAGCAAATCAATATAATTTATTTTGACATGTTATTATGTGGTTCTTCCTTATCAAGGTTTTAGGACAATGCATCACTATGTTTAATCTCTTTGCTCTTTAGCTAAGCATATGAAGGTTTAACTGGTCTGGTACTATTTTGGCAACTCACTATAATTCTTAATAGAGGCTTAGGATCAGTCACTAATTGAAATGATCAATTAAAAAGTTACTGATAAAACTTTTTCAGGCTGAATATTATTACTATGACTTCTTTTTTTTTGATCTGGTTGTATTTTTTCAGCCTTTGATAACATTTGTGTCATGTACACAATAGCTGGAATGGCAAATAACTGTCCCATACTCTAAAGCACCAATTGTTAGGTTGATATCTAGATTATTGTTGAAACGAGTGAGGAGTTTTTCTTTCAAATGTCTCTTTGTGACACTGTGACTAACTCCATTTTTGATTTTTCTTTTTGTATACTGGCTTCACAGCTTGTATTTTATTTTGAAGAAAACTTTTGAAATAATCAAGATCAGCTCCTTTACATTCTTAGATCTAGTTTCATTTTTTGTAGCTACTACCTTTTCTGCAACTGACGACTTCCCATTTCATTTGCACTCCATATGTTTTTTTTTTTTATTTAGTTCAATCCCAAGTTTTTCCAACCTATTGCATACATTCAACAGTCTCTGCCACAATAATTTTTCAGAATTAGATGATATAATGTTTTTTTTAATTCCTGCAGTAGTGCATACATATTTGTTAAAAATATATTTGGGGAGATCACAATTTTGAACAGTAATCTATTGCATTTAAGTAATCAATTATGAGTTGTAATCATCAAGATTTCTGCTGACTTATCACTGATCAGCATTTTGTAGAAGGTGATATTAAGATCAAGCCTAGTGAAGTGACATGCTCTTTGTATTTATATTCAGTACTGGGTATGACCCTTTGTTTTAAACTCTTATGTACACTGAATATGTAATCACTACACATTTGAATATTTGCTTGTGTTTTTACTACTTCAATGAGCACTACCTAATTTATTTTTATTGGTGTAAGTACTCCTTTGGTTATCAGGCTTTTAATTTTTCCTTAACTTTTTATCTTTGTACAAATGGTCTCTTTCTAGGCTTAAAATTACTGAGCAGGTATTCTCCAGATAATCTATCACCATAGGGATTGTTTACCCATTTCATCAGTGAATAGTGTTGGGTATTAAATTTCCCATTTCAGTATTGTTTTTTTACAGAATTTATGTGGCTTCTAACAACTTGAAAACATTCTCTACCTATTATTGAATTTTTTTATTATTATATATAACAGTATATTATTTATGTTTTTTTATACTTTTAACTACTACTTGAACCTACCAATTATTTTAAGCATATGTCCACTCATATCTTATGCTTTCATTATTGTCTTTGTAAGCAATGGACATTCTTATCATAAATATGTATATTTTTTCACAAATTGTTTTATGGGACTTATTCCTTAACATTAACTTTTCTATCAGATTTACTGAGTTTCCAGCTTATATATGCTAGATGACATTGTTTGCCTTTCCAGGATAAGTTTTACATCTGTGGCCTATTTCTGCTCAGCAATAAGACAGTTTTATTCTGTATTTGAGGGACTTTTGAGTATTCAGAACTTTGTTTTATAATTTACAAATCTCCATTTTTATAAATTTCAAGTTCTTTATATTAAGTTCATGCATAATTTCTTTTTGAATTACCTTCTCATATGTCAATGCAAGTTCTGTTAATAATTATTGAGTTTATTATGATATCTTCTACAATTACTGTTCAATCTTTTCAATGCTTTTCCCTTACAAGAAATCTTTGCCTAAGTCTTTAATGGTCATATTATCCTTTTTATTTTTTCACTATTTTATTGCCATATGTTCCTTAACTGCAATCAAGCTATGTGGCAAGTTGGTAAAGATTAAAGTAATTATTTGATAAAAAATCAATTTATCATGTGATACCTCATCAGTTGTTGTTGGTTCACACAATCTACTTAAAATTTTAATAATTCTCTTTCATGAAAAACACAGGAAAATTGCTATTTTCTGTTTATGATTCTATCTGTGTTATGTTAATGTCATTATGCCATGTTTCATAAAACTCAGGGTGATAAACAGTTTGCCCAACTGATGATGATAGCCAATTATTAGTTTGTCAGCTATGCCAATTTTTGATTTTTTTCAAATGCACCAATTGTTGATTTTTGCCAGCTGCAGCAAATTGTTTCAATACTGTGCCAATTGTTGTATCTATGAGTGGGAAGATCAGGGCAAATGAATATAAATCTTTCATAAGTAAAATGAGAAAAACACAAGATACAAATAAGAAAGAAGAGTAATTTAACATTAGTTTAATGTAAACAATTAATTATATATACAATGGAATTCATATTTGGAACTGAATATACATATAATGATAAATTATGCATCTACAAAACTGGGTATTCATCATAACTATCTTTACACATACTCTACTTCTAGTTTAACTATCTTTACCCATTGAGCTTAAGAAAATAAATAAAATGGTCAGAGTAATCTTTAGAAATCCTATATGACTCATTACTTATAGAAGACAATTACCTGGTATACACTATACAAAAGCATCTTCTGCTGCTTCTTTTGATCTGATTACCTTGCCTCCAAACTCTAGATGATGTTGCAGTTGGATCACTATCATGGTATTCTCTATTCTTTTGTATTGGCTTGACTCCATTATCTTTTCTGATGTACAATAGTTATAACAAGGCTGATGTAATTTTAAATTCCATTAGAGTTGATCAACTTTAACTGGCATATTAATTAGTTTGTTAAAATAGTTCTTTCTGGTTTCAAAATCCATATGTACAACTTATTTACATTTTCTATTAACAGTGTTAACTTTTCAAACATTAGTTCAATAATAATATATTTATTCTATTGTATTATTTAATTTTTATATGTATATTATTTCGTTATTAATAACTTAGACATATTGAAAATATTATATATTATTATATTCATATAATATACCATGAAAAATCATGATCAAACTCAACTATAATATGTTTTTTTGGAAAGTCTGTTTTTTATTCAATTTCTCCAAATGCCTCTTCCAATAAATATGACTTTTATAAATAATAGATTCTTAACATTAGCAAGATAAGAAATACATGAATTAATATTATGATCTAGCAATCATATTTTCAGAATATTATAGGATATTCATGAATAAACTTTTTCAGTGTCTTTGTGTTACTGTCATAGATGGTCCACATTTGTCTCCATATAATTATTTAACTGAATAACAGATCTATATATAACTAGTGTTGTATTTTTATATTGGACTATTTCCATCATCTAATATGAGTATTGAATGTCTTAGAAATTTTTTATTTTATTTAAATGTTCCAAATACATTCAACTGTTAGTGATAACACATCAAACAGGTTGTTAGTATATGCACAACTTTTCAAGAGGTATTACTCTCTCCACTTCTTCCTGTGTTGCTGACCTGACCAATGATAGTACTAGCATGGAATTCTAATCTGGACACTTAGATTTTGAGTATTGAAATTTTTAAGATAATGCTCTGACCAACTGAGCCATCCTGCCAAAGGCAACAGTCAGTAGAAATTTCATATACTTATTTATGAGGTTCCTCCTGATTTCTCCACTTTTTCCTAAGAGCAAAGTTGATTAGTGGTTTCCATACATTATGTATAAGCACACTAGGTTGGGTTATGGGATTGTTTGCCATTGTCATGTGAGCAGTTTCATTAAACTTTGTTAAATAATTATATTTTTATTATAAATTCTTATTTTTAACGCTTATTAAACATAATAGTGATACTTTGAAATATATCAATGTCCATGTATGACTCAATCTAAAACTATCAGATAATTAAAATTTGCATTTGTAAGTTGATAAACATCCAAATAAAATATTGCTAAAGGTTCTTCTTTTATCACTAACTAATAAAAACTTAATTCTATTAAACATAATCACTCTTTTATATGACACTCAAAGCATTTAGAATATATATATATATATCATCTTTTAAGTTAGCAAGCATGACATAATCATTAGATTAACATAATTCTAGAAGCTAAGAAGATGAAGTTCTCATTTATGATTATAATTGCTTACAATTAAAATCTCTACTATCTACCTACATTACAACATGATGTTTACTTAATCAAACTATGTTTAAACTATTTTAAAAATCATCCATGAAAATGAAAAAAATTGGAATCAATAGAAATCCCAAATTACCATAAAAACTTACTAGAACTAATAGTACTTATTTTATGCCATCTTATAAAAGCTGTCTAATATAAATAAAATTTCATGGAAACTAGTTAATTGCAAATCTTGCCATAAATCTTTTTGATTAAATAAATCAAATTCTTTGACTAAATTGATAAAATCGATATGCAAGAATAATGTTTTTTCTCACTATGCTTTTTTCATTTTCCTGTCAATTAAAACTATGTCTGTAATGCTTTTTAATTCTTTAAATTCACTCTGTACCTCTGCTAAAAGCAACCTTATCAACAAATTTTTTTTAAAGTTCTTTGGTTGTAATTGATGATGATGATTTTTCATGCTAATTATAGTGTTTTTTTATTTGTGTTATTTTTGTAAATTGGAACAATAGATGCGTTATTAATACCTGGTGAATCAACATCATAGGTCCATATCTTTCTAAGCAAATTTAAATAGTTTTGAGTCTTACATAGTGCACCTATTTTAAAATTTCAACAAGTATTTAATTATAACCTACTGTCTTTCTATTTTTAAGATTACAAAGAGCTGTTTTAACTTCAGTAAATGGCATATACTTGTCCAAAGATTAAATAAGTGGTGGGATGAATATCACAGAAGTCATCTGAATTCTTATACAATTATTCAAAAGTGATCAAATTACTTTTTCCATCTGATAAAAGATATAGTTATCATTGTAAGTTTGCTTATTCCTTTGTGACTTTATAAATCAATAAATATTGTACTAATCTTGAAAAATCTTGCATGATTTTTTTTATTTTTATTTTGTATAGATTTTTACTAGCATATACACTTTTCTTTTATTTGTTTTAAAATCGTAATTTGTAATATAAAAATGGTTGGAAAAATTATATTGTAATTGTTTTTGAATGTTACAAAAAGTCAAAAAGAAGGTAACACTGATTAAAAGATTACAAAGTTGGAACATTTTTTAAACAAAAAGTATAGTTTTTGGTAAAACAAGATAAAATTTGATTTTGAAAATATATTTTAAATTAATTAAATTGCATTTGTAACCATATATTTAATTTTTCATTTGAATAATGACAAATTAGATCAGTTGTAATAATAAATTTGATAAACTTTTAGAATTTCACTTTAAATAGTACAGCAAGGAAATATTACTGAGTATGATAAACTTTCACTATAAAATTGATAACCTTTTAGGATGTCAGTTTAAATATATATAACATATGAAAAAATAAATTTCAAAAGACCACGGGTATTAACCATTTTCCTTTAAGTATATTTTCATATGATAAAGTAAGATGCATATTAAGAGAAATGAAGAGATATTAGTTTTTGGTAATCAAGATAAAATTTTATTGAATAAATGTACTTTAAATGACCTAAACCTCATTTGAACTATGTATTTAATTTCTCATTTGTATATATTATAATGATATTAAAATTTTATAGCCATTTTAAAAATTATTACTTGAAAAAAATATTTTTTTTTTTAAATTTATTTACTGTTTTTAATAAAAGTTATATTTTTTGTTATACTGCTGTTGATAATTATTTTGTGTAATTATTATATAAATATATTTTAATTCTCAAATTTTCAATAATACAAGGTGACAGCTAGAGAATTGGAGAGAATTAGGGAGTAAAATTTTTATTTGCTATTCAATGCATTGAAAATAGAATACATAAATATATTTTAATTATCAAATTTTCTACTATCATGAGAATACAGCTAGAGTTTGAAAGTGAAATCTGTAAATATATTTTAATTAACAAACTTTCTAATAACAGCAATGGGACAGCTAGAGAAATTGGGAAAAATAATGAGACAAATTTCTATTTGGTATTCAATATATCAAAAATCAAAAATGGGGAATTTAAATAATAAAACATTAAAAAATTTCTATTGCTGTAAATATATCATTATTATATATATATAAATTAGAAATATATTTTAATAATCAATCTTTTTTTATTATTATTCTACTAATGCATGAAAATCCATGAGTTGGCTTTACTCACATTAGTAAAATAAAACAATGTAATGTAGTTGAAAATTAAAATATATTTAAAGAATATTTACATGAAATAATAATACATGAGTTATCAACAATAGTTAAAAATAAAGGTACTGTTTTATTAACTGGGACCTGTCCACTTGATGGCCTTATTTCTATGCAAAAGCAAAGAAATATGCCATTTACATGGCTGCTCACCCAACTTACAGCCTGCTTTGTGTGACACACTTTATCTGAATGCTCACAGTTCAAAGTTTGCTACAGTATCATGTGAGGCTGGCTGAACTATAAAATATATAGGTTACATATAAAGTATTTAAGATAGTTTAATTTTAAAACTAAATCCCATTAAAATTGAGTATTTAGTCACAAGTAATATAATATAAATGAATAATTTATTATAAAAAAATCAGATATAAATTAAATTTAATTTAAATATGAAAGAAAATTATTTTGTATATTTCATTTGTTATGACAGGTTATTTATATATATTTTGTATGTTACAACTCTAAGAAAATTTGTTGAACAGTCAAAATTGTCAGCTACTTTTTAAAGTATGAAATAACAAAGTATTGCATTCACATTAGTAAAATGCTTAGAAGAGTATATTGTTATTGTTTATTAATACTAATATAATTATCATGTAAAAGAATGCAATACAACAGAGTTGTGATATCCATCATATTTTATTCAAAGCCCTTTTCGTACATCATTTGTTATGGCTAATGGCAATACTTTTTATAGTATAAACATATAAATTAAGATTATAGTATCAACAAAAATTAAAAAAAAACCCCAATAATAATAGTTATTAATGCAAAAATGAGGGTTCATTTTTATATATATTGATTCTATATGTGCTCAATCATTCACATTCACTCAAAAAATACAAAAATAAAAAGCTTATTTTATTTTTTAAATAAAATAAACAATGAAGTATTAGATTTTATTCACAATTTAACATGCTCTATATTATCCTTTTTTTTCAATAACTTTTTTAGTTCTATGGAAACATAATAGTAGTCGTGTTATCAATAAACTACAGCTTCTGGTTGTTTAAATGTTTTTATGTCTTGTACCAACTTCAGAATCCATACAGATTCTATATTCTATTCAGAATCTATGTTTTAGATTCTCAGATAAACTTTTCAAACTTTAAGCTCTTCGACATGAGTATGTTTTACATTTTTTTTATCATTACTAAATTAATATCTTTCATTTTATCTAGATACTTTATGAATTTTTTTAATTTTTTAAAAACTTCTAATTATATGCTTATAAATCATTCTATTACATAAAATAGTTTACCATTTCAGACTTTTGGGAAGATAAAAAGGCAAGATTAAAATATATAGGCTTTCAGCATAATCCCAAGAAATATTAATAAACATAATCAAGTACAGTATTTTGAAATGAAAAAATAGTTGTTGCTGTATTGTAAAAATTTACAAATTTTAATATTTTTTAATTATTTACATTTTTTTTTTTTTTGGATAGCATATCATTGAAGAAGTCTTTATTGATATAATGCATATTCAAGATTGATTGCACATTGATATAATAGAATTATAATATTATTTTTTAAATACCTAATTATTTTCAAAGTTTTAAATTAACAAGATCTAATGTCAATGATCAGAAAATCTGAGTCTCCTTTGCAGGTTTGATTAATCTATCATTTTTAAGTCTTATTAGTTGTTCAAATTTTAATTCCCTAAAATGCTTATAATGCTTTATATTCATTTTATTATAGTTCCATATTTTCTTTATGTCAAATCATTACCAGTCAGTTATCTTTTTTTGAGTAGAACCAAGAATAGCTTGTCTGCAAATGATGAACCAATTTTGTTATAGATACTTAAGCATACTTAACATAAGTCATATATAAAAATATATTTGAGTATGTATGTATTAACCATTCAACACTTATATATTGTAATGATCCTGTTGCATCATGGACCTTTTGGTCATTTGTGATCCCATTGTTTAAAATTTTTTTATATTTATCATTTTTATTATTATACATTATTATTTATTAGCATTTTATTATTTTACTCATATGGTTTTATTTACTAATGTTTTAATATTTACATTATATGATCGGTTTTCTTATTTAATGTCTCTGGGATCAGATCACCCATTCAAGCAGAGGGTAGAATATCATTTATAGATTAACCATGAATGATACCTATGGCCAGGTCAAAGCTACACAAATGGACATTCCCCCATACTGCTGGGCCAAAACATGCCATCCAAAGCAACTTATTTGTTTTGAGAACAAGTATTAGGCACCATCCAGCCATATATTATATATAGCCAGCATGCCCAGGTGGTTGGCACATGAACCCAGTGCTTGAAATATACTCAGGCTAACTCACAGTTTAATCAGGGATCCAGTGCAGTACTAATTAACACATGGAAATATTTCTAATTTTTAAATTACTGGTGATGCAGTTAAAAGAGAGATATAGTATAGACCAAGCAATATTTTAAGCAAACATTTATTTATTCACACGCATACATATTTAAATAAATATAACAGAACAATTTAACACAAAAGAATAAATATGTATACATTAATTGTTAAAAGTTTCAATATTACTAATGTCCTTCATTATAGTCATTTAATTAAAAATATATGTCTAGACAGTTTACGATTGAAAAAGTATATTTACTTAGAGTTTTTTATTTAGTTAAAATGACACATTTCCATTGGTTTTGACTTCCAACTGGTTGGTTTTTTGGTCTCCAGCAATGGTTTCATAGGTTTCCTTTTCTACTTCTGATAGACAATGGGGGAGGGAAAGTATGCAGCAGCATCTACATTATGAATGAGGCATTGATTACAGATGAGAGCAGTTGATGGAGCTGAGGGATGGGGCATAAAGCCCAGCTGAACTCCAAAGGTTTCCTACAATGCTTGTTGTTACTTCTGTGGCTTCTACATTTATATTTTTTCACAGCAGTAAGAACTAGTGATCTAGAAAAACTCTGCAGTTACTGACAATGCTGCAACTAAATACTTCTGCTAAAAAAACTGCAAATTGCAAACTGGAACTTGAATGAAACTGGAAACAACGGATAAACTGCCCGTTTTTATACCTAACTCTCCCATTGCTTATTTTTTTTATCATAATTTTAATTTGGTTTAATTAATCTAATCTTTTTACTAGATTCATCTACTATCTTATCACATTCATGCTGATAAAATAGTTTACAAGAGTTTTCTTTTTAGTAATTAATACTATTGTCACTTTTATTTTAAAACATTTCACATTTATTTATTCCTTTAACATTTATTTTTTTTTTAAAAAAATTAATTTATAAAAAGAAGAAAGTGGGTTTTAAATCTTTGTCTGTCATGATTTTTTCCCCATCCTATTCTTAATAAACAGTTTTATTCTAAAAGAAAATGGTGCAATCTTTTATTTTGATTCATTTTTGCAAATCTACTTTTTTTTTCAAACTATTTTTTATTTCTCTTTTTTTATAATTTGTTTATTTATTTCAAATTATAAAATATGTAACACAGACATATGTGTGTTTTTACAACATATATTTTGCAATCGTTACAATATATATAGAGAGAAAGACACTTAAACAAGTTCTGTTATTTCCTAGATGGCATGGTCACAACTTGCTCATCCAGTTCTAATTGGTTATAACCTTAATGGCATGATAGTTGAAAAATTTATCTAGATTATTATATGGAAATGTCTGTACCGAGTAACATGGCAAATCTAAATTTGACAATTTACCATGAATAATGATTATTTTTAAAGAATTTTTAAGAGTAGGATCTATGTTTTATAACAGTTTGTTATTTTAACTTTGAAATTTACTAATTTTTGTTGTCTTAAACAATGTTGCATTTGGAAACCTAGCTGTAATATAATATGTGAAATACTCTTGTTATAAATATAGATTCATCCATGCTTTTTATAGTAATTTTTTATGTAAAGAAAGTGTTCATGATAATCATTTCATGTATTTAACAAATAACAAATATGCAATAACAATAGACCATTCAAATTCATATAATCATTTCCCTTATTTATGATAATGTTGAACCAAAATATACTGTTTATATCAATATATAATTAAGGTTTTAAGAAGAAAAATTCAATGTTTTATTGGTAATGATCAATAACATTATTTTTCAAAAAAATAAAAAAAAATCTTTCTCTCAACTTATGAATATAATGTTAGAGTACATTTATTAATAAAATAAATATGGATATTATTAGATAAAACAATTTTTAATATCATTAACTTTTGCTAATATACTTAAAAATTCAAGAATAAAATATACCAAATTAGACTTCACAATAAATTCAACACTATGAAATCATCTTTCATCCAATGAGTTGCTTTACAAAAACTCAAGCATTCTTTTTTTGAAAAGATGAATTTTGTTAAGAGCAGCTACACTGATCTTAACTCATATTTTTTTTTAACTACAAATATTGTCTTATGTTTAATTTAAAGTATTTATTTGTATTTTTTAAAAAAATGAAATAATCATTTTTATTACTGCCACTAAATTATGTCTTAATACACTAAAATGCAGGAAATGGGGAAGCTAAGTACAAATTGTAGTATTAATTGGCTGAGCACTTTCAAGAAGTTTTATCTTCTCATAATCATAGCAAATGGGTTGTGTGATCATGGTAGAATGTGTATGTGACAAGTATTTAAATATATGGAAAGTGGATTAGAAAGTTCATTTTTGGAGACGGCAAAGCATGCTTCCTTTTAGTTTATAGTGTAAGTGTTGTTAGTTATAAGCCATGCTTATTTGATTTTATATTTAGATTAGTGGTTCTATGTGTGCGATGGAAGCAGAAGATGGTTCAAACAGATAGTCAGTGGACCTTTGGTGTTCTAAAAAGATGGAATTGTATTTGGGTTTATTAAGAGCTCTTTTGTATAAGTAACAGTACAGAGACACACAAGTGGAGAGAAATGCACAGGATTTACTATAGTATATTGCACTGCAAATGGTTTTACAGCATGGGATCTTGTACACTGTGTGAGGAGTCTGATCAGAGAGTAGGCAGTCTTTTGAATTATTAATTAATCTATAGGTTAAGAGAAGGGTATGAAAACTTAGCTTGCAAAATGAGAGATTTTAATAAAAGTTTTAGTAAGGGAATGGATGTGTAGAAGTTGAAGCCATGATCTGTCATCTTTGGAAGAGTTGGTAAAATTTTTTACTTTTCTTGTAAGATGGCTGTGTTTGAATCCAACATTAGTGAGGTCTTTTAAATATTGTTCAATGTTAGTTTTGCAAGAGGCTTCAAATTAACATAAGTGATAATTATGAAAAAGAAATGATGAAAGGCCTGCAAATTTTTGTGTGCATGGGGATGTGAAGCCTCTGACTTCCAAAGATTTAATACACATAGTTTAATTTAATTGACTTGCATCTCATTGTACTTAGACATCCAAATATTTAAGTTCATAGTGTGATTCTTCCCAAGTAAAAGTGAACCATAGCATCTGGAGAGCCAATTAAATATTACTGATAAATAATTCAGGTCTGTTGACAAACACATTACCAATGTAGCAGCTA
The DNA here is from genome assembly GCA_028023455.1 of Epiperipatus broadwayi. NCBI lineage: Eukaryota > Metazoa > Onychophora > Udeonychophora > Euonychophora > Peripatidae > Epiperipatus > Epiperipatus broadwayi. The sequence continues at coordinate 4,950,471 of JAQFVV010000009.1, read as the reverse complement.
TAAATAAGGTTTGGAGTGATGCTGACATATTTAGGAATGAGTTTATCTTCAAAGTAGTTTAAGTATATGCTAGATAGGATTCCACTGAGCAGTAATTTCATGGGCCAACAATCTGTCATATGAAAATATTTTCCATTGAATGTGGAAACAATATTGGCATCAATCCAGGTAAAAAAATGAGAGATTAAGGTAATGTGTGTCTGTGGATAATTGCTTTTTATGAGTTCAGCATTGACAATATTAATGGAATGTTCCCATTTAATTGAGCCATATAATTTTGTATTCTGGTTTTAGCTTGCAGTGTTCACTGTGAACAATAAAGTTGAAAGAAAACTTGATGGTATAAGACCTGTATCCAATTTAATCCATTTACTCTTCATTGACCATTTTTGTAGTTTGAAATAATGCATACCTCTGAAATCCAACATAAGCCTGAGTGAAGAATTAGGTTTGTTTAGCTTAACATTAGAAAATATTGTACCGGTCAGAAATGTATGCTCATTTAACAAGGTTTAGAATCTAAGCAAAAGTACCCTAAATCCACTCATGCCCAGGATACACAGGTCAGGAGCACTCATGGATTCTGCTCTATTTGCTCTTGTCTAAAACTATAACATTATGAATAACACTTCTGATGATAACAGATGAAATTTTATTCATTCCAGTCCCACAGACACAGCAGAGAGACATGAGATCTACAGGGTAATTATTATAAATAAAGAATATCAAATCTTGGCTTAATCATACACTTCAAGTATAGGAAATGTCTATAAATTTAAATGAATTACAAACAGCTAGCATTGCGAAAGAAACATGAATTATAATGTAGTATCCATCCACAATGACCAACGATAGAACAATCCAGGGATAAATGTCATTTAAGGTAATCAATTATAACTTCTAATAATAGTATTATATATCAGATACTGCAAGTGTAGGAAAATATCTATAAATTTAAATGAATTGCAAACAGCTAGCATTGTGAAAGAAACATGAATTATAATGTAGTATCCATCTACAATGAGCAAGGATAGAACAACCCAGGAATAAATGTCATTTAAGGTAATCGGTTATAACTTCTAAAAATAGTATTATTATAATGAACAAATGAGATTCAATGAGTGAGGTTCAATAAGACACTAACACATGAGTAATTATCAACACATAATAATTTAATGAATGTAAACAATTTAAAGTTACATCAGAAACATAGCACAGATTTCATGCGGTTAATAATTTGTATATAAGCAACTGATTTAGTACATTAATGAGCTACAAATAACAATAGATTAATGCTGTTATTGCTATGACAAGTCAACAGAGGCCATGATCATTACTTTAAAGTAATGATAAAAAAAAAAAAAAAAACATTTATAAATTAACCTCCAAAGAGAGGTTTACTCTTAACATGACAATTAAATAACTTGAGACATTTAAAATTATTTCTTTAGCATTAATTATCATTACTAATTAATTGACAGGAATAGCATTCATTTGCTTAATTAACTGAATACTTTGGCTTAACATCATTTGGGCCTGTACAAATGAGGAAAGGGTTAGCTTAAATAAGCTTTGCAGTGACAATCCTAAAAATATTCTATTAATTATCAAGAGAATGGTTTATGCACATCACTGTGCCACATCTTATAGATAATGAGATTATACATAAAAGAGAACTCACAGTGCTAGTTGCAATGATAGCATTAGAAATGGAGTATATGTCCATTTTTGGACTGAAAAGCTTTATCATATATTAGAGTCGCTTGTATTTATAAAAGCAGTATTCGAAGAAATGAATGGTAAGAATGCTATGGTTCGAACTTGTCAACATTATTTCATGCAGAGCCTTAACAATCTAACATGTCCTGAGGTCAGTGCTACTAAATTTCATTCTTGCATGAATTACATAAAGAAAATCCGGGACCTCCAGAGAATAAGTATGACAAAGCAAAATACGAATTCTTTTAAATGCTATCATGAGTAAGAAATGCGAATATGGCTTAAGTCTTAAATGACTGATATACTAATTCAAACTTTAACTAAAGTAATCATATCATGTGTAACACCATGACAAAATATTAACCCACTCAATGACATATGTATAACCTTGGCTAATTAGGATATCAAATATAAAAGATGGAAAATATTATTTCTTTTATTTAACAAGCCCAAGTATTCCCAAACGATAGTTTACTATAAGCAAGTTAGAATGCTCAATGGCATGAAAGCAAATAAATAATTAATTATTGAAATAGATTAATAATCAGATTTATTTATAGAACATAAAATGCATTTAAAATCAATATCGTGAACAAAAAAATGCTTATCATATCCCATAATAAGATGGTTTTAAATAGCTCGCCACTAAGCATATATTTTTAAATATTCAATCGAGCGAACGGCGTTCAATATGAAATTTTACATTCAACTATTTAAACATCCCAAAATATCGGAATATTGGCTAAAATAATATAAGTTCGCTAGATTGAAACACTAGCATACTAAAATTAAGTCAATAAAAATACATAGTTAAAGTAAGTTTTACCGCAAAAAAATAAATAATTAGAGTGTGAAATTTGAGGTAATGACAGTTTTAAAATATATAATTCTGTGCTAATATTTTGCAGAACAAGATTTTAAAACTAGAGAGAAAATCATAAAATTAACAATTATTATAACTGAGCTTATAATCAGTTATCAGAAAGATAGATTACATTTGATTTTAAAACTCTAGAGAGAAAATCATAAAATTAACAATTATGATAACTGAGCTTATAGTCAGTTATCAGATAGGTAGAAGATTAAATTATGAATATAAATAGAATTTAGGAATGAAATGAGGAATATTAAGAGTTCATTTATCGGCAAGATGGATTACCTTTTTAGACATTATGGTGGCCATTTAGAATATCGTATATGAAGTTTAGACACAAAAGCATGGTCAGCAAGACACAATATGAACAAAATAATGCTAGGAATCATCCAATTGTTCTTTCATAGTTAAACAGAACAGTTCTCAAGTGGCGATGACATGGCATGAAGGCAATACAAAGTTATCTAAGATCAGGCAGGCAAATTTTTCCCTCTACTCAGAATTCATTTTGTTTTCACTCTCCAAAAGAACACTGACCTGAGCTCATTTAGTGCATGCCTAGAACTCTTATTCCTCCTATACTCAAAATTTGGCAATATTAAAAGACGTAAACAGATACGTTCCAGAAAGAATTATTTAAACATATTTTTTTTTTAAAATTGGAAATAGCTTTAAGGATATGATTTTGTTAACTTGAGACTGTTGAAATAATTAAATAAGAATGACATTTCAACATTTTTAAATTGTAATAGTACTTTCTAGAACTTTCTGGCATTTTTTTAGCTTTACATTAATCATATTAATTTTTTGTATCTGTAATACATATATGATTATCTAAGTGAAGGGAATTTACGAGCTTAAAAATAAGATCTAATTAAGTTAAAATAATAATACTATTCGTTAAACATAATCATTTTGAATAAACAGGGTGGAAATCATATGTGTATGTGTGTGCTTAACATTCCTGGATGACTAAATAAACATATATAAACCGGTTCAAACCTACTTTAAAGGTTTGTAACTTCATCAGGCAATGAAGCTAAATATGTACTACAGATTTACCGCTTCAGTATTCTGGGTAGAATAGAAAAGGAAAAATATATTGTATAGTACTCTACTTGGTAAAAGCTTTATTACAGTGTTTACAGAGCAAGCCAGAGACAATCTGTCTTTATTAAGATTGTTACTAAAGTTGGTGAAAGTGTTGAATTTTAATTTATTTATTTATAAGATTCATTTTTTCATGATATTCCCTTTTTTCATTTGTACGAATCAATTTCCTTTGTCTTCTTTAAGGCAAGTTATAAAATTATCCAAAAAGAATTGTGTAGTGTTATTAATTTTTGACCTTTAATCATGATTAGCTAGATTGTTTAGTTTGTGACGGATAGCCTTGATGATCTGGGTGACTAATTAATCCTTATTAGGGTTGTCTAATAGGCTTGTCTTGACATCAGCTATGCCGCTAATAATGTGATTGGAGTTCAAAAATTAATACTACCAAACAATTCCTTGTGATAACTATAACTTCTCTTAAAGAAGACAAAGGAAATAGATTTTGTATTTATGAAAAAAAAGTGAATATAATGACAAAATGAACCTACAAATAAATAAATTAAAATTCAACATTCTCACCAATTTTAGTAACAGTCTTAATAAAAACAAATTCATTTCTGGTTTCCTCCATAAACACTGTAACAAAGCTTTCACCAAAGCAGAACAGTATAGAATATACCCGTCATCTTTTATTCTGCCTAGAATGTTTGCTAATGTTAAGCTAAACAAATCTAATTTTCCATTCAGGCTTATGTTGGATTTCAGTGAGGTGCATTATTTCAACACTACAAAAATGGTCAATCATGGTTAATGGACATGGATACAGGTCTTATACCATCAAATCTTCTTTTGACTTTTTTGCTTACATTAAACACTGCAAGCCAAAACTAGAATACAAAATTGCTTCTTTAGACATTACTGGATTATACAGCTTCATTAATCAGAAACTATTAATACTATCAAAGCTGAACTTGTAAAAAGCAATTATCCACAGACACACATCACCTTTATTTCTGATTTTTCTTACTTGGCTTGATGCCAATATTATCACCTACATTCAGTAAACAATATTTTCATATTATAGATGGTTGATCCATAGGATTACCACACAGCAGAATCTTATCCAGCATATATTTAAACCACTTTGAAGATAAACTCTTTCCTAAATACTTCAGTACCATTCCCAACCTTATTTATATCTGCTATATTGACAATGTGTTTGTTACCAGACCTGAATCATTTATCAACAATATTCAATTGGCTCTTCAGATGCATGCCTCTCTGTTGTTCACTATTATTTTCAAAGACTCACACTATGAACTCAAATATTTTAACATTTATATACAGTGAGATGTAAGTCAATTAAACTACACTATGTGTATTAAACTTTTGGAAGTCAGAGGCTTCACACACCTTAAATCAAACTCTTCATGCACACACAAATATGGAGGTCTTTCATCATTTCTTTTTTGTAATTATCATTTAAGTAAATTTGAAACTTCTTGCAAAACTAACATCAAACAATATTAAAAGAACTTATTAACTTTGGATTCAAATACAGCCATCTTATAAGAAAGGTAAAACAATTTTTACCAGAAGTTAAATACCAACTCTTCCAAAGATGACAAAGCATGGCTTCTCCTTCCACACATCCATTATCTTAATAAAAAGTTTATTAAAACCTTCTCTCCTTTTTTTAAGCTAAGTTTTTGTACCTCCTTTTCAACTAATAGATTAATTAATGAATTCAAAAGACTGCCTACTCTCTGATCAGACTCTTCACACAGTGTACAAGATTCCATGCCCCAAAACAGTTTCAGTGCCATATACTATGGTGAATCCCATGCATTTCTCTCCACTTTCATATCTTCCTGAATACAATTCCATCTTTTTTAAAACACCAAAGGTCCATTGACCATATGTTTGAATAATTTTCTACTTCCATCATGTACATAGAATACCATGACTCTAAACATAAAATCAAAGAAGCATAGCTTATAGCTAATAACACCTATGTTGTAAACCATAAAGAGACATGATTTTCCCTCTCCAAAAAATGAACTTTCTAATCCACTTTGCATATATTTAAATATTTGTAGCATACATATTCTACCATGTGCACACAAACAACTTACTATGATTATGAGAAGATAAAACTTCTCAAAAGTGCTCAAATCAATTAATACTACAATTTGTACTTAACTTCACCATTGCCTGCATTTTAGTACATTTAGACATATTACTTGTTCAATTGGGAAGGCTACATTTCTTTTATTCTTATTACTAAATAAATAAGAGCAGTTGCTATTTTACCACTGCACCAAACTATGAAAGGCATTTTTACTCTTATCTTTTGCTTTACTATGATTACAGCTGTTTCAATTGATTTAACAAGAAATTCATCAGATATAGTGGATAACCATGTTTTGGAAAGTAGGGCATTTTCAGATTACCTTTTTTAATTTTTTCTATATTTCTACTGGATAAGGATATTCCAAAATATCGCTATCTAAACACACAATCATTCTTTGACTAAAGCTCCTCTTTCCAAATTCATTTCCAAAGTAATTCATTATTGAGTGTATTGTCTCATGCAAGATCATAATTAAATATATTTAATCTATTACATCTATCCTCATTATTGCTTTTTTAAAGATGAAGAGAAAAGATTAGAAACTGGAGTCAGACTTACAGTATGTATCTAAAGGATTTTACAATATATTTGCACAAACACACAATATCATTGCTGTAGTTAGTGCAGAGGCATAATTAATATATATATGACAGGTGATTGAATTCTTTACTAACCTAAATGATTGAAAGCAATAAGATAAAAAAAGACAGTAACGATATAAACTGAAATGATAGTTTGTGTTAGAATTAGTAACTTAATCTTTAATTAACACCTTATCTTTAATAAATAGCATTTTTATTTAAAAAAGAGAGCATAAGTTATTCTTAGTTAGGTGCTGATTATTAATTGTTCACAGTTAACTCTTATCTGAAATATCATTTATTATCAACAACTTGACTTATATTTAGCCATTCTTTATATAATAGATTAATAAAGTAGAAATAAATGCTGATTATTATTGTTAAAAACTTAAAAAGGATGTAGGCAGACTTGTAGTTATTAAAAATATCTAACGAATATATTCTATGCAAAATACAATTTATTTTTAAATTTTAAATAATATACAATTTTTTTTAAAAAAAACTTTTTTTTATTATTAATATTTTGATGCAATGATGCATAATTGTTGATTTAAAATTATTGCAGAATTTTAATTTAAAAATTTGAATAATTAACATCAAAGTATTTTATTTTGTTTGGAAAGTGTAACAGCTGTTCCTTGCTGCTGTTTATATATGTACTTATTTAATTTTAATAATAATTTTTTTAAAGAAAAATGGAAAAAGGTATTTTGTTATGTGTAAACAGTATTTTATTATTGTTTATGTAATAATAAAATTTAATATAAAATCTTTTTTTTTTTTCAAACAAAAAGCAGCTAAAAAATATTTCCCAGCATTTAAAAAAGAAAAGATTTGATTAAAATGATTCCCATTCACAAAGTTTGAATACTGACAGCTATTGTTTGAATATATTGCAATGTTGCTGTTTCTTAAATTTTTTTATTGCTCTTGTTTAATAATATTTATATACCTTAAAAATATATAGTAAATAAGAATTTAATGAAAATAATTTTTTAACAATACAAATAAAATTTTATTTATAATAAAAATTGTATAACTTTATTTTGTATAGGCTACATTTTCTTAAATTTTAATATTTCATCTAATTAATGAGAATTTATTTAATGAATTTGGTGGGGGGGGGGATCCTAAATGTCAATGCAAGCTTTGAATTACATTACTTATAAAAATAATATTAATTGTTTTCTACTAAAAGATTTATATTATTTGTTTAAACAAATTTTGATTTATGTTAAATTATTGGGTACTTACGGATAATTCAACCGATGACGTATTTGACCTACCGATTTCCCGACGTTTTTTGCATGACAACGTTGTCATGGCAACCAAGTGACTGGCGTGATTAATCCATCAGAGAGTCAATTTTTTTTTTTTTTTACCTGCGAGATTTAAAATTCGGAGAGAGGTTTGGGAAATTTTTTGATTTTTCTGTCTATTGTGATTTTGCTATCCACGGCATCACAGTGACTTTTTTGAGCTCTTCTACTTTGTGATATTTGCATTCCATCGTGTTAATCACACATACAACTTCATAGACCCCACAACTGGCGTACATACACAAAATGTTGAAAGGTTGTGGGGTTTGGTCAAATGGCGTAATAAAAAACACAGAGGGACAGCACGTTAGCACTTGGACTCATATTTGAGCGAGTTTATGTGTTTTCTTTTTTATCACGTGACCTGCGTCACATTTTTATCTTTTTTTTGTTTTTTATCATGTGATCAACTGATGACGTATTACCCTAAAGGCATATCAGTCTAATCTTGTGCTTTTTAACGTGCTGTGTTCACGTGATCTGTGAACACATTTTAGCGACTAAATGTGTCTGCAGATCACTTGGAGACATTATCTTAAAAATTGCAACATTAGACCGATATGCCTTCAGGGTAATACGTCATCGGTTGAATTATCTGCAAGTACCATAATTGTGTTTAGAAAAAAATTATTATATTTACAAAAATCAATAATTGGAAATAAAAGAAAAAAATAGCTTTATCTAAATTGTTCCAATCTATTGGGCAAATTTATCTGAAAACATATTTTTCTGTTATCAATAATATCAAAATTTTAACACTATATTCATCTTGAAACAGAAAAATAAAAGTATCATATTATAAAGAAGAAATATGATTTAGTGTAATTAATAATATTAAAATATATGAGAATAAAAAAAAAACTATTTTCTTTAAATGTTTATGGCATAACATGAGAATATAGGATATTAATAATTTATTCAGGCAAAATAATATATTATTTGTTGGAAGTTTATTTAATTAAATTTGCAGACACATGCCTTATATTGCTATCAACTTCTAATATGCTTGAATGTCTTTGAATAAAAAAATCTATTATTTATAAATATTATCTTTGTTTTCTCAAATTCAAAATTTAATCATTGTTGCAATCAACTTTTAAAATGTTTGCTTTTTAAACATATTTGATTACATGTTGACATCTGTATGCATTAATTTTTGTTAAGAAAATTGTGAGAGGCTTTATGCCCTCTAAGATGGATAGTATTTATTATAAGTTCTTATGTCTTTTATTAGCAAGGAGAATAATAAATTTACAACTTAATTAAATAAAGATATATGAATTTTTTCAACAAAATGTCAACTTTCTAATTTTAAATTGCAAAATATAGGAATTAATGCTATCATAATAGTAATAATTGAAATACAGGCTTACTATATACCTATATCAATATATGTAATATATAAAGTCTGTGCTCATATACCCTATATATTGCATAATAGTAATAGTCAACACATTGTTTTAATAATATTTAATATTAGATATTCATTAACCCATTCTATTTCTCATATATTTTATATTTTTTTCACATATGCTAACCATTATAGTAGAACATTTATATAATTGCACAATTATACCTCAAAAAACTTCAACTGATAATATAATTTTTTTGAAATTTACTTTATTGGCAAATTAGAGATATAATATATTTTTTTCACATGAATAGTCTGTTTTTAAAATTTGAAATGATACACAAGTACTATTTTTGTGTGTATATATATATGCAGTGGAACCATGAGTTCTACTATAATTTATTCCATGCCCCCATTACGTACAAATGTATATAGTATATAATGGTTCACATTTTGCTGATAAACTTTGATTAGAATAGAATACATATTGTTTATTGAAATGCAATAGTAAATACTTTTTAACACACACACTCACATATACCATGTTCCCTAAAAATAAGACCAGGTCTTAAATTAATTTTTGCTTCAAAAGACACTGTAGGACTTATTTTCTTAGGATGTCTAATTTTTTTCATGTACAAAAATGTACAGTTATTTAAGTATTTCTTTTCTTTACACAAACTGTAAGATTCTTACCCTGGGAGCCCCCCCCCCATAATTCCTTTCTTGTACTTGTCAGGTGTTAATTGAAGATATGCAGACAGGAATGGTAACAAAAATGATTACAATTAATAATAGTTTGTACACACAAAAGCAACAAAAAATGTGAGCACAAAAAATTCAGGAAATGTTTCTGTATTTCACACATGCACAGCAGGGTATTGAATTACTATGATTTCTATATGATGCAACTATGTCCATCTTTTATCAAACACTTTTTAAATTATTTGTAATAGCCCTACTTGGATATTCTTTTTAAAAAGTTTTCTTTAGAAGAAAGATTGATGATTTAACTTAAGCTAAACTTTGTTTATTAAAATCACTTCTGTTATTTTAATAAAATCTTTTACAAGAAAAAAAATGTTTAAGAAATTAAACTAATTTTTTATGTGAATATTTAAAAGCTACCATAATGAAACTAAAACTAAACAAGCATTCTAAATCTAAGTATTAAAGAAAATAAGTACCTAAAAATATATAAATTATATAAATGAAATTATAAATTGTCCAATATACTGACTAATTACTTCTCTATACAGGTACAATTATGTTTGTTAAAAATTGTCAATAGAAAAATACAAAAAAATAATATAATTTATATTATATTTATTTAAAGCATTAATGTCAATAATATTGTTTATTTATACATTCATGACTTTATAATTCAATATATCCATTGACTATCTATGTGGATGATGATCTTAACTAGAGCTTATATTAGGGATAGGGTTTATATTATAAGCATCCTAAAAATCATGCTAGGGCTAATTTTCTGGTTAGATTTTATTTTTGAGGAAACACATTGACACAGATGCTTTTCTATATGTATAGTATGCATATATAAATTAAGATAATATTATAAACAAAATTTTAAAATAATATAATTATTAATAATAAATTGAGGATATATTTACATATATTTTACTGAGTACACATTCACTCATTTATTAACTGAAAAAAAAAACTGTACCATAGTTTTATTTTTTGAATAAATTAAATACTGAAATATTTGATTTTTATCACTATTAAATATGTTCTGGGTAATTTTTTTTTTAAATAACTTTTACATATTATAGAAATGTGTTAATAGTCTTGTTATTAAAAAATTAGTCTTTCTAGTTGTTTTGATGTTTTTAAGTCAGCATCAATTTTAATATTTTCTAAAATTTTGTAAAACTTTTAGCATTATACTTAGAAAATATTTTATTAATCAAATTATTGCACATCAAATTCAGAAAAAATAATACATGAAGAAAATTGACCCAAAGAAATATTATTAATAAATATGATTGTGTATTGTGCTTTGAGAGGTATTGTAAAATATATATACAAATTTTATTTTATTTTTCAACTGCAATTGCTTACAACATTTAGAGACAAAAACATTATTGATCATGAATTGTAAAATGCATTAAATTTACAAATTTTAATATTCTTTTTGTTTTTTTACTTGCATTTTTGTTTGTTTACATGTTTTATTGGATAGTGCAGAGATATGATGCTGACCCACTGTTGAGTTGTGAGGTGATTTTAAGTGGATGATGCTAAATATTAAAACTGAAAATATTTTACATCTTTATTAAAAAAAGAAAAATATTATAAGAAATGTAATATAATTTTAAGTGAAAATATAGAAAACAAATTCATAATTCACTCATATGTTTTATATATCTTATTATGAATCAATAATTAAGAAATGTGTATATATTAATTTTAAGAGTAGTCAGTAAAAAAATTAAAATCAATATACATACATTTTTATTCACCACTTTTTTTCCTCTTTAAAATATGTATTACAACTGAGTGGATCCTAAAAATTTATCATTTTTGAAAGTAGGTCTTGACCTACACAATTTGGGAAATGATGGGATAGGGTTTAATTGAAATCATGTACTTTGATGCAGCATAGTTTGCAGTTTCAGGATACTCTAATCTTTATAGAATAATGTTCTGTTAGTTAAATTTGTATAAATTCTAATTATAAATAATAAAACTTATACAAAATAATTTTAAATACTTTTAAGACAGGTATCAAATGTTTCTTGAAATTTATAATAGTCAAGCAATATCTTTATTTTGCCGATAGAGGGATCTCTCAAACCATGACACAAGATAGTGACTGTTATAAAGATAAGAGTGGCTATCTTATATTTAATCTAACTTTCCACTTATATAAGCCAATCTGAAGCATCTTGATTTGGGAGCATGAAGCTGTTGTTCTCTTCACTTTTTAAGTTCACTATTTCCTACACAAATTAACATTCACGAAATCTTGTGATTTACAATGAGTTAATATTGCGATGTTTATGCTGGAAATATATAAACTAATGTAGAGTTATTCCAGTATAAAGTTCATAATATTAACTCATTATAAATCACAAGATTTCTTTAATGTTAATTTGTATAGGAAATAGTAGACTTAAACAGCGGAGAGAACAACAGCTTCCCACTCTCAAATCAAGATGCTTCAGATTGTCCTATATAAGTGGAAAGTTAGGTTAAAAATAAGATGGTCACTCTTATCTTTATAAAAGTCACTATTTTATGGTGTGGTTTGTGAGGTCCCTCTATTGGAAAAATAAATATTGTTTGACTATTATAAAATTCAAGGTGCATTTGATACAGATTATAACCTGTCTTAAAAGTATTTACATATTCTTCCTGTGCACTTAATAAATAATTATAACTCTACAAAATAATTTTATAATTTTTCATAAACTATTTTGTAATTTTGTTATAAATATTTTTTTCCAAGTTTCCTTCTAACATTCACTTAGAAGCCTCAAAAAATAGCTAATAGAAGTTTGTTCAGAATCAAAAAAATTATACTATCCATAACCACTCTTTTTTCCCAGATAATGCACTAATTATCTTAAATTTTCCCAACTGAAACAGCTATAAGTAATTTAAATTTCATATTTTAAATAAAAACAATTGTCAATAAAAGAATTTTTATAAAACAAAATAAAAACATGGTAGAAAAAAATATTAATCATGAATTAATCTTAATCCTAATTATTTAATCATAATTATTATAACATTAGAATTATATATTTATGCACACATATTTTGAAAATAGTAGATATGAAATGCTTTGAATTATAAAATATGAATTGATACTTTATATGTATTTTAATCAGTAACTCCTAATTACCAACATCCTTTTTTTATTATTCATTTTCTTTAGTCACTTGAAGAATGATAGATAATTTCACCATAAAAATAAATATTTATTAATTTAGCTTTTTATTTTTTAGGTATTTTTTTCATGGACCCTGCTAAAAAAATTCCTATTATATTTAGTTTTTTTTTTTTTTATGTGTCAAGTGATTTAAATTAATTTTAAAGGGTTTTTATTTTTGATTTTTTTAATTATTATCTTAATTAATTAAAGGATTGTTTTCATGTAATTGTTTATTATTTTTTATTCAATATCATTGCCAGACATTGTAGATAAATATAATCATGTTTCTCTGAAAATACGATGTAATCAGAAAATAAGCTCTAGTATGATTTTTTCACGATGCCTGTAATATAAGCCCTACCTCAAATATAAGCCCTAGTTAAGATCGTCAGTCAATGAATGGATTTTTTTCTATTTATTGAAGAACACAATGTATTGAATTATAAAGTAATGAATATATAAATAAATAATATTGTTGACTTTAGTTCTTTAAATAAATAATAATATAAATTATAATGGTACTTATATGTTTTCCCATTGAACATTTTCAACAAACATAATTCTATGTGCATAGAAAAACAATTTTATTTCACCTGAATCTTGGACTTAAACCAATTTATTGACTTTATAAATGATTTAACAAACTTTTAAAATTTTATCTACCACAAATCAGTATATTGAACAATTTATAATTTTATTTATGTAATTTTAGGTACTTATTTTATTTAAATTTAATATTTAGATTTAGAATGCTTTACTTAGTTTGATAGCTTTTAAATATTCAAGATTTAAAAAATCAGCTTTGTTATTAAATGCTTTTCTCCCTCTTAAAAGAGTTTAAATAACAGGTGTGATTTTAATAATTAAAGTTTAGTTTGAGTTAAATCAATCTTTCGCCTAAAGAAAAGTTTTAACAAGGAATACCCAAATGGGATCAGTGATGGAATTTGGAAAGTGTTTACAGTGTGCACTCTTGATAATAGATGGATGTGGGTATGTCTTGTATGAATCTTCATAATTTAATAGCCATGTGTTGGAACAGTTATATTTAATGCCGTGTGAAATATAGAAATGTTTTCTGAACTTTTGTGCTTGCATTTTTTTTATCACTGTTGTATGGATAATTATTCTTAACATAATCGTTTTTGTTACCACTCCTATCTCATAAGTCTTCAATTAACACTTGATTTAATGGTAGATTTAAATGAAATAATATTTTGCAACCAAACAAATTTTTGTACTTAAAATAAATATCCTAATGCATATAGGTAGCTGAAAATTCAAATATTGATAGAGGGTGTTACTGAAATATATATTTTTGTATGTGAATAAGTATATATTTTTGTACATAAAAAAATAACACATCCCCTGAAAATAAGTCCTAAGGTGTCTTTTGGAAAAAAAATTAATTTAAGACCCAGTCTTATTTTCAGGGAAACATGCTAGTGATTCTAACACATACAAAAAAAGATAGGACTAAAACTAAAAAAAAATAATTATGAATTTTATCATAACTATAGAAAATCTGTGAAACACAAATACAGATGGTTTCACATCGTTTTTTAGGAAGTTTATTTAACATTATGATTCTATTTTTTTTAACTTTTATATCAATCTTTTTGTTTAATTATAGCTTTCTGTTATATTTTATCACTAAACACATCTTCTCAATAATAGCAATTAATATTGCACTTCTTTAGAGTGTCTATGAGATTATTTATTTAATATTATTGAAATGGAAATAAAAGAAGTCCATTATAAAAGAATAAATACTGCTCTGCATGCAATAATAGGCTTAATTATAAAAATAAATAATATTTGATAAGGCATAAAATCATGTGCCAAAAAGGGTTTTTATATATAATTATTAATATATTTTTTTCTATTAGCTGTTGGTGTCTACATGATATTTTTATTATTTTATATGAAATATTATTTATATTATATAAATTAGATCTTCTCTTTAATGAAAGCTATACTCAAAGTCTAATCCAAGTAAAATGTGTTTTTACAATAGTAATTGATATGATTTTTCCATTGTATTTTTAGAAACTTATAGAATATTCTTAAATGATTTTTTTTAGTATTGTTATGTTGATAAAAGGCCATACCTTATATTCTATTAACTTGGTATTAATTATATTATGATAAAACATATTATCATTTAACCTATTAAATGCACATTGGATTCCGAATCACATTTTAGCATGTAAATTAACCTTTTCCCTTGACAAATTACCAACCTTTTTTCATTTTTAACTTGATGATAATCATCCCAGTTACATGTTGATGAAGATTTTTTTTTCCACTAAACTTATAAGTTTTTTGAACATTAGTCATCAAAAACATATTGCATTAAAAACATTAAGAACATTCTGTAAATCATCTTTTAAACTATCACTAATGATACAATTTTGTCATTTTAAATTATAAATCAAATAATTTATTATACAACCTAGTTTACAAAAATAATATTAATTTTAACTAATTCATTAAATATTATTTAGTTTTCGCAATTCATAAGTTATTACAAGTTATAAAATGATATCTTATAATTTACTTTCAATGATGGAGTGAAAGATTTTAGATAATTAAATTGTTTATGTTTTCCTCTGCTTTTAAAATCTCGAGGGAGATCATTTTAAAGTCAACAATAACAAGATTTAAAAGTTTCTCTTCTTACCCCCCCCCCCATCTTATTAAAGCATATTGTTTAGATTCAAATATGTATTAAATTTAATAAAGGATGGCGAGCATTTATTAATTAAGGTTTAAAATTATTCTATTTGTAATATTGCTCTCTCTCTATATATAAGATCTAAACCAATAGTTAGAAAATAAATTAATAAAGTATTAATAAACAGATAATTTGTACACAGTTACTTCACTACTACCCAATAATTAATGCCGTAAGTCACAAAATATTTTATGTAAATAAACTTATAAAGTGCGGTAATACTGTGACTTTAGATATATATATAGAATTAAGAAGTAACTGTATTAATATTTGTAAAAGCTCATACGCAATTCATCTATAACTTGTAATAACTTATGATTTGCGAAAACTAAATAATATTTAATAAATTAGTTAAAATTAATATTATTTTTGTAAACTAGGCTGTATAGTAAATTATTTGATTTATAATTTAAAACGACAAAATGTACTTTTTAGCCAATGATAATCTAAAAAAAATATCTTGTTGATTTACTTGCGAGGGGGGGGGTGAGGTTGTCCTACGAATGGATAAGGTATTTAATTGATATTAGAGTTACAGGACCCGGGTTGTACATTTTGAATGTTTTTTTTAGGCAGAGAATCTGAAATTTTGCAAACAAAGGGAACATACAATATCAGCGTTCTGGTAAGATAAAATACAATTAATTATAAAAATGAATAAGTTTTAGTTTGACTTATATATATACCTTCGATCGATCTTTTTATATGTTTACAAAAATGAGGCTTACCCAAGTTAAAAATGTAAGTGTTAATATTGTAACCTGCATGATTTAATAAAGCATGTTAGCTTTTTATATATTTTAAATATCTATGCATTTTATATGTCAATAATACGTGATGCTTTTTATATGTTAAAAATGTATGGTTTTCTTTTGTAACATGTGTTCATTAATGCATGTTAGCTTTTTATATTTTTAAAATATTTTTTGCGATCTCAGATCTATGTGTTGATTTTAATTGATATTGTAGTCATGTGACCAGAGTTCTAAATTTTTCATGTTTGGCTTTTTTTATTGTGCGATGTTTTTTTTTTTTTGGGGGGGGGTCCAAGTCACGTGACCCAAGTTCTAAATTTTTTCCGTTTTCATGTACTTTTTTATCACTTAGATGTGTCAGACAATGTTTTGGATTGTTTTTGAAATTCAAAATGGCAGAGATTACATACTAAAAAAGCACCCAATATCCAGTCTTAATGAACCAATCTTACTTTACAAAGCAACTGAAGAAACTTTTAGTCAGGCATTTAATTATTGGTCATTTGCAAATAACTTTCATATGTAAAGGTTATTAAATGCCACATAGATATAAACAAAAAATTCTAGAATAAATTCTATAATATTCAAAATACGAATTTATATGTATATTGAATTAAATATTTCCCTGGATTGTTATCATAATAAATAATAGAAATGAGATTATATCCATATAAACAGAGATAACTTTTAGCTTTTAATGTTGCTAAGAAATTATCAATTACTACTAATTGACAATCCCTGAGGCTAAACAAATGTTCTCATTAACCTATAATAGCTCTTTTGTTGGTTTTTTGTTGAAGTAAAAGGAGGTTCTCTTTTACTTTAAACTCTATTTCTTATATGATTTAAAACTTTAAAGCTATTTTTATAGGTGTGAGAATGTGAAAAAGTAATAACTTTTTTGATATTTTGCAAATAACATTTTTAACTTTTCTAGAGAGTTGTATATGTTGAATTAAATATTTCCATGGATTGCTATTATAATAAATAATAAAAATGGGAAACTTATATATATGTGAACAGATATAATTTTTAGCTTGTGATGTTGCTAAAAAATTATTGGTTATTACTAATTGACATTTTAGGCTAAACAAGTTTTTTCATTAAGGGTTTAAATCCATATAAAAACTTGGGTTTGAAGTAAAGGAGAACATCCTTTTACTTCAAAACAAAAACCCCCAACAAAAGAACTATTATAAGCTAATGAAAAAACTTGTTTAGCCTCAGGGATTGACAATTAGCAGTAATTGACAGTTTCTTAACATCAAAAGTTAAAGATTATCCCTGTTTATATAATCTTCTCATTTTTATTATAATAAGAATTTATGGGAATATTTAATTCAAAATATACAATTCCCTGGAGAAGTTTCAAATGTTATTTGCTGAATGTGAAAAAAGATGCTATTATTTCCCATTTTCACACCTATAAAAATAGCTTTAAGGGTTTAAATTCATATGACAATGTGGGTATGAAGTAAATAGAACCTCCTTCTAGTTCAAGAAAAAATCAACTAAAGAGTTATTATAGGTTAATGAAAAAACTTGTTTGGCTTCAGGGATAGCTTCAGTGATTATCATTTAATAGTATTTGATAGTTTCTTAGCAATATCAAAAACTAAAAGTTATCTCTGTTTAGAACTAACTACAATTTTCAATACACCAATATGTGTATTTAATAATAATATTTATATAATGTAATTTTCACCATCCACTTTTAACACTTTGTTGAGGTATGTAATCATAATCATATGATCAAAGATATATGAAAATAAGGTATAATTTCCAAATGCACTTATCTTTTGACCCAGAATTCAATCTCTTACACATATTTTATCATTGTTCAATAGATAGATAGATAGATAGATAGATAGATATATAGATAGATAGATAGATAGATAGATAGATAGATAGATAGATAGATAGATAGATAGATAGATAGATAGATAGATAGATAGATAGATAGATAGATAGATAGATAGATAGATAGATAGATAGATAGATAGATAGATAGGTAGGTAGGTAGGTAGGCAGGTAGGTAGGTAGGTAGATGGATGGATAGATAGATATCCAATTACTGCAGTTTATTAAGGATAATCTTGAGGATCATATATCGTTTTCACATGTCTTTGGTCATATATTTATGATTACACTTCTTCACTAGGTGTTAAAAGTGGATAGAAACAAGTCCCCACCTCGCATGAGATTGGCGTAGGAAAATTACACTGCAGAGATATTATTTATTAAGTGGCTAATCTCTAGTCTAATGAATGACTAATAAAATTATTAATATATTACTATATATTTATCACTCCCCCTCCAAATATCTGTTTATTTGTTCATTATTTATATATGTATATGTGTGGGTGAGAGAGAATTAATTGAATATTTAAATTATATCTCATTTTATGTTTATTTGTAAGTTAAAACATTTATAGTATTAAGTTATATTTACTAAAGCATGCCAGGAAATAATAATGTGAATAATAAAAAAAATCGTCAATTATTCATCAAAATGCTATTTCAACATTTTTCTATAATCGCAAAAATAGTATAAATGGAATAATTAATGAAGTACAATATTATTAGAAAAAGAAATTAAAAAAAATATTAAGGAATAAATATTTTATAGGTAAAATAAAAATAAAACTATAAATAAAAATAGGAAAATAAATTTAAGTATATAAAAGTAAACTTAGAACTAAATGATATTTGTATTATAAAAATTCAGTTATTTATATTCATTCTAAAACGAATAATCATTCTAATTTTGAGATTATTTTTTGATCTAATTTTGAGAGTAGAATGATAGAAAACATTAATAAGTATGCAGATGGATTGGCTAAAGAGATTTTGTATATAAAAAGATTGTAAATTCCTCTGAATAGAATTAGTGGTTTTTTTTATTGCAATTTCTTTTTGGTTTTGATATTTAAACTTGAAAAAAATTTTGGTGTCTAAGTTAAAATAAATTTTCAGTTGAAAAAGACACAGTAATGTAAGGCCTGCACAAAGTCTTGATGCAGTAATAGAGTAAAATCGTAAAATCGATTCTATTTTTGGCACTCCTGACATTAGAATTTCTTATGAATTCCCTGCGATAAAGTCATTTAATTATTTATTTGTTTTAATAATCTGGTAACAAGTAAATGTATAAATAGATTTAAAAAAAAGAAATAGAATGATAATATAAATAAATAGTATTATGTTTAAATTCGATATCAATTAGTAATTTTTTCATTAATGGTATACATTTGATATTTATGGAAGGAACTTTTTATGTATGATATATATTGTGCCGGTCAGATTTGTATGTTCACATAACAAGATCTAGCATCTAGGCAAAAGTAGATCGAATCCAATCATGCGCAAGATACACAGGTCAGGAACACTCATGAATTCTGCCCTATTTGCCTATTTCCCAGATCTATAACATTATGAGCAACAATCCCGATGACATCGATTAATTTACTCTCACCCTCCGGCATCAATCATCGGAGACACAAAAAGACTCTATGCTAAACTTATGATAGATTAACTTGATAACTAGTTATATTTTATGAGCAATAAAGGCTCATGACCTAGCATATTAATTATGTATTGAGCGGAGATCATTTAATCATATTTAGCATAAGTAATAACTTAATATATTATCTTAACTAAAAGAAAGCAATGGTTCGAGTTTGATATATATATTTATAATTTATTAATAACAAAATTATGTCGGGTTATTTACCTGACATGAGCCTCATAAGTATTATAGATATGTGTTTTGATTCATGTTTAACAATAACATTATAATTTGCGGCTATGCCAATAATATATATGTGTGATTTAATGAATAAGCGCTATTAGAATACGTTACTGGAATATTATTACACCCCCAGAGACGAAGAGCATTTACTTAATTTAAACAATAATAATTTCATAAGCAGGTTACATTCAATATTATGATAAATTTGAGTTATAGATAATGTGCGGGATGGGTAATGAATAATTATAGAAACGATACTAAATCTATCGCATTAAGATTTATATTAAATTACTGGCAATATGTCTGTTTAAAGAAATCATTTCATTACGGCTTATGAATACTTCTGGGTGACTAATAAGATACTGAAAGGTGGTGCATGCATGGCGGCTGATAGGGTTGGTCCAATTATGGATCCTGGAGTGTGTTTCATGAAATTTTTTTATAACTAAATGGACCGATTTCCTCTGCAAACGTGGGCAGGGTCGGTTTGACGAATGAAAGAGTCCAGATTCCCTGGAGTGAAGTACAGGCGAATCATGGATGACGAAGAGTGGTCAGCAATGTCATTATCGGGCTGGATTTTCCAAAGCGATCCCCATATAAAGCATGGACATATGACCAAGGATGTCCCCAGGATGGTTTTACAGCCTGGTTTAAGGACATTGAGAACGACGATGGGGCCCGACTTTGCAGATGCCTCCATGTGAGAAAGAAGCACAATATTATATATATATGAAATGGCCTTTATGCACATAACGCTTAATAATATAATATATAAATATAATTCTAAGGATTAAAGATTATCGAAACATATTTATTGCCCACAAATTATGAAATATTCGGCGTAATGATATGGCTTCATTAAACAAACATGGATAATAATTATACTTAAATATAAAACTAAGATCTCAAGATCGCCCTCCCCCTTACATTATGTTACTTAATATTATTCATTACTTTTTACACATTTAATAAATCTCAATTTTTGTTAATCAATGCCCTTGTGAAAATATATAAATGATTACAAAATAAGTGGGTGGTGGTAATAGCTAAGATGGGTTTTACATATATAATATAATTTAAGAATAAAAGATAGCGCATTATTTAGGATGGAAAATATTAAAAACAGATGTCAATCTGTTTTTCTACAGTAAACATAAAAATATAATTAGTTTATTTATCTAAAATCGCGAGCACCTGGGCAAGTCGAATAAGACTTGTTTTGATCAAATTATAAATTATTTACCCAGTAAATGATGGGTGGGGAAACGAAAATAAATTATATGCTGGCAATTTTAGAATACTATTGGCATTTATTTTAAAATATAAATACATAAATCAAATTGAAAATTGGTTGCCGCTTGAAAATAAAAGTAAAGAAAAACATTATATAGGAGGCTTAATATAGATTAGTTATATAGAGTTATAGAATACATATTTGAAGACATTTAATATAGATGATTTAAAATATAAATATTACAGAGAAGGCAGGATTTAGGAATTATAAGTGGTCAAAGTTCTTTTACCTTGATTATTTGGAAGAGCGTTTCATTAGGAATCAGTCCATCGGTATTGTTTCACTAGATCTAGGGTAGAATTATTAATTTGAGAGATAGCATTTCACTTTCACTGGAAAAATATACATAAAGTTCAGTAGTATGGGATGCAGAGCTTCGTTCGTGGGAACAGCATATTAGAACGAAGGGACAAGGCGAAATTTCCTACTCACGACACATTGAGTGAGAATTAAAACTGGTGTGGAATATGTATAACAACATAGTTATTTAATGGTCTCCTCCCTTGTGGATTCAAATCCAGCAGTATATATACTTTTAATTTGAAGCTGTAACTTAGCAACTACTGCTGGACCTGAGACGGTTTAAGCACTTAAGATTTCTCTGGAATAGTTTGACCGGATACTCTTATCTTGTAAGATGTTTGAAACAATGCAAGTTTGTTATCAGTTTCTCGAACGATTGTTTTAAAATATATCTTATGATTTTAAAACAAGCTAGCGTGGACAATTTCCACTAATGGGTTTATTTTATTATTACCAATTTGTAATCTTTTACTTTAATCTAAGGGGTCTTCCGGGTAATTGTTTTTCGAGAGACTTTTTAACAAGATTGCATAATTGCTGGCTACAAAATTATATATGAAAAAATAATAAGTTTCATATATAATACCTTATATATATAATATAACTATTAATACATTCGCAATCTCCTACACTGAAATATATAGATATTTATTATTTACGCTCGCATACACATGAGAATATTATTATTAAATAAAATATATGTTTACATTATTTATGTTATAATACTGAGCAAAGAAATATATATATTATTAGCTATGTATATCCGTGCGTAAAGGCAGGTTTGAATATAGTTAGATGGTAGGAGATTGGATGTGGGCTGTGAAGCAGGATCTGAGCATCAGATTTGCTTCATTTTCCTGAACTTACCAAAAAAAAAAAATGAAAAAAATGTTTAAAAAAAGAAAAAAAAAGCTTTTACTTGATGTCCAGGTAACTAAAGAACAACTTTGGATTGGCGATGTATCTAAAAGGAATTTTGTGACTTTCATTTATGATAGAATAACTCTCTGCTATATTAGAAATTTATGACTTTCATTTAAGATAGAATACCCTCTCTGCTATATTAGGAATTTTATGACTTTCATTTATGATAGAATACCCTGTCTGCTATATTAAACATTGTATGACTTACTTATGATAGAATACCCTCTTTGCTATATTGGAAATTTATGACTTTCATTTATGATAGAATAGCCTCACTCTGCTATATTAGAAATTTATGACTTTCATTTATGATAGAGTATCCTCTCTGCTATGTTACTAGAAAATTTTTTTCACTGTCTTCAAAAAAAAACCTGCTTGGTTAATTGAATACAATAAGATAATAATACAAAAAACTATGTTATATATATACAAATTATTAAAGTCTTAAATCATTTGCCATTGCATATTCATGTCGTCATGTTCTATCCGTCCAGCTTCTCCTCTAGTTTCTCCCTCTATCTGGCAGTTCGTATTTTTTGATGTTAGTTGGTTCACCTCGCCATGAGTTGTGTTGGTATCTGGATGGTTGCCCCATGGGTCTGGGGTGATATTTGGGTGGTTCCGCTTGTATGGGCGAGTGATCAATGGACATGAAGAATTGGGCCATCTCCTCTATCTTCCTGACTCGACATGGAGTGTGTACCAATATTAAAAAAAAAATTTTACACCGGGTGTCGGGAAAAAAAATTTTCAAAAAAAAATTTTTTTTTTTTTAAAACATGATATATCTATCACTATCTACTACTATCTCAGGTATATGGGTGTTTGTATTCGAAGCCCTATGTTGACGTGCCAAACCCGGAGAAAAGAAAAAAAATCTGCCGGTCGGATTTGTATGTTCACGTAACAAGATCTAGCATCTAGGCAAAAGTACCTCAAATCCAATTGTGCGCAAGATACACAGGTCAGGAACACTCATGAATTCTGCCCTATTTGCCTATTTCCCAGATCTATAACATTATGAGCAACAATCCTGATATCGATTAATTTACTTCTCACCCGCCGGCATCGATCATCGGAGACACAAAAAGACTCTATGCTAAACTTATGATAGATTAACTTGATAACTAGTTATATTTTATGAGCAATAAAGGCTCATGACCTAGCATATTAATTATGTATTGAGTGGAGATCATCTAGTCATATTTAGCATAAGTAATAACTTAATATATTATCTTAACTAAAAGAAAGCAATGGTTCGAGTTTGATATATATATTTAAGATTTATTAATAACAAAATTATGTTGGGTTATTTACCTGACATGAGCCTCGTAAGTATTATAGATATGTGTTTTGATTCATGTTTAACAATAACATTATAATTTGCGGCTATGCCAATAATATATATGTGTGATTTAATGAATAAGCGCTATTAGAATACGTTACTGGAATATTATTACACCCCCAGAGACGAAGAGCATTTACTTAATTTAAACAATAATAATTTCATAAGCAGGTTACATTCAATATTATGATAAATTTGAGTTATAGATAATGCGCGGGATGGGTAATGAATAATTATAGAAACGATACTAAATCTATCGCATTAAGATTTATATTAAATTACTGGAAATATGTCTGTTTAAAGAAATCATTTCATTACAGCTTATGAATACTTCTGGGTGACTAATAAGACACTGAAAGGTGGTGCGTGCATGGCGGCTGATAGGGTTGGTCCAATTATGGATCCTGGAGTGTGCTTCATGAAATTTTTTTATAACTAAATGGACCGATTTCCTCTGCAAACGTGGGCAGGGTCGGTTTGATGAACGAAAGAGTCCAGATTCCCTGGAGTAAAGTACAGGCAAATCATGGATGATGAAGAGTGGTCGGCAATGTCATTATCGGGCTGGATTTTCCAGAGCGATCCCCGTATAAAGCATGCACATATGACCAAGGATGTCCCCAGGGTGGTTTTACAGCCTGGTTTAAGGACATTGAGAACGATGATGGGGCCCGACTTCACGGATGCCTTTATGTGAGAAAGAAGCACAAATATTATATATATGAAATGGCCTTTATGCACGTAACGCATAATAATATAATATATAAATATAATTCTAAAGATTAAAGATTATCGAAACATATTTATTGCCCACAAATTGTGAAATATTCGGCGTAATGATATGGCTTCATTAAGCAAACATGGATAATAATTATACTTAAATATAAAACTAAGATCTCAAGATCCCCCTCCCCCTTACATTATGTTACTTAATATTATTCATTACTTTTTACACATTTAATAAATCTCAATTTTGGTTAATCAATGCCCTTGTGAAAATATATAAATGATTACAAAATAAGTGGGTGGTGGTAATAGCTAAGATGGGTTTTACATATATAATATAATTTAAGAATAAAAGATAGCGCATTATTTAGGATGGAAAATATTAAAAACAGATGTCAATCTGTTTTTCTACAGTAAACATAAAAATATAATTAGTTTATTTATCTAAAATCGCGAGCACCTGGGCAAGTCGAATAAGACTTGTTTTGATCAAATTATAAATTATTTACCCAGTAAATGATGGGTGGGGAAACGAAAATAAATTATATGCTGGCGATTTTAGAATACTATTGGCATTTATTTTAAAATATAAATACATAAATCAAATTGAAAATTGGTTGCCGCTTGAAAATAAAAGAAAAGAAAACATTATATAGGAGGCTTAATATAGATTAGTTATATAGAGTTATAGAATACATATTTGAAGACATTTAATATAGATGATTTAAAATATAAATATTACAGAGAAGGCAGGATTTAGGAATTATAAGCGGTCAAAGTTCTTTTACCTTGATTATTTGGAAGAGCGTTTCATTAGGAATCAGTCCATCGGTATTGTTTCACTAGATCTAGGGTAGCATTATTAATTTGAGAGATAGCATTTCACTTTCACTGGAAAAATATACATAAAGTTCAGTAGTACAGGATGCAGAGCTTTGTTCATGGGAACAGCATATTAGAACGGAGGGACAAGGTGAAATTTCCTACTCACGACACATTGAGTGAGAATTAAAACTGGCGTGGAATATGTATAACAACATAGTTATTTAATGGTCTCCTCCCTTGTGGATTCAAATCCAGCAGTATATATACTTTTAATTTGAAGCTGTAACTTAGCAACTACTGCTGGACCTGAGGCGGTTTAAGCACTTAAGATTTCTCTGGAATAGTTTGACCGGATACTCTTATCTAGTAAGATGTTTGAAACAATGCAAGTTTGTTATCAGTTTCTCGAACAATTGTTTTAAAATATATCTTATGATTTTAAAACAAGCTAGCATGGACAATTTCCACTAATGGGTTTATTTTATTATTACCAATTTGTAATCTTTTACTTTAATCTAAGGGGTCTTCCGGGTAATTGTTTTTCGAGAGACTTTTTAACAAGATTGCATAATTTCTGGCTACAAAATTATATATGAAAAAATAATAAGTTTCATATATAATACCTTATATATATATAATATAACTATTAATACATTCGCAATCTCCTATACTGAAATATATAGATATTTATTATTTACGCCCGCATACACATGAGAATATTATTATTAAATAAAATATACATTTACATTATTTATGTTATAATACTGAGCAAAGAAATATATATATTATTAGCTATGTATATCCGTGCGTAAAGGCGGGTTTGAATATAGTTAGATGGTAGGAGATTGGATGTGGGCTGTGAAGCAGGATCTGAGCATCAGATCTGCTTCAATATATTGACATTATTTTTCAGATTATATACATTGAAAATAGTTATATATAAAAAAATAAATTATTGATTCAGAAATATAAACAAGATTTATCAAGATTTGTATAGATGTATGATTTTTAATACAGTATACTTATTTTCTGTTATCCTATTCTTATATATATTATGTACAATAAGTTGGATTATTTGTCTTTTTTTTACTGATTATCTTCTTAGCATATTTTTCATAATTTCTAAAAATGTGGACAGTTTTCTATTCCATTTTTTAATCTTAAAAAAAAAAAAAAACTTTGTTGTTGTATATTTAACTAATTCTATACTTATTATCACACATTTTTGATTTCATTTCAGGACTCTTTTCTCAAATATTTTCTTCATATAAAAATGTATTCCTAACAAATCCCTTTAAACATATAATGGAACAGGAATATTATTTTATTTTTTAAATCAAAATGTCTTGATATTCCCACTTTCATGTCCTTTCCACTCACTACCATATAAATAACTTTCTCCATTATCTTATAATGAATTCAATATTTCCTAACCTATTTTCATAATTACTATTTTTTGCATTTATTCTGCATCTGAAATTGAATCAATACTATTCACTATTTTTTATTTTTAGAATCATTGATATGTAATAAATTCTTATTACAATATCAAACTTTCTGTATTCACAACTTTGATATTATTCACTTCATATAAATATATCAATGATTATCAGTAATCATTTATTAAATTAGAAATTATCACATCATTCTTACCCTAGATTTAAAATTTAATTCAATTAAAGATCAATATATATATTAAAGAAAAAACACATGATATAAATCAAATTAACTTTTCTTTATCCATGTATAACATCTTAAAATATATGAATAGACATCTGTAATAGATAAATAATTCCCCAAAATGAAGAGTGGTGGTTTTTCATGAATTGGATCTTGAAGGTGATTTATCTATTTCAAATATTGTATTTTTTCAAAAGATATTTGCTATATCTAAACTTATTTTCTTTACTTCTAATATTATCTTTTAAAAACAATTGGAAAATGATAAACAATATAATAAATAAAAATATATAATGGCTTGTTTTTTATCTAGCATCGATAAAATAAAATTATTTTCCGCAATAAGTAAAATATATATATAAAGATTTATCTATCAAATGTTAACACTCACAACAACATGGCATGCTTAACAGACTTAATTTTCACAATGCATATGTGTCACTAGGAAAGCCACCAGATTATCAATTGTGCTAAAGCAATATATACCTTCTATGCAGAGAATGTTATCAGTAATTCTATATATACTACCTACATACTGCTAGGGTATTTTCTATATAAAATATGTTTATGCATAACTGATAAATCTGTTTTTGTGAGATTGTAGTCTGTTTTTATAGCATTGCTCTAATTGACAATATGCATTACTGCTAAAGGTCAGTAAGAGAAATCTTTTGTGGTTTTGTTGATAAATATACATTTATAATGAAGTGCAAAGCAAAAATAAATGCTAACAAAAATTAAAAAATCATATTGGTTAAATAGGTTCTATTTACATTCATTAATTGTTATGTAAAAATATGTAAACAGATATATATTGTAACAAAAAATAAAAAATAGAAAACCATTTGTAACAGTAAGAAAAATTTGTAACAGCATACAAATTAATGTAATGATGAAAAAGGCTGCTATTTTGTAACCGATTACAAATATATAGATGAGTGAAAAAATGATAGTTGCTATAATTCAATAACTAAACACTAAACATGGTATATGATATGCTCTAGCAGTTGATCATTTGTAACCGAGTAAAATTAAATGAGAAATGAATTTTACTGTGTTAGCTCAAATACAATTTATAATTAAATAAGGATGACGCTAACATATAAATAAGAACATATGCATATCATGCTCTATTTGGGTGTCTATTTGCAATTAATTAAATATAACATTATAGCCCATTTGCAACTATCCTAAATATTAATTCTGTCAAGCTAATAATGAAATAAATAAATTATTCCATTTCTCAACACTTAAAATAACAAAAATGAAAATTAAAACTATTATCATTAAAGATTTAAAATATTTTGATATTGGGAAGTCATTTGAACAATAAAACATACTAGCCATAGATAAATTAATATTAGATATAGCAACTGAATATAATTACTGTGAAATCCCTGGAGTGCATTATGCTTATCTCCAATACTAGGTTCTTTTAACAAAGAATCCTTATCCTTCCTCTTTCCATGTATATACGACCATTCATGGTTACATGCACGCACTGGTGCCATTCATGACAACTCATAAAAACCTATTATATAAAGTTAATAAGTTGGAAAAGGGACGGGATCACTTTTATTTAGTTTAGATGAGGACATGTGTTTTCCACGAGTGCCACTAGATTGTTCTAAATCTAGATAAATATTATCTGTGCATAGTGTACTGAGTTCAAACTCATTCGGTACATTTTTACTTCACATGACTTGGATGACTAATGAACAAAAAAAAATGACATTCTTATATTTTATCCATGTCAATAAAATTATAAGATCCCAATATTACAGAATTTATATATCAAAGACTCTTATAGATATTACTAACTCAGTTTAAGTATATTGATGAACAGACAAGTATAATCTTATTAATGGCTTCCAAACAAGCATGCGAAGACCATTACTGATATGGATGGCCATTTAAACTAGTTACTTAACTGAATTATTTATTTTATCATAATATAAAGATGATAATGATGATGATAATAATGATGATGATGATATCAACCATAGCTTTATAATGAACTCACAACAATAAATTTATCTTTATAAACTCATAGGCATTTTTTTTTAAATCATCCTTTGTCAAAATGGGATTTAAATATTACATTTACTAGCATTTATATAAGTTTATGGTTATTTACTAAAATACTTTTATAGTTAAAACTAGGATTCAATAATACCAGTGATGATGACTGATCATCATGCATCTCCCCACATGATATTCAACTTTCTATAAACCCCTATTTACTAAATATATTAATTATGTTAAACATTAGATTTACTGATTATAATTTATTTAATGATGATGGTGATCATAACTCATGTACAGTACTATGTTTAAACGGTGTTTTAATCAATAATATGATATCCATCTTTGATGAGGATGATCAAAACTCATGGGCACAACATAATTTTAGCTTTCTATTATTGACCTATAATTATTAAAACTTGGTTATTATCAAGCATAATCCTTAAATACTTAAATGTAAATCAACATTCTAGTTTACTTAACATTTTGCGAGTGCTTAATATTTGCTAGTGCTGATGATTCTTAATATCTGTGAGCGATGATGATGATAATTTAAAACGTTAGAATTAAGACAAGAAAAATGCAACAATATTTTTAATAACAACTCAGAAACCAATTAAAATATATAATTATATTTTATTAATACTATTCTTCTTTCTTTCTTTAAAATCAAATTAATAACTGTACAGTTGACTCTATTATTATATTAATTAAATATAGAATTAATACAAAATTCTATATACGCATATCCAAATAAATTTAATATACAAGTTTATCAATTTTTGATATTTTAAAATAAGCTGGCTTAAATTGATATTAGAAAAAAAAAATTCTATAAATGCTTACTTAAGACTTTCCTTATTTATTACATATCATAAAAATAAATTTCATATGTAATGTGTGTGTTTTTCACTTTCATTCTGATGTAAGCCTTGCTCTACAATTTCCTATACTTAAACTAATTATGCATAACCTATTCTTTTGACATGTTTGTTTAAGCAGTTATACATGCACACACACCCTGTGATATGTCAACATATATTTTTAAAATGTGTTCCCTTATATTATGTATTCATACATAAATCATATATAAAATATTATTGCAACCCTGAGTAACAAAATAAATGATATCCAGTCTAATATGCAAAATAAATAAATAAATAAATAAACATTATAAAGCATATTCAGCTGGGTTGTTTATTGTCACAATCCATAAAGAACATAAAAAAAAACATTTTAGTATTACAATATATAATAGTAGTAATAAAAAAAATCAAAATAATGAGAAAAAAAAACAAAAAAAAACTATGTTTAATGAATTTAAACTGTGTATTGTCATGTATTACTAAGAATAACATAATCAATGAATAAACTCTTAATGTTTTCTGTATCAAGAGAAAAAAAATGCTTTGACTAATAAATTAAGGTTTACTTTTATTAAGTAAGAATAAAAGATTTGTTAATGAAAGTTCATAGTTACCCAATTATTTTCACTTCTTATAAATGTCTCAGGTTTGAATTTTCCGACTGCTTGTCTCCCATATAGCTTTAATAAGTTGATTTGCTTATTTCTACCATTTAAAAAGAAAAGTTCTTGTTGATACCTTTTAATAAACATGAATTAATTGACTTGCTTGTTTCCACAATTTTAAAATTATTTATTGCTGATACTTTTGATAACAAATTGGTTGAATGGCTTGTTTCCAATTTTTTAAAAAAAATCATTGTAGACACTTTAGATGACTATGAGGAAAATCTTAACAAAAATTTGATTGATAGCTTAATCAAACTTGGCTATATATGGTTTTTTATTCATCTTTTCGTTCTTCTCTTGTCAAAGATGATGATTAGATTATGTTTGTGGCTGGTTTTAAATTTGTTCATTCTTTTGGTTACTATGGACCAGTATATGAGTCCACAGTAGAATATTGATTTAACCCATTCTGTCAGATTTTAGGGAGCAGAAACAATGGTTTTAACACAGCATCCTAATTATTTCCTTTATAACAAAAATATTAATACCATTTTATAGAATTTTAATAACTTCATATTAATCTTGGTGTGAGCTACTTTATATATATGCACATCTTCTGTATTTATTTTAAAACAAGAGTCATTTTTCTTCTTTTATATTTTTTTTTAAAGAGAGAAAAAAAATCAATAGCACATACTCTTAAAAAAATGAAAACTGTTCATCTCTTTTCCATTTAAAATGATTGCATAGATTGCATATTTTATAGATTGCATATTTTGTTAATATTATTAACTGATTTCTTAAAAAAAACTACATATTGTTAGCTCACTCACTTTAAAAACCAAAAACTGAACTGCTTCTCCCAAATATTATTTCACTCGGTTTTTATTTCAAATTTCTGACCAAAAAAGGGCCAGCTGCAAATCCTGTTATCTTGAGATAAAGATCAAAGTTTTACAAGTTGACGGTCCTCAAGTCATTAATAAAAAGACTAATAAGAAGATTAATAATTATTTATCCATCAAAGCACTCCCTTCTCTCTATATCTAAGACAATCTAAAATGCAGATTACATAAAAAAAACAGTTCATTCCAAAGTCAATAAAAATAAAGACTTGTGTAAAATAATGTCTTATGTTTAAAACAGGTGGACTCTTTCATTCACTTTTTTGCACATGTGCCTGGTTTTATCTACTAATCCTTTCACATCTTTCTTATCAGTTTTTCTCTGGTCTGCTTTATTTAATAAAAATATAAAAGCTAAATAATTTAACACATTATTTAATAAAAAAAAACAACATCCATATATTACATATTGCTTCTCATTACATTTTCTCTCTACAATTCCTTAAGTTTATCATCTATAAACTATATAATAATAATACATGCACACATAAATCTCTATATAGAAAAAAATTTTTTTTTCCCAATTAAAGAATACATATATGTGTGAAATGAGAACATATATATACAATATATATCAATAATTTGTTAAATAGGCTCCTATATCTCTCACATTTGCTGCAAAATATTGTTTTGCTGCTAATTCAATGATATTTTTTATGTAATATCATTTTGTATGTACATTTTTTTGTCACCTTTATGAAAAACACAGAATTTTTTTATATTTTTATATAGTTTTTATTATTAAATTTTCTATGTTTTTATTTCTTTATATATAAATTAGCTTCAGTCTTTAATTATATATATTCTTGTTTTTAAAAAAAGAATCAGGGCTTTTAATAGCAGAAACAGAAAAGAGTTAATACAAAAATAATACCACACACATATATATATATAATAAATGATATTATAATATATATATATATATATATATATATATATATATATATAATAAAATGACCATTAGAGAATAATTATTATAATAAAATGATGAATTATAATGGTGGGAATATATTATAATTATTTATAAAATATATTATCAGCATTATAATTCATTTTTATTACAATATATTGCAACCACTTGAGTTAGATGACACATAGCAACATGGTTGTGTTTGCACATATATATATATATATATAAAGTAAAGGAAAAGTAGAAATGAACACAGACAAAAAATTTTAATAGATATTTTCTACTTTCCTGAAATAAAATAATCATAGTAAAAGAATTAAATAATTCTGGATTTAAAATAAAATTTTGTTATAAATAAACATTTAAAAAGGTCTGATAAATAAATTAATATTGTATTCTGATTTTGAATTTAAAAATAAGCATGATTTATTTTTGAAATCTTAATTAATGCTTGTATAGATTTCTTTTATCTATTTTTAAAAATCTTTGTAGATTATAAAATTCCAAATGATTAAAGTTAATTGAAATCAACTTTTTCTATTCATATTTTTGATAAAACTTCAATCTTGTTTTCCAAAGAATTAGACAGATTGAAAACAATCTGTAATGTGTTTTTTTTACCCCAGCAATTTAGCTATTTTTGTCTTAATATTTTTGTGAAGTAGCTGGCTAGCAGTAGTTAGTGTTAAAGAGTTATACAGAGCTCCCATGAAGGAAGGCAAAGGGACAAGTCCAGCTGCAGTCTACTAATTTACTTTGCTGGAGTTTTGAATCATGAAGTCAGACCCACTTCTGTATTCACTAGTCTTCTTAAATGTGGACAAGACAGCTGCTTGCCTGGAACAATCCTGGACAGAAGGAAGACATACTTCTCTATCTCTAAAGCCTTAAATGTGGACAAGAGTTTTCTGGCCTGAAAGGGAGCTAGCTCATGGCCTGCCAACAAATTACATGATTTGTATCTTCCTTGATGATGGCAACCCTGTACTACACTTTCCTAATGGATCAAAAACCAAGTGCACCAAGAGAAAGCTTAAAGAATTGGTCTGTGTATGCTGCTGTATACCTGTAAGGAACCATAGATAAACATGTCACATGTATATAACATGAGTTATTTTAATTCCTTAAAATGACATTTTAATCTATAACTTAAAATAAAACAAGTAAATAATTTGCTTGAGTTAAATGTCTAAAAGAGAGATGATTTGATATATATTTTAAAGAAATTGTTTTAATAATTTTTTAAAAATAACATTAAAAAAATATAATTTTACTTGAATTAAAATCAAAAAGAAATAATTCATAGTCAATTTTATAGAAAGAAAATAAGAACATTTATCTAATTCATTCTTTTAGAGTAATGTGTCAAAACAGAAAGAAAACTTTTATAAACTGTCCAAAATTTGATAGTACTTATTTTTAAAGAAAAAAGACTTCAATAAAGAGAATTAATTGTGAAAATAATATTTAATAATTTTATTGTGTTAAATTAAAATATGATGTAAACATCAGTGTACAAATACACACATACACATATATGTACAATTTTATGTAACAAGTCATATATGTTTCAAAATTACATACACATATGTATGTGTGCATATATATTAATGAATATCAAATAGACGCATCTTAGTTTTAATTATTTTTTTATTATTAAATGTCACTTGAAGTATTCATGTAATAGTAAAATGCATATCTGTACACCTATATGGAACATATATTTAAATCATAATGTAATAACTTGAATTTTGTACATTATTTATATAAATCACAATGTGATAATTTGAATTTTGTATATTACTCAAAATCATAAGTCATAATTAATATGTGTATAGCCTTACTTTAGAGACCTTAATTTCTTTTTTTTTTATTGTTGTTAATAAACTTGAATTTATTTGTTAAAATTGTATTGCATCATTATCTCTTGATCACAACACAGTAATAGAGCTATGTTTACTGAAGATTTGAGCATAATGGTCTGACATATATAAATGGTGGTGTATTTAGTGCTTAAGGGCATTCAGTGATGATCAATCATCTTGGTTTGTACATAAGATTATACTTTTATAGCCCCTGCACTACATTTTATTTAGTTTAGTCTATTAGAAATTAAGTTTATAGTTGAACAGTACATTAATGGTACTATATGGCCAGAGCATTGATGATGATCAGCATGTTTATTGTCCCAACATTATTGTTTTTGATGATTATGTATTCTGATTGATGAGCACTTAGTTTGTGCATTCAAATTAATGGTTAAATAATTACCCCAAGCTGGCAATGGCTCAATAGTTAGCCTGGTCTACAGAAGACCCATTTCAAATCCAGTTACCAGATTGACTGTTGATTTATATTTTGTATTGTTCAAATTCAGTCACCAGATTGACTGTTGATTTTATTCTGATGTATTTTGATTGATAATCATTCATGATAATGACTAGATACTTACTTATACTTTTTATAATGCTGGTTGATGATTAATTAATTATGCTTTTAGTTGCTCTCTGAGTGATCTTTATAGATTGCTTATGCTTTTATGATATATAACATTTCTTATATATTTTGTTATATCAAACATTAATATCTCTTACTTTAGTAATACAATCTTATATCTAAAATATTATACTTTATATTTTATATTAAATAATTTTAAGTGAAATATTGATTTATTTTGATGATGATTTGCTATCACTCCAACTTCACTCTATCACAGCTTCATCTTTTCTACCACATCTCATTTCAATATATAATATTTAATGGCAAGATAGTATGTCAAATAATTGATAATTGAATTTTAGAAAGATTACCAAGCAGAGAATCAAAATTAATGCTTTTTGGAAAAACAAATATCAAAGAACAATGCTAATATGTAATATTTCACATTGCTATATTACTTATTATATATATGCACTGTAGGGTGAGAATTGCTGTCTCACAGAATGAGAGCAATTATGCTATCAATGGTGCAGACAACTTCAGCTTCTATTTTATTATTTCTTTCTACAGTTCAAGCATTACATGTATGTGTGTGTTATAAATGAAGCAAGAGTTGTCTAAGCTCCTTTTAACTATAAAATAATTAAACAAATTCACAGACTTAATAGAGCTGATTCTTCTATTCTTTGCCCTTTTTTAATAAATGAGTAACTTTCTGACCATGTTAAAATTTTAGAAAGCAATTTAATACTTGTGCCAGTTATAAATATGATCCTATTAATTATGAAATCATTGTTATTTCACAACTAGAGTGAAGTTAGTCAACTCATCCATTTCATATACATCATTCCTGTGCAAATTAAAAAAATAGTATATTATATTACACCTCTAAGGCAATATAAAATAGCCATTAAATTTATATTATCAGTTAGTTACAAAACTGTGAAATTGACCAGAAATTTTTTGAGATGTTTTAAGCATGTGGGGCAGAGCTATATAACTTTTAATTCTGGTTCAGATGATTGCTCAAAATGCTTTATCACTAATGTGTCTTGTATTTGGACAGATATTTTTGCTCATTGTACACAGAAAAGAGCAAAGAAAGATGAGAAATATATAAACCAAAATATTGCCATTACCTACCTTAGTTCTTTTTTGTTAATAACATGCAATAATTAATTCATGAGCAATCATGGCCACTTATATTTAGATTCAAGAATCATAATAAATGTTTTATATATTCTATTTTATTTAATGAGATTAGAAGTGAACCATTATCATGGCCTAAAAACAGTTTATCATCATTTATTTAAAACTGTATACATTTAAGAAAGTTACTGTTGAATTTGAATTGTCATAAATACTTGTTAGTTAATGCTAAGATGAAAGCTTTAATTAATATTTTAATAAAAAATTACTTTTTGTAAGATTTTTATAAAGCAATTATAAATTTATACTTTGTAATATGTTCTATTATTATCTCAACCAAGTTATTCTTTAAGAGCAAATATGTATTCTTTATTATTAAATATGAAATAATTTGTTGATAAAATGTATCATGATTTAAAAATTTTATAAGGAAGTTAGTTTTTTTCCCCAGTGTTAAAAGTAAGAGCTTTGTTTTGTGCCCTGAAGACCATCTGTTATCATTTTATTACTATTAAAATACTATGTACAGTTCCTTCTCCATCAAAGATGGAACTACATATATGTCCTAATATACTTTTTTGCAGAGAATACACAAAGCAATTTATTTAAATTGTATTATTTAGGTCTTATAAAGTTAGTTATGAAAAACTTTGTATCTAACATCTTATTTTTATAAGGGTCTATTCATAAGAAAGTTTTACAATAGAAAAAATTAATAGAGCATTTATTTCTATGCATTTATACAAGTAGTGAAATTAATGTGCATAAAATATGGTACAGGTCAATAATTATGAAAAGTGGCAAAAAGAATATAATTAAGTTGGTTAAAGAAGAAGAAATAAAGTTACGAAATATAAATAAAGAATAATTTAGTATTACATAAGAATAAAAAATATATAACATATAAAAGGATTAGTGATTTTCTAAATAGAGCTTATTGATATTGATGTAAGTTTTTAGCATCAGGAAAAGAAAAAATGGAATAAGGATTTGAACCATAGATGTGGTTTATATGGAGATGATAGTATTGAATAATTATTTGTAGAATGTATCATCTAGAAAGAGAATCAGGATAAATTGTAAGAGGATTGGAAAAACTTAAAAGATAAATTTTTTAATTTTTTTTGTTTAGTTTTTGGTAAAAAATAAAAAAAAGGGGGTGGGGGTGGGTGGGAATAGGATTGGGGAATTAAAAAAGTAGTTTTTATTAAAATTAAATAGTAAAAATAAATAAGACTATCTTGGGAAAATTTGGTGATAATAAATGAAAAGTAGATAATTTCATTGTGGTATATAACTGGGTTAAATGGAGAAAACTTTTAACTTGAGTAACAGAATTTCTAGGTATATGTCCTAACTTAAGAAACTTTTGACTTCATTAGCATTATATATATATATGTAATTATGTGGAAGAAAATTAACCCTCAAACCCGTGCTATTCGTTTGTAGAATTTCTGTATATTTTTAATAGTATATTTTAAAATACAGTATTAATTATTAGTGTTTAGTTAATTCTAATGATCTCATTCCATCAAGAAATGTATTTTTGGTAATATATTGTTTTTTATATAAAATAATTTTTGTTAGTAGTTTTCAAATTATTGTTTTATATTTTTAACTTGAGATTGAAATTATCATTTATATTTATTGAATGATAGATAAAATGTATTAATTGTCATTATTTACTTTGTAGAACCTCTTCCTTATTTCCTTATTATTTTTATAGGTTTTTATAAATAAAGACTTTATTTAAAATAATAAATAAATTTACATAATTTGTTTCAAATTAACAATTGCCTTTTTTATTTAGCCCGTATAATAGTATTGATAGCAATGAAAACAGAATAGCCATCGTCACAACAACTGTGATTACTGTGACCTTTATCATGGGGCTAATTCAAGGAGAAGTTATATTTGGTGAAGTAGAATTTCTAAATGCCTACTTCAAAGGTAAAACAAAATATTTATATCACTTTTATTATATAAATTGAAATAAAATTTATTCTGATTTATTCTTAAGAATACTTTCTCTAGATTTGAATATCTGATAAATACTTGTCATTTTAATTACATAGAAAACTGCATTTTTTTTTGGGGGGGAGGGATTTCATTACTTTTTTATTCACTTTAACTTTGAAGGCTTTTTCATTATTCTAAATGCCTAATGACATGATCTATTATGCTATTGTTTTTTTTTTTCATGTTTTCACTACATTTTTTTTTATTTTATCACAATCTCATTTTATAGTTAAAAAATCATACAGATGTTTTAGTTAGGACTTTAATTAAAAAAATTAATTAAATATTTTATTGCTTGAAAATTCATAAGAAATTGAAGCTTTAGAAGTGGTAGAGCTATATTGTAATCAGTGAGCCTTGAACTCCAAAATCTGCTACTCTAACACTATATCAAATTATGTAGGTTTTATTGTAGATTATCATTAAACTCTAGTATTAATGTTGCTGTAAATAAAAACATTAATTTTGTTATGCATTGGTTTATATTTTAAAAATTCCTAAAATGCTCACTAATAAAATTTTTGATACTAAAACAGTAAGAAAATTTATTTAAAATCATAACAAAATAAAGCAATAGCAGCAAGATGTATTTTATGATCAGCAATAAAAATATTTTTTCAGCATTAATTTAAAAAAAAACCAAGCAATTCTAAGTACACAATTCTGACTACAATATGGAGGATTTTTTTCTTTAATTGATAAATCAATACTGAGTTTTTGTTTGCATATTTAAAGTGGATAGGATTTAAAAGCAGTTGAAAAAATAAACTTTCTTCAAGTATTTATAAAAAATCCTAGTCATTTTTTAATATAGCGGATTTGCCTCATTTTATCAAACATATTCACATAAATAATTTTCTACTTTAAAGTAATAACAATAACAACAATTATTAAGAAAATTCTCAACTTTTACTTATCACTGTGCTCCATTACAAATTTGAAAATCTTGTAAGTAAGAAAAAACATTTCTGGAGAAGTGCTGTTAAGTTCTACTTTTTAAAGCATTGAACTCTTAACTTATTTGAATGGCCTCAGAATGATTGTTCTAAAATCTTCTGAGCAGACAAACCAGTTCTACATTTTTTATAAAAACATGCAATAATGAGTAATTTAATAACAACATTCGATTTATTTTCAGCTTAGATATAATTTGAGTAGCTATTATTTTTAAGTATGTCACAAGATGTGTGTTTTAGTCTTAACATGTTGACCACAACATAATTGATATAGTGCATGATGTAACTAAGATTCAGTCAAGAAATATACATGTAATGAACACACATTATTTGAGCCATGTTTTAAAAACACATGAATAAAGTTCAATAACAGATGTTTTCTACAGCACATTTCTTCAATAATTACAAATTGATTTTGATTATTTGTAACAATAGAGATGAAAACTAATACAATTGCTGGGTTCATTCTCTTTTTTTCACCTGGTTAAACTATGTGTTAGTCCTTAAAAACAAATTCTCAATGAATTTTAAATCATCCTCTAATCTAAATCAACAAGAGAAAGTTAAAAGCAGAACCATTTTTTTTATTTGGTTAAGTACCTAGTATCCTATCAATAAAATAATGATCCAGGAGATCTTTTGCCATTGAAACAAATTCAGGTTCTAATCTCAAAAATTGGATTGTAAAGTGATACATAATGTGAAACCAAATAGAAATTTTAAAGACACTAGTTATCATGAAATGCAATGAAATATAAATGTTTCTTATTCAATACTGTTTATTCATGATATAATCTGTAACCTTGTATGGTTTAGTGAAAGATAGATTAATAACTTTCTTAATAATTAAATGTCTATGGATCACAATTTGTCTTTGCCATTACATCATAAAATCTTCTGAGCAACAAATTATTCAAGTTCTATTTTTTTTATATTCAATATGTATTCATAACTACATAAAAATTATATTGCTATATTAAATGTCATTTCATAAATATTCTTATTTGTTATGGCTAATAACACAGAATTGTCAGCCAATATTGCTTTTTGGTCATCTTGGATGATGTAAATAATAATTTGTAAATAGAAAAGATGGTTATCTTAAAATCTATACTCTGAATCAAACTGCAACAAAAAATTCTACTTACAACTCAATGTCTATTCAAAATAAAATAAAAATATGTCTTGTGAATCTTCTAAAAGTGTCATCTTCTGCTGACATTTTGCCTGTGTTTATGCAAAAAAAAAGTTCAATTGGATAAATCTATTCAAACATTATTTTTGATAAAGCAGTTTTTGTCATGGAAAAAATTATATTTATGAATAATAATTAATCATGAAAATATCTCTTA
This sequence comes from Epiperipatus broadwayi, assembly GCA_028023455.1. NCBI lineage: Eukaryota > Metazoa > Onychophora > Udeonychophora > Euonychophora > Peripatidae > Epiperipatus > Epiperipatus broadwayi. The sequence continues at coordinate 4,909,961 of JAQFVV010000009.1, read as the reverse complement.
TAATCATCTCAAACCTATGTAAAAAAATTTTAGCATTAGTAATAATGATATATCTTCACCATGAATGTTAAAAATTGAAGCTATTCTATCCAGAATAATTTAATGAAAAAGTCAAAACTTTAATCAACTATAATAACTGATGACATGTAATTCACAAAGTTTTCAAATTTAAAAAATAATTATTTTTATCAATGTTTTTTTGCCTTGGGATTGATGCTTTTATGATAATTTTTTTTGTTCCCACAATCACTCTTTTACATTGACTATGTAGATAAATTGTTAAGCTTAACTTAAGTGATATTTTGCAAGGTTTCTTGGCCTTTGTATATAATATTATTGAGAACCAAATATATGTAGAAAAATTCACTATAGGATCTTAAAACTCCATTTGTGGCAAGATCATTTTGATATCTTTTAAAGACAAATGCTTGCATAAGCATTGGGTAATATTTCATTTTAGATCCTAAAACAAATGCATTTAACAGTAAAAGAAATCAGATAATTTTTATTAATTGTTTTGATTGAGAAGGTAAAATATAAGATGATGATATTATGTGAATAACTGATTGTTTTTTTACAAAAAAAACAACAACATTTTTTTACACTACTCATCTCAAGATTCAGAAGATAGAATCACAAGAGTTAATATCAGGAAATTTTGTGATCGATTGCCTTACCAAAAATACTTCTCTTGTTTTCACATCACCATATTATTTACTGTTGTTAAAAATCTTGAATCCATTTTAATTTTAATAAAATGTACAGGGGAATATTTTTTAAAAATACAATTATCATTACTTCATGATATAAAATTGAAAATGCAAGAATCTTTAATTTCAATGCAAAAGCATTTAATACTAGGAACATATCTATCCTTTAGCTTGTTATACATTCTGATTAATTTCACACAGATGAATATTTCTATCAATCCAGTAATTAATCTAATGAAATTTACTACATTTAACTTTTCAGATCTTATATCATGGGATAAACTCTACAAAATCATTAATTTTTTAAAAATAAAGTACTACTTTTTCTGTCCTTGATCTGAGACATAAATCAATTTTTGTATCAATCCAAATAGCTTCACATATGTCTTTCTCTGCTAGAAATGTATTTATTACTTAGCAATCCATCAGCCTTGAGCATCATTTTCCTCAAATTATTTATAACAAAAGTTACCATTTCTTACTTTTTTATCCTATTAACTTTATATTCTCACCATTTATTAAAATAATATAGCCAAGGTCATTTCAATGCCATTTGCCTACCTTATGCTATGACAAGTTATGGGATACTTAATATGTTCCTGTTTATAACTTGCCTGCAGTATTTACAATGTGAGATTACTTTTAAAGTTTTGCTGAGAGATTCTTATTCCTTAACCTTATCACTCATTGAACTAGTTCATTATTTTATTTGTTCTTCTCTTAACATTTATTTTATCCCATATCATAACTTGCTTCAAATTAGTCTGAAATACCCATTAACCATTAAATATTCATATATTCAAATTTAGAAAAATATTATATATATATATATTGTGCCATTACAATTTAGTCATTAGCTAAATTTGTAGTAATGTGCATGAAAGAAAATGTGGAACAAAATCATCATCACAATTTTATATAGCAAAGGAAGCTGTAGGGCATCCAAATGTAAACCCTACAGGATTAAGTCCAGAAAAACAGACGGAAAGAGAGGGGGGGGCAACAGTTATATTCTTTAGTTGTTTACACACATTCAGTTATTCAATAATCAATTTGTTAAATAGAGTTACAAAACATATATAGGCAATGTGTGTTAACAAAGCTAGTTAGTCATTTGTATGTATTAAATATTAACTTTCTTTAAAACTAACCTATACTTGATCGATTCTAATATCTTATTCTGTTTCTATTTTACTTTTCTATAATTGTAATTTGAATTGAAAAAGTTACAGATTTAATTTTAAATATTAGGGTTATAATTTCTAAACTAGCATTCATATTATTAATGGGCCAGTTTTATAAATTAGTTGGATGATAAGGTGTGTGCTTGGATATATTACATACATAAATTTACATTTATTATATATTGAAAAAGAAGGGTTAAATCTGTCAAATTATTTTTTTATTCAATAATTTTGTGTTGAAGGAGAAAATCTGTTAAATTAGATATATTTTTGTAACAATTTTGTTTTTATAAATGATTGTTTGTCATTTTGGAGTTTAAGCTTGGTGAGAACTCTAATTTTGAAATTGTCTCATCCTAAGATCAAAAGAAAGAAGCTTCAATTTTAGATGTTACAGATATATGTGAGGAAAAAGGATTAAGACTATTTTTTTTCTTCAAGACAAAAGTTTGTCTGAAAATCAGGTGTGTGGTGTTTTTTTACGTTCCTAAAAAAGATTGCACTCTCCAGCTAAAAATGAATTGGTCAAAAATAGAAATAAAAAAATTGGACATAAAAGCAGTCTGAAAATCAGTTGACTGGGAGAGCAGACTTTTAAAAATATTGAAGAGAAAAGACAAGCGTTTCAACTCTACCAAAATTCTTAATTTCAAGTCATTTTTTTATATATATATTGAATTTTTGGAGGTTAAAGATATAAGAATGGCGGAGTAGAAATTTTTTTATATATGTCTCATCTTTTACCAGACCATCAACCCACAGATCATATAGGAAAGAAAGAGCCTTGTATGAATTAAAAAGAAAATATTCTACACTTTCAACTGACTGAGAGAGATAAGATGTTTTAAATAGAAAGAAGAAAACATTCACCTGCATTCGAAGGGGATCAGAAAAATGGTTTAATCTACTGATAAATATTAATCATCGAGTCCAATTAATTATTTCAGTGATTGAGTTTAAACCTAGGAAAAATTATAAATGTGAAGACAACTGCTATATTTCATCCACTACGAGAATCATGCTGAACAAGAAAAATTTAAAATTAATATAATGATTTCTAAATAGTCCACTAAAGCAAATAACCGTATTAGAATCCTCATCATCAAATAGTTATACACCTCAAGAAAGAGATAGTTCCAAAGAAAATGGAAATTGTTGCTGCAAAGGTATAAATATTTAACAGGACAAGTTTGAACCCTTGGAAGTTCGCCACAAAACAAAGGATCGGTAATATGACTTTTTATATCTATTTTCTTTATGATATCAGAGTCTTAATAAAATTTTAGCAATAGTGGTATATTTTAGTTTTAAAAGAATTTTATTTAGGGAGAATATTGGTTTTTTAATACATTAACTTTTTATAGTACATTGACTAAATAAGAGTCTATAATGTCACTACTGGGTTGGTAGTGGATGATTTATGGAAATATTAATCCAGGGTATGGAATAAATCCAGTGGTTTATAGATTGTTGTCATAAGCTATCTGGAAATGTATTGGGCTTTGGAATTTGGAATAAATTCCAGGTTTCTTCAAATAAAAATTTGGAGGAAAGGGTCATGTCTTTATTTTTGATTTTGTTTAAGAGAGAAATGAATAGACTGTTTGGGTCTGGTGGAGGATTTGTGAATACTAATTTGCATCTCACATTCCAGATAGAGTGGGTGAGAAATACTGACATTCTTATAATTGGAAATTGTTTACTTTGTAGAGATTCTTTTAGCGAGAGGATTCTGTAAATATCAGTTTTACTGTTTTGGAAAATTAAAAGTTTGATACTACCAAGTCCGGTACATGAGCGAATTATGTGGTCAAATGTCTCATCATGACTCTTGCAGATTGGGCAGATAGGGTCAATGTTGTTAAGAAATCTCTTGTGGTGGAGGAACCAGTTGGTATGCATGGCTCCCAGATTTACTTTTACTAGGTAGTTTAAAAATTTAGGCTCTAAAGCTAAGAACTTGAATATTGAAGTAATTCTATGATTAGTGATGCCAAGCATTGGCAACATTGAGTTGATTTCAGGGTTGATTTTATGGTGGGCTTCCCAGATGGTGATTTTGTATTGTATGGATTTTGTAAAGTAGATGTAAATTGATTGAGAAGCTGGAGAATCTGGTCTAGCCAGCATTTTTGAGGAGGAGGTCTGTCCATCGGTGGCCTCTGAAATATTGAAGGAATCATGTTTTTGTAAGAGGTTATGAATTAATGTGTGAGATTTTTGAAAGATAATTGAGGGGATGGAGTGAAAGGACATTCCGTTAGATTTGCGATGGTATTGCATCCTTGTCATGCTTATAGACGTTGTACTGTTTTTCCAAAAGAGTTTAGCACATAGACTATTGATTTTTTTGGTAAAGGCTTTTGTTGCTGTCATGATGGGGAGGTAGTATGCAATCTTGGACATGACTTTCATGTTCAGTAGCACTACTTTTCCTTGTATGGAGAGATACACCCTGGAAAGTGATATATTTTATTTAAAGAACTTTTAAAGACAATTCAGATCGATTAAAACCAAGAATTTCTTACTAATGATAACTTTAAGCTTCATTAATGATTTTGTATATACCAAAATTATGATTGTTTATTGATTTACAGTTATGAAATATTATCAATGTGTAAAATAATTTTTTTTGTATGATTATTTTGGTTTTAAACAATATTTTGGTTTTTACGGGGATAAACACACACATACATAATAATACTTTACCTGTGTATAATGTGAAGGAATAAGCAGTATTAAAATATTAAATTATTTTGTTTTAAGAAAGTATAGGTTTCAGAGTGCAGAAGGGAGGGGGATAGAAAGATACTTTAAAACTTGTTTGTAAAAATCTTGCTCTTTCCAATTTTACTAACATTTATTTTTAATCTTTCTACTTTACGTGTTATATTATACAAGTATGTGTGCCAAAGAGAAAAGAGAGAGAAAAAAAGAGTGTTTATTTTTTTTGAGATATTTTCTTGTGGAGTGAAAATCTTGGTCAATTTGACATCCAATTTAATATATGCATTATACCATTTACCATTTACGGGAAAGGGGGAAGAATTTAAAATTACTAGTATGATTTCAAATAGTCAAGTATGATTATTATTGTTATTATCTATATAAATTTTCATGTATATCTAGAAATTTTTATGTATACGTTAGAAATGCAATAATAAATGTTAATTTGTTTTATTAAACAGAGGCGTATATATTTCATTAAGAGTTTTTTTAATTAGTTGTGATCATTCATCATCAAGGTGAATATTAGCTATTTAAGTTCCAATTAGATATACTAAGATTAGCCACTAATTATTAATTTCTGAAACTAAAGTTTATGATTAGGCTTAGTCCTAAAGCTGTGGTTGAAACCATTATCATCATCAACGTTTTAATTAATGAGCTAGTTAAATGTTTAAAGGCCATAAATAAATATTGATTTCATAGTATTTAGTGATTTCTTAGTAATATTATAACCACCATCCCATCATCTATATCATGCAAGGATGAGAAATTGCCATCCTAAATTAATAATATAATCTGAGCTAGTAAAACGTATAAAAAAATATTGAAACGCATTTATTATGTTAAGATCTAAGAAATGATCTCTGTCTAATGAAATTTATATACTCCACTTTAGTTTAAGGATGATTTATGTTTGCCTAAGTATTAGTGCATACAGTGGTATGGGTCTAAAAGCAAAATCCTCCATTTTTATTGGAAATAAAGTACCAAAAGGGGATTCAAACCCGGTACATGTGAAAGGGTTATAAGATATAACTGTGTCTAGGTTCAGATAATCTAGTGGTGCCCTGCTAGACCTTATTCACTTATTTACTTAATATGGACTTGACATCAAACCAGGAGATGAAAGTGAACAAAATCTACCTTCTGTATGCCTGAGAAGATATTTTATTGAGTTACTAGTGTACTCACCCACTTGATGTTATTTCCTGAATTATAGTAGTTTGTTCTTAATAATTTGTTTATAGTTTCTACTTGTTTATTGATGGTACAATGCCTGCCTAACCAGGATTTGAAATAGGCCAGACACCTTAAATGACTAGTCTCCAGGCATTATTGTTTATGATTATTGATATTGTGATATCTTTAGAAATCTAATTATAGAAATATGTTTACTTTATTCCTACTCATCATTTTAATATTTATTTACTATTATAGCTACTATCCAGGTATAATATGGTAATATTTATATTTGAATCTTTTCTACCTTTATTTATATTTGAATTCTTTTGAGCAAGTATTTAAGTTACAATGGATCTTTTGAGCAATTTTATTATGTTACAATATATATATATGTGTGTGTGTGTGTGATTAGAGTTTAATGTTATCTTTATATTTCTAATATTAGGCATGGTAATCGAAAATAATACTAACTAAATCCATCATATAATTATTCCATCAACTATTTATAAAAGAACTCAGATATAATTTTGACTTACATTATAAACAGCTAATGAATAATATTTTTGACTGACATGATATCATTGACATTACTATTGTCAGATTAAAAATAAGTTTAAACTAAATTAAATAGATTTTTAAAATAAAATTATTTGACATGAGTATATGAAAAATATGTATGTAAATGTATGTTTGTTGCAAATGATTTTATTCAGTATCTTTAGTAATGAATATTATGAGTTGTTAATTTTTGAAATTATAAATATTTAGAATATGTAAATTACTTCTAATCCTGTCATAGTAAAGAAGAAAGAGTATACAAAATAGTGAGAATTAATAATGACTAAAAAAATAATTTATTTTTTATTATCCATATTATATGCAGTTGATATAAGTCAAAGTTGAGTACTAGAAGAATGATTTAATTCACTAAAGTATCACATGATCACCATTGCTTATGCTTACACATTCTGTTAAAAGAGTAGCAGCTATCTCCATGCAGTAGTGTGACCCAATGTAAGCCATAGCAATTAATAAATGCTAACAGATTGCGCATCAAAAATCTTCTAGAATCCATTGATTACTATGGCTTGCACTGGCGGTACTTTTGTAAGGAGAGTTGCTATTGTTTTTTCAGAATGATTAAAGAAGTAAGTACAGAGTTATTTATGTTTATGTTATAGAATAATACTGACTATAAAGTAGTCATTGATAATGTAATGTTATGTCCATTTATATGTTTTAGAAAATAATTTACTACAAATTTATTTATAATATTGTCATAGATAGTTAAAATGCCCTATACCATGAGTAATTGCAAGATTATTGAGATAATGAATTTATGAATATTGTATTATTTAGAAAGTGATTTATTAATATTTTTCTTATGCAATTGACATAGCTCTGTTTATATGTGCCCATGAAAGACTTTTGAGATGCAATTATTTTATATATTACGGCTTGAGTGTTGAATGAAAAGCATCAATAATTTGATTTTTTTGACTAGATTTTGTTTAGTGACATAATTATAACTATTTATTAATAATTTTATTAATTAATTTTATCTGTGAAGGATTTTAATTAACTCTGGTATATTTAATTTTGGTCATGTATTGTGGACAATATAGCCAAGATTATCCTCTTAAATGTTTGATTATTGCAATTAAGATTTAAAGTTGTGATTACAAGATTAGTTATGAATTTGTGAAATTTTGAAATAAAATTTATTTCTACAGGAAAAACAATGTATCCAAACTTACCAATACATATATATAAATTTCATAGAAATCAGTCAATACTTAGACAATCCCAATAACAATCTCAATCGATTGTCATTGCTACTTCCTTTTAACACTAAAGATGGAACCCCCAAAAATAAAAAGTGGAATCCCACCTTTATTTATGGTCCAATATATTTATATAATTTATTGCTAAAAAGAGATTGCCTTGACAATAGATTAAGATTGTTGACTGTTATTGATATTAGGATTGTCTAAGTGTTGACTGATTTCTATGAATTTACTTATAAACCTATCTAACCTTGAGTATAATTACACTTATTATATATATAAATGCTAAGTTCTAAAAGATCTTATGTGATATGTTCACAACCTTGTTAGTTTTACTTTAGAATCAAATAAATAATAATTATTGTCCTAAATTTATAATGAAGTATTTATTAAATTATAATTGGTTTAATTATCTATTTAGATACCATTAAAGATTAGATAATTAAATTTGGAAAGTGAATTAATTATTTGAGAAAAGAAATATAAGCAGAATAATGTGAATAGTTAAGCTAATTTAGAATAAGTGTCACGAGTAGATAATACTTTTGTAAAAACTGATATAAAAATGAATAACCCTTTGGAAGATTAATAAATTTGTGGTGTATGAATTTGAAATGTAATACATTGAATAATTAATTGTCAATGGTGGAATTCTATATAGTTTTTATATGAAAAACCTATTTTTATATGTTAAAACTAATATCCTCTTCATGTTTTCTAGTATTGGTTTCATTTAATATGTAGATCAGAGATATTCATGACTTCTGACTTATGCTGGAAATAATTATCAAGATATAATGGTTATGGGAAAAGAAAATATGCAAAGAAGTGACAAAGTAGCAGTTTAATATTTTTTTTATAGTTACAATAATATTATGGTTTTTATTTTATAAAATACATCATCTAAACCCAAAACAAAAGAATTTATTTTTTGGGGAAATTGGGTTTAAATTTAGTCTCAATCATTTTCCAGGTTCTGAAGGATCCAATCAAACTAAAATAATTACCAAACAAGGAATAGATCAACCATATTTGTTTTCAGCATTCTTTTTGCCACATTTCAAAAAATTAATAATGTCTAACTATTATAATATATATATAATTGTATTTTTATTATCTTAAAATTATTGTTATTGTATTGTTGATTTAAAATTATCCTCCAGTCAATATCACAACTTTTTTTTTTTAATTTCAAAATTATTATAGTTAATTCTATTTTTTCCCACCTCTTTATTTTTATATTTTTTATCTTCTTCATTCTAATCATTTTCTTTTTTATTTTATTTAATCATCTTCATTATTACAATTATTATGTCAATTTTTCTAATGTTAACATGATCTCTATTCCTATAGGTTTATGGAGTTTATTTGACATCCTTATTCTTGCTTTCGCTTATTACCCAATACTTGCATCCGTTACTATTTCAACTATTTGGAGTTACTTTTTTGGGTTTTTGTACATTTGGTTGTATGGCATTGTATATATTCTTTATGTATTTAAAGGCTGCAGAGATGATATAACTGTAAGTACTGACCTTTTAAGATATGATTTTTGTTGTGATATTTATTTTTTTTATAATTAATCTATTCTGCATAATAATCATGTTATATTTCATAAAAATCTTAATTTTCTTAACTTTTATATACACTTAGTCTATTTTATTCTTTAGTGTATAATTCCATTAAAAATTATTTACAAACTACTCTCAAACAAAACTAACATCATTAACAGTCTAACATATAATTGGGAATTGTTATTATTTTTAAATATATATATATATTGTAACAAAAAAGTTTACCAGGCAGAATTACATTATAATCTGGTTGCAGTCAGGGTGCATCGCTAAGACCCATTGCAGCAGTACATGAAGATACATTACATTACCCAACATAGATTATATGACTATTGAACTAATTACTATTCTCATAATGACTGTATCTTAAAACTACACTTCAAAAAACAAATTTACGAAATTTATTTATGTGAGACCTTATGGTCAACCATGAACAAGATAGTATGATCTATAAAACTATTAAAGATTACTCTTCCAGGATTAAATGTATGATCCATTACATCAATACCAACTATCATCTGGTGAATATAAGCCATTTAACAAGACAGTAAAAGTTATAGTCAGCCTCATAATATAATTGGCTGTAGCTCAGATATACTCAGGATATTAGTACAGAAATGCCATGTGGGGTATTTGCTTTGCAATAAAAGGTAAGTGCATAAACTTTAGGTTCTTTCATCATTAATTTAAATGTCAAATTAAATCAATAGCAATGAGACACTTATTGTAATATGTAAATTACAAATTATAATATTACAAAATAGGTTCAATCATCATAGTGGCTAGCAAGCTTATTTATTAATTTAGATCCTAATACCATGAACATCAATAGAAGTAACAAATTCTAGATTATATTCCAGAATTAACAAAGCAAAGTGAAGGTGATATAGAAGGTAAATGGGATTTTATTATACCCTATACATCACTAATTACCCAAGAAAAAAAGCATTAAGATATTTCCTTATACTTTCATTAAACCTTGTATGCATTTATCAGTGACGAAATGTGCTCTAATATGTGATCTATTTAATATGGTGGATTTTCTGGTCCTATGTATGACAAATAGCAATGGCATAGTTAGATTAAATTATAAAATTAACATTTATTTACAGCTCCATCAATATTAGATAAATAATTGATTAATACAATATTTACAAAATTAAATAAACAATAAATAGAATAAAATAAAAGACCATCATATGTACTTGTTTCCATACATGGATGAATTCCAAATAAACACAATATAAGACTTTCTCACAAATGGATTTTATTTTATCCTCTTATAGGAGAGAGGATCACTTCAAACACCTAGTCAATAACTTCTCCAATATGACAATATCAGAACCAATGCACCTATACCTCAGCTTTATAATAATAATATCAACCATTGGTATTGATAAACCTGAGAAAGTTGGTCATAATGAGATAATGAATCAAAGAGGAAATTTGAACCTCAGCTAAGCTGGGAATTTTATGTATCTGATCTATACTAAATTATGAAAATAATTCATTCGAATGCCCCCTTTATAGCTGATAACTGAACATGTGAGATCAAAGATGAAGGAAACAAGGTAAACACAGATAATGTATGGAGACTTTTTCAAACATGCATTTATACAACAAAGAGCAATGATATTCCTACGGATGTATTCTTTCACGCAAAGGAATAACAAAGCATTAAATGCTCTATGGGTTTTTTAACCATCATCAGAGCAAAAAGTACAATTACAGACTGTTCTGCAGATTAACCACCAGTGCAAGAACAAATATAAAGGATATAATAAAATGCCCAATGATTACTCTGCAGATTAGACCACCAACACAGAATAATATAAAATATAAAAAAATGGTTAATAATAATTCTGTAGATTAAATCACCAGCACAGAATAATACCATATAACATTATAATTTTCCAAATAAAAGTGATATAAAATGACCTTCATCAGTAAATCTGCTAAATTAGGAGACAGTGCAGTCTTACTAAAGTGAGTTAGGACATAAAATGAAATAAATACTTCAGTAAAGTAAACAACTAAGATAATAACCAACTCTGCCTAAAGTCCTATATGAAATAATAATGCATAGTAAATATAATATCAGTATAGGCACTGAACTCTGGAAAGACATAAAGGATTAAGCTATGTGGTGTTGATGCATGTTATAGATTCATTAAATAGTCATTGAACCTTTATACAAGTGCTGTTCCCTAATAATTGACTCTCTTCAATCCCTATATCATATGTTCACTCCCATGAACTTAGATTAGTAAATAATTATTTTAGGCACAATAGAATATATACGTGAATTTTGTACACATATAGAATAATATATAATATGAACCAAAACAAAATATATACTAGTTTAAATGACTAAATTTAAATATATAATATTTCAAATATTAAATATTCCCAATAAAATGAATAACATCTTCTTACTATCTAATGTACAACATATAAATTAAATAGTTTTTTATTTATAACATATAGAATTTTATGAGTTTGATTGTATTTCTCTTCATTTCCATCCATAATGAATACTTCATAATCAATTGATTCATGTGCAGACTCTCTGAATTCTTGTATATTTTTAAAAGATAAGACATGTATAATTTAAATTAGAGCATTCCTCAAAAGTTAATTCTTCATTACTTATATTTTAGGCATTACTCCGAAGTTAAAATATTTCATTAGTTTTAATTTATTTAGTCAGTTTCGAAGACTAAGAATGATTGTTAAGCAAACAATATGACAGTTATAAAATAATTTTCTGGTTAGCTGTTATCTTTCAGTAAATATTATTATTATTATTATTTTAATAATAAGATAATTTACATAGTGGAAATGTTATCTCTAATATCAGTTAAAATTGGGTTATAGTTAATTTCTTATCATTCAGATACTGGCACACAAAAATGTTAATATAGCATTTTACTTCACACATATATAGCACAGCTGTATGTGTCAAAGTCATGAAAGTAATATATATTCTATCCAAGGTTAATATAGCATTTCACTCAGCACATATATAGTATAATTAAATATTTTAAAGTCATAAAAGTAAAATATCATACCCCAGGTTAATATAGTTTTTAAATAATAAAAAATATTTTCAAGTGGACTGACCTTTAAAATTGTTATTTCCATTTTCATGGTTGATAAATTTCAGTACATTTCAGTTATAGATATTTTAAAAGATGGTCAGCAATTAGATTTTTGGTTAGAAGACTCGAATAGATTTGTTTAAACTTAGCTATACATTTTGTTATTAACAGAAAATAATATCGCAATTTGAATTATATAAGAAAAAATTTAATGTAACTCCTTTCTTTGTCCTTAAATCTTTTTTTTAAAGGGATAGCTTCTGTGTTTGTTATATTTTAACAGCAAATAAAAAAAGATTTTTTTGCTGATTCTATAGCAGTTTTTTTTAAAAAAAAATCTCTGAACATTCTCTCTCTTTAACCAATTTAGATTTCACTTCATTTACATACTTCTGTTAAAATGAAAGACAAGAGAGAGAAAAAAAGTGTTTATCATATTTTATCAACTAATTCAAGTTAAATTAACTAAATCGTTTTAAGCAAACTAAATAATCTTTAGGATTATTTAAAGAGAACAACAAATAATGATTATTTGTTTTTATTCATCTTACTAAACTTGATGTAATATGCTGTTGATTTTTGCAGATTAAGCACAGATTGTCTAACTCAGTGATTGGAACATGAGCAAAACTAATATATGAAAAAAAAATATAATAAGCAAAGCAAAAATGAAACTACACAATCTCATCATTAAATCAATTTAAATACAAGTACATCTAGTATATATAAAGTGCTAGCTATGATAATCAAGTCTCTAGAAGAAGATAAGAGAAATTTTAAATTAGTTCCACCAAGTGATATATTTGTACCCAAATATAAGGTTACAATATATATATAATATTAGAGTAAACATTACAAGCATAAAGCTAAACTAGTCAATATATAATTAAAATTACCCCAAATTCAAAATTCAACCAGACCAGCAAAAAAATAATATTAAAACACAACCAAAGGTTTCACTGCTACAAGCAGACTTCTCAAGTGTAAAGAACCACAAAAACTACACAATATATATATATATCAATAGATGGAGCTTTACCAAGACCTCCAAACAAGCGTATTTGTTTACATAAACGTCAGAGTCAATATTCACTGTCTCTTTCATTTTGCTCCACCCTCAGATCAGCTGATTTCAAGCTGATTTGCTCTCATCAATGAAGGGATAGGAGTTAGAAACTAGACCTAAATATTAACTCCAAGCATTTATGCAAAACGTTTCTATCAGTTTGCAAGCATGAATTTTTTAGACACCTAAATGTCTTCAAACTCAGCCTATCAAACTAGATAGCTATGTCGGTCTGATATTTGTTCAGTTTCTCCACATAATCAAAGCTTCTGCAATCTATATCATTGCAAGAAAACTTTAAAGGTACATTTATAAAAACAAACAAGTTTTATATACGTAAAAACCTGCTATTGCTTGTATTAATGATCAATAGATGGAGCTTTACCAAGACCTCCAAACAAGCTATTTGTTTACATAAACGTCAGAGTCAATATTCACTGTCTCTTTCATTTTGCTCCACCCTCAGTCGTTTCGCGTTTGCCTCGGGTTTATGTAAAAAATATTGTTTGGAGGTCTTGGTAAAGCTCCATCTATTGATCATTAATACAAGCGATAGCAGGTTTTTACGTATATAAAACTTGTTTTGTTTTTCATAAATGTACCTTTAAAGTTTTCTTGCAATGATATAGATTGCAGAAGTTTGATTATGTGGAGAAACGAACGTTATCAGACCCACATAGCTATCTAGTTTGATAGGCTGAGTTTGAGACATTTAGGTGTCTAAAAAATTCATGCTTGCAAACTGATAGAAACGTTTTGCATAAACGCTTGGAGTTAATATTTAGGTTTAGTTTCTAACTCCTATCCCTTCACTGATGAGAGCAAATCAGCTTGAAATCAGCTGATCTGAGGGTGGAGCAAAATGAAAGAGACAGTGAATATTGACTCTGATGTTTATGTAAACAAATACGCTTGTTTGGAGGTTTTGGTAAAGCTCCATCTATTGATCTTTAATACAAGCGATAGCAGGTTTTTACATATATAAAACTTGTTTTGTTTTTCATATATATATATATAAAATATTAAACATTACCCACAAATCCATTCACTTCCCATCCACCCTTAATATTAAAAGAACTCTTAAATAAGTTAATTGCTTCAGAATAATAAATTTTCAATAATAAAGATTCTTTAATTTTTCTTTTGATTTCATTTCTCTCAAAGAAGATAACCTTAGCTTCATCATAATTAATAGTGTGGCCAGTATCTTTTTCATGGACATACAAAGCAGAACTAAGATATTTATTTTTAACTCTACTTTTATGAACCTTTATTCTTTCATTTAAACTCAAACTACTCTGACATATGTAGACCTTCTTACAAAATTAGCAACATATACTACACCAGGAATTGTCTATCAAAAATTTCTAGATTCTTGAATAATTTTTTAAAACAATTTGTTGATTTTGGTCATTACACATTTTCTTCTTGTTTTGAGGCTTTTGATAAGATTAATCATTTTAAAATGGAAAGTAATTGGGTATTTGGCAGTTTAGATATTGAAAATATGTATCAGTCTGTTGATGTTCTTATGTCTGTATTGATTAAGAAAAGTTCTTTATCAAAAAATAAAATTAAGGTTATTAAAGATTTGCTTTTATTATTCGAAGATTCTATGTATTTTATTTATAAAGGTAATTTTTATAAGATTAAGAAAGGGCGGATAATAGGTTATATTATTTCTCCTTTAATACGTTCAGTTTATATTAATTATATGGAAGAGGAAATTATTATTAAAAAGAATTGTTTATATTTAAAGTTATTTGTCAGATATGTTGATGATTGTTTATTTGTAGTTGAGAATGATAAATTGAAGGAATTTGTAAATAAGTTTGTTTTGATCCTTCTATAAAATATGTGTTAGAAGGAGAGAGGTTAGATTTTGGTAAGTTAAAATTTTTAGATCTTTTGGTGATTAGAAATTGTTTACTATGCAGTCATTTTGTTAAAAGTAGAGAATTAAGATCTATAATTAAACCTGATATCTATCAGTCTGTATCTCATAAAGTAGCTGTTTTAAGGAATTATTGTCATAGGAATAGTAAATTAAATAATTCTAGTGGGGTAGCTTTGTTTCAGAAATGTCAATTTTATAAAGATTACCTGAGGGTTGGTTACTCTGATAAATTTGTTAAAAGTATTTTATTTAATAGTAATATTTGTAAGGATGTAAAGGATAGAGAAAAATATGATTTTATTTCTTTGCCATTTAAATTGTCTTATAAGATTGTATGTAAAAATAGTAAATTGTTTGGAAATAAGAAAATTGCTTGAAAAAGGAATGTTACATTGAATAATTTATTAAATAATACAAAAGAAATTTTTGATAGAAAGACTATTCCTTGGTGTAGTATATTTTATCCCTTGTTTATTTTGTAAGAAGGTCTACATAGGTCAGAGTAGTTTGAGTTTAAATGAAAGAATAAAGGTTCATAAAAGTAGAGTTAAAAATAGATATCTTAGTTCTGCTTTGTATGTCCATGAAAAAGATACAGGCCACACTATTAATTTTGATGAAGCTAAGATTGTCTTCTTTGAGAGAAATGAAATCAAAAGAATAATTAAAGAATCTTTATTATTGAAAATTTATTATTCTGAAGCAATTAACTTATTTAAGAGTTCTTTTAATAGTAAGGGTGGATGGAAAGTGAATGGATTTGTGGGTAATGTTTAATATTATATATATATTGTGTAGTTTTTGTAGTTCTTTACTTTTGAGAAGTCTGCTTGTAGCAGTGAAACCTTTGGTTGTGTTTTAATATTTTTTTTTTTTGCTGGTCTGGTTGAATTTTGGATTTGGGGTAATTTTAATATTAGAGTAATATATATATACATTGAGAGGAAAATGATTAAAAATGGAGATTACTATGTACTTATATAAAGAATGTTATATATGAATTCTATTAAATTTAAAGTCTAATAAACAACAACAAATAAATAAATCATTCAAATATTTTCCTGTATGATTTAGTACTGTTGTAAAGTGATAGGCTTTGGAAGTGCAGCTTTTTGAACTTTATATGACATTCTAAGCAATAAACCATTTGATTATTTTTATTTAAGTATTTATTGAATAATAATTGCTGAGAATAAAAGCTTATTAAAGTGTATAAGATTAATAGAATGAGTTTGCATAATATCTGTATTATAAAGCTCCTTGTGATGTAATAACAGCGTATCCATCTGGCATGTCTATAACCTAGATTTGAATCCTAAGTTTTTAATGATGTTTAAGATTTTCTTTGGAGTGACTTAAAGACAATCCCTTACATCTTTTAGCTAGAGGATAAAATAAGGATAGAATTCACTTAAACTTTTATTATCAAGTCTGGGAACATCAAAATTTATTGTATAGATCTTTGTTTTATGGAATTATTTGTAAATAATATAGAACTACTATTAATATGATTAAAGGAATCTATCTCTTAAATAATTTTATTCTTCTAAAAATGTTTTTAAAATGGAGGCTTTACATTTTAATTTTTTTAAAAAAACTTTTACTTTACAATCTCTGACATCAATTTTTTTTAAAAAAGTTTTTAAGTGGTAACTTTAATACTATGAAACATGGTCGAATAAATGATTAGAATGTTGTGAATACAATCCAAAACATTTGAGAATTCATTACAATAATTCAGGAGGATAGTAACTATGGAAACACATAATGCAGCTTAAATATTCAAAATTAAATGTTGGGAAATTCAAAAGGTATAAATTAATATTTTTCAACTTTATTTATTAAAAATGTTTATGTTTACATTTTTGTTAGTATATGTCAAGTTCTTTATTTAAAGAAAGATAGAGAAATTAATAATGGTAATTATAAAAAATGGAAGTGTTGTATATACAAAATAAGAAACATAATTCCTTTTTTTCCCCACTCATTACCAATAATTGAAAAAATATAATTCTTTTTGATATGTTCAGCGTTGATACTCTTTTTCAGTCTTATATGTATAATAAATAAATAATTATATATTATTATAATAGAATGAAAATAATATTTATCAAAAATGTTTCACTATCATCTCTTTTTTTTTGCAGCATTTACACACTAAACATTCCATGATAACCACAACCTTAACCTGTCTCCAAAAATGTATTCATATTTTACATTAATGTTTCAATATTGCATCCATTTTTCAAAGCCTTCTATAAAAAAAAAAAAAAAAGCATGAGTTCTGCCTCCTAAAAAAAAGCATTGCATTTTTTTTTAGAATAAATCATCTCTATCACTCATTATGTGATGATTCATTCTGGAAGGAACATTTTTATAGGCTTCTTGTGTATTTTTTCCCCAGCAAATAAATGTAATGAAAAGCTATTCTGACTTCTTTATTCCATCATATCTCATCATGCTATCAAATTTGATTTTGAATACAGTTCTATTTTTAAATTAAAAATGTAAACAAATTTTCAAAAATAATCACTTTAGAAAAAACTTTATTAAATAGATATTGAAAATGATTTATATAATCTTTTATATAATTCTGTTTCCTCATCATAAAGATTTCTAGTTGTATTCAAGATCATGTGATTATAAGATTTTTCAATTAGGTGCCAAGATATTTATTATCATTTAGATGTCTTTAATTTTTCGTACAAGTGCAATAAAAAAAATCAGAACTACTAATTAACAATAAAAAGATAATGTAAAAAAGTTTAAAAATCGAACTTAAAATTTCCCACTGCAAAGCAAAAAAAAAATCTCCAATAAAGAAACTAAAGACAAGAATCACTAAGTTTGCCAACTGCTAGGTAGTGAGAATTTGAGTATTTTTACTTTATCTTTTACTCGAAAAATAAGTAGATATCCAATTATTTTCTGACATTGAATTATAAGCTTAGTTGATTATGACTTAGTTATCTGAAAGATATTTTAATTTTATAAAAAAAATTCAAATTTCCTTCACTTAAATTTGGATCCAGGCCATAGGTAAAGCCGTGAAAAGATAGTGAATAAAATATTTTTATTGAAATAATATAAAATGCGTAATATTTGAAAATAAAAACATTTGAAATATGCTGTCTAAAAATAATATTGAAAATACAATATATAAAAAAACATTGAAAGGCATAAAAAAAAAGAAACCCATAAAAATTAAACCCATAAAGAAATTAACATATTATGAATATATTCTTATGATTGGAAAATATAAATTTCCCAACTTGCTATCTGAAATCCCAACAAGCTGAGAGAAGAACAAAAAAACTTTTATAACTATTGAATACTAATTTTTCAATTGGAAAAGGTGACTGAGAACGTTTGATAAAAGATGCATTCTGAAATTTAGCACATGGAAATTAGAAACTGTCCTTTTCAGTATTAGCAAGAATAGATATGTGTCTAAGAATTTATCACCAATGTGTAGTGAAGTTTTTTAAGAAAAACTCATATTAAACATTTTTTGTATTCTGGAGAGCAGAAATGTAAGCAAGTAGGAGGTGAGAAAAAGAAAATATAACTTTAAAGATGTTGCTTTAAAGGAACATAGAAAAGATCAATTTAAAAGATAAATTAATGTTATAGAATTGTTGAAAAAAATAAAATGAAAACAAGACTATTATAAAGAGAAAGAGGAACTGGATTGGGCATATACTTAGAAATATAAAATTTTGAAAT
Organism: Epiperipatus broadwayi; assembly: GCA_028023455.1. Classification (NCBI taxonomy): domain Eukaryota; kingdom Metazoa; phylum Onychophora; class Udeonychophora; order Euonychophora; family Peripatidae; genus Epiperipatus; species Epiperipatus broadwayi. The sequence continues at coordinate 4,891,004 of JAQFVV010000009.1, read as the reverse complement.
AATAAATTATATACTTCCTCTTGCATTTCTAACAATACTTTTTTATTATTAAATATTTCTGATGATTTCAACTATAATATAGTCTTCTTCAGAGTTCTTTTGAAGGAAAAGATTTTTTTCAAATGTTCCTAGACAATCAATGTTGTCAGAAACATCTTAATGATAACAAAAGAATTGTTAAAAATACAAAAGTGTGTTGTTTTATTTTAAAAAACCTAATGCAAAAAGATTGAAAGACTTAAACATCCTGGAAACATAAAAGTTATGGTAGAAAAGGTAGTAGATGATATGAGGAAATGAGGTAAAAGATATAAAGTTGAATAATGATTTTAAAAAGAAAAAAAGAATATAAGTTTTTGATAATTACATTGACATCAACTGACTTTTTTAAGAGAAATCATTTTAAACACTATGCAAATTTCAAACTCTTTTTACTTGTCGGAGATTCTCCAGAAATCTTTGCTTTAATCAATTTTTATCAATACAGTAATAGTGTTGATCAGTAATGAAATTTTTCACAGTGTCATTTAATATGTTTTAGACTATTTAATCCTTATTTAAATCTCTAGAGTAATTAGTAAAATATTCATTGTTGCATCACAGCACCTTAAATGTTATTTCTATATCTTTTCAATTGAAAAAGATAATGGAAATAAAATTTGAAAATATAAGTTTTAAGAAACAAAATCAATTTGCATATCAAATATTCAACTTTTTATTATTTGCATAATATAAATAAAATGTACATTTTGTAAAATTTAATCATTATTTAATTTAACATTTATTTTATTTTATTTACTTTTAATGCCCAACAATATGCATACAATTCTTTTACTCAAGTTTTGATACCTTTTGTAAGCTTGAACGGTCAATAGATGCTAAATGATAGTGCTAAATAAATTCTTTCCACTACTATTTTATCTATATTTTTAGACTAGTATCTATTTTTTGACTTTCACCAGAAAGTAGTTTTTTACTTGGACCTAGTGCAAATAGAATTGTTTTAAATCCGAGTAAAACTTTCTTACATAGGGTGTTGTGATGATGACATTTTAGTTGTATTTATATATTGGACTATTTCCTTCATCTAATATGAGTATTGAATGTGTTTAGAAAAATTTATTTAAATAGTACAAATACATTTTAACTGTTAGTAATAGCATACAGGTAGTATATGCACAACATTTTGAGAGATATTATTTCCCCTCTTCTTCAGGTGCTGCTGGCCTGACCAGTGCATAGGAATCAAAGCTGGACCCTTAGATTCTTGAATATTGAATTTTAAGGCAACACTATAACCAACTGAGCCTTTGGAGGAGTGCTCAGTTGGTTAAAGCATTATCCCAAAGTTTACTACTCAAGAAGCTAAGAGTCCAGGTTCGATTCTCATGCTAGTACTGTCACTGGTCAGGCTAGCAACACCTGAAGAAGAGGGAAGAATAATATCTCTCAAAATGTTGTGCATATAATAACCTGTGTGTTATTACTAATAGTTGAATGTATTTGGAATATTTAAATAAAGTAAAGACATTCAATACTCACATTAGATGATGGAAATAGTCCAATATATAAATACAACTTTCTTACATAGAATTTATGTATTTTGTTGTCTTTAGTTTTTTTAATAATTGTAGAAAACTATATTCTTTGGCTAGGATTATTATAATGTCATAATAACAGTGCATGACCTCTGATACATATTACTTTTAAGTAGCAAATATATTTTCTTTTAATTCAATTCTGTCACCATTTGTAAATTTGAATAATTAATAAATGCAAATTTTTTCAGTGATAAAAGCTATAAAGTTAAAACTAGTTTGGAGATAATAAAAAAGAATAGCACTGGATAAGAATATGTTAAACACTATCATGTGGATCTATTTATTATTCAAGTTTATTTGCACATAATGTCAGAACTGGAATAAAAGAAATAGATTTGATATTTAAAATTAATATTTAGGCAGCAGACATGATGTTGTGTTGGTATTGTGTAAAATCTTAATGTTGTTTAAAAATTGGTAGAAAAATAATTGAAAGATCTTCATTTTGAACTAATATAATAGTATGTTAATAAGATTATTTATTATTATTATTTAGGAAGAAAATGACATGGCTTATCTACTTGTTAAATTTATGCCACCATTGATGTGTTTATTATTTTTAATGGTATTCTTTCCTTTTAAATTCATTAAAGCTTTACAAAACTGGTATAAACAGTCTTCATTATTTCCTGTGAATAATGTAAGTATTCTATGTGTTATGGTATTCTTAGTATTGTAAAAGTATACTCTGCTTTTAATGAATCCAATTATACAAAAATTGAATATCTAATAGACAAAAGTGTAAACAAATCTTTTGGCTAATTGATTTCCTTCATAACAGGAATTACTGTTGTTATATTAATCATTCACTGGACAGAATTATTCTTTTTATATTCCTCATAATAAAGAAATAAGAGTAAATTTAAAGTCTAAGTTTATTGATACATCAAACTTCCTCTCTAATAGTGAAAGCTGCATTATATTATAATTTCTTTTAATATTTACTAACCAGCTAAAAGTAGCTAAATATTTATTAATTCATTAATAATAAATGAGTAGGTTGACTATTAACTAAATTTTTGAAGGAAAAAAACCTAAACTGACTTAAAAAATTCTTGGTCTATAAAAAAAAATAAATTTAAATCAAATGAAAATTAATTATACCATATAATACTAAATCAGTGATCTTCAACCAGCGGTTCGCGGACCGGCGCCGGGCCTCAGAAGTTTTCTGCCAGTCTGCACTAGACTGGCAAGAAAGTTTGTAATAACAAAATAATATTTTAAACTTTTAATTAATATAAACAATTGTTATTTATTTTTTCATCGCATTTTTACTCAATTAAAAAAAAAGAAACAAAACAAAAACAAAATCTAATCTATCATACATAAATGAATTTGTTTTTCTATTTATCACAGATGTTTATTTTTATTAAACAAACTCCTATTGTCTTTTGATAGCCAATCACGGCCGCTTGTCAGCATTGTTAAAACAATAAAATGTAACATGTCTTTTTTTAATCTCTTAAATTTTTTCTACTCTCGCTTTTAATATTTCATTTTTAGTGTTTTTTTTTTTTTTTTGGCTATATAGCGATTTTTTTGGCTTTAACTTTTATTTTTGAAATCAATTTTTATTACCTTTATTTAAAAATAAAAACCAAAAAATAAGTTCTATCTCTAACTTTTACAAAGTATTTCTCAATATACTCCCACCACCCCAAAATAAAATAAGATCAAAACTTTTGACTTTTTCAAGTTTCGTTTTCTTTTTATTTAAAAATACGCCCACTTTTTTTTGGTCTGTAAGGCGATATTTTTTTTTGGCCTTATTTGTATACCACTAAAACACTAAAACTTTTATTTTTAAAATCAATTTCTGTTACCTTTTTTTAAAAATAAAAACAAACAAAAAATAACTTTGGTCTCTATCTTTTGTCTCAGTGATGACAAAGTATTTCTCAACCCATTCCCCCCCCCCCCCCCAAAAAAAAAAAAAAATTAAAATAAGATCAGAGCTTTTGACTTTTTCAACATTCAGGTGAATAACATTTTATTCTTGCATCTTTTAACAATGAAATAATAAATGTAGAAATGCAAGCACATTAATGAGAACAATTGTTATTGTACTGTTTTCTGTAGCAGTATGACTGTGCAACTCGAGAAAGAGTGTTCAGCATGTGAAGGTAAACAACACCATTACAATACACAATAACTAGGGTGCTATTTTGGTCAGTTATAACAATTATGCTTATCTAAGGCTAAGCAGGTTACATCTTTAAGAAAATTTATCTGTAAACTTATGCCGATCCGTGAAATCTTATCCTGATTTTTGCTGGTCCACAGGTGTGAAAAGGTTGAAGACCACTGTACTAAATCATCCATGCACTTTATTACTATTGCACAATGCTTTATTTACCACTCTCTTTTATGGCTTACAGTTTCGATTGCCCCAGAAATCTTTTTCAGAACTTTTATATCTCTTAACTTCAACTGTTGAAGTTAGAACAGTTGAAGTTAGGATATATAAAAGTTCTGAAGAAGATTGCTGGGGCAATCGAAACTACAAACCGTAAAAGTGGTTAGTAAATAAAGCATTGTGTAACATTAGTAAAGTGCATAGATGATTTAGTATTGTGTGGTATTCATTTTATAAGAAAGAGTAGAAAATTAATCATTTGAGTTTTAATAATTTAAAATCTAAAATTTTAAATTCAACCCAACTTACTTGATTATATATAAATATTGTAATGATATAGATGATGAGGTGCTACAAAAGTGATCATTATTCTCAAAGACATACAGTCAATGAGCATCACATTTACTCTGCATAGAAATACAGAGATCAGTATTTGAATCCAATATATATATTTTTAAGTTATAAATATAGAAACATTTGGCTATAATTATCAAGAATCAATAACCATCCTTTGTGATTTAATTTAAATGAGATATAATATACAATTTAGATTAATCATCTAGCCAATGTCAAACTTTGAACATATTGTAAAAACAATCATCAATATTTCATCTACATGTAATATGTAATAATATGTCTGTATTTCTTCAAATCTATATACATAATTTTATAATTGAATATTTATAAATACAGTAATTAGATATATATAAAGTACAACTTTTAAAAATTTATCCGCTTAGGAAGCTTCCCACAATTCCATGATCTTAATGTTTGCTGCCTGTCTGTTAATTAAGTCTTATATACATATAAATATAGAAAAGGTTTTTTACTATAATAATTATATAAAATATATATTTTTTTTTAATTAATTTTTTTAATTAGCTGTTTTTTTTATTTGATTTTTAAGGGGTTTGTTTGGAAAAAAAGAAAAAAAAAAAGGGAGGGGGGGGGGGGGGGGGAAAAAGGGGGGGGAAAGATTAACATATACATTAAAAATGGTAATTTATTACCTTAGTGCCAATAAAATAATTCTAAGAAAATCATTATAGATGACCAAACACATATATTGCAAACACCATTATTATTTAAACCAGCTTTTGTGAATATTCTAGGAACTGTGATTGTGAACAATATATATATATATTAATTCATTCTATTACTAAAAATAATTTTACTGGTATAACATAAATCTCTTAAAGTGTAATCATCAGTTACATGTGCTGATAATTTACAGAAAAGATAGCTGGAAGAATAAAGACATTAAACAAAAATAATTTCAGAAATTTTTATCTTTTTTTAAAAACAAAATAATTATTTAATGAAATAAAAAACATTTTAGAAAATGGTAATATGACAAAAACAGAGTTGATATACATATATAATAGCACATATAATTATTTCTTTATTTTTTCCTTAATTAATTAATATTTAATCAAAATGAGTTATTCCCCTCCAATAATCAAACCCTAAAAATATTTTATTATAGAGAAAGAAAAGAGTTTTAATTTGAACATTCTTTCCTTTTTACTTTTGACAGTGAGGATGGTCCCATGCAATTTTAAACTAGAAAATTAAGGACTGAACTAATGCTGCACTAGTAATAATAAATAAAATAGAAAATGATATAACATTAAATATTAGCAAAGTAAAAAAAAATATTCTAAAATTCTTTCATGACCATGGTTTCATCTATTGACAGGTTTTTTTCAGGTGAAAATCCACTAAACATAATATATACATATGTATAAATTGCAATCTCTCTATCATGAGTTACATATATAAACTATAAAAATAAATTTAAAAAAGAGTTATTGCATGTTTTAAAACTTGTGAAAAGTTTAGTTTTTTTAAAGGCAAATCATAATAGGAGAGCACATTTGAAAAAGTTTTTTATTTCTTTGTTTTCTTTTAAAATATGATTCAAAAATTTTAAAGATATTAAATGTTAATAAACTAAATAATAAAATAAATACAAATTGAACACAGACAATGGAAGAGTGTTTTTTTTCTATTGTTGCAAAGATTACTATGGAAATTTTAATTATTTTTAGGTAACACAAAAAGAAAAAAACTTTTTTTTTAAATTGACCTTTTTTTTTTTTCAAGCTTACCAATTCATTAGAAAACAAATATAGTGAAATTGATTTTTAATCAATTGGATTCATCTGCATTTACCATGGCTGAGTAAGCGATACAGTGGATGTTGAATTCATCAATTCAGATGTTGCTTTTGCAGTGCAATGTGATTTTCTAGTACTGATAAATAAATACCTAGTTATACTTAATATTGTCAGATTTATTTGTATTGCTGTAACAACACAATATTTATTTAAGAATAAAAGAATTCAAAGAAAAAATAAATAATGGATTATAAGAGTAATGTACCAAAAAAGAGGAACTTTACATGTATTAAGCAATTATCTAAGCATGACTAAAAGAAACTTATTGTTGTCCAAAAAATCTGCTAATTTTACCAATGATCAGAGATCTTAGCATTAAGTTGACATACAATATTTTAAACATGAAAGCAAAAAAGCATTGTGTACTTATTGAGGTCAATCAATAAGACAAAAAAAATTTTTGGTAAGATAAATAAATAATAACTTTATCAAAAATAATTTAGTTTGCAAAAGATTCCTTTTCCTCTTAAAATTAATATGTTGGTACTTTTTGTTATTGTAGTAAAGGTAAATTTACATGTGTTGTGAAAAGAATGAAAACACTTGTTTAAAACTTAATTAAGATTTGTTAATTACTAGTGTTAACCTTGGGATTTTGAAATTAATGAAGTTTGGTGGGGAGGAGGATTAAAGATTTTAAGTAAATAAGTTTAGCTATTATACATTTGACTGATTTCTTGGGCTCATTCTAAATTGTTCTTTGTCACATACATTTCATTTTATTTACATATGTAAATGGAAAGGAAGTTAAATTGTTTTATATTTTATTTCTGTTGCTGTAAATAAACTAATTGTAAATAAATAAATTATTATTAATAGGCATTATTTCTCATCAATTTCTCATTGACAGAAAAGCATTTTATTTTAATATCTAAGAGTAGAACTTATTTTGATGTAGCATTTCTGATAGGACTAATTTAAACACTTATCTATTAGAATGATAATATATATGTTGGATGGGTAATGATCATCATATATGATTGGATTTGTGTTAAGACTTGTGCTTTGATGTAAGCTTCACTATGATCATAATCCATGACTATAATCAAATAGGATTAAATTTTAAGTTATAGTTACTCCACTTTGTGAACAGTTGACCATTGATCATTGATGCACAAATAATCATTCCCATAGAGTAAGAAGACATTATAACAAATGTCTTGTGGATGTAATTCCATTACATTTGGGGGAGCAGTCTGGGATTTCGATTTCAACACAAGTAGGGATTGACCCATCTCTTTTTTTTTTTATAATTCAAAATTTATTTTATACATCTGTATTATTTTGTGGCTTATAAATCATGATTCCTAATTAAAAAATAAACTAGCTAATGAAATGTACAACATGATAAATAAATAATGTCTGGTCTGGTGAGAAATATAAATATATATATATATATTATATTTTTCACCACACCATATATATTTGAGAATCAATTTATAAATATCAGTAGACAGTGATAATAGTGGTAGGATAATAATTAGACATACCAATAACTAGGTAATAGGAGGCAATAAAAGTAAAATAAATATAGGGCAATTATAGAGACAGGCTACAGAGTGGAAGAGAAATGAACACTCAAATTTAAAATAAGTAAAAGAAAGAATCAATAAATTTCGTTTTTGTATATGTGTATGTTCCTGTAGAAATAGTCTATTAGGTAACTTTATTACAATTTTTTTATATAATAATAATATATGATTATAAGGGCTAAGGCAAAAATGTAGACTCAAGAAAAGGAAACTTAGACTCTTAATAGTGATCTAATGAACATGATCATTAGCATGTTAAAAGAAAATAAGGAAAGTATAGAATGTCTAAATAAATTAAAGAACTAAAAAGCCAAGTGGAAAAACAAAATGAAGATCATAAAACTCAAAATGAACTAAAAAACCAAATCAAGAATCAAGTAAAAGAAAATAAAAAGCAGATAGAGCAATTGAATCAAGAAATAATAAATAGGTTAGAAGGTCTCACTTGGCAGAGTTAGAAAGTAAAGGAAGTAGACCTTGAACTCTAATTGAATAAAGATGAGAAAGATTAGAAGATTGAGCAGTTTTATGAAAAAGTAGAAGAAATATAAACAAATAATAAGCAAGGATTGATTCAAGCAAAGGAAGAAATCATGCAACTGGCTCACTCAATTGAAATATTTAAATAAAAAGTGAACGTCACATTAAAATACAGAAAGATATAATAGAGAGACTGATAAAAATAGAATTGGATGTAAAAGAGAGAAAAAAATTCTTTTCTAAGGTAGACTTGGCTATAGAGATTCCAAGTATCACACATGAAAATATTTGAGAAAATATTAAATATAAATGTGCACCCAGATGTCAGGGCACATGTGTATAATTCTAACCCTGATATTGTTAATCAATATTTCAAAATTATATTTTTTTAATTATATGTGGGGTAAGTTCCAATAAAGTATCTTAACAGTTAGAAAGATAATTTAGTCTAAATAAATTATCTGAATAGGCCAAAATAATGATAATGCACAACCATCTCCAAAGTACGTCCTACAACTGATGGGATTCATTCAATAAACCTATAAATTTTGATCAGTTTAAACAAGTCATATTAAGTCTGTATTGGAGCATATATTATCAGGAGGTGATTAAACATTGTATAGCCTAAGAGAAGTGTTGATCAGGTGAGGCTTTCATTCCATTTCTTTTAAAGGCAAGTAGCCAAGCTGATAGTATTGACAACTGACCCCTTATCTGAAAGGCATTGATTAAAAAGCAGGAGATTATGGCTCAGCTATTAAATACTTTTTATAGCAGAAAACTTGCAAACAATGATGGTGATAGAGAATAGAGATTTAAACCCCAACACACAAGACATTTAAAAGCATATCTGAATGTCAAATCAATGCAATTGAATATAAAAGAAACACCACATCATGGTATAAAGAAAAATCAAAAGAATGAATATTATGGAGAAATAAAAACAGTAAAAAATGAAGAAGGTCAACAGGCAAGTCCAAATAGAATGAGAATTATTCATTGGACTAGAAGTTGGAATTATATTAAGAGCAGAAAATACTACCACCAATCAGATTTTGAACCTCAATGACCTATTAGTGGAATAAGTCATATGCCTGATACCCTTATTAAAAAAAAGGCAATGATAAGATGGAAAGTGAAGAAATAATTTACTTAGAAAGAGGTAAAATTTACCTTTATGTGAATAAGAATAACTATTAAATTGGCGCCCCTGGATCTATTAAAAGGGCAAATATTTTAGAAAGGAAAAATATAAATTATAAAGTTATAAAAATATAAAAAGGATAAACACCAAAGGTAAAGATTAAAACAACTAAATTAAATTTAATAAATTCATGAGAAAGTTTGTCAAGGTTTCAATTGTTTTGCTTTTAGTACTAGTGATAGATGGAAGAGTTTATCTTTGGTTTGAAGATACAATGTTTTTATGCTATTCCGTGAAGTTTACTTTCTTAGCACTGCAAGCACCCATATTATATTTATATTTAGCAGCCGTAGGTCTCAAAAATAAGGCAGATCTAATTTCGAATAGCATATATTTATAAGCCTCTAAACCTTGAAACAAGCAAGGCATAATTGTGGTTTTCTTTCATGAGCAGTTAATGTAGTCCTGTGCCATGAACCACTTTCTCTAAGACCTGAAGGTAGATTAAGACTTCATGCATTGTCATTTTAAGGGGGGGGGTAATCAAGTCTATGATTAACTTACAGTCAGATCTCTCCAGAAAAAAATATAAATAATATTGAAAATTCAAATCATCAGTCATTTTGATGAAATATTTCAGCACTGCCTTCTGTGAACAAATTTAAATTTTAAACTTCAAACAGCTAAATCTATCCTTTTGGAGTTAGCTGTTTGGAGTTCAGAATTTATATTTGTTCACAGAGAGCAGTGATTAAATATCTTATCATCATGAATGGTGAGTTTAATTTTCTATCTAGTTCAGCTTGCATTATGCATTATATTTTCTTAAATAATATTGAGTATGACAAAATAAATATATTACTCATATCAAAGATGACAATTTTTTTTATGAATAGTAACTGTAAGTTAAAAAGAAAACTTAAAAGTTAAGTAAAATCCATCAATATCTTGCTGAATTGATTCTATTTTTATTTCTCAGTGGAGAGGGGCAAATGTAATCTCTCTGTTGTGAGTTATATATATATAATCTATAAAAACAAATAAATAATAGAATTACTAAATGTTAAAACTTTTGAAAAGTTTAGTTTTTTTTAAAGGCAAATCATAATGAGATAATAAATTTTATTATTCTAGGTTAAAATTTAATAATAAAATATAAGTTTGAAAGAAACAAGTTTTATTTTTTTTTTATTTCTTTGTTGCTTCTTTTTAAAATACAAATTGAAAATAAAATTAATTATTTTCAAAGATGTTAAATGTTAATAAAAAAAATTAAATGAATGTAAATTAACACAAACAATGAGAGAGAATTCTGTAAAGATGTTTTTTTCCTTTTATAAAGATTGCTATGGAAATTTTGACTGTTGCTAGGCAACAAAAACTTTTTAATCGGCCAGTTTTTTTTCCAAGTTTACCTATTCATTTAGCTCATAAATTAGCAGCTGTGAAAATGATTTTTAATCAATTGGATTTATTTTCATTTATAATGGATGAGTAGAAGAAGTTCAATGGATGTTGACATCATATTTTCAGATATAGCCTTTGTGGTGCAATGTGATGCCAAAATACTGATAAATAAACATCTAGTTATACCTATCATTGTCAGATTTATTTTATCACTGTAACAAAACCCAATATTTATTTAAATAGAGAAGACAAAGAAGTAAATCATAGATTACAAGACAAATGTATCAAAGAATGGAAACATGCACACATATTAAGCATTTATGTAAGCAAAAATAAAAGAAATATCTTATTGTCCAAAAATCTGTTGAATTTACCATTTATACATGAAACCATGGTAATATTTAAATAATGGCCAGAGATTTTAGCATGAAGTAACATTCAATACTTTATTTATGGGAAAAAAAAGCATTGTGCACTTGTTAAGCTAAACAAATAAACAAAACAAAAGAAAATTTTGATAAGATTGTTTTAAATGAGTTCATTATAAATAAATAATAATTTGTAATCATCAAAATTAATTTATTTTGCAAAAGACTCATTTTTTTTTTAAATTAAAATTAATACATTGATATTTATTTGTTATTATTATAAGGGTAATTTTATATGTGATATAAAAAGAATGGAAAACATTTGTTTTAAATTTTTATAAGATTTGTTAATTATTGTTGTTAACCCTGGGACTGTGAGATCAATCAAGTTTGAAGAAAAATTAAAGATTTTATGTGAATGAGTTAAATTAGCTATTATATATTTCATTGGTTTCTGAGATCCATTCTAAATAGTTTTTTTGCCACTTACATTTTATTTTATTGATTATGTACATATGTAAATATAAGCGAAGTTTAATTGTTTTATATAAATTTTTTGTTGTTGTTGTAAATTGTTATTATTAAGCATTATTTCTCATCAATTTGTCATTTTATAGACAAGTGTCTAAAAGTATAATATATTATAATCAAGCATTTCTTATAAGGCTAATTTAAACATGCAACTATTAGAATAATAATATATATGGAGAGGATAATGGTCAACAAATATGATTGGATTTGCATTAAGACTAGTATTTGATATAAGATTCAGTCTGGTCATCATCCATAGCTATGATCAAATAGGATTTAATTTTAGGTTATAGTCATTCTACCATGTACATAGTCTAGTCACCCACTAATTATTGATGAGCAAATAGTCATTCTCCCAAAGTAATGACATAATAATAAGAGAAAATTCATTAAACACAATATATACATACATACGTAACTGAAATAACTGTCTCATAATTCATTTGATGAAACACCCACCTTTAATGTCAAAAGAAGTTTTCATAAGATTCATAGACTCGGATTCAAAAAAATTTATCATCGGAGTTTTTGGCAAATTATTATTCACTTATATTCAGTTCATAAATATACAAGGTCAAGTTACAATAATTATTTTAATTTTTTTTATGAACTTCAACTTTTTCATTAAAAACTTAATTTACTTTGGCCTATGTAAACTTTATGACAACTTCCAAACATTCTATAAACAGTGCTAGGAATATATTTATCATCAATAAACTGTTTTGCATTATTTAATAATGAATTTAAATCAAGGCTTTTTTCAAGCAATTTTCATGCCACCCAATAATGACTATTCTTAAAAATCAATTTATAAATTTATAACTTAAATGGTAAAAAAAATGAACTCTTTGTTCTTATTAACATTTATTTTGTATTAATATCAGTCCTAGAGATAATATTCTTAATAAATTCCATGATTATAACCCAAATTAATATAATCAGAAGCAAATTGCCTTCTTTGAATATAAGCATTATTTTCAAAATGATTTAGGTCTTTTATTCCTATGAAAAATTTAATAAAGAAATTTTTTTATGAATAAAAATTAATAAATGTCAGGTTTTATAATATTTTTTAAATGTTTAAGTTTAATAAAATGGCTACAAAGTAAAGTATTATCAACCTTATCACTTAAATCTAAAAATTTTAACAAAATCAAAAGTCCCCCCCCCCCCATAGTAAAACATTAAAAAAAATTTCAATTTACTTTTTTTGAATAACTAATCAAGTGATCATCAGCATATTTAACAAATAATTTCAAAGAAACAGAAAAATGATTAATAACACTAATCTCTAAGAAATCAATATAGAACAGAGCACATTAAAGGAGAAATAACAATCAATAACCAGTTCTTCTTTAAATTTATTAAATTTATAAAATACATTGAATTCTCTAATAATAAAGGCAAATCAGAATAACTTTATTAATAATTTTTTAGTCATTCATTAGACTAGAGATTATCCATAAATAATATTTTTATAATTTTCATTACACCACTCATGCAAGGTAAGGGACTGGTTTCTATCCACTTTTAACACCTTGTGGCAGAATGTAATCATAAACATATGACTAAAGACGTGAAAAAGACCTATGATCCTCAAGGTGCACATTTTATGCTGGAGCAGCACTCATCACTTAGCCCAAATCACAATCTTTTACACATATCTTCATCATTGTTTGGTATATATATATAGATAGTGAATTACAATAGTTTAATTGATGTGCCACATGTGCTGCCCACACAACTTTTACACAAATCACTTAAAGTATATTAATAATTTTTATTAGTCATTCATTAGACTAGAGATTATCCAATAGTGAATTATATTTCTGTAGTGTAATTCATTACACAACTTTCACACAAGATAGGAACTGGTTTCTATCCACTTTTAATACCCTGTGCAGGATGTAATCATAAAACATATAATCAAGGACATGTGAAAAAGATGTATCATTTCCAAGATGCTTGTTTCATGCTGAATCGGCACTCTTCACTTGGCCTAAACCACTTACCATACATGAGAGTGGTGTAGTGAAAATTATACTATAGAAATATTATTAATTACGAATAACTAATCTTATCAGAAAAAAATTTTTTTTTTCTCTAAAACATAAATTATTACTATTTAATATATCAACAAATCGAAGGATGATCTACAAAATGGTGTTAATGTTTTAAGTGCAGTCTGTTAAAACTTTGATTTGTAATTAATATTCAACAAAAACCTCAGATAGTTTAGGAATCAGTGATGATAAAAAATCTTAAGCAAATGTTTCAGAATGTGAATCAATTTAAATTTTTTGATAGACTTTTAGATATAAGAATAAGCTTTGATAAATAATTGTGATGTTTAAGCACTAGACTTGCTAAATTATACAGGATGGACTTGAATGTTGAAGTGAGTCACAGACTATTATTGTTCTACATTTAATAAATTTAAAAATATGGTGTGATATATTTATTTCAATTCAATTAGAAGTGTGTAAAGCTGTTCTGTTGTTTTGCTAAATTTAATGTAAAAAAAAAAGACATGGACGACCCATCATCCCAACATAAAGGCACTGGAAATTTTTTATTTAAGGATGTTATGCTATATTCTGAAAATATGATATGAAAATAAAATCAGTCAGTATATTGTTCAGTTTGCTTAAATGGTAAAATGTTGAATTTACTAATGTAAATGCACATCATTATTAGATTGGACATATAATACAAATATATAGTAACAGACTTTTTAGAAAGTATATTTTATAGTTAACATGAACATGGGTTCATGAGAGTAGACCTTATTAAAAGATTATCTCATCTAAATAATACATTATTGATTGCAGTTAAAATACAATGAGAGCTACTATTAGACAAAATATTGACATCTTTCAGAAAAAAATTGCAACAAAAGAAATTAAAGATAGTATTAGACAATTTCATCTAAGCAAACTAAGGAATCAATCTGAGATATAATGTGAACATATTTGTGTTTTATGGACTGCTTTAAGTTGCCATTTTGAAACCCACTTTTAGTTTTTTCTTTTTTGTAGAGTCAGAGTAGCCATATTGTTATTGATGATATGTTATACTGTAACGATTCAGAGAAAGGAGCTTAACACAATCTGCACTACAAGGGCGCCATCTAGGCATTTGAACCTAGAAAAATTTATAAAGTAGGCAGATACGTAAATCAAAAAAAAATTATATTGGTTGATTCCAGTCATTAGCCCATTGTCACTAGCTCAGTGGAATAACAGAGATTTATATTTTATAAAAAAATCTTATCTAAGAATATATAAAAAAGAATAAAATAAGCCACTGCCAGTAATTATACACACAAACATTTATTTATGCACATATATAATATTTAAAATTGTTTTAGTATCAGTTTACATTTTAAAATTTAACTTACATTTTTTTACTTTGATTTTAATTTACATTTTAATTTTTATAAATTTACATTTTAATTTTATAAGTTCGCACAGATGGGTTTATAAAAGTTTGTTTTAAAATGTTGAGTATAGATCGGTTACATAGATTACACGGTTAAAAAAACATTTCAAAATAAACATAAACGATCAAAATACAAAGTCATTGATACCGTCAATTGCATAGGGAATACAAGAAACCCAATGGTATTCATCATAAGATACCGCATTGACACCAATACTTAAAAGACATCTGAATAAATACATTTTAGATACTCACCATAAGGTATCATTATTTACCGAATGTCTAATATTTTGATCAAATATGAAAACCAAAAACATAATTAACCGATAACGAATCCATGCAACGTCCATACCCAACTTAAATTTAATGCATTTTTATTTAGAGTGTCGAGTATGAATAGACTACATAAATTTGCATTTGAAAGAAAATATTCTATCCTTATTTAACCTTAGGCCAAAAGTTCGCAGTCAAACCAACATCAATTAATCTGATATATCGATGCATTCAATGTAATACGAAATACGGCAGTACAAAAGGTTAGGAGAAGAAATTGCCTCTCATCAGATAGGAATACTACATCTATCTGACAAGAAGAGCAATAAAAAAAACTCCAAAGGAAAGGCCAGTGGACTCTGACTTATCCCTTCCATAGGCAAACGGTTGTGTGTGCTGCCCATAGTGAATCTCACACCACATCTACTAATTACACCAATATATCCAACCCATTGACCCAATTTAACTACGAAACAAATAACCCAAGATTACCCTCCCCTAATGTAACTTTACAAATCTATATAGCCATTCATGCCCGACTTAAGTTTAACATTTATATGATTTAATTTAACAAAAAACAAAACAGTCATAATAAAACTTAAAAGAACAAAAAAAAAAAAAATGGAAATGATTTTACAAAAGAAATACATCAAATTAAAATTATTTATTAGTAAATAAAGTTGGTCAGATAGGATTCTATTGCAATTATTTTAAATACTGAAAGTTTTTAATTTAATGTTCATTAATTATAAAGTTCTTACGGTTTTAAACAGTTCATCTTTATCTGTTGCTTGCCATTTGAACGTGAATTCCCACGCCATCCTAAAAAGATTGGTATTCTGTTGGCTGTTTTATTTATTCATCCGGATGTTTTTACTTTAGCTGGTCCTCATTGTAGAAAATGATGTTTCATTTTTTTTCTTTAACAACTGAAGGAATTGAAAATGAATCTTTCAATCCCTTCACCTCCAACTCTGCACTAACACATATCTGTCCTTTCGTAATAACTCCCTAATAATTTCCAAACTTTTCCTTTTATATTAATTTTAAGGATTCAATTGACATTACATCATCGATGATGATGAACCTTCCGTTGAGATCCGATTTCCCAATGGATTTCTCTCATTTGCTATTAGTTTCTATTGTTTTCCTATCTGACCATTGCTTATACATTTAAATGCCCAAAGGCTAGTTCACTTTGACTAATTAAAATAATCATTTCCATTTTTCAATAACATTAATTAATTTGTTTTCAAACTTAAAGATATATTTTTATCTCTAAATCTTTTTTAAGTTTTTGCTTTTAAAATACTTTTTCTATTTTTAATAAAGTTTTATTTTAATAATTTTTTTTCATCTGTGCGATTTTATATATATATGAGTTTAGTATAGAATTTTAATTTTCAATTTTTAATTCTTAAAAAGGAAGTTTTATTTGCGAACTTTTATTCTTTTCATGTTTACTAATAAAAAAACAATGTAACGCCGTCTGTGCCCATTACAATATATATTCATTTTATTTAATTAACAAATTTTTTCCTTATCAAAACAATCTACAGAAAATGCAATATATATTCAACTTCTAACATATCACTTATTTATAATACTCAATATGAAGAAAAATATTTACAATCACTAAAAAAAATATTTCTTAAAATCAAAATTTCTCCAAAATAGCAGACTCATTTTTTATGTGTATAAAGTGGAGTTAATTGTCAATCACCCTGAGTATTGTCCACTGAAAAATTTTAGTTTAAAATTTAAATAAATTATTGTCTTCCACCAGTTTTTATTTATTTATTTACTTTGGTATTGCAAAGACCTCATGTATAAAATTGTATTATTTACTTATTTTTGATATTTTTATATGTAGATAGGCAGACAGATAATTTTTTTTGCATTTTTAAAAATTATAAGCAATGTTGTAATTATTATATAATTATCACCATATTCAGAATTATTATATTATTTTAGGTTCCTTATCAAATGGAATATGTAAAACATGTTTTATTTAAAAGCAAAGAAGAAATGTAAGTTAATACACTTATAAAATATATATTAAATATATGCATACATATATTACAATTTATATCTAAAAAACTGTTGAAATCTAATTGTTATCTATATCTCCTTATAGCAGAGACTTATTTACTTGTGAAAATATGTAGAAAGTTGTAATATTTCCAGATTAGCACATACAAAGTATTAATGTTTAATAAAGTCTTTAAATAATTTAGGATAATAAATTGTTTCCATGAGTTAAATAAATACTATTAGTAAATGGTTTGTGCTTTCAGTTTGCAATACCACTTTTTGACACTTTGATCTGTTTATAGTTAAAATTTATGTAAAAAAAATACATTAAAAAATCCTATTAAAATATTTCTATTTATATCTAAAATTTTGTGCTTATCTAATTATTATATATATGTAAATTATATCACAGTCCTCATGCTTTAATAAACCACTAAAATATTACAGCAATAATAGACTGTAAAAAAAGACATGGGCACAAATGGATTTTAATTAAATGTACCTAGTTTAGATAAATTTCAATTCAATGAGCAAAGATATATTGTTTGAAGATAAATTATTAAAGAAGTATTATTATGACCATTCATATAAACTAATATACAATACTTTAAATATAATCAACTGTGTATTGAATCAAAGTTTATTTAAACTTCTAGACAAATTTGTTTTAATTTATTTCTGTCACTTTCTTCATTTACAATTTATTTAAAAATTTTAGAAAGATGAAGTAAGTGGATTCCATTTATTTACTAGTTGTAGTATTGTTTTCACATCAGATTATGTAGAATTCTATTGGTTCATTTAAACATGAGAGCTAAGATAATGTAACTTACATATAATAATAAGATGATCATTCACACTTATAGTTTATTATATATACATATATATATAAACTTTTAATATAATTTTATAATTTATTATATACAATACTTAAAAATAACAACTTGATCTACTGGAGAGCATATAAGTCTGTTGGGCCTTCTACAAGATTTCAGTAATAGTCTTGGATATTACAAAGATCTTTTTAAGTATCTCCACAACTAATCTATTATTAGATAAAAAGAGTTATTAAGCTCTATGTTTTTGACTAACTCTAATAACTTGAAAAATGTTCTCAGCCTAAAATTGTCAATTGCCTGAAAATTTTATAGCCTAACCTAGTATTTGAACTTAGATCTTGTTTCTGGAAAATATACATCACAATACTCTTTATTTATTAAAATAATTATATAATATTACAAATATACACATATTTTTTCTGCAATAAAATTCTCAATAGCATTTTATTATAGATTGTTTTTAAAGTTTGTTATGTGTATAAATTTTATTTTCAAACAATCAAAAATTAAACTATATGTACATGTGGAGGAAATCATGCTAAAACAGCTAATTTAGAAAGTAAAAACTCCTATGTGTAAAGTTTTAAGTTGCTGTCAACTAAAAAGCTTTTCATACCATATTATATTAAACACTTTAATTTTTTTAATCTTTTACATGAGTGTAGACCCTGATATATATATTTATTTAAAAAAACCAAGTCATATGTCACATGACCTAATTTAATAAACTTGTATTACAAATGTTAGATATAGAGCTCACAACTAAGCTCTTAAAAAGCTTTGCAGAGCATCCCCAAACCCTAGACTGGTTTCTGCTACAGGCTTCCTTAGTGAGGTGCTAGGATATTTAAGCATTATATTAAAAATACCAGGACAAGCCCAGCACTTTATCTATTGGATAACTATTAAGTAGAAAATCTGAAATTTTCAGACATTCATATGTCTTCCAATCCAGCTATCTAACTTAAATGGCTATATGGGACTGAACCAAGTTCAGATACACCATATATTAATAACTTTAACAATATAAAATCAAAGCTTATTTGCGAGCTCTATATATAACATTTTTAATACAAGCTTGTTAAATTAGGTCATGTGATATATGATTTGATTTCTTTGAAATTTAATTTTTTGCTATTAAAGCTTTGACAATTTTATATTGCTAAAGTTATTAATATTTGTGTATCTAAACTTCGTTCAGTCCCATATGGCTATTTAAGTTAGATAGCCAGATTGAAAGTATATGAATGTCTGAAAATTTCAGATTTTCTACTTAATAGTTATCCATTAGATGAAGTGCTGGGCTTGTCCTGGTATTTTTAATCTAATGCTTGAATATCCTAGCACCTCACTGAGGAAGCCAGTAGCAGAAACTGGTCTGGGTTGGGGATATTCTACAAAACTTGTTAAGAGCTTATTTGCAAGCTCTCTCTCTATATATATCTATATATATATTGTACATATATGTATGTTCTCATTTCTCACATATATATTCTTTAATTAGAAAAAAAAATTTCTTCTTTTATATAGAGATTTATGTGTACATATATTATATGTATAATTTATAGTTGATAAATTAATAAGTAGTGAATGAATATAATGTTATAAGAAATGATATTTTAATATATTATTTTTCTTATTAAATAATTAATATATTCAGTTATTTAGTTTTATTTCTGTAAAATAAAACATTAAGAAAAGAAGGTGTAAAAAAAGGACAATTGTATAATTAGTAGATTGGGATGTGAAAATGTACACGTGTGAGTATGAATGTTTTAAATATAAAACATTTTTACACAAATCTTTTAATGACTAAGATTGCAGGCTTTGTTGTTTTTGTGTTATCTAGTGTAGATATCTAGAGAAGGAAGTGATGCTTGGATGTAATAAACGTAACAATTAATCCTAAGTTTTTATTAATCGCGACAGACCGTCAGACTTGTGAAGCTTTGATTTTTATCTCAAGATAAGATTTCCAGGTGGTCCTTTTCTTTGATCAAAGATTCACAATATAAATGAATGAAACAATATTTAGCAGCAGTCAGTTTTTTTTTAGTGTTGGGAAAAGGAAATGTAGCTATCAGTTTTTTTTTAATGTTATGAAAAAGAGAGTGAGCGATTGATTTTTTTTTCACTCTTTAAAAATTGATGAAGGAGAAAAATGACTCTTTTTAAAGTCAGTATAGATGAAGATGTGAACATATATAAGTAATTCCCAGCAATATTAAGAAGGAGAAAGAAAGGAAAAAAATTGAGTTTCTTGGAAGAAGTTATTGACAGTTCTGTAAAATGATATTAATATATCTTGCTGTGTATAATACAATGAATCTGCATGCTAAAACCATTGTTTTTGCTTCTTGGAATAATACAGAATGGGTTAAATCACTGATCTACTATGGACTCATATACCAGTCCATAGTAACCCAAAAGAATGGACAAATTTAAAACCAGCCACAAACATCATCTAATAATCATCTTTGACAAGAGCCAAGAGAAAGAAAAGATGAATAAAAACCATATATATATATATAGCCAGGTTTGAAGCTATGAATCAAATTTTTGTTAAAGTTTTCCTCAGTCATCTAAAGTGTCTACAATGATGGTTTTTGAAAAAATTAGAAGCAAGCCAGTCAACGAATTCACCGTTATCAAAAGTATCAGCAATAAATAATTTTAAAATTGTGGAAACAGCAGGTCAATTAATTCATGTTTATTAGAAGGTATCAAGAAGAACTTTTCTTTTTTTAAATGGAGCAAAGACAAGCAGTCGGAAAATTCAAACTCGGGACATTTATAAGAAGTGAAAATAATCGGGTAACTATGAACTTTCATTAACAGATCTTTTATTCTTGTTTATTAAAAGTAAACCTTAATTTATTGGTCAAAGCATTATTTTTTTCTTTTGATACAGAAACATTAGGGGCTTGTTTATTGATAGTCATTCTCAATATCACATAACATAACATTATTTTTTATTATTTTTTTTATATTATCTATTGTAATATTGAAATGTTTTTTTTATTGTTCTTCAGTTGTTATGATAATGAGCAACCTATAAATATATGCATTTATAATGTTTTTTTTTATTTATCTTGTTGCATATTAAAATTGATATAATGTATTTTATTTTCTTTTGCTCAAGATTGCAAGAATATTTTTTTATATATGTAATTTGTGTATTAATCTCTAATATAAAGGAACACATTTTAGAAATATATATTGACATATCACAGGGTGTGTGTGCATGTGTAACTGCTTATACAAACACGTCAAAATAATAGGTTATACATAATTAGTTTAAATATGGTAAATTATAAAGCAGGGATTCACATTTGAATGGAAGTGAAATAAAACACACAGGTTACATATGAAATTTATTTTTATGATGTAATAAGTTAGGAAAGTCTTGAGTAAGCATTCAATGAAATATATTTTTTTAATGTCATTTTAAGCCAGCTTATTTTAAAATATCCAAAATGACGAACTTGTATATAAAATTTTGTTTTTGAATTAATGTAATAAAAAGCCATTTATCTAATTAGTAAATTTGATTTTAAAGAAGGAAAGAAGAATAATATTAATAAAATATAATTATATAGCTTAATTGGTTTTCGAGTTCTTATTAAAAATATTGTTGTATTTTCTTGTCTTAATTCTATTGTTTTAAATGATTGTCATCATCATCGCTCGCAGATATTAAGAATCATCATTCGTAAATATTGAGCAATCACTTGCAAATATTAAGCGCTCACAAAACGTTAAGTAAACTAGAATGTTGATTTACATTTAGGTATTTAAGGATTAAGCTTGATAATAACCAAGTTTTAATAATTATAGGTGTACAATAGAAAGCTAAAATTATGTTGTGCCCATGAGTTTTGATCATCCTCATCAAAGATGGATATCATATTATTGGTTAAAACACCATTTAAACATAATACTATACAAGAGTTATGATCGCCATCATCATTGATTTAATAAATTATAATCATTAAATCTAAGGTTTAACATAATTAATATATTTAGTAAATAGGGGTGTATAGAAAATTGAATATCATGCATAGAGATTCGTGATGATCAGTCATCATCACTAGTATTATTAAATCCTAGTTTTAACTATAAAAGTATTTTAGTAAATAAACATAAACTTATATAAATGCTAGTGAATGTAGTAATTAAATCCCAGTTTGACATGGGATGATTTTAAAAAGTGCTTATGAGTTTATAAAGATAAATTTATTGTTGTGAGTTCATTATAAAGCTATGGCTGGTATCATCATCACTATTAGTATCATTATTATTATGATATTATTATCATCATCATTATTACCTTTATATTGTGATAAATAATCTAGTTAAATGGCCATCCATATCAGTAATGGTCTTCACGATGCTTGTTTGGAAGCCATTAATAGGATTATACTTGTCTGTTCATCAATATACATAAAATGAGCTAGCAATGTCTATAAGAGTCTTGATCTATATAAATTTTGGGGATATGGGGATCTTATGATTTTATTGACATGAGTAAAATATAAGAGTGTCATTTTTTTTTTATTAGTCATCCAAGTCATGTGTGATAAAAATGTACCGAAGGAGATTGAACTCAGTACACTCTAAACAGATATTTATCTAGATTTAAAACAATCTAGTGGCGCTCGTGGGAAAACACATGTACTTAGCTAAATTGAATAAAGAGTGATTTAATCCTTTTCCAACTTCATAATATTAACTTTATATGATTTTTTTTTAATAAGTTGTTATAAACAGCACCAGCGCATGCATGTGACCATGAATGGTCTTATATACATGGAAAGAGGAATGAGAAAAATTGTCGGTTAAAAGAACCTATTATTGGAGATAAGCATAAGGCACTCCAGGGATCTCACAGTGGGTAGTTTTATTCAGTTGCTATATTTAATATTTTATTTGATGACAATGGCCAGTGTGTTTTAATTGTTCAAATGACTTCCCACAATATCTAGATATTTTAAATCTTTAATGACGATAGTTTTAATTTTCATTGTTGTTATTTTAAGTATTGAGAAATGAGATAATTTATTTATTTCATTATTAGCATAACAGAATTAATGTTTAGGATAGTTGCAATCGGACTATAATGTTATATTTAATTAATTAGAAATAGACACCCAAATAGAGCATGATATGCATATATTCTTATTTATATGTTAGCGTCATCCTTATTTAATTATAAATTGTATTTTAGCTAACACAGTGAATTCATTTCTCATTTAATTTACTTGGTTACAAATGATGAACCGCTGGAGCATATCATATATCCTATTTAGTGTTTAGTTATTGAATTATAGCAACTATCATTTTATCACTCATCTATATATTAAACGGTTACAAAGTAGCAGCCTTTTTCATCATTACAGTAATTTGTATGCTGTGACAAAGTTTTCGTACTGTTCAAATAAATAAATGACAGATTATAAACATAATATAGAAATAGTTTAATAATTAATAATTTCTATCTATATTTGCTTCTATTTATTTCTGTTTCAAATGGTTATCTATTTATTAATATTTATTTATCCGTTACAATATATATATAAGAAAAGATTATTTTATGAATTTTATTTTTAAAACAGATATCATTAATATTTTGTTAAATATTTTACAAGATGGTGTCCATCCACTAGGAACTGCTACAGTTTTGATCTTGTAAAGTTATTTTAAGTTGCTAATTTTTAATGCTCCAAATTACCTTTATTTGATAATTTCTTTTAAATATGAAGCATACAATAAGTTGTTTGTTTTTTTTGATTGGGAAAAAATTTTTTGTTCATAAGCTATATCTCACCCATATAGTTTGAGACAAAAAATAAAAATCCTATCTTAATGCTAATACTAATTTAAAGATTAACTTAGGATTTATGAGAACATTTTGGGAAAGCATTCAACTTTTTTTGGATTAACTGTAAATTGAAGAGAATTGTGATAATGTTAAAAAAAATTGATGCTTTAATTAAATTGTCAAAAGCTGACATCAGTAACAATGAAAATAACTTTTGGAATATATGTGTAATAATGTTTTTCCAATTTCTTTATAGCTCAATATGGTTAAACAAATAGATTATACTGATACTGTGAAAACTGTTAATGATTCATCCAATATATTTGAATAATTCTTTTAATATAATTAAACTATTCCAGAAAAACAATAACAAAAAAAGCAATGAAATATAAAATTTTATAACAAATATTAACTCTGCTATTACATATTATTAATTTTATTAATATCATTTCAAATAAAAAGATAAAAAAAAACCCAACTAATTAATAAATCTACTTTTTAAACTTTGATAACATAAACAATTACTTGTTGTGTCTCTGCATAGTTGACTTAATTAAAAGATGAAATAAGATGTTTCATCTTTTATTATTTCTGAATAGGTTAGGGAGTTCCAGTATATAACCCTTTATTCAATCTACTTGACTTGATTTGAGAATCTCATCATTAGATTGTTATATATATATATGTATGTGTGTGTGTAACGCTCATATTCATAGTAATTTTTTTAATATCTTAATTACATAATTGGTTACAGTATTACAAACTCATATTTAATTCACTTATGTAAAATGGAATTAATTGAAATACATTTGTGCTTACTTGTTTAAAATGATAACAGTTTAATAACTGTAAAACTTAATAAAGTAAGTAAAACATTTTTTTACCAATATGGATTAATAATAAGATTGACAAAAAATGAAAGTACAAAATATAATAATTATATATGTGTTTATTGATTGTAAAAAGAATTATCATCTTTGATAAAAATAATTGTATGATTTATTGATTAAACAATCATATGACATTTGAACTCTCAAAGTACAGTTAATATTAAGCTTTACTACAAAAACTTTTAGCTTTCAAGCCCATTGTTCTACCTCTGTTCTAAACAGGACTCAATATCATAATTAATAATTGTATGTATAATATACATACAATAAACTTTTTACAGCAGTGCTACAAGAAATATTTTGAGGATTAAAATGGGAAGCTAAAGGAGTGAAAGTAAATGGAGATTATTTAAGTCATTTAGATTTTGCAGATGATGTAGTTGTTCTTGCAAATAATGCTTTAGAGCTACAGGAAATGTTGCAGGAGTTATCAGATGAAAGTAGGACTAAAGATAAATGTTAAAAAGACTAAAGTAATGTTTAATAGATTTTCTCAAAATATGAAAATAAAGATGGATTATGATGAGTTAGAAGTTAACAGTTACAAATACATTGGTCAGATTATTAATACAGATGGCAACATAATGGATGAAATTAATCATAGAATTAAACTTGGTTGGAGTGCTTTTGGTAGAAATAACTTGATTGAAGGAAATATGCCTATGTGTTTGAAAAAGGTTTTTAATAAATGTGTTTTGCCATTTCTTACTTATGGATCTGAGACTTGGACACAATGGAAGAGCAATACAGAGACTTCAGACCACTCAAAAAAGTATGGAGAGATGCATGTTGGGAATAACAAGAAGAGATCAAAAATGCAATGTATGGGAAAGAGAACAAACAGGTGTTACTGACCTCATTGAAAAAATTAAAAGACTGAAGTGGAGTTGGGCTGGACATATTGCTAGAAGAGATGATAATAGATGGACAATTAAAATTTTAAATTGGATTCCAAGAGATTGTAAAAGACCCAGAAAGAGACCATATGTGAGATGGATGGATGAAATAAGAAAGTGTGCAGGGGTGATGTGGAGAAGGGAAGCTAAAGATAGGAAAAGATGGATTGAACTTGGAGAGACCTTCATCCTGCAGTGGATTGATAATGGTTGATGATGATGATGTATAATATTTCATATTTTACATTTTGAAATAAACAACTAAAAATATAAAGAAGATCCAAAGTTACTTGATTTGCAATTAGCAATGTTTATGGTTTAGCATAGAGAATGAAGAAGATTCTCCTGAAACTAGTTCAGTGAATGTTAGCTAATATCTTATTCTTACAATAAAGTAATAGAGTACTACATGTTTTTATTTATTATTATCATCATCATTTTCAACCATTATTTATTCATTGCAGGATAAAGATCTATCCAAGTTTTATCTAGTTTCTCCAATTTTTAGTCTCTTTTCCATATCACGCCCATAAACTTCCTTATTTTCTTTACAGATCTTTTACAATCTTATGGAATCCAATTGAAGAATTCAAGTGTTCATCTATTATCATCTCTTTTAGCAATATGTTCATGACAGCTTTATTTCAGTCTCTTAAATCTTTAAATGATTTCCTTGATACCTGTTTTAATCTTTTAATCTTTCTTGTTAGTACTAACATATGTCACTCCATATTTTATTGAATAATCTGAAATATAAATATTGCTCTTTTGTTATACAATCTATTTATTAAAGACTCTTCTTTTCAAACACAAAGACTTTTTTTTCAATATTATTTCTATCACAAACACTCCAGGTTTAATTCTATGATTAAGTTCATCCATTATGATACCATTTGTATTAATAATCTGATCAAAATGTAATTAATTTCTTCTAATTCATCATTATCAATCTTTATTTCCTTTTTCTGAGAAAATCCATTCAACGTTATTTTAGTTTTTTAGCATTTATTTTTAGTTCTGCTTTCTTACTTTCATCTGATAACTTTTGCATTTTCTGAGACTGACTCATTGTTTGCAAAATAACAACTATATCATCTGTAAAATCTAAGTGACTTTCATAATCTCTATTTACTTGTATTTACTTAGCTTTTCATTTTAATCCACAAAATATTTTTTACAAAACTGCTTTAAAATCTTCTACTATACATTCTTCTCAAAATTTATTTGCTTAGAAGCAGCATTTAATCTTATCACTATTATTGCACTTTGATAAATATTTTTCAGAATATGATTATATTTCAGGTCTATATCTTGATAATCCAAAGCTTTAATCACCATACAAATGCTTACAGAATCTAATGTTTTATTATAATCTACAAATCCAAAGCATAAAAGTAATTCATGTTCACTGATATTTTCGATAATTTCTTTCATTATTTGAATATATGTTGCGTTATAACTGTTTTAAAAATCCAGCCTGTTCATTGGATTGATTAGAATCCAAAGTTCACTGTACAGAACTGATAAAAGATTGATAAGTCTGTATTTCCTAATATCTTCTTTAATATTATTACTACATTTTTATAAGTATTTGGTCAATCCTTATCATTTAAACATTTGGTATATAGGCTTTCCAATAATTTTTTTATTGAAATCAATTATATTTCCACCATTTTTGTTAATAGATTTAATTGCATATCTCACTTTTCATTTAAAATGCTGGCCAATTCAGAAGATGTAGTAATTGTAGGGAATGTTTTGTTTGCTTGTTAGTTAGTATATAATTTTTTTAATTGAACTCTTCCATACATTTTGATGACATCATCTCTTATTTTAGTAATAGTACCAGCTTTTCTTCTTATTGCAGAAATAAATTTCCATCAATATCAAACTTTGTTTGCTAATTCACAATTATATTTTCATATATTATTATTAACTTTCTCATGCTGTTGTACAAAATTCTAGATATTTAATCATTGTTTTTATATTTTATTAAATTTTTTCTTTTCTTCATACCTTACTGATAAATTGCTGATTTTTTGTTATATATATCTTTGTTTTTATCTTCATTACAGTTTTTAATAGAATATGAATCACAAAGCCAGGACAAGGGATAGGCAAAATGAAAATATGAAAATTAGTAAAAAATGAAAATCAATAAATTGTAAAATAAAAAAAAATAAAAAAATGCCAAATTATTTTGTAATGTTCATCAAATACTTTATGCAAACTACAGATTTGCATCAGATTCTCTCACTCAATTCACTCATTTCTTCATAAAAAAAAAACCACCTAATAAATAGTATAATAAGAATATAAACTCACTCATTTGGACACACTCGATCGATAGTATCAAGTGAGACTGACAAAGTGAGTATATGAATTTGGCATATTCATTGTACATTAATGTGCATTATTTGTGCAGTGTGATAGTGAGCAAAAGGTATTATTTTGAATATGCTAAACTTAAGATAAGTTCTCTATTATGTAAATTTGTAAAAATGTTTCATTGTATGTTACATTATATTACAATTGCAATATTGTTTATTTTTATTTAATACTTATTAAAAATAAAAAAAACTATATACCTGCCTGAGGTAAAAACACTTCTATGCCCAACTCTGTTGTGTCAGTTATTTTCTGCTGATTTTATTCAAATCCGAATCATCTCTAAAACCTATTAATATTTTTAAATGACTTTGAAGATTGTAATTTGAATTCATAATAATGTTTCTCAGATTAGAAATATTTATTGTGAATACAGTTTTTTATCACAATCAATCTTTCTAGTTTTGCTTTAACATTGTATCTTACTTCTCACTAATTAATAATCACTGATATTGCAATCTTAAAATATATATTTTCTGTTAGACATAATTCTGCTGTACTTTAATTTGGATGCTTCTTCGTAATACACATTTTTTTCTTTTTTTTTTTTTTTGCAAATTTATATCCTCTCATTTCTATCACTATAACCAAATTTATCTACAGCACTTTTATGTTTAAATTATTTACCAATTTTAGCATAAAAATCTCCATGACAATTTTAAATGTTGTTTGGTTTGATCAAAAGCATTTTGTATATGCATATAAAATCATCTGTTTTTTTCATTGAAATGAGAACTTGTTGTAGTATAAACTTAAATTATTTGCATTTGATATTTTCATAAATTGAATAACTAATTTTGTCATTTCTGTATGGAAAACATTAATCTCTACAACATTGTTCTTCCACTTTTTATGAATTCCATTCTGTTTGTGCTTTTGTACTAAAATGTATGTTCATTTCACTTTTTTTTCTAACATACAAAGTTTAACAATGTTTTATTTATTATTAGAGGCTTCTTTTAATTTATAAAATCTTCCTTCACTTAAAATTATGATATGCAGTTGTGACTACTTAAACATAAGGTTATCATTGAATGGCAGCCTGAATCTGGATTAAAAAGGTTCATAATGCCCTCCACCTTCAACTGCTAATTACTGCCTTGATTGATGACTTTACACTATCCCAGAGATAAGAGCCATAATTAGTTTTGTCTGGCAAAATTGTAAAGATCACATTTATTTGACCTTTGAGAAAACTCACCTGATAGTAAAGTACTATCTGAAAACTGAAAAATCATTGTGTTGCTTGATCTTGATCTCAGGGGTAAAAAGCCAATGCTGGCTAATGTGGGTTGGTGAACAACCCATCCCTATTTGTTTATTTTATGAAATATCATATAGTATAGTAGTAATGGTTCCAAGAATATTTGGACTGGACATTAGGAATTTGTGTTGTTCAGTTTCTTTAAATAAACCACTAAACATCACATGATCACCTCTTATATTAGCACATAATTGTTATTAAACAAGGCAAAAATCTCCATACAGTAATGCCACTCTGTGCCAACCAGATTAATCAATGGATGCCAGAAGGCTTGTGCATAAAATCCCCAATATCCCCAGACTAGTTTCTGGCTTGTGGCCTTCGTCATTGAGGAGCCTTGGATCTGAGAGCTCTGCACCTAGATCTTAGGATTTAATGCAACCCTCCAGCAGCCACCTTTTATCTCTACTTAACTACAAAACTATGAGAATGAAATTGAAAATACAATAATATTTTCAATCTAAGCTCAATAGCTTATATAATCATATGGGTCTGAACTCAGTTCAGTACCCATACATTTTGGTGTCTTTGGCTCTTTAACAACCATAGCCACCACTATTCTATTAGGCAGGATTGGTGTTAAGCCACTAAATGTCACATGATACACCATCTCTTATACTAGCACATAATTGTTATTAAACAAGGCAAAACTCTCCATACAGTAATGCGACCCTGTGACAACCAGAGTAATCAATGGATGCCAGAAGGCTTATGCATAATATCTCTATCTAGTGCCTACTCATTCAATAGACCCAGACTAGTTTATAGATCTAGGTGCAGTGCTCTCAGATCCAAGGCTCCTCACTGATGAAGGCCACAAGCCAGAAACTAGTTTCTAGATCTAGGTGCAGTGCTCTCAGATCCAAGGCTCCTCACTGATGAAGACCACAAGCCAGAAACTAGTCTAGGGATATTGGATGAATAGGCACTAGATAGGGATTTTATGCACAATCCTTCTGGCATCCATTGATTACTCTGGTTGGCACAGAGGGGCACTACTGTATGGAGAGTTTTGCCTTGTTTTCTTTAAATACTCAAAGAAGAATCAAAGGGTCCTGTAGCAAACTGTAGTCTTCAGCCCTTAGTCATCATATGTATAATGGATTTTGAATTGGTTATTTTTCAAAAGTCTGAAGAGAATAAACAATAGATATGGAAAAAAGATAGAACAGAAACCTGTTAGAAATAAGATTATTTATTAAAATATTATTTTAATTGATTATTTCCTAAACTAATTAATAATAAATTGATTATTTACTAAAATATTTGTAAAGTACAATTCAGAATTTATAATTCAAAACATTGCACACCTATAATCAAGGTTAATATTATTTAGTGATTAGACAAAAATACAATTTTTTTAAAAAATAATTTTGTTTTTAATTTGTTTATATTTAAAGGATAAAATTTAGATTACATATAGCTGCTCAGGAAGAATTTAAGATAGTCAAAACATTCTGAAAAAAGGAGTGGTTGTGGTTGGAATAGTTTTTATTTTGATTCTGAGTGAATTTCAATTAATTTTTTTCAAAGTTTCTAAACAAAATCTTAGGTACAAAAAAAAAATTGAAAGGAATTTATCAATAATAAAATCGCAGGAATATTTTTGAAGAATTCTAAGATTACTTTTTGTACGAGAAAAGCGACAATTCATTAAATAATGAATCCATAAAAAAATATGTATTTATATTGTAGTGATTTCAAGGTTAAAGAAAAGACAATGGATGCATAATCAACATAAATGGACAGTTCACTGTTTAGCTCAGCTTGCTTGAAATATGTGGGACATAAATGAACCATTACTTTAGAATTAGATTGATATAATTTTTTTATTAAAAATCCCAATAACTTATATTTAGCATGTTGTTTTATTCTGCAAAAATATAGAATGAGTTTGCCAGAAGTCAAAAGTTTATATAAAAAAATTCATCTCGTACATTCCTATGTACAAATAAAATGAGTTGTTTTTTTTTTTCTGATTTAAAGATTTTTTAAATAAACAGTGAGGGGGGGATCTGTAGTTCACGTAGGAAAAAAAAATATGAAGAGTAAATTCAAATAAAAATCTAATATTGATATGGCTTTTTTTGAATTTATACTAAATATTAAATTATAGTTGAATTTTTATAGTCATTAGGCTTCAACTTTTTTTATTATCATTACTAATATGAAATATGATGAATCAGAAAATAATTATCATTGATTTTATCTAAAAATTAAATTTTACTAAACCAAGACTTTCTGATATGAAGAACCATTTTGTTTACCCTCTCCCCTCTATAAAATAATTGTAAGAAAAGAGATAAAAAAAAAAATAGAGTAATGAAAAATATGAATTTCTGAATGTCTATGGATATACTTGAACATTTATTTTAATAATAGAACATAATAGAATCTTTATACATCTTAACAAAAATAAAAATTCTCTTAAAAATAAACAAAAACAAAACAAACAAATTCTTTTCTAGTAATCAAGTTTTATTTTATCTTTAATAAGATATAAAACTTACCTTTAATGAAGATGGTATTGAGCAAACTTTAGGATTTGAAGCAGGAGCTCTTGAAATAAACATGGTGACAGGACTAAAATTTACTGCTGCTGCTCCTCTTCCTCCTCCTTTTCTTCTGCTTCTTCTTTTTCTTCTTCTTTTTATTATGATGATGTTTTAAAAAGGAATTTGATTGATGCAAAGTAAAATTTTACATTGTTTATCTTTGTATATACAAGATTTGTTTACATTATTTTCTGCAATTATGTTTATGCATAAGGGTACATAAGTCATGGAAGGGTTGAACAGTTTGGCATTAATAAAAAAAGATTATATATTTAAAACTCAATGTCACTCTTATACATATATAAGTGGAGCAAGCATTCATTAGTTCAAATGCATAGTTCATAAGAGTAGAATAAAAAAAAAGATTGTATATTTAAAATTCAATGTCATGTTTATACACATATAAATGGAGCAAGTGTTTATTAGTTCAATTGCATAGTTCATGAGAGTAGTTCAAGTGAAAGAGCGGTTTGGCATTAATAAAAAAAGATTATATATTTAAAACTCAATGTCATGTTTATACACATATATGTGGAGCAACTTCAAATGCATAGATTATGAGAGTAGAATAAAAAAAAGACGTATTTAAAACTCAATGTCATGTTTATACACATCATTCCTTAGTTCAGTTGCATAGTTGATGAGAATAGTTCAAATGAAAAAAACATTTCCTCGGGTGTTCTTTACTTTAATTGCTGGAATTTTAATTTTCATTTATGTTATATGAATCAGATGAGGTAATGGTCATTGTTTGAATTGTTGCTAACAGTTGGTCCTGGGCATCTTCATGGTCTAGATCTATTTCTTTATCAGTTGTGTTACTTGAGTGGGGTACTTATTTAGAAATCTCTGTGCATTCCTTGCTTCTGTTTTTATCTTCTTGGCATTCCTGCTTGTTTTTGGTAGTCTTCCTGGCCTTCTCTTTGCCTCTGGCATTCTTTGCATTATTTTAGGCATATATGGAGTGATTACTTATAGTATACTTGATGATGTGTTATTTTTTGTCCTTGGTATGCGTGTTGGCTGAGGTCTATTATTTGTGTTATTAGTATTATTGAGATTTTTTTTCTTTGCTTTTATTTTCTTCACTGGAATACTCATTAGTTTTGTGTGTTAGGTTATTTGGCATAATTTTCTCAGTGCTTCTGCTAGGTGTTTGATCTCAGTTAATACTTTTTACTTGATGATAGATCTGGAAGCTTAATCTGTAGTTTTTTTGTTTATACTGTCTTGGGATTGTTGCTTTTCTATAGCCTTTTGGTTAGGATTAGTCTCTCCCTCAGATGCTTTAGTTTCTTCCTTCTGAATTTGTGTTATCTGTTGTTGACTTATGTCAACTTGGTTTTTTACAATTTGGATTGTATTACAATTTATTGCCAGATCTCCACATGAAAAACATTGTGGCTTTAGGTCTTTTATATAAAGTGTAAGTATTGAATCTTGATCAATGACCTGTGTTGGAATCTTTCTTGGGATCACAGTATCATTTAATTTTATTTTAAATTGAAAACTGTTGCTATATAGTGGTGTGGGGGTGTCATTTAAATATATAGGGTATAGGTATATTGCTTTTCCAAATGGTTTTATCATATTTTGAAATTCCTGCATACCGTACCAAAGTATATATTTTTGATAGTACCCATGATGCAGTTCTGTAAATTCTTGTTCACCATTATTAATATGTAGTTTCCCAGCATTTTAATTTCTGCTTGAAATCTATTTCTTTGATACTCGTCGAAAAAATTATCGCTAGATATCGCGAGTTTGAGTGATCTCCAATGCTTGATATTGTATGCCATATTTCTTTTTCAGTTAATGATTTGTATAATAATTCTCTAGGGAATTTATAAAGGGTGAGATTTTTGTCTGTTACCACTATTGATTAATTTGGGTGAAAAGAATTTTTTAAATCAGTTGAATAGTTTTTGGAATCATGTTGTTAAAGTTGGCATTTATTATTTGCAATTCCTTTTGATTCCAGATGGCTTCTGGTCATTTTAGATTAACATTGCTTTCAGGTGTAGTGCATTAATATTTTTCTGATTTCTTTTTTGAGTCTAGCAGCCTGAGATAATTTTGAATAATTTTCTGTGCTGTTTTGTTGTCCATTTGGTTTTGCAGCATTTGCATAAGTTTTTGCTATATTGTTTATGCTTGATTTATTGTGAACTATTTTGACAGCAATTGGCTCATTATGTTTTGTGCCGATGCCATGTTTTTTCCCTGTACTGTCAATCTTTTTTTTTGTCAATCAGGTTATTTGCTTATTATTTTGATATAGAATTTTCTTTTGTTACTTGGAGCATTATCCTCTTGCTGTTTGTTGCTTTTTCTTCTTTCTTGAATATTTTTTGTTGTTTGTGTTCAGAAATTTATCTGTTGTGTTGCTTCCGTTTGGACAGCAAGACCATAGTATTATTATTACATTATATTAATAGTATAGATAATAGGGTACGTTTGCCATACAGTGAACCCAGACTGAAACTAACTTAAAAATATATCTCTACATATGGATAAACCTATAAATATAAGACATTTATCTGACTCATAAGTTTTCTAGTATAGACATATATATATATACTTAGTATGTGATATATAACAGCTACATCTTTCTATAACAGTAACTATAAAGAATAGCCATTTTTAGGTTTTAATTCTAATTTAATAAAACTATGATTTCTACAGGCAAGATTCATTTTGAGTCTGATATTTAATTTATTAAAACACAATAGGAATCAATCCTCCCATATGGAAACAGATATATTTAAATTATTTGACAGTGAATAAACACACATATTTATATATACTATAAGTTCACCTACACAAAATCTAATTCTCAGCAATCAAACACAGGGTTAGTTACAAACAAATGAACACAATGAGTTAAAATAAATCATTAACTTAAAGCTATTAATAATTATTTCCTCTAATTCTTTAGCACTCGGATGATTTATGTGTAGATATATTATATTTAAAATGAATACTATATCTTCCGTTATTATCATTATTTATTTTTAAACTGACAATTTCTACAAAATAACATTAATTAACCTGAATTAAAGAAAAGTTCTTTACAAAGATGACATAACATACATATATAATACAGAATGAATTTTTTTTTTTTAACTTTAGCTGCATTAAATGCAACTAATTTTAATCAAACTTTATCATTTTTTAAACTTTTGCTTTCTATTTTAAACAATTCATAAAATAAGATATAGCATATCAGTATTAAATATAAATTTAAAACTGTAAAGACAGAGTATAAATAATCTCTTTTAAACATAAGACTTACAGAGCAAAATAACTGTAGTCTGTTTTTTTCCTGATAGAAAATATTAATTAGTTCATACGTGACTATAATATACTTTAGCAATCTTCAGCTCTACAATTTGAAATAAGTGTTCTTTTTTCATTTTTAAACAATCTTATTTGAAGTAGCATTTCTAGTTTTCAGATGTCCAGATTAGATTATCAGATGGTAGTTTTTCCCTTCTTTTACTTGCTAAGCATGCTGGAGATCTGCTATTTTTTTAATAAGTTTTAATTTTTTCTGTTTTTGACAACCCATTCTAGTTTTTTTGATTGATTAATTTATGCATAATATTTTAACTGATTGAATTTGAATTTTTTAAATTTTTTTATAAATCTCTCACCCATGTGGGAGACCACATGGCTAACA
The DNA here is from genome assembly GCA_028023455.1 of Epiperipatus broadwayi. Taxonomy (NCBI): domain Eukaryota; kingdom Metazoa; phylum Onychophora; class Udeonychophora; order Euonychophora; family Peripatidae; genus Epiperipatus; species Epiperipatus broadwayi. Next base: position 4,855,319 of record JAQFVV010000009.1, on the reverse strand, counting down.
CTGAAATGAATATACATTCATAATTTTAATATTCATATTTACATACATACTGTGTGTTGTTAAGTGATAATGGAGAATTGCAAATAAATCTAAAAGTTCCAGGACTTGATTCTTTGTTAATGAACATAAACATTTTTTAAATTAAGCAAATGAAATTGTTAAATGCTCATTCTACCAGTAGGGCATTCACATGTTGCATGACCTGAGCAAATATTTATGTGATTACCTTTAATTATATATATGTGGGTGTGTGTGATAATAAATTGTAGGAAATATTCATAATATGAAATATCAATTATCATGTTTAAAGTCAAATATGGTATTTTTTTTTTATGAAGCAAATATATAATTTCTAAAATGATTTTGGATTATTGTGTGTAATGTTTTCTTATGGTTGTGGTTATTGTTATAGCTTCTTAGGTGTAATCAATTTTGTGCATTTTTTTAAATATGTGCATACTAACATGGACTGTAAATTTGATTTCTAATTCTAATTATTGAAATCTAAATTGTAGAATAGAACTATTTTTGATATCCTTAGTGGAACAATAACCTTTCAACCTTTAAGCATTAAACTTCTAAACATTACATGATCACCATTTCTTATCTTTGCTCAAGCTGTTAAAAAAGGCTGGTTTAATTTAATCATTTATTTGATAATTTGTTTACTTATAAGGTTATTATAATGAATGAAAATTAACTTTGTCATAGTAATAGAATGGTGGAATATAGAGCTCAAGATCCATGGATTACATTTTAACTTTGTCACTTCTGGTATTCAAACTCTTGATGAATTTCAAGTAATAAACTATTTAATTATTTTTTATAACATTAAATTTACAAAGGCAAAGTAATTTCACTTATTTTAATAGTCCTGTAACCAAATAAACTATCAAACATGTAATATTAAGTTAAACAATGCTGAATAAAATGATCTGAATAATGCTTTATGAATATCATTGCTGAGCAGAAATTCCACCTATTAAGATTCATTGTCTAATCTATTATCCACATAAGATCTCAGAAAGTGAATGAAAGTAAATTTATTATTTGTTTGTTATATATACTGATATTGGAGAGTATTGTGTGAATGTAACCAATGCTTAGAAGTTGGGATGTTATCTTTACAATTATAATTTTATATTATTTAATTCTGTTGAATTTAACCCTATATCTATAAAAAAATTTATGCAAATTAAAATGTTTTTAGAGTTATTGATGAACCTGAAACAATGTATGAAAGGATTAAGATACAGTTTAATAAACGATTATACAAACCTATACCAGGTAAAAAACTTCTTGTATTCATTTTTAAATGAAAATAATGTTTGTAATAAATTTTTGTATACATTACACTACAAAAATTTTGATGCTTGAAATACAATTCTACTCTTATTTTATTCATTTATTTGAAGTCAGATCTAAAATATTTTCTATAAATAATCTCCTTGGAAAGCTGACTGGTATTATTTGGCATTGTTATACATAAACATCTTTCTTAGCAATAATATATTTTACTAGTGAATACTTTGTCTATTTGGCAAAAAAGTGCTCACATTAAACTTCTTTATATTCAATTAAATATTATCATGAGAACTGGTGCACTCAAATCTATTGTTTTGCAGTTACTTCCTGTTCTTTCATTTATTCCTTCATGAGTTCCTCAGAAAATATACAAGAAGCTATGCATCTCAGATTTGCAAGTTAATCAAGATACAGTTTCATCATTTAAGATTTATATCAAATCAAGATCCCTTTTCTGAATGTTCAACCCAAAGAATTATGACATTAAAAAAATGGATTTTTTATGAGCTTCCAAACAAATACCTTTTTTCAAATCCAGCAGTAAAGACAGGTGAATTTGATCTTTTTAGATGCTACTGAAATCTCATCATTAGATTTAGGTCAATCCATAGTCATTGCACTAATATACTTTATAAATGAAATTTAACAATGTTATTTGTGTGCATATTGGACAAATACAAACCATGAATTGATTTAATAAACCATTAGTGATTTTATCCCATTGTTAATATATATATAACACAAATAAAATGTCCATTAAAAAAACAATAAAAATAATAAAAATAATGAATATGACAGTAATTAACTATTATATACAGTCTTTCACTCTTAACCCATCTTAACAGGCATTAAATACAATGGCAGTTAAGGCGAATTAAGGAATTAACCGAAAGTTACTTTTGTGAATTGAAAGACTGTATATAATAGTTAATTACCATTATATTTATTATTTTTATTGTTATATATATATAATAATAACTGCATATTTGAGAAAGCTTTCACAAAACACTATATTTAATCTTTTGAACTTCAGAAAATATTGTCAATTATTCATATAATTGATTATAAAGATGAAATATTTTTTATTGCAGTAAATTAGTAGAGAGATAGAAAGAGTAAATATTTTTACTACTAAAAACCAATTGTATTATCAAATATAATTATTTTAATAATAAATAAGCTATATATATAATGTAACCTGAAGACTGACCAAGGAATTCAGGAACAAAAGAAACCTTATAATCAAGACTACCACATTGGTCACCTAAATCCCAAATACTGTAACCTACTATTAATCATTACTATATAACTGATCGATACTTATCATATTGGCATATTGGGCAAGCCAAAATCCTAATACTGTAACCCAACAACTATCTGTAATTTTGAGACAGAGTACACAGCATGAAAAAAAAACGGCTGTGGATAAATCTCTATTCAACACACTTTAAAACTCAAATCTCTCAGATTCTTTTATAGTATAAATCTCAGATAACTAATGTAATTAATAACAATAACAATAATAATCATTATTTTAATAGAATACTTTTATTAAGTTACAATTATGGGGATTTGAAACTTCTTTTCTCAGGGTTTATGTTATAGGCTTAGATATCTTAAAACTTTAATACTATCTCAAGTTTCAATATTTTAGCTCTATCTCAGATTCACATTATATTTAACATAAAATAATAATTATAATAGGCACTTCAAAGTTCTCATATATTATTTATTTAAGTTGTAAATAAAATATTTTATATCATCTTTTTAATTTTAATCTTGATATCTTATGCTTCAGTCTAATATGAAAAACAAATACATAAAACTGAATATCTCAGTATTTAAGTGATCAATAATTATCATACAAAACATTCTTTAAAGCATTTAAATTTTCTTCATGCATAAATATTTTATTTATTCAGTACATAAGTATATCTAAGTCTACAATCTTATGATAAACTAATTAATGCTAATTGCATACAGATGAAGTATTGCAGCAGGTACAAAGGGCACATTTTATGCTATCCAAAGCATTATAAAACCACACTTAAAATAAATAGGAATTAATGAAGCATATGTCTTATTACAATGCAAGTAAAATGGATAAATAAATCAAGTAAATAATAATAATAGGTGACCATTAAAATGTACTATTTTTAAAACAATGAATAATATGTTCTTGTTAATAAATGCAATAGTAATGGCAACAAAAACATAAATGTATTTTAGTAATAACAAAAATATTTATTCACAAAATAAATGAAATATAAGATTTAGTACAATAGATACTTAAAACAAATAATGATATTAATTTAACAAATTAAGATAAAGTATTTATACAATTTTACTTTAACTATCCTCTTTAAGTATTGCTATAAATTATAATAATAACTTTTGCATTATTTATTAGGTTCTCATAATTATTATCAAACACATTTCTCCAACTATCTTAATACTAAGGATAAAACAACAAATATATATTCTTAAATTAAGTCACTAGCATGATATTAACTTCCTCATGATATCAACTGCATCTCAAAATTAGTGTAATAAAGCATTTGTTCTTACATTACAAAATAGCCTATTGTAGAAATTATAAATACACCATTATGCTACTATTAGTACCTATGAGAGATGAGGAAATAGATATAAAATATACATTATAATTCAAAACTGCTTTAATTGCAGTAACTAGAAAATAACCTTAAAATAAATATGCCTTGAAAATGCCTTAAATATTCAATAATATATTTAAACCTTGCAATATCAGCAAGGTGGATAATAAATAATGTAATGAATGGCACCATTATCTATATGCAGGCAGTTCCAAAAGATGAACAACCACAATCTTTCTTTCATGGACAGGCTGAATTACCAAGAGAAAAGATATCAACACCAATTGCTGAATTAAGAGATTACTTCAAGCAGCATGTCAATAAATAAGCAATGTATAAATATAATAATAGCAATAATAATAATATATAGTCATTAGCACATACTCTCATATATGTAATAAAACTTATCTAATTAATTATTGTGTGTGAACTCACAAAACATATTGGTATAACAAAACTACATATAATAATTTCATACACTGACTTTCAGACATTCTACACGTTCACATATATCAAGGATAAATGCTGTCTTAACCCAGTATAGTACACCAATTTTATATATATTGTACCGGTCAGAATTGTATGTTCGTCTAACAAGAATTAGAACCTAAGCAAAAGTACCTAGAGTTCAATCATATACAAGATACACAGGTCAGGGATACTCATGAACTCCGCCCTATTGCCCACTTCCCAAGTCTATCACATTACAAACAACATTTCTGATGATAGCAGCCTACCCTTCAATTTACTCCGGCCCAGAAAGGTTCAGCAAAGATACAAGAGACCTACGGCTTAACTAATTGATAACGCAAAGTAATGATAGATGTGCACACACAAACCAACAAAAATATCCAAAAAATAGCTTATTAAATGTGAATTTATTAAACGTGATATTAATAATAATTGATTAATCATGTGAATCACTAGATATGGAGATTTACAATGAATTAGAAATTATATATATTGAACACTCGATTTAGGTTTCACTTATGGTCACTTGGGCATTCCATGTCAAACCGGATAATCATAACAAGGTTTGATGGATATGCACCAATAAATATACATAATGATAACTTAATTATTTGAAATCTGCGGCTTAGTATGCTAATGTGATTTAACGGGTTGATATTACTCACGCTATGATATTTCTAAGTTAAGGAAAATAACCCATGACAATAGCTTTTAGAATGAATGCTTATAAGATTTTAAATTACACAGAATATGATCAAACTTAATAACGGTACGAAAGTTTGTTTTATTCAACATATGATTACATTTGGATTTCAGGGAATGTATATTAATTATAAATCAATTATTTTGGAACCTTATGAGATGATTCATTTATTTCTTATCTGCGAAGAGAAATAGGAAAAATATGATCATTTTGATATTATCGTGCGAGTCTACATTTATAGATTTTTTCAATAGTTAATTAATGATGTATTAATAGCGATTGAACGAAGGATGGGTAGCGCTAATAAGCGATAATGTATATATACTAAAGTTAATTAAATTTAAACTATAACGAGAATTTTGGGATGACTTAGGGAACTTATATCATTACGGCGTATAGACGTCTGAACCATATGGAAGGATAAGAACGATAACGTGTGAACCGCATGATAAGGCCTGAGTGGACGATGAGCTTCATTTATTTGGGAGCGAAGAAAATTAATCTTATCCGCATTTGTGATGGATAGCATTGGGAATTGGTTGGCAAGATACTATGGCTCCAACTCGTAGGATGTTAACCTATAGCAGTGCTTACATAACCTAAGACAATCTGTAAGAGCTGGGGCCTCCACGCTCTGTCGAGAATTGTGCTTTATATAAGTATTCCATTATCGAGAAAACGCATGACAACGTCATTTCTGAATTAGGAATGTTATCACCGGGACACGTTATGAAAGTTGTCAGGTTTGATTTACCCTGATTTATACAGCCTTAAAATACTAATTAAGTCTAACGTAATGAAATAATGATCTAAAAGCAGTCCCAAACGGGGCATGTAACTTACTTAAAGGGTTTATTCAATATCTTAAGGATAAATATTAAAACATTAAAATTCCTTCGCTAAACGCTTATTAACCCACCCGAGAACTAAGTGACTTAAATTATCGTTAGATGGCAGGGCGATTTATAAAATGAATCATCTAGACATAAGGATCTGAATTAAAGTTAGGTAATACTCAATTTTCATCATGTTAATCAATAGCGTGGAGCAATAGTAAATCATTTAATTCAAATAGTAGTGAAAAGCCTAATATTCATTATTAAAACATAGTTTAGGAAAATCTCTCGATCGGGCGAATTTTATAATGTGAATACACTTATGTTTACGATTAAATATTCTGCAATGGCAGAATAGCAAAAATAAATAGGATTGATTCGCCAGATCGAGTTATTAGCATACTAAAAATTGATATGATTTGCATAATATTAAATAAACATTGTCGCATTAAAATAAGATACAAGGAGAGTGAGAACCTAGTAATCGAGTTTAGAAAGTGAGAATTACAGTTTAAATATAGAACAAACAGAAATAATAAAACAAAGAAAAGAGGTCATTATTTAGGCAGTTAATCGGCTTAGCATTACCGATCACGAAATAAGTAATTACATTTTTACCTTAGGAGAAATTTCAGAACTAGAAATGTTTACATTTATATTTTACAATAGAAAGGGTTATTAAGATGAAAGTTCGTTTATACGGCAAGGAATTACCTTTCTTTCCGATGAATTTCCAGCCGGGTGTGCACGTGTTGGTTCCATGTTTGATAAAGGAATTAATTTATGACAAATAGATGAAATTAAGGTTTCGGTCCATTCTTTATTCAATATAAAGTTCATTTTGGCAGTAATTTATGAAGGATGGTTTCCGAGTATTTTAGGCATCGGTTAGATTTTTGGAGAGATCCGGGGAAGCAAATCTATGTTTATTAGCCCGTCATGTTGCCATTCAGAGGGGCGTGGCTTCCCCTTAGCAATGCGTTAGAAAAATGACATGTCTTCTCTCTTAGTTAGAAAATGTGGTTGTATTTATACTCGTTATCACCGCCGCTGGGTAATTCCCGGATGTTTTAATAACTACAATGATATAGCATATTTTGGACACGAGATTAAGTTCGAGAGTTGGTTTTGGTCTAATTTAAGCTGAAAATAGACCTGCAGAATCAACGTTAACTAATCATGACGCTAAATCAATCTATATTACAATAAAACAAATTTCTTTTATAATTTGGAAGACGGTAAGTCTTTTATTTACTAATTTTACGTTCCCCTCTCGAACTTTATCTCTATGAAAATATATGTATAAATAAAATATACATTATGCAATGCTTTAAATTATTAAAATTGATCTGTTACATACACATACGCACGATTGTTTACCGTAATGAAAATATATAATTGTTTTTATGCATATTAATGTTAAATGAATTTAAAGTTTACACATACATAAACAACCACGCGCATTGGTACACCCTCACTCCCCGGTGGTCTATAATTAAATGGTTAGGTTTGAATCCATGTTTGGTGGTTTCAAACATTATTAGAGAGTGAAGCTGAATGTGTGCAACAGATTCTGCTTCAATATCAAATACTAAGCCAAAGAACTCTTAATAATTATTAAAATAAAATATTTACCTGGATATATATTGTATCAGCTGCAAAGCAAGATATGTAATTGACTACAAGAGTATTAATGTGCTGGTTATCTTTGATTAACAATTTTAATAGAAACAATAGTTTTAAAAAAAGAAAAAAAGAATTCTTTTTGTTTACAAATTTAAAGCTTGTATCATCTCTAAGATTAAAGTATAAAGTTCAAAGTTTAAATAATTGAAATCTGATATTTTTTCTTTTTAAAAAAAAAAAGGATTTAAATTTTATTTTGTGAAAATAAAAGATTTATGTCGTAATAAGTATTTTTTTTTATTATTATTCTGAGCAATATAATTAATTAAAAGAAATGTGATTAGAAAAATAATAGAATATGATTTTGTTTTAATCAATGACAGTTTAATAAAGTGTGTTTTAAAATTTTTATTGGAAGCTAGCATTCTGACAGCATTTCTAGTCTGACTTTTTTTATTTTACAATCATCATTAGCAATTTTGTTAGCAGTCAAGTTATGAACAAAGATAATATTTATACAATGGATATTATAGTTCATGCCTGCTAATTCCTGTGTGTGTATCATTTACCCTGGATCAGTGTAGTCTGAATTTATTATTTATCTTCAGCCTGATATGTGATCAAACTTCAATTGTCATTTCTGAGTTCTGCTAAACCTACAATAACAATTTATGTTTGCAAAATGATTATTACTGAAAGTCCTCTCATACAGAATATTTGTTTTTGGAAAGGTAAAGAAACATGGTATTTGTTAATTAGCCACTGTACATCACTTGGTGTTTCTGTATAAAAACATAGAATAATACGGTTTATGTGGCCGAACCTATGGCTAATACACCACTACGATCATAGTAACCATTTGTGATAGCGGTTCAAACACAGCCAATTATTCCATGTCCAAACCTATGGCTAATAACAACACTACAATTATTAATAGCCATTTGATTATGCCTCGTGGCCTCACATCCTATGCATATTGACAGAATTTATATTTTTTCTAGCATTTAATATGAGAGTGTTGTATTGGAATGTTTTTTAATTGTTTAACTGTTGATGAAAATGGTTTTCGGTAGACCCCAACTGATGTATTTTTACATATTAGTAATTGTCAGTGTATCATCAATACTTCACTATGCATTTTTTTTTGTTGGTTTGAAATTTGAAAAGGGGTCTGCCACAGGATGATTGTAGGTGTTTCTGAAAAAGTACCATTTTTGTCACATCTCATACAAGAATAACAAAATGGCTGAAGGCAGTAGTGTATTCTTTCAACTGTGGGATGTCCCAAACATAGAAAGTGACACAGTTGCCTTTCTGCAGGGCCAAAACATCCTACCACATGTCATTAAATGAGTATGTGGCAAATGTATGACTCTTAGATTTCGATGCAGTTGGCAGTTTGTATGCTACTTGCATGGCTGCAGGCAAACCATTATGTTATTAATTCTAGTCATATGTCATGAATAAATTTATTGATTCAATGAATCTGTTTTGTGGTTGTGATTATTTTGTGTAAGTCAATTAACACCCAGACTGTCAGTGTTGAAGGGTAGGGAGTTGAGGAAAGTAAGACAGTTTAAAGAACAACAACTGAAAAGTGTACATTTGTTTGTGTGTTTGTAATTATTATAAATCAAACAACACACTTTTTGGGGGAAGATAATTGACTATTTTGATTGATATAAAAAAAAAAGCCATTTCATTTATAAATAATACAGCTTTTTATAAAATGTACTATAATTAGAAGAAAAAATAAAGCCAACATGTCACATAATGTCAAAATAATGATGTATTTGTTATAAAAAACAAAAGCTTTTTATAAAACATGTATTATAATTAGAAAAAATAAATAAAAAGACACATGTCACATAATGTAAAAAATATATATATATATATTTGTTATAAAATTAATAAAAAGCATCTTGTTTTAAAAGAAAAAAAAAAGAAGGTACATTTTGAACAAAAATACATACTTATTATTTAACAAAAAACCTGCATTTTTAAACCAAAAAAAAAACAAAAACAGAAAACTCCCCATTATATTTTTTTGGAAAAAAAAGTCATATGAAAAAATACTGTATATTTGAAAAAGTCAAGAAGAAAAATAAATACTTATTAAAAAAAAAACTAACAAAAAAAAAAAGTCTCCATTATAATGTACATTTTCTAGAAAAAAAAGCCATATGGAAAAATACTGTATATTTGAAGAAAAAAAAAGCCATATGAAAAAATACCATATATTTGGAAAAGCTGAGAGGCTCCTACGTTTTTAAAGAGAAACAGCCCCATCAACCGATGTACAGTGTATAATTAACAAATACCAGAAACATGATTTAAGGAAAAATGATCTGAATAAATTAAAACTTGAACCAGTTAAAAGAATTCAAAAGAATTAGTTTTTACATTTTCAAGGATGATGTACAGTATCTTCAATGTTGAAATAGACTCCATAATGACAAGTAAACAAAGAAAAAAATGTTAAGCTTAATATAACAAGGATTTTAAACTGAAGACATTGATTAAAACTTTAGTTTTTAAAAGGGTGATTACTTGAAAGAATGTTTAAAAACTTATTATTTTATAATTTAATGTAATGATGTTTTAAATATTTTGTATGTCTTATTATATGATAATTTTTTTTGTTAGTTATTAATCTGACCTCCTATTTCTCTTCTCATAAATTCTACCATTCAAATTATAAACTAAATTTATAATAGTTAGGGAGGTAAGAGTTCATATTCTACTGAATTTATCATGATAGTGTTTTTAATAAGACTGATGGTGTGGTATATCCTTCTATGGATTTTCTAGCTTTGAGATGGCTCTCTGGTTTTTACCTAATATAAATTTGTAATCCATAGAAGATATAATTTTCCTTAAGTCATTTAAGAGTGATTAATGATTTGGAAAGATTATATAGTTTGTAATATTTTTATTATTATAGCTATGTCTGACCATTAATATGATTTATGACTGAATTAAATTATATTTTACTCCTATCTTGTTTTATTTCTGTTATTTGGAGTTGAGTGTGAAATCTCAAAAGATTATTTTAATTATTAAGCATAACATTTCATATATATATGTGTGATTAGTATAATTCATGTTAAATTAACTTTGACGATCACATTTTACAAATGGCAGAACCGTTATAATATAGATGGTTCAGGGAGATACCTTTCATGGTTTTAAATGGTATATCCCCAACTATGTCAATTGTAAAAATATGAACTTGGTATATTTAATAGATTGTACTAGATGCTTGAGTTATTACATAGGTGAGTCAGCAAACAGTCAACATATTAGAATGACCAACTATAGGTTTGATGTTTTACATAAAAATGAAGATAGACCAGTTTCCAAACATTTCAATTTACCTGATCACTCGATTGATGATGTAAGAGTGGTTATATTAGAAGATAATTTATCTTCGATGAGAGAAAGAAACAGGAGAGTTTTTTTATTTTTAAATTTAAGACATTACATCCTCATGGTATGAATATGAATATAGGTACTATCACATCTTTGAATTACCTAATTTCCTAAGGATTTGTTGTTGTTTTTTTGTCTCCTAGGGAATTATTTTATAGGTGGACTAGCATGAAGAGGAATGTATATAAAAATATACATATGTATAAGATATATATGTATATAGTAAAATACATATAGTAGAATATATATATACAGGTTTTTTTGGTGTGTACATATCATCATCATCATCAACCATTATCAGTCCATTGCAGGATGAAGGTCTCTCCAAGCTCAATCCATCTTTTCCTATCTTTAGCTTTTCTTCTCCACATCACCCCTGCACACTTTCTTATTTCATCCATCCATCTTACATGTGGTCTCTTTCTGGGTCTTTTACAATCTCTTGGAATGCAGTTCAAAATTTCAATTGTCCATCTATTATCAACTCTTCTAGAAATATGTCCAGCCCAACTCCACTTCAGTCTTTTAATTTTTTCAATGAGGTCAGTATCACCTGTTTGTTCTTTTACCCATATATTGCGTTTTCGATCTCTTCTTGTTACTCCCAACATGCATCTCTCCATACTTCTTTGAGTGGTCTGAAGTCTCTGTATTGCTCTTCTATTAAGTGTCCAAGTCTCAGATCCATAAGTAAGAACTGGTAAAACACATTTATTAAAAACCTTCCTTTTCAAACACATAGGCATATTTCCTTTTAGTATCAAGTTATTTCTACCAAAAGCACTCCAACCAAGTTTAATTCTATGATTAATTTCATCCATTATGTTTCCATCTGTATTAATAATCTGACCAAGGTATTTGTAACTGTTAACTTCTTCTAACTCATCATAATCAATCTTTATTTTCATATTTTGAGAAAATCCATTAAACATTACTTTAGTCTTTTTAACATTTATCTTTAGTCCTACTTTCCTACTTTCATCTGATAACTCCTGCAACATTTCCTGTAGCTCTAAAGCATTATTTGCAAAAACAACTACATCATCTGCAAAATCTAAATGACTTAAATAATCTCCATTTACTTTCACTCCTTTAGCTTCCCATTTTAATCCACAAAATACTTTTTGCAGCACTGCTGTAAAAAGTTTTGGAGATATGGAGTCACCCTGTCTTACACCCTTTTCAATGTTGACTTTCCCTGTATCATTATGTAATCTAATTGTTGCTGTTGCATTTTTATAAATATTCTTTAAAATATGACAATATCCTGGATCTACACCTTGATGATCCAATGCTTTAATCACTGAAGAAATGTTTATAGAATCAAATGCCTTTTCATAATCTACAAATCCAAAGCATAATGGCAACTCATATTCATTTGTCCTTTCTATAACTTCTCTCAATACCTGGATATGATCTACTGTACTAAAACCACTTTTAAATCCAGCTTGTTCTCTTGGTTGGTGGAAATCCAGTGTTTTCTGTAGACGAGTTGTAATTATCTTAGTAAAAATTTTGTATAAAACTGATAAAAGACTGATAGGTCTGTAATTTCTAATATCTTCTTTATCACCTTTTTTAAATATTAATATTAATACTGCATTCTTCCAATCATCTGGTACATCTTTATCATTTAGACATTTGGTATATAACTTTGCTAAAAAAATTTCTATTTCTTCACCTGCTTCTTTTAATATATCAATTATAATTCCATCATTACCTGGAGCCTTCCCTTCTTCATAAATTTAATTGCATGTCTCACTTCCTCATTCAAAATTCTGGGCAATTCAGAAGATATAATAGGTATAGGAGGCACTTGTTCTTTATTACTATATAATTCTTGATAGAAGTCTTCTACATATTTCATGATGTCATCTCTTTTTTTAGTAATAATGCCATCTTTTTTCTTATTGCAGATATAAATTTCCTACCAATACCAAAATGTTGTTTTACACTCTTTAGACTTTTATTCTCTTCTACAGCTTTCCTTGCTAGTTCACAATTATACTTTCTTATATCATTTTCAATTCTTTTCCGCACCATTTTACAAAATTCGAGATATTCAATTTTTTTTAATGCATCATTGTTGTATATCCTCATATTCCTTCTTTTCTTCATAAATTCTCTAGTCTCAGTAGAAATTTTATTGGTCAATTGCTGCTTTTTTCTACCAGCTATCTTTGTTGCAGTTTTTAAAAGTGTATCAGTTATTTTCCTATTAATGTCATTCAAATCTGAATCATGTTCAAAATCTACTAATACTTGAAACCGATTTGTAAGTTCTAATTTAAATTCATTAGAATGTTTCTGAAGATTAGGAATATCAACTGTAAATATTGTTTTTCTTAATAATTTTTGTCTCTCTAGTTTTGCATTAACATGTATCTTACATCTTACTAATCGATGATCACTTCCTGTGTTAAATTTATTAAGAACATTACAATCTTGAAATATGTATTTTCTGTTAGTCAAAATATAATCCAATTCTGCTGTACCTTCATTTGGATGCTTTCATGTCCATTTCCTTTTAACATTTTTCTCAAAAAAAGAATTCATAATATAAAGTTTTTCTTTTTCTGCAAACTCCACAAGTCTATGTCCTCTCTCATTTCTATTACCATAACCAAAATTACCTACAGCATTTTCATCTTTCATTTGTTTACCAATTCTAGCATTAAAGTCTCCCATAACAATTTTAAAATGTTGTTTACTCTGATCAAAAGCCTTTTGTACATCCATGTAAAAAGTTTCTACTACTTCATCACTATGAGAATTTGTTGGGGCATAAACCTGAATTATCTGCATTTGGTATCTGCTATTAAGTTGTAAAACTAATCTTGCCACTCTGTCTGATACACCATCAATCTCCACAATGTTACTTTTCCATTTTTTATTTATAATGAATCCTACTCCACTTATATTTCCAATATTTGTGTCTTTATAGTAGAGTATATGTCCACTTTTTAAAACAATTGTTCCTTTACCTTTTCTTCTAACTTCACAAAGTCCAAGAATGTCCCATTTAATATAAGACAGTTCTTTTTCTAACTCTTGCAATCTTCCTTCACTTGAAAGTGATCTGCAGTTGTAAGTACCTAAATAAAAAGTCGTCATCAAATGGCAGCCTGAGTCCGCAATCATGGGATTCTTAGCACTCTCCACCTTCAGCCACCAACCGCTTTTTTGGTTGGTGACTTTACAGCCTCCCAGGAATAAGGGCCATGATTTATTTTTGTCTGTCATGATTGTATATATTGGAAAAAAAATATTCTTAAACTCGGAGGTAAAAAGCTAATAAACTCACCATGCTGGCTAATGCGTGTTGGTGAGCAGCCATCCATGTTTGTATACTATATGAATAATCACATAGTACATATATAATAGTATATTTTTATTGTTTTTGATATATTTTAATATATAATAATAATATACATATAGTTTTAGTTTTTTAAAAAAAGTTTTTTGTGAAAGAATATTTTTGTATTTTTATACAAAGTTTTGTAAATATTATATATATACAAAAGTTTTGTAAAGATTTTATAGGCTAAGAAATTAGTTTTGTTATTTGATACGTAACTGTTTGTAATATTTTAACATTTAAATTCTAGAAATAGCCATTTTGCTGTGCTTTCTGATGAAAGTCAATCTGCTGGTTGAAATATTAAAGCAGCTTTATAGAGAAGTAATTGTGTGATTTTAATATATATATATATATAAATATTGCTAAGAGGAGGTTGCCTTGACAACAGTTTGAAATTCTTGATTGTTATCTATACTGAGATTGTCTAAGTGTTGATTGTTTTCTAATGGTTATATATATATAATCTTTTACATATATTTTCTCTTACCTAATCCTTTTGCAGCAAATACTATTATAAATATCACTGTAATACCATATAAAATATTGAAGCAATAATCATACAATATAAAATTAGGACTACTTAATACCAATAATAAATTTTAAATCTACAAAACAGTAATTGAGTATTAGTCCTGCAATGTAGGGGGGATGGTATACCTTTTCATATCCGCAATAAATGTGTAATCTTGCGATCACGTCAAATTTAAACAAAATAAATCCTGTGATGTTATCCTATCTCATGTGAAAACATATTTCTCTTTATCAAAACATGTTTTTTTTTTATATATTTTGACATTTTCATTTATTGTCCATATTTCTTTCTGACAACAGCTTTTATTTCATGATTTTGCTTTATCCAAGTATTTCTATGTTATTTCTACTTCTGAGTCCATTTGATTTTAAGTGTGTAAGTATACATGGTGTTCATTTTTGTCCTTTTGATTTTCTTTTTATAATTTCCTAATTCCGGTTATGATCATTTTTACATGAACTGGAGATATAAACTTCGTGAATTCAGCAACTGGAGTTCACACACAAAATATTGAAAGACTATGGGGTTCTGTAAAATGGCAAAATAAGCAACAGTGAGGGACATAGACGCAACATCAAATTTATGTGTTGTGTAGATTGCATAAAAAAATGACGATGCATTCATTTGCATACTGACATAAAAAAAATTCCCCACCAGGATGAAAAGTTAATAAAAGTGTTGTAATTTATATTTCTTTATTTTTGTGAACTTTTTTGGTTTTGGGTCGAGAAAATGAATTTTTTAAGATCAGCTTCTTTTTTGTGTGTGAAATTCATATCTTTAGTGTTGATGGTTGATACTATCAGGACACTTGTATATATGTAGCATCAAACCTGTACTGTTCTGCTCATTTTAACATAGGTTTGTTTTGTCACTATAATTGCCCAGAATATGTATCCCAAGATGTGCATTATAAGAGGTATTTGTGTAGTTATGCTCCCTCATTCTTATTGTAGATTTTCAATGATTGAATGTCTAATAAAGTATTGAGTTTGTATTTCTCTACTCCACAAGCTTTAGTTATCTAAGACTAATACAATGCACTTCTTTATAGTATATCATTTAAATTACACATTATATATTAAGAAATTGTATGTTAATTTCAATGTAGATATATATTATATTACTAGCTACAGCTATATTATTAGTCCATTTAAATGCACTCATTATATTTAGGGTGTATCACTGATTATTAAATCGAAACTGTGGGAGATTTTTCATTATTTATTTATTTGTATAATTTTAATATACCACAGATATGGTATATTATATGTGTGTTATATCTAACTTATGTATTAATTGATGTAAATGTTTCTTTAATTTATTTTTATTGTAAATAGTAGTAGTAAATAATTTATATTTTTGTTGAATTGTAAGCTAAAAGAAAATATATTCCATCTTTGTAATAAATATTAATTCTATTCTTTGATTACATTTTTGTGACTGTTGCCATCTGTCACATCTGTGTATTAGAAAATTCACTTAAATAGTAAAAGTATTTAAAGTGTATATAATATTATTTTGAAATTGTCAGATTGATACAATTCATGCAATCTATTATAGATGCAATCATATTAAATGATGATGATGATGATGATTATTATTATTATTATTATTATTATTATTATTATTATGATGATGAATGTTTCAATATTAAACTCTATTTGTCTTAGAGAGATACAACAGTTTTCCATAGCTTAGATTGCTGAGTTTTCATGGGCAATCTGTAGTTATAGGTTTACATATATAAAAGTTGATTTATTGGTTTACCCAGGATTGCAGGAATTTTTACATACTGTGGATTAGTTATAAGGAGTTTACATGGCATGGATTGCTGTGGTTACATGGGCAATCTGTAATTGTAGATTTATGTATGTACAAGTTGATTTATTTATTTACATAAGATTACAGGAAATTTTTATATGCTAGGAATTAGTTACAAGGGTTTTACATAATTTGGATTGCCATAGTTACATGAGCAATCTGTAGTTGTAGATTTACATATTGATTTACACAAGATTACATAAATTTGACATGCTCTGGACTGATCTAGCAATTTCCATGGTAGTGTGGGAATTGTCTGTGAGGTCCATATATGTGCTCGCTTTGTTTCCATATTGTTTTCTTGTCAGGCTTAGCTTTTGAGTACTTTTGAAGCATGAAAAACTAGAGCTCTTTAATTTGGTTGTGCACAAATGGATAATTGCTACTTTGGACTTTGAAACTTTGTGCTGGTATTACAGTAGACAGATACTGGTCATGGTTGAATGTATTTCTTGTTTAGGGAGGTAGGGGTAGATTGATCTATGGAGTCAAATGATGGACATTCAGTTTGCATGAGAGCATGACTTTTTATTACAGAGTCTATGTCCAGCAACAACAGATCCACCACATCTGTTTTTGGTTTTTTAAGTTTTGGAGACATGGGGCATCCAGGCTAACTTTTTGTTTCATTAGAAGGGTTGGGGGGAGGGGAGATGGCTGGTATAGGTGGTAAACATGGAGTAATTGTCTCCAAAATATGTGTTGAGGTTTTATTATGAATAGTCTGGTCATTGTCATGCGTATGGTTATAAATAAGAGCTTCTGGAGCATTTGAAACAGTGTTGGCTTCAGTTGTTGCATTGGGAGAAGTTTTGGAAACAATATTATCTGAGCCAGGGTTGTTTGTATATCTATTAAGTTGGCACAATTATTATTATTATCTGTCTCATGGAGTATCAAATCCATAGGTGGTGGAATAAGATCAAGTATGGATGACTATATAGGATAAGTAATATGTCCATGAATAAACTCTTGCCTATTTATGGATGTAATCATGGAAAAATTTGCTATTGACTGTTCTTTATTGACTTGGGGAATTTAGGTGATTATCTGGTTTTCCTGAAAGTGAAGTCTGGAGATTAATACACTGCTAAATGACCTAGCTGGTGATAGGAGTAGGATTGGGGTTTAATCCTCTGATATATAGGCATGCGGTAGCTTCTTGATCAAGGATTTGTGTTGTAATTATGTTTGGATTAATATCATGGTGTAGTTGTAATTTGAAATCATAGCTGTCACTAGGGATGGGTATAGGGGTATCCTTTAAATATATGCAGTGAAAAGTCATAACTTTGCCAAATAGTTGCATCTTATGCTGAAAATCTTGAAGGGTGTATCCCCAGTAGGTTTTTTTAGTATGCCTGTGATATAGTTGGTGATTTCTATCCATTGTAATTAAGACAAAGTTTCCAAGTATTTTTATTTGTATTTGAAATCAGTCTGTCTGCATGGTCTGAAAGAACTTGATTATCTAATACCTGGGATATAGATGATCAGCAATATGTGCAATAGTATTCCACAGCCCATGCAAGGATATTGCATCAAATAGTAATTGCCTAGGAAATTTATATAGAGAAATATTGATGTCTGTGGCAGTTAGAATTATAGACCTAGTAGGAAAAAAATCTTTTAAAAGTTGCAAACAATCCTATTGAGATAGAGGGTTATTGAGGTCCAGTTCTCTGATGTCACTATGGATGGTTTTTTCATATCTCGAAGCAGACTTCAGAATATCTATTGGATTATTATTAATTTTCCTATTGAGCTGTTGAGGACTAATTTTAGTAACTTTAGCATATGTTTGTGTTATCTTTGATCTTTGGATTGTTAGTGAAACTATAAGTGGTTGAAATATTATTTTTATCATTTATAATTATTGAATTATTATTACTTTTCAATTCAGGGTTAATGAAATTAGACGTAGTTGAAATATTACTTTTATCTTTTATAATTATTGGAATGTTATTACTTTTGCTACTGATCTGTTGAGTATTATTTTTAACATGAATCTGTTTGTATTATCTTTGAACATTGGAATTCTGTGTTAATGAAATTGGTATCAGATCCACAGTTGTTCAATTGACAACCCAGGTAAAAAGTTCCAGCTTTGTTT
This sequence comes from Epiperipatus broadwayi, assembly GCA_028023455.1. Lineage (NCBI taxonomy): Eukaryota > Metazoa > Onychophora > Udeonychophora > Euonychophora > Peripatidae > Epiperipatus > Epiperipatus broadwayi. Next base: position 4,836,501 of record JAQFVV010000009.1, on the reverse strand, counting down.
GCTTAAAATTCACTTAAAAGTGTTTATTTGACAAAATAAAATTCTTATCTCTTATTACAAAATTTTAACTTTAATTGCTTCATACTTCATTTATTAAATTTGATTAAATTTGTCATTCAAAATTTACAAAATAAGTAATTTGCCTAATGATAATTTGATGATTAATATGGCAACTGAGCTGTCACATATTAATAGTAATAATAATAATCATTATTTTACATTACAATGAAATTATTTGATATTAGTGTAAATATCTGTGTTTTACTCTTGTTCATATATGTTCAGCAGAATTCTTGTAATCCAAAAAAGCAAGTTATGGTTATAAAATAATTTGATGTCAGTGTAGATTCTATATAATTCTCTTTAGAATTACTTAGATAACATTGAGGAATAGAATGCCATCTTTACATTCTACAAATTTTATATTTTTTATGATGTATGACTAATTTATTTATAGCCAGCACACTCATGTTACAAGGTGGCCCGATTTCAGAATTCATTCATGTTCAAATAATTTGAATCTTACATTTTATTTAGGATTAATGCATACTTATTTATTTTATACTACTTACATATGTAATGCTTTTTCTTTTAGGATGTTGTGCTTCATTATTGGCATGATGATTGGTATCAGATTTTGTATTGTACAGCATAGATTATTGTTATTATTTCTTTATATCTTAGTTAGTTTATTTTCTATTCAGATTCATATGGTACAGGAATATGTGGCCATGTATAATTGATATAATGATATGTTCATCTTGTCTAGTCTTACTAATTTCATTCATTTAAAATATATATTCAATCAAATCAGTTTAGAGAATTCTTGAATTACACTACATAATTTAATAAGCTGTTAGCCCATTGTATGAGTGTAATAAAATTTATTAATATTGTTATCTAATCAGAAGTGCTAATTAATCCATTTTTTTATAACAATTCTTTATTTTTAGTACAATGCTTACATATCACCCATCTAACAGTTTCGATTGCCCATACAATCTTCTTCTGATATATATACATGCACATACATATACAAATTATAATACAAATTATATAAAAAACACACACACATATGTATATATATATAGAGAGAGATGGGTGATATGTAAGCATTGTACTAAAAATAAAGAATTGTTATAAAAATATGGATTAATTAATTAAAGCAATGCAAAAAAGGAAAAGTTAAGATTAAATAATTCATTGCAGAAGTGCTAATCTAATCTCTGATGCATTCCAAAACAGATATGAATCTATAATCGATATTTAAAAAATCAGAGCAATCCTCTCCCACTAGGAATATATTTTAAATGTAAATATCTACTTTAGGGTGTGGTTACATTTGAATATATGAAGAGATTAGTTGCACATAAAATACAATGTATCATAAAAGATAACCAATCTGAGTTTTTTGCCTGGATGTTAGTTTATGACATTATAGATTCACATTCACTTTCAAGTGCATTATAAATCTACATATCTTATTGATTAACAGTGAGAAAATGTTTCTACCAACCTTTCTTAAAGAAACAATAAAAGAGAAGAATATCATTTCTTTGGCTTGCCAATTTTTATGCAATGAGTAATTTGAGTAATTTTTTTACCTTCGCATTTACTAATCTGTAATAGATGGTTAGATAGACTGATTGTGAGCCAGTTAAATATAAAAAAATTCTGTTGATATAATTAACTAGATGATGGAAATAGTCCAATGCATGGCAGATTGATATGCATCCATTGTACCACAAGACCTTTTATATTTGTGTCATGTGTGTTTGCTAAAAGGAAAATTTTCAGAAGATATAAAAGATATCCAGATTCATTCATCCATAATTAATAGTACAATACAAATGTATTGACATTTCAATTGGATCATGCCTGCCATTGTCTTCCATGACACTAATCTATCGTAGTTAATCAGAATAACCAGCTTTTCATAAAATATGTATTTTATCAAGAAAACTTGTAAGCTTACCATTTATGCATAATTTAAAAATATATTTCAAACATTAAATTCAATAACAGCATCTTATAATTTATTTCAAATATTTATTATTAATTAGTTTTACTTATGTAATAATGTTTAAAATACAATATATATTTATGTATATTTATAAATGTGATAAATGGTTTTTGTACATGCAAGTTAATGGTACAGCATTACATTTAATATTTTTAAAAATATAAACTTCATTTTTTTCTGAGCAGTTAGCTCAATAATGTGTGTAATAAGTGAGCAAGATGAAAGTCTGAGTTTAATGTTAATCAGAAAAATGGTTTGTGCGGAAAAAAGTTTGTGATATTTTTCTTCAATTTTGAAAATATTTTTATGTAAAAGAAACTAATTGATATAAAAAAAATTTTGACTGATTGTTCAGTAAAGAAAAAGTTTGGAAGTTATCAAATCAATATATAGTCCTATTCATAAAAATTCCAAGTGGTATAAATAGGTTCATACTTGTAAACATATATATAATAAAGAAAAAAAAATAACAATTTTTAGCTACAGCCATAAACATTATTCATTCTGACTAGAATCATTGGAAAAAGTGAATGGTTTTGACACATAAAATATATCAAAACATTATTAACTAAATGTATGTTATTAGCATAATAAATTCTGATACTTCTATAAAACTTATAACTATCTAGCAATTGGACTTTAATTTTATCCCTTTTTATTTTTTAGGATTTCGCTACTCTTCACGGTTACTTTCATCCATTTGTGTCGGAGCTGTAATTATCTACACTGTAAGTCATCATTGAATAATCACTTTTCTTTATGTAATTTAATTACAAATTTTTTTATTTCAGAAATTTTTGAGTATTAATTTAAAACCATAGCAAGAAAATTTAAACAATCCAATATAGTTACAAAATTAAAAAGTATCAGAATGTTTCAAAATTACAAAAAAGTAGACATTAAAAAAAATATTTTATTTTTTTATGACTAATAGAAAGTGGAATTTAATTACATTGGTCAAACTAGATTTTAAAATAGGCTTGACAATATGCCTATACAAAGCATCATATTTGTCAGTTTTCTTTCAAGATTTGCATGGTGAGCACTAATTTATTCTACTCTAGAATTATTTATTATAAGCCTAAGTAATCAATGGATATTAGATGTCAATATTTAAAATCTATTGTAAATCTGATTAGTTAGACTTTCAATAGATGGCTCTAAAATAGTATAAATGGAATACAAGAGTAAGATTATTATTTAAAGGAAAAGGTAAGGATCATAGAAAGTTAAATAATTATAGACCAATAGCAGTGACATCAGTTTTATATAAAGTTTTTTCATATATGGTGGCTGAAAGAGTTGCAAAATGGATGGAAGAAAATAATGTAGTGGGGGAAATGCAAGGAGGTTTTAGGTCAGATAGGCATATAGGAGATAGTTTATTTGTAGTTACACAACTTATAGATATGAGTAGAAATTCAGGTAGACAATTATATATGAGTTTTATAGATATAGAGAAGGCATATGATAGAGTGAATAGGAATAGTTTATGGAGAAGTTTAGCAAATCTGGGAATGGATGAAGCTTTAGTGGGTGTTATTAAGAAATTATATGAAAATAATTACTATACATACCAATTAGGGGATATAGAATCAGTTAAAGTTAAAAATGGTGTGGGACTGAGGCAAGAATGCCCTATGTCACCTATTTTGTTCGTGTTGTATTTGAGTGAAATGGAGAGAGCAATAGAAAGACTAGGAAGAGGAATAGAGATACCTTTAACAGGTGGCAAGAGAGTATATACATTGTCCGGACTTTTTTTGCGGATGATGTCTTTTTGTGTGCAGAAAGAAGAGAAGATATGGAAGTTATGCTGAGGACATGTGCAAGGGTGGGTAAAGATATGGGGATTAAATTTTAGTGAAGAAAAATCAAATATAATGATAGTGAATACTGGGGAAAGAGAAGACAAAGATTTCTTATTGAGGGATATAAAGTTAAGTGTGGTGAATAGATATAGTTATTTGGGAATCATCTTGAGTAATAAGAAAAATTGCTTGGATGAATGGGAGAAAAAATTGATAAATGAAGCAAAGAAAATAAAGGGATTGATAAAGAAATTAACACTGTTTTCATATAATAAATATGATGTAGCTAGAATTGTATGGAAGGGAGTGGCAGTAGCAGGGTTAACATACGGCAATGATGCATTATGCATTAGTAAAGGGGTATTAGATTGCTTAGAAAAAGTACAAAGGGAAGTAGGAAGACATGCATTAGATGCTGAGGTATGGACAGCAAAAGAGGCAATTCAAGGAGAAATGGGATGATCAAGTTTTTATATGAGGGATGCAAAAAGCAAATTGAAAATGTTCGGTAGATTGCAGTTCATGGATAATAAAAGAATAGCCAAAATAGTATTTAATTGGGTTACAAGTAAAGGGCAGCCAACAAGATGGGTGAGAAAGGTAATGCGGTATGCAGAAGATTTGGATAAAGAAGTTATGTCAGTATACTTGTACAAAAGATGGGATGATTGTGTTAGGAGGATTGTTGAGTGTTATTGTGGGAAGGAGTGGAATAGAAGAATAGATGCATTAATAAAGAATAGGGAGTTGGAGAGATGGAGAACTAGTATGGAGAGTAAAACTAGTTTAAATATATATAAAAGTAAACGGAACATTGGTTGTGAGTTAATTTATGATAATAGTAAGGAAAGTAGTTTATTGTTTAAGGCTTGAACAGGATCTTTAGCAACAAGGGAATAAAAACGTAAATGGAAAAATATGGGTGATTTAGTCTGTAAGTTGTGTAAAGAAGGCATAGAAAATATTAGGCATCTGTTACTTCAATGTAAATGTTTGGAAGCAGGAAGGGTACAAATAATGAAGTTATGGAAGGTTAAATATGAACAAAGTGATTATACAGAAAGTGAGTTATTGGTTTTTATGCTAGGTTTGGGAAAAAATAAGGGGGATTTAGATATGAAGGTCATGGAGTTGACAAAGATTATGTTATGGAAATGGGATGGAGCAGATTATGGGAAAACTTAGGGTGGACAATGGAATGGGAAGGTAAAGTGGCTAACAGGTTTCTCTGGGCATAGCTGCTGAGAGATTCCTGACTCCGTTTAAGGAGAAGTAACAGTACATCACATCACATCACATATATCAGTGTTCCTAATGCAAATATAAATACCTTAATAAAAGTAATAAATTACATAACAGAAAAATGTCTATTAAAAATTTATTTGAATTTTATAAAAAAGGATGGGGATCATTTTAAAAATAGAAACAATAAATAAATGAATTGCAAAATAATGGATTAGTATTTTGAATGAATTTATAAAATCAGTCTGATTAATATTCTTTAAAAAGGCTTCTTGAAAACAACTAATAGATATATTAATGTGATATGTTGTCTGAATTTATTAATTTGTATTATGCATATAGTTTTTTCATTAATTTATGAAAGAGATTTGTTACAGTCTTCAAATATTTTATTGAGAAAAAATATATTTTTTGAAAATTGTTTATTGTATTATGATGGAACATTCCAATTTTTTTTTTTTGTAGTTTTAATAAATATTTTGTGAATTTCAGTTCTTTTGTCTAAAAAAAGATGCTATGCTTAAAGTTTGACTAATGAAAAATTAATAAGTGTACTTAATTGCATATAAAATCTGGGGTTAATATTCAAAAGAATGGGATGCTAAAATGTGATAATATGGTTGATGTTAAAAAGGATATATTAAAATGAATATTAATAAACCTAGTAAAATTCATTTATTAAAAATATCAAGGCAAAGCAAAAATATGTCAGTCTTTAAAGTTATATATAATATTCTCTTATAAGATTTTGAAAACAAAATTTAAAAAAGATTTTAAAAATTTTGAAAGCGTAATGTGTTTTTTATAATAATTGATATGTTTTAGCTACACAGGTTGTTAGATCTAAAATCCTCTTGATGTTTAAATAAATTTTACATTATGTGAAAATAGTGATTGTATATAAAAACTTGATTCCATCAATGCATTTACTCTGAAAATCATTGAAATAAAAAAAAGTTATTAAAAAAGATAATCCTATAATAATAATAATAATGATAATAATAACAGCAGCTGCAGCAACAACAAATACAACAACTAATTCAAGCAAAATTTAAAGCATATATTGTACTTTTTTTATTATCTTGAATATACATTATTTGTAATGATACTAAAAATAAAAATTCTATTTCTCCAATAATAAATGAAATCTAAAAAGAGTTGGGTTGTATACTTTTAATAATATATATTTTGTAGTGATTCCAAAGGCAATAAAGATGAGTCTTTTATAGATGGCTCTTCAAATTATTTTTTAAAAAAAATTAATTTATCCTAGAGCACATTTTCAAGAAATATTGCTTCAGAGTGTGAGCATGTGTCATGTTGAATTCATGTTGCTGATGCTACAAAGAGGACACACACACATATATAGTAGTATTAAAGTTCTACAGTATTGAAAATGTAAAATAATATACTGTTTGATAATAAACGAATAAAAAAATCTTGTAATATTTATAGCAAGAATCTATGCAGAATTTAGTTTTACAAATATATGACATATTTAAGTATTTGAATTACTGTACTTAAAATAAATACATAAATAAATACCTTATTAAAACTGTATACAAGAATACAAAAAAAAAAAAATTTTTTTTAACTAGATTAGCCTATGCTGACTGACTGAAAATATTGAACAAGATTTCTTATTAGAGTATTATTATCTATGACTGTTTCTCTGAACATTGAATTCACATCTAAGAAGGTCTAAAACAGAAGCAGAAGTAACATTAATAATATTGAAAAATAAAATGATTTTGTTCTTTTAATTTCTCTCCATGCTTTTCCCACCAATTTAATTTTAGAATAATTATTGAAAGTTTTGCATTATTTGGAAATAGTATTGTTTATGAAATATATATTAATGATAGGAAAAAATTATTTAAATTTTTATGTAAAATAGAAATTTAAAAATAAGTTTTAGATAGATCACTAACATAGAAGAAATGTGATAACTAACATTCTGATGAACTTTACAACCACATGCGGGTTATTTGAGTTTAGAGAGACAAAATCATAATTTCAATAATTTTGACTTGTTTACTATATCAACATAGACATTAATATACTCAAGAAAAACAATTTAGAACTTTTATTGAAATTAATACAATAATGCATTTCACCAAAAATAAAAAGATTTTTTTTTTCTGAACATCTTTAATCTAATGTTGAAGTATTTGTAATTTTTAAAATAGTTGCAAATATTGATATCATTAGCTTTTAATCGGATCATTTTCAGAATTTCATAAATCAAAAATATTGTTGTGAACTCCTCTTAATCTTACTTTCAATAATGGACTTGTTCGAAGTATAGTACTCTCTAGAATGGAATTCTGAATACAATACAGCTGATCAAAACAACAATCAATTATACAAATAGGCCAACATAATTACTAAATCAATAAATTCAATTATTCACAGCAACATAAAAAATTTGGCAATTTTAGTCTGGGATTAATGTGTCGACTATTTGCAGATGGCAGTCAGGCATGCTCAAGTTCTGGAACATTTGTGATTTTGCCAACTGAACTGGTGATAAACTCTTATTTGTATTTATATCATTCCTGTAAATAGATGCAATAAATGATTTGCTGTTAATTTAGTTGTATCTCACTTAGCTAGAAAACATTCTTTTTCATAGCAAAACATATATAATTGATACAATACTAACTTAAGACCACATAGCAGACTCAACATCATGAATTCTTTTACTTATATATATATAGTAACAGTCAGATTTGTACACTCGTGCAACAAAATCCAGAGTCCAGGCAAAGTACACCAAAGCTGACTGAAGTCAGGTGGTGAGACTTCTAATCCGACCAAATTTTAACTCATTTGCTAGTACTTTGTGATTTAACATCTTAGGAGTGACATTTCTGAGGTCACACTCATTCTCAATTTAATCTGAGAGCTGGCTTAGAACAGGGATGGATGGAGCTGTGGGGAAAAATAGATGAAATAATTATGAGAGAAGGAATATGCTGTTTCAATATATATATAATGGTTTAAAAAGAATCAAGTGAAATATATATATATTAATGTAAAATAATACTTATATAGAGTTTAAATATAAAATTTTAATAATATAATTGTATGTAAGTGTATATATATATCCTACAGCTATCTATCTGTGCAATTATACTATTTTTATCACTAAATAAAAAATCCATTAGGCATTGTATCTTCAGATTTTGCAAGATAGGACATTTTAAAACTGTATTGCTGCCTAATGTGCAAACACTTGCTAAATAAAACTCTTGTCTCAAATTCAAATCAAAGCAACTCACCGTTGATGGTATTGTCTCACACAAAATCACACCTAAAAATCTTGCCCACATTGCTTTGTCAATATGTGCTTTGCATACTTACACAATTTTAGTTTATTGGTTATTGAAAAAAATAAAACATTGGGTAAATATTACTTGTATGTGTAATTATATTATGAAAGTTTGGTTGCTTAAACATTCAACCTTATTGTCATAATTACTTCAGAGAAGTGATTGAGACATGAAAAATCCAAGATAACAAGATTTTATACTAAACTAAAGAGTTAAAAAAAAGGAAACTAAAAAAAAAAAGAAATCAAACTTAGCCTTTGATAAATCAACATCTTATCTTACAAAGCATCAGAAGATAATTTTTGGATGATATTGTATATTGTTTATTCACAATTAATTTTTATATCTAAAGATCATTCCACTATCTATCACCTCTAATAACTTAAAAATATTGTTTTTAAAGTTCTTATTAATAGTAAAGTGCATAATTTTATTCTCTATGCAACTAAAAATAAATGTTTTTATTATCTTTCTAATTCTTTTAAAAAGAAACCCTTTTGATATACTTTTTCAATGACAATTTTTTACTTAAACAAATAAATATTTTCTATGAATAAAACTTATTTTTAAAGCAACTTAATCAGAAAAGATAGTAATTCACAAGTCAGATTCCCAAATAATAATTTTTTAACACAGCAATGCCAATCTATTTGTCAGGCAAAAGATGACCACTTTTATCTGACATCCATGTTGTTATAACGTAAATCAATCAACATTGACACTTGAAAGAGTGAAACTATATTACCAGTGATTTTCTGTAATTATTAATGGGAAATCAATATTTTTTTTAAAGTTTTTTTGTTTTTATCAGTGTGTCTTTCACTTTAGCTCAATTCTATCACAACCATCCATCAGTCAGTTCTTAGGTATTAGTTCCAAAAAATAAGGGAGACATATACCTTTCCATATTTGCAATAATTAAAAATTATAAATTAACATACGTTATCGCAAATATACTATAGTATAATTCCTCATGTATGCTAGCACTTTGCATTGGCAAAGCCATCTTTCCTCCTCCTCACAAATTAGTCCTGCAATGTAAGGAAGATGGTACGCCTTTTCACATTCACAATGCCAGCGCAAAGCTCCATAGTTTGTGGGGAGAGGGGAAGATGATTTTGCCAGTGCAAAGCACTGGTGCACATGGTGAATTATACTATAATATAATATTTGTGATAATGTGTGTTAATTTATAATTTTTAATTATTGCAGATATGAAAAGGCATATGTTGCAGGGCTAATACCTAAGTACCTATCAGTCCAGAAGTGATATCACCTCTCTCACTATAGATACATTTGAGATGTATACTTTTTCAAGAAAACCACATAGCATATGTTGCAATTTAATTTCATATACACATTATTTTTTAGAGATACTTAAGTTTAATTATATCTGAAATATATGATCAACGATGTGAAAAAGATAAATGATCCACAAGGTGTGCATTTCATACTGAATCACTATATATATATATAGTTTCAAATAACAACCAAGATGAAAATTCTAATAAATTTTATAAGCCTATAAATTATTAAATATGTAACATAGAGAATATAAAATTATTCACTGAGCAACTACTTTCAAATACATTTCTAAAATAAATCTGAAGTCAGATAACTAAAGAATAATTTTTTAACAAAAACTTGCATATTTTAATACACTAGTCTTCAAATATATGACCTATATTCATGATTTAATTATGCTTTAAATTCCATTTTTATATTAATATTTAATCTATTTTGATTTTCTAACAACAGAGCTACACATTTGAATTTTAGAAGAATTCAGCAAGTAGTAGAAGTGGTCCTACAAATATATGTGTAATAATAACAACCTTTTAGTTAGAGAGTAAAATAAAAATGAATCCCCCCCCCCCATCAAAATCGTTCTCATCAGCAGTTGTCAAATTAAAATTAGTGTCTTCCCTTTCATTGTATAGAGAAATATTAAAAAGAGATTGTCCTGCAGTGGCCCATTTAAGGTTGCTTAACCTTTAGTTTACATCTTCCAAAATGCAGACTTTTTATATAAAATCATTCTATATTTCCTAACTACTTCTGTATTTTGCTTTATTTCTCAAAAATTAATCACTAACCCCCCCCCCCGGCCCTCAATATCATAAATAAACTTTTTTTTCCTAATTTATTTTATTTGCTCACATCAAATGTCTATATTATTACAAATGTTATTCTTTTATACTTCATATTTAATAGTAAAAATAAATAGCTCTAACATTGTTAAATATAAATAACAAAAAAAATTACTGTATATATATAAATGTCTTTCTCTTAGGATGGAACTTTCAATAATAAACCATTGTAATAAAATTAATATTACATTTTTTTTACTTTTCACACAATATTTGTACTTTTATTTTTATTTTAACAACTGTTTGTAATTCATTGAATCTGCATTTTATTACTTTCCTCCCTTCTTTTTTTTGTTTCAAAATTGATTTACAATGTTTAACTTTTTTTCTTCTTATCCTTTTTACTGAAAAAATGGGATTGCATAAAAAATAAAGTATAACATTATTTTTTTGTAAAAAAACTATAAACAGAAAATTTTAACAGGTCTATCTAATAAACGAATTACAAAAATAGTAATAAAACGTATATTTTCATATAACAAAACATAATATTCTTTTTTCTCTTGCATAAAACATGATATTAAATATTGCAATAACCGTTTAATATCAAATCCCAATATAATAGATTTATTTATGAATGGATATTTTTTTTGTCTAGTACAATTATAAAATGCATTATTTATTTAGATATCTTTTTAGCAAGTCTTTATTTATTAATGCTGAACTCTTTGTCCCCTCAAAGTCAGTATGACTTCATACTCTTTCCTTGATTAACTGAACTTTATTAATAATTTAATTATTGGGTCAAGTATTCTTTATGATAAAGATTAGGTGTAGAAGATTTTTTTTTTTTTTTTATGGCTTGGAACTTTTTTTGAGATTTAATTTGAATTTAGTCAATATTAGATTTGATTTTATGATTATTGGATGCCTTGTGTAATATTTAATGCCAAGTACATATCTTTACATATTCATAATATGGCAATAGCATCTTTTGCTAACTATTGGTATGCTTAAAAATTTCATACTAATATTCCAGGATTGATGAATATGATGATATGATCTTGAGAATTTTAGCAGTTCATTTTATGTGACAAATGAGAACTATAATGAGAACTATAATTTGAAATACACATTGTTTATAAAAATAAAAATAAATGACTTAATTAGTAAAATTTATGGATGCTTTATTTTCGTGAATATAATATATATATATACAAATACAAAAACTGTATTAAGAGCAAAGCTTTATCAACAATAAAAATATTGTAGTGCTTAGCATACTTTTGACAGATAATTATCATAGATGCAGCAATGCTTGTACCAGAGGTAGGGGAATAAAACCCTGTTTAAAAGCTAACAAATTAGCATATTATTTGCATAGTGCATTAAATAGTTAAAGCAAATCACATTTTGGAAAGAGGAATGTAAGATTCTTTCCTATTGATGGCATAATTGTCCTTGCAAATGTACCATTTACCACCACATCTTTATTCTCAAATTGTATATAAAACCAAATGCCAAAATTCTTCTTGCCTGTCTGATTACTATGATGAATCTCAGGGCAACCCATCTACCTGATTGGCTCAGCATAAATACATGTGTAATTGGGCAAAAATCACATTTGGACACTAAATCTATTTTTTTCTAGCATTTCACTAATTCTAGCCATTGATTGGAGCCTACTTGTTTCAATATCATTTGTTTGGAATGCAATGATGCCAAGTAAAAGGTCAAGGAGGCTTGGCACATTACCAAGAACAATTATGCCATCAATGCAAAAGAATCTTATGTTCCCCTTTCCAAAAAGTGAATTGCTGTAACTAATTAATGCCCTATGAAAATAATATGCTAATTTGTTAGCTTTTAAACAGGGTTTTGTTTCCCTACCTCTGTTACAAGCATTGCTACGTTTATGACAATTATCTATTGAAAGTATGCTAGACACTACAATATTTTTATTGTTAATAAAGCCTTGTTTTTAATAGAGTTTTGTATTTGTATATATAAATAAATTAATTCTACTTTTTTTTTGACAACAATAAAATAATTAATTTTTTTTTTTCCAAAAGCTTATCACCCCCTTCTCTCTTGCTTCTAATTTATGTAGTCAAAGCTGCTTATTTCCCTCATAAAAAACATTCACTTCTACAACGTTACATGTTATGGGTTACTATCCTTTAATCATTTATAATTTTTATTTCAATTCAGGACAAATCAACTTTTTATTTGAGTGTTAGATATGATAATGACTGATAACCCTCAACTTATCTCTCATTTTTTAATATTATCTACAGCAAAATATTTATTTACAATTCTTTTTTTTTACATTTTTTTTTTAAAAACTTAAAGGTAATAAAAGAATTATATCAAAATATCCATATGCATATCCTCACATATGTCTATTGCATTCATGTGATTGTGTGTGTGTGTGTGTGTGTGCATGAACAATGAAGTGGTAGTAGAAAAAAATTAGAAATTGATAAAATTTGTTAAATCAAATTGTACTTATATATTAAACCTGCTGCATGTGTTTGTGATGGCAGAATGTTACTTTCTCCAGGGAGGGGTGTGTGTGCAATGGCAGAATGCTCTATTAAAAAATCAAATTTTTAATAATACTAAATAAAAACAGGTAGTTGTGATTTTTTAATGTGGCATTCTGCTGTTGCAAACACTTCCCTCCACCCCCTCACTGGAAAAAAGTACGCCATTCTGCCATTGCAAACACAGGCAGCAGATCTAATACATAAGTACCAATCAAACTTGTTAGTAATATTATTTATTATTATTTCTATTTAAAATAATCAAATTATATGCATGGCATTTGCTAATTTATTTGCAGACTTTAAAATAAGTAGAAATGGATCTGCTCTTTAAATTTAAATATCAGCCAATTCAAATTAATTAATCTTAAATATCTTGGCATTCATTTTTCTGGATATTGTAGTTCAAGATAACTTTCAATCTCAGGTTGCCATAAGAAGTAACTATTTTTTTATTGTGAAAAGTTTATAAAACATGATAGTTAGAGGGCAGCTCAATTATCTTTTAACTGTTACATGCATTTGGCATTGTAATTATCTATCATTAAAATATTGAAATAAATAAGCCTGTATTTTAGTTATGAAATAACTTTAATGTTTGCATTCCAATAATTATTTCTTATCGTTACTAATTAATATTATTTTTATTACTGTTGTTATTTTAAAAATTATCTTTGAACAAACCTGAATTACTAAATTTGAAGTATCAGCTTCAATATATTAATTACAGTAAAATTTTTTAACTAGTATAAAATATGGCACAATGCATTTCAGATTTTATTAAAAAATATTTTAATTATTAATAAATACTGCTTCTTTATTTTATTGCTTTTCATTTTATTTATTGGTTTATTATTTGGATGCATTTATCTAAACTCATAACTTATAATGTTTTTATATATTTCAGATATCTTGGAAAATTATCTATGACTTTTGGCATTTTAAAAATAAAGTTTGTAAATATGAGATCTTAAACTTAGATATTGATTTTACATTAAATGAGACATATATAATAGGATTATCCAATATACCATCAGGAAGTCCAGCCTTGAGATTAGGGTTCACCCTTTTGTATCATTTGCTCAGCAGACTCAAAAATGTAACATATCTTCTATATCAGTGTGAAGCAGTTTTCTGTAAGTATGCGTGTGTGTGTACACGTAACACACAAAACTTTTTTTATGTATAAAAATTAAAGTTTTAAAAATCAAAATATATTTTATTTAATTTTTATTATTGTCAGAAACCATGGAATCACTATTCACAAATACTTGATGCTTTTTTCAATTTTATTTAACACTTTGCTATAAAGTTGAGTAAATGCAAGTTAGCTTCACACTATTCTTTGATGTTATCTGTCCTTATTGTATGAGATCTTCTTATTTTACAATTCTTCAATAAAATTTCATTCCAATTCATTTTTCATACAATTCTTTATTGGAAACTTTTTGCATTCATCTACTTCTCAACAACTTACTGTGATTATGATTTCTTTTCAATTAATTCTTTTACCATCATTGTTGTGTCATAAATATATAATAATTGATAATATGCATGTATGAAATATGCCTAGTTTTGTTTATATATCAATGTCTTTGCTTTTTCCATAACTTATAAGCATAATACTTTGCATATTCATCATTTTATTTATTTTGGCAATCTATATTATAAGAGGCACAAAATTTTCCACATTGTTTTTTTTTTTCTCATGTGTCATAGCATCATCCGGTAAGCAAACCCACTAACCCGGAACAACTGCTTGTAAAACAGCCATCATTGACCTCTTGACCACCAATGCTTGACACATTGTTTAGCTCAATTTTGTGAATTTTGATTTTTCTTTTTATTTTATTTTTTCTAACTACTATTATCTTTTATTTTGGTCATGTTCAAATAAAATTATATCTATTTATTCCCTCATTTAATATCTATAATATTTATTTTATTATTTCTTAATCCTCAATGATTATTATATGTATGCATTCATGTTTTTTTGCACTTTTTTAAATTATTTTTTTCTAAAATGTAATAAATATTCTTAATGAGATTGGACCTCCTTTTCTTTCATCTTTCAAAAATGTCTACTGCATCGTTAAATAAATTAAAACTTAGTTGTTGAATTTTTTAGCACAAAAGTTAATAGTTGAAAAAATAGTCAGAAAAAATTAACAATTCAAAACCTACATAAGCTATATATATGTAAATGCAAAAAATCACAATGGTTTATATATTGTAATCCTACCGAATGGCAAAGCCTGCCCAGCATAGATCACACTAGCACCATAATGACTATGGATTTATACATCACCTCAAGTATGAGTCCTCTTATAAAAATAAAATATCATATGAATGTAAATACTAAACTCTCAGGTTCTTATTACATTTAAATCTTATCTCAGGTTCTTATTTAAGCTCAGGTTCTTTTTAAAATTTAAATCTCTATATATTGGGTCCCTACTTTTTCTATATCTCAGGATTTATTCATATACTCGATGCAAGAAAATAATTATTGTAATAAATACCTGAACAGTGTTAAATAAAATAACCATTTAAGTTCTTATTCTCTTGTGTCTTAAAATAAATAAAAAATGCAAATATGAAATCTTTTAGATAAACATATAGCTAGAAAATAAAACATGCTTTAATTATTTTAAAGTTCTCCTTATATGAATATTTTACACAATTTATAAGTACATCTTATCCTCATGTTTTAATGTATTAACTTGTACCAAGTAATAAAATAAAATAATGCATTAGGTAAAAAGGTATTTTTGTGCTACTCACTACATTACAAAGCACACTTGAAGTAAAGATATATCAACATAAAATCTTATTACAATGCAGATGTAAAATAAATGATAAATAAAATAAATAAGTAAACCTTATGTGACTTCTGAAATGTACTCTTTTCAAAATAAAACTTTATTAAATTAGATTTTCTGGTTAAATGTATGCAATAATGGCAATGAAAATATAAAAGTATTTAATGAATAATAAAATATTTATTTACAATATAATAATAATAATATATAATATAATAAAATATTTACAAAGATCAATAATTTTAATATGAGAAATTGTATTAACAGAAATTAACTTAAAAATATCCTCTTCTGAATAATTCATATAAAATTATAATAACATTTACTTTATTTAAGCAGTTCTCACACTTTTATTTGGACTATCCATCTAAAAATTATGTTCACAGAATAGAGTAACACACACACACATATATATATATATATGCCTATATACAGGCCAATAAAATGATATTAAATAAATTATATCACCAACAATGAGGAACAAGAAAACAGATAAGCTTAATACTAATAATTAAACCAATAAACATAAAATTGGATTATAGTAGAGCTAATAAAATAATTTCAGAGATGGAAATGGCTTATAGTTCTCGCATATTAAAAAAGTACACACTAATACTAAGATATAGGCATAGTGGATGCCAGAAAACATATGAATGGGCATCCAGTAACTTGATTTGGCAGTGCTGAAGCAAGTAAGCCACACTCTCTTTTATGGAGGGGTTAACATATACAATAGCAAAGAAAAAACATCTGCATAAAATTGCTGATATTGATACCCTGTCTCCAAGCAGTGTACCAACTAATAACTAAACAAGGCATGAATTTGATAATAAATAAATAGTCAACTCACACACACATTCACAAGCATAATAACACATGTAGTTGGTCTATCAATATATGTAAACTGACACACATAATTGCATAATATCAATTATTAAAATTTTATATGCTATCTAAACTTACACACCAACCGTCAAACATTCCTTTTACACATATGTCAAATATAACAGGCTGTTTTTACCCCAGATACAGTAATACATTCTATTATACTGGAATAATAATGCTGAGAACTCTTAATAATTTATGCATTTAAAATAAAACCTTTTGCCTTACTAAATCCATTTAAGGCATCTATATTATTATAAGTGTAACTTCTACTATCATAGATAAAGTAATATTTAAATATGCATAAGTCATAAAACTATAATTACACAACAATATACACATCATACTTGTTTATGTAAGCTGAGGATTAAAAGTTCTTTCATTTTTAAAATGAAATTAATCCTTTTAATTGAGGAGTCCTTTTGTTGTTCTGCTTGGCAAAAATATATAGATTAATTGTTCTTTTATTCAAAATTGAGAAGATAATGAATAATGAATACTTTCATAGCAGGAATGTCTTTATATAAAAAAAAACAATGTCTGCAATTGAAATAGAATTGGGGATGAGCCAAGAACAGATGTAGTAAGATGAGCAATAATCAAATAATACACAGTTCCATTATAAATTTGAAACATTATTTTGTTAATATTAAACTATGAAGAAAATTTGAATTATTTCTTTATTCTGCAAAGTAATGAAAATATACTTTTAATAAGTATGTAGATAAATGGTAGATGAATAAATTATAATAACGCTAAAGATTATTTTATTTGTATTAGCATTAAAGCAAATATACAATGTATTTTCTAAAATATTAGTACAATTAATTTGGATGAACATTTTTCTTTATAAGAATTATATAAAACAATTTAAAATGAGCAGATTTCATTTTGTCTTTAAGGCTAGAAGCAATTTTAAAATAACTCATTATTGCATTCCTTTGATTTAATAAAGATATATCAATTTTCAAAATTGCTTCTGAAAAGTTAAAAGTAGCCACCACCCATTTATTAAGTAGTCTGCATGAATTTTTATAAACATAACAGGCAATATCATTAATAATTATAATTTGTATAAGTAATAAATTTAGAAGCATACACAATGAAGTATTAATTAAATGGTTTAATAATCAAAAATTCAAATTAACTAAAAATCTATAAGTAAGGCTAAATAAACATACACATTATGTATTATCAGTTTCCAATAATTTTCTTATTCAAGGTATCTGTAATTTTTTTCAGAAATAATATAGTCTTTACATCTTCCAGTGATCTATTACTCTATGGTCAAGTGAACATGTACAGCAAAGTATATTCACTTGGATGGCTTTAGTTTTTTACCCTGACATTTAAACTGATAAAAATTAAAATAATTAAAAATGAAGTGAACTGAAAACTTTTTTAAATGATTAATTAGAAATATAATGATAATGTCCACTTTAATTTCTGTTTTCCCCTTTTAAACCAATGTATGCATATTCTTTTTACTGCAAAGTTTATCACATGGTATGATCCAAGAAATCATGGTATGATCCAAGAAATCAAGTTTGAGAATTGGGGTGGGATTTTTAATATTAGCACAATATCAAGCAGCCTGGTATGATATAAAAATACAATACCATTAAATTTTACAATATTTTATGTATTAGTGTTATTCATCTCTTACATTTATTTTCTATTACAAGGTTTATAAGTCATTTATTCATTCATTCGTTGGTAAAACAGTTTTAAAAGTGTTTATCAGAAGTCTAGTATGTTTATAATTATGATAATATAATAGCTTACCATTATATACCAATTAAATTGCATACTTATCTGCTTCAAATTATTATACTTTATTTTGCATTACACTCACTTATTTATTTAGGTTTTGTACTATATATTTCATGTATGTGTATATTTTTATTATCTATTGCCAGAACTTTATTGTGCTCTTATTTTTAAATAATTTCATAGTCATTTGACTAATTGCTATTGTTGTTTTAAGAGATTGCTTATTGTTTGAATAATTTTATGTGTATATTAAATTAGTCATCTTATTAGTGTTAAGTTGTTATCTTGCCATCATTTTGTATGAGGTAATTGCTTTAGAAATTAGGTCTATGTTATAATGATTTATTGTGCCTTTGTAGTACAAGAAGCTCTCCCCATGGCTTATGTTATTCCATGAACATGATAGTGCTTTGTATTTTGTGATAGTTACTTCTCATTATTATTAAGGGTACCTAGATTCCTAGAGAGGATCATGTATATTTGGTGGGTCTTTCCACATTTTCCTGATGTGCTGTGACAAAGTCTAGGCATCCTCTTTTGCCTCAGATATAGGTATTTGGAAGCCACCATTCTTATTGATATTTTCTTGCTATGCAGAGCCTATGTTTTGCCTATCACTCATGATAAACTTTTATATTTTCCACCATATTAGGTGAAGTTATCTTTGTAGTAGAATTGACATGACAATCATTAATAAGTTTATGAAGAGTTAGTTCTTCAGGTAGCATTATGTAGTGCTTTGTGCTGTATAACAATGTATGTATTGTGTTGCTGAATCATTAGGCCAGCCACAAGTAAAACAACAATATATTTACACCTTTTAAACATTTAATATTTAGCACTTGGCATTTAGATAATATATACACCTTATATCAGCTGTATACCCATCTGGATCATCTCATTGATGGATTTGTAAGTCATTTGATATTTAAAATCATATTATTATTATTATGTAGATAGTAATTTGGTATGATTTATGTGTATGACTTCTGATAAATGGCCCACTTTTCATTTAAATAAATTTGTGTAGAAGCTTAAAACAGTGCTAGGCAATTTTAATTAAGTTGTCTAAATCTTATAATTACTTATATTCTACCAGCCTGTTTATTCAACCCCAGTTAGTGTATAATGCAATATTATTTTAGATACCTAGATTCCATGATTATTAGTATTGTATTAGTCTATTATTTATTTAAGCTCAGTTAATTTTAATTTATCCTAATAGTGTGCTAGGTTGTCTTTCAATGCTATAATAAAAGTAAGTTTTGGTATTACTTATTTCAATTTTTTTTTTTTAAATTGTCTATGAACTAATTTCAGATACCAGTTAATTTTATTGATTAAACCAATCTTGTGGGAATATTTCATATAAAACCCACCTAAAAGATGAATCTTAGAAATATTGTTAGTTGAAGCTGGAAATATAGTACATATTTCTGCTTCACCTAGTGCCAATGTCATCAGCACTAATCTGGGTTTGAACCCAATCTTATATTAACTGATACCCATCTCATAATAGGTGGTTGTATATTTTGATCAATATTATAATCTTTTATATTTCATTAATCTTATTTTATAATTAAAACTAACCTTTTTATATTAGTTTATTTATTTTATATTTGTAAAAATGTATATTGTGTTTCTTTTATTAAATTGAATTGAATCCTAGATATCTATAAAATGTTACAAATATTTCAAATTCTTTATTAAAGTTCATTTTTCTTCAATTAGTCAGTTGGTAACATTTTATATTTATCTTTTAATCAATGTACATTAGAGAGTCAATTATTTCAACAATATAATATTGTAAGAAATGTTTTGTAAATTTCTGCTTAAGTTTATGTCAAATATAAGTTTGAAAGTCATTGTACCAAATTCCTAAAATTTTTCTGAATAAAATCTACATTTTTGTTAATCTAAACCTTAATTAAATAGATTTTGTTAATACAATGACTGATAAACTTAATATGCTTGTTGTTTTTTTTTTTTTAATTAGCAAATCAACCCTTGGGGCATATTAATGCAGAATTATAGATTTCCCTCCAAAGCAGGCACCAACCTCAGAGGACTGCTTAGAGCGATTTCAATTGGCAGTTGTCACTGTAGATTGAATCCTGTAGATAAGACCAGAACACATAAATAGTGGAAAATTTGATATTGAGTTGATTGAGAACGGTTCACTGAAGAAAGTAATTTAGATTTACAGTACATCGTGCCTAAAGAAATGACAGGGTGAAAAGATTGGTCATTTGCTTCTCAGAGGTCTGTTCCACCACCTCAACACCATGCTTTTCCAGTGCTCTCAAGACCTATCCCGAGACAATACTGTGTCAAGGAAGCCTGCTGAATGATCTGATTGTAACTGCTGTTTCAAGCCATGGAATGCCTACCAATTGATTCTGAGATAACGTCCAATTCGCCGCAAGCCATTGATTCCATTTTACTTGTTTTCCAAATCAATACTAATATATATTTTATATATCTGTGTAATGTTTAGATGGCTTGGTTTAAAATGCATCTTTTAATTTTATTAAATTTAAAATATCAATTCTTTACATTCGAATATCAGCCTTTGAAGCTAATTGTGCAAACGCTTTGCGAGTGTTAATAATAAATGAATACATTCTCACCAATACAAGATATAGTATTTATGCAGGAATAAAAAGGAATCCTCTTATTCCTATGACTCAAATATTTATATATGAGCAAATCTGAAGTACTGGCAAAGAAAGTGTGACGATAGAACAGTCACTTTCAATTACTCTATACGATGTCTGAATGAATGACATCGATGAAATTGTCTAGAATTTACTAAACGTGTCTAGAATTTACTAAACATCATTCCAACTGAAACTTAATCATATGTAAATGAGCATTTATTTTATATAGCATTTGTATACACTTGTATTTACATTTGAATATCAGCCTTTGAAGCTAATTGTGCAAACACTTTGCGAGTGTTAATAATAAATGAATACATTCTCACCAATACAAGATATAGTATTTATGCAAGAATAAAAAGGAATTCTTCAAAGGCTGATATTCGAATGTAAATACAAGTGTATACAGATGCTATATAAAATAAATGCTCATTTACATATGATTAAGTTTCAGTTGGAATGACGTTTAGTAAATTTTAGACAATTTCATCGACATCATTCATTCAGACATCGTATAGAGTAATTGAAAGTGACTGTTCTATCATCACACTTTCTTTGCCAGTACTTCAGATTTTCTCATATATAAATATTTGAGTTGTAGGAATAAGAGGATTCCTTTTTATTCCTGCATAAATACTATACACCTGGGTCTCGTTTTACACGATAGATAGGTTCCTCAGAAAACATGCGCAAACAAAATCGCGCAAAAATAGACGTAACTTACATTGAAAAAGGGGGGATGCGGTCTGTGATTTTTCAAAATTCGCGTAAAAGCAAAGCACCAACATAAAATTACTTTAAAATTCGCGCAAAAAAAAAATAAGGAAATAAAATATGACTAATAAAAAATTTCAAATTTGAAAAAAATTGATACAAGACAAACTTTCTATAATATTTAATTTTATTCAAAATAATATATTTTTATGCATAATTTATAGTACAGTAATTTACATTTTTTTATACACGTTTTAATTATTATGATTTTCTGTTGACAACGTAATTAATCTTTGAGACAATGATTTTATTAATTTTTTAAGAAGCTCGCAATATCTAGACATACAAACATTTAGCTCTCATTGGAATTTAAGAGCATGTTAATGATTAGTGTCATTAATAAGAAAATAATAATTGATTATGTTCTTTTTTAAAAAGCAAAAACAGAATGTGATTTAAAATGCAAAATTAACACGCACAATGTTTGAACAAATTTACATTATATTCTTGTAAAATTTAATATGTGTATACATAAAATTGTGGAAATCATGATTTTAATTTCATTATTGCATAAAATCTTACTATTATAAAGCACTACATTCAAATATCAGCCTTTCACGCTAATTGTGCATATGCTTTGCGAGTGTTAATAAGCGTGAAAGGCTGATATTTGAATGTAATACAATTGTTTACATAGCTATATAAAATAAATGCTTATTATAAAGCACTGAAAATATTGAAATTACTAAAATGAAAGTCGAATTCCAATAATGTGCTATTACTTTCAATATAACGTAAGTGCGCAAAATTTATTATTTAAAGTAATAGCGCATTATCGGAAATCGACTTCCGGTGAAACACGAATCGTGTAACTTCAAAATCATGTTAAATAAGTCCGCGTAAAAAGAGACCCAGGTGTATCTTGTATTGGTGAGAATGTATTCATTTATTATTCACACTCGCAAAGCGTTTGCACAATTAGCTTCAAAAGCTGATATTCGAATGTAAATACAAGTGTATACAGATGCTATATAAAATAAACGCTCATTTACATATGATTAAGTTTCAGTTGGAATGACATTTAGTAAATTCTAGACAATTTCATCGACGTCATTCATTCAGACATCGTATAGAGTAATTGAAAGTGACTGTTTTATCGTCACACTTTTTTTGCCAGTACTTCAGATTTGCTCATATATAAATATTTGAGTCATAGGAATAAGAGGATTCCTTTTTATTCCTGCATAAATACTATATCTTGTATTGGTGAGAATGTATTCATTTATTATTAACACTCGCAAAGCATTTGCACAATTAGCTTCAAAGGCTGATATTCGAATGTAAATACAAGTGTATACAGATGCTATATAAAATAAATGCTCATTTACATATGATTAAGTTTCAGTTGGAATGATGTTTAGTAAATTCTAGACAATTTCATTGACGTCATTCATTCTGAAAATCGTATAGAGTAATTGAAAGTGACTGTTCTATCGTCACACTTTCTTTGCCAGTACTTCAGATTTGCTCATATATAAATATTTGAGTCATAGGAATAAGAGGATTCCTTTTTATTCCTGCATAAATACTATATCTTGTATTGGTGAGAATGTATTCATTTATTATTAACACTCGCAAAGCGTTTGCACAATTAGCTTCAAAGGCTGATATTTGAATGTAAATACAAGTGTATACAGACGCTATATAAAATAAATGCTCATTTAAATATCAATTCTTATAAAATCTTACATTATTTTGATGTGGCAAATTAAATTAATTTTTGGTTTATTTAGAATATTTGACTTACTGAAATTCCAAGTCCAAAATTCAACGAGCTATTAACTTTAAATCCTCTCCCTCTTATTTTTTTTTACTTAAAAATCATTACAGGAGATTTATTTCCCTTAAATTAATTAATAGAAAAGCTCGTTTAGTTTTGTACCTTATATTATAAATTTGTTTTAAATGATCAAAATTATTTTAAAAATTAAAAAAATTGTATTATAAATTCATTTTAAATTTATTTATGATTGAAATTATTTTAAAAATCTTATTATTACCTCCAATTTAAAATTGCCCTCGTAGTTAAATCGATTAGCTAAACCTATTACAATTTCTGTAAAACAAATATCTTGAAAGAAAATCATTGAAAGCACATTTATCATAGAATTTTATCAATATATATTTCATACACATATTTTTATTTGTCAGAAAATATTAAAATTATGATTTACAATTTATTATGATATATGTTTAAAATTCACCAGAAGTGAATTTGATATTTAATACCCAGTTTGTTTATGTTAATTAAAAGACTGATTTATTTTGCAATCTTCAACGATGAGCTATTTAATAACTTATTAATAAATAAAATATTTGGAATGTGTGGAAAGCAATTTATATTTTAGTTTTAATTCTTGCCATCCTTTTGTATTGTAAATTATGATCCATTTAGTAAAGGCCTAAGGTTTCTGGGACTTTCCATTATGGCAGGGAGATAGTTTAATTAGAAATTAAGTTATTAATTTTGTTAGTGATACACTATCTATCTATATATGGCCAAGGCATTATGTATTTATAGCTACAACTATTCATTTATTATTTTGCTTTGCTAATTACCTCTTAGGACCTTTGGAAATTTAATTGACCAGTCCAACCTTTTACTCTCCCTCAAAGTAGACGTAGTTCATACCAAGGGATCTATTTTCAGGTATTGCCATTAAGATGTGTTTGGGAATTCCAGCACATCACATTTATTATTATTATTCAGAGACATGTTTTGGCTGGAGGACCAGCATTTCTCTTATCTACCTGTACATATCAGGAATTTCTTTTAGTAAAGCCACCCAGAGGTTCATAACAGACCTCATTTATTTTGTTGTAATCTATAATAGCATACTGCCTTCTTCATCATTTTATATCTTTATTTAGCAAACTTGAATTGCTCTCTGCCATGATGGCACGTCCTTCACAAACAAATTTTGTAATTAATTAAATCTGACTGTATAATTGTCAATTATTTATTTAAGAACTATTTTGCTTCCCACACTCATCATATACAAATGATTTTAAATGTAATAGTATTTTAAATGCCCATCTTTCATGTCTTTTAATATATATAAACAGATTTATTTGTAATATCTTGAAGAGGGCTAATAATATTTTATTGCTGATTGGTTTTTGGCCAACCAATTAACAAACTTTTACATTGTTTGTCAAAGCTGCATCAAAACGAATTAATGAAAATAACCAAGTTGTATAAACAAAGACTTAACTTATTTTGTACTAAATTCCTTAATAAATTCCTATAATATTGTTATTTTAAATAAGCTTAGTTTGTTATCACTCCCAATCTCTAAGGTTAATTACTTTATTTATTTAAATAATTTTTTGATTTAAATTCACTTCTTTGTAATGTTGCCATAAAGAATTATCATTATTACAGTTCAAACCATTAGTAATCGATCAAATCATATCTGTACCATTCTGCAATCATCAGAATCCATTAAATCATTGATTTTTCATATAAACCCTTTATTATTTTGAGTCTCTATGTGAACCATGACCTCCAGCTGGAACAGAATAAAACAAGCACTGCTAGTGTCATCACAAACGTTATCCATTAGTCAGAGAGGCAATAGTTTAGGCAAATAGGTTAGGATTCATCCTTGTCCTGACATATGTATCTTGTGCATGATTGGATTCAAGGTACTTTTGCTTGGATTATTGGTCTTGTTGAATGAATACACGATTTTGACCGGCACAGAATAAAGGTCTGGATGTGCTTATGTTGGCAAATAATTGCAAATGTTTGATGTAAATATAATAAAAACTTGCACACATTATTTATTTTTATAGCTAATCATTAATAGTTTTAATTATTGTTATTTAAAAGTATTTAGTTTCTCTTTTTTCTATATGTCATTTGTCTTGAGTTCACTAAATGTATAAGTCGATTAGAGTTATTAAGTTTGCTATTTGCAAAGATTATAATATTCACAATTCTGATTTCTATTAGACATTTGGGTTATTAGAAATCTGAGTAACAGATAACAAAATTTTGCAGTTCCAAAACTTGACATTTCCAATGAAAATCTTTTACAAAAACTTCTCTATTCCAAAGATTGGAATTGTATATAAGTTAAATTAAAATGGGATATTTTAAGATAAATTCAGATTAATACAATTTTGGTGAAGATTATTCTAGCTATTTTCAAACTGCACACATGATTACTCATTTCTTATAATTGGAAGACACAATAATCATACTTGATAATTTAGTTTCTGTTGTCTATGGGATAATAGAAAGACATAAAATGTACCATTTTCTTTCTATTGTTTTCAAATGATATCCTGGATAAATGGCTATGATTATTATGAATTTAGTATATTTTATTATGCAATTACTTATAAAATTAAATATTTTCTTTGTGCAATTATTTCTGTTGTTTTAGGAAGCATTTTTTTTATAAGAAAAGTATATGCCTCCTAGAGTCTCCCAGGATATCAGTCATTCATTGGCAACCAGTGATTACAGAAGAATTTTTAAAAGATATTCAGAACCCTGAGATGATCGTTATTGTTATTATATTCATATTATTGAATAAGTTATCCATTTAAATTACATATTGTTATAGCAAAAGGCACTTTGATTATTCCATGTGCTATTAGAGAAGTACTCTGTATTTTATTGTTACTCTGCAAGAGTAGAGTATTTGAATTCATGCTTTCTTTGACATTCTGATATAGCAAATATTAAATATTGAGATATTTAAAGATGAAGAATTGTATAAAAGGTGTCTGTTGATGTAAATAACGTATATACTCAGAGAATATCTTCTGATGAAGGGAAAATCATATCTTAAAAGTATTTTATAAATAAAAGTGAATTTTTTTCTCTTCTTAATTTCATTTGGTAATTACTTAATTGCGTAATAAGTATTATTATTATTACTTTTAAAATTTCCCTTTATCTTAATAGATGTCTCTGAAGTATCCTTTCTTTTATTGTAATCACCACTGAGACTAGTCCATGTTCCAGACATAAGAGTCTCTCACCCATATTTATAACTCCCATTACTACAAACTCTTCCATTATTCACATACTCTTCCTCAGGTTACAATATATATGTATAGTTTTCTATACAATTGTTTAATTTGTAAATGCTATTATAGCAAATGAGATACACCCTGCTTAACATTTGACCATAAGCATAATAAGAAAGTGGACAAACATGAGTATATGCCATTTACTAGAACAACATTTACTATTTAAACAATTGTATAGAATGTTACTTATATATTCATGTTGTGATTGCTTGTATTTGCATACTTATCATTTAAATATTTTTTGTAAAGTTTTAAGATAAGAAGGAATTTCTCTATTTTGTTAAATAAAAGTTAATCTATTTAATAAATAACACAATAAATATTTCTAAATTGATTAAAAATTCACTCCTATTTTAATTGTTTAAGGCAATCTTCTTTATAACCAAAGAGAACTTAGTAAAAAAAGTGACCACTTTCTTCTTATACTTATTAAGGAATGCTAAACATAAATGCATGTCATTTACTATAACAGCATTTACTCTTTAGTGGTTGTATACAATGTTATAAATGTATAAATTATATATTCTGAATAATTATTAATGATGTACAAAAACATTTCATTCAGTTTATTTGAAAGATTCAATAATTTGATGAATATCTTTGACTTTTGAAATTAATTAGTCATTGCTGTGTACTTAGAACAGAAAGACTAATCCATTCCATAAATCTACTTTGCATTTATTTTAGAATATATAATGGAGATATATATATATATATACTGTACCAGTCAATTTATCCATCTAACATGAGCTGGAACTCAAAAAATGTACTTCAAACCCAGTCAAGCCCGAGATTTAGGTCAGGGACCAGCCTGGATTCGAACCCACTATCTAAACCCCAGATCTAACACCTAATGAATAATATAATAGTGATGGCACATGAGAATTAATTTTAATCCGACCCACTAGCAAAGCGGAAAAGACAATGAGACATCTCTAAATATGACTTAACTAAAATATATACACACATAACTGTATGTGTGGAAGTTGAGGAAAAGGAATTCGAACTACTCAAATACATTAGACAATAAAATTATTTGTTTAATATAATGACAAATTATTATACATTATGACTTAATTATATACATTAGTGTGTGCATGAATGAGAAAGCAGTAGATGATTACATAGTGTCATTCATGCTATTATTTCTCATATGCTCTTTTATTAATTAGCTAAATAATATATTATAAATAAACACACATCTTTGGTGGGTCCAATATTAAGATGCCAATCGATTATTAGAAAGAATTTACATAGAATTGCTATTAACGCTTTTATATACTGTTCTGAAACATGGTGACTAACATTATTTTGGGGAGCGTTCTGAGGTTCATTACAGATATAATACAAACTATTTTCACGCCATTATGGTCGTGAAAATAAGTAAAATACATTTGATCACATATTTGATTAACTTCTTTTAATTAGTGCTGGTAAAAAGAATGCTTTATTTTCCCCAAGGCATATAGATAACTCTTAAATACAGAAATAAGTTACGATGGTGGGATTGTATAAGATTGAAATAAATTTAATTAATAAAACTAATAATTGGCATTTATATATATTTTGAGCAGAGTGCAATTTTAATATAATTACAGCACTAAAATTAGGTCATAAGCAAAAGAAATAACAATAATAATACGAAGTTTGGGCGGTACTGACATAATGGCCAAAAATAACTAAGAGGAAACAGTCATGCTTCTGGATGAGAACGAAGTGCATAGGCATGCCATGGATCATTGCCGATGTGCTGGCCTAGATACAAAGAAAGTGGATAGGCATAGCATGTGCTAAACTTAGGGAATCACAGCCAGAGGCCTTTTTATATGGAGAAAGTGGATATGCATAGCATGTGCCAAACTTACAGGAATCACTGCCAGAGGCATTTTATATGAAAGTTTGGTCCTGAGTACTCAACTATCAACAGGACAGAATACAAAAAAAATCTATGGGTTCGAACTTGTCGTAACCCCCAGATTAAGAAGCATATATATATAATCACGAAAATAAAGCCAAATGTCAGTAACACAGTACGGGAAATGTCACTAATGACACTGAAATAAGATTTACTGCTTTAAAAATAAATGCCCCTAGTTTGAATGCCATAATTTACATAATTAATTTGCTATGCCACTAGAATATATATATAGAGAGATTTCTCTAAATAAAATATATGGTAAGATTTTCTCTAGTAAAAGAAACATTAAGATTTAATAAAATATACATTAAGATTTGACCTCCTCCTTTTCCACTATTTAAAATAAATAAATCCCATCTTCATTGATTTTATAATAACTGGAATATTTAAATACTGTATTTGATATTTTAAGGGTATAAAAAAAAATTAGCAATTATATAGAAAACAAATAATAAGTCACCCTTTTCAGAATTGAATAACATTTATAAAATAAATAAGGTTCCAAAGCGTTGATTAGCTTGAGGTTCTGGATTCACCCCGGATAGAAAATCCATAGTTAAACAAATATATTTTTTGATACTAAAACATAAATAAAATGTTGGCTCATAAAATAATCTGGCGAGTGTATTAATTAACAATACATTATATTTTAAGGGAACATTATTAAACTTAACTAATGAAGGCTTACTTAAAAAGAAGAAAGGATTTTAGAAAATTCATCAGATTGTGTGGGATTGGCATATTAATAAACGAAATAGACATATAAAATTAAGTAATGAATAACTATAAATAAAAGACCACACCAAAATTAAAGAACATTAGAGCATACGAGATAGGATTAAATTTATAGAAATTATTTAAGAGCAAATTACATTTACATATTTAAAAAAAGAGTAAGGTTAAATAACACATTAGAAGAAATCTTGATAGATGAGTTAGGCTAAATTTAGTTTGAGGTGACGGCTTGAAAAGTTACCTTGCAATTTTTAAAGTCCAATTTAAAGTACGGCACTGCATGGCAATTGAAATGCAAATTCTTCGGTGGCAGCAAGCTCCTATTAGCATTAAAGTTCTTAGGTCAGGCTTTTACTTTGCTCTTGGGCAGCAGAATGATACGGCCGTGGAAGATAATGACCCAACAGGACCGAGAAGGGTGATGGACTACATTTTGAACCAGCTTGTATTATGTTCAGTGCAGTCCTTTCAATAGTAGTTAATCTCTATCTGATTTAAATTTCAGCAAATTTATACCCTGCTCAGGTAATTTCTGAATGTTTTTAATTAATAATTTTAGTCTTACAATCTAATCTCTGATTTTAAAATTTCTTACATTTTCTTTATCGATTGTTTTTGAAAGATGCAACTGTTAGATAATGTCCAAAAATAAATTCCAATCTATTTCCAGATTAGAAATAAATTTGACAAAATGTTTATAAACAAAAGAAAATCTTTAATCTTAATCCCATTTTAAGTAAAAACTTTAACTAAAAAATACCATCCCCAGATTAAAACAATAGTGCTTCCAACCCTTTAATTATTTTTTTGGACAATAACGGTTGCATCTTCCATATTGGATTTTACAAAATATACAGTTTAAAAAAAACAAAAACAAGCAATTTAAAAAGAAAAAGTTAAAAAAAGGTGATGTATAATAAAATATTTAAAACATCAATTTTTTGTTAGTATGTTTTTGCTCCTATATATATATATTTGAGCTGCACCTATGTACTTTAATAAAAAGAACCAATAATTAATAAAAAAGAATTAATAATAATTTTAAAAAAAAATTGTTAGTGAATCGTTAAAATTTTATAACTTAGGAGTGCATCTCAAATATATACATAAAATATATATATACGACAAAAGGAATGGGATGGGATATAGGGTTTAAACACAGGTCAGTAGGTGGAAACATGAAGCTCAATCTTAAGCTAAGATTGACTGCTTCAATACTATATGAGGTTTTATGAAAGATGTATAATACAAGCAATACTATTAAAAATTAATTTCTGACCATCTACTTGGAGTTTCTCAGTTAAAAATTATACACAATTTTTTTTTATCAATTGAAAATATTTTGCTAAATATATATACACAAATGACAGTCATGAATATTTTCATAACCATCATTTGTATGTGTACAATATTTTCAATATATGTTTCTAAGAGTAATTCTCTTTCATTTATCCCAAAATCATCGACCATAAGTTTGAGTAATCAATGGATACTAAATAGTAGCATTTTGATATTCACATACCAAGATCAATTTCTCATTTCCTAATTTTGAATCATAAGCCACTACTGATGAGTTTAGTTTCCATTGATTACTTAAGTTTACAAGTTATTTGTAAAATTGTAGTATTTTCAAAGCACAAATATTTGTGATAGGAACTAGTTAGGGTGATACCAGAAGTTAATTACAATAACCTAGTGTTAATTATGGTGGGAAAAAAACAAAAACAATACAATTGCCTATTATACAAAATTGAAATTAAGTATAAAAAAGATTTATCAGAATTTGCATAATTAAAAAAAGAAAGAAACAATACTTTGTCTGTATAAATAATACATATATGTGTGTATAAATAGTATCAGTAAATAAAGAAATTAAAAAAAGAAAATACTTCAAGGAATTAATATAAAAACAAACCGGGTGAGGTGGTGGATTGATTAGAAAACAAAATGTAGCATAAAAATTTTTCTCTTTAATAAAAATTGAAAATTGTGAAAAGCAAATTTTAAGATAAAAACATTGTTGACTTTTTATTTCTTCAACATATAATACAATTATTTATTATAAATTTGATCTACTCCAATGCAATTTAAGTATTACACCACACCAGTCCCTTAGAAAGAAGCATAATACCCAGAGGGTACCTATGATCAAGCCGAAGCTATATAAGATACACAACTACGATTACATTTCAAGGCAGATCTTCTCGACTGCCAAATTCAACACCTATCATTCAAAGCACTTTTTTGTTTCGAAGTATAACTTCAGGTGTCAGTTAATTACAAAAGAAAACTAACGTGCCCTGAATGACGGCCAACTAATTCAGCACCTAAGAAATCCTAACTAGCTCAATCATAAAAATAATATAATAAATTGCTGCTTTAACTTCTCTGCTAAATTCTTTTATAGTAGTATAATCAAGAAAATTGACCCACAAATACTAATTTCTAAAATAATTTATTTTAAATATTTAGAATTAACTAACAACTAATTTATGACTTCAATATTTCTTTTTCTGAATAACATAATAATACATAATAGCATATATCTTCACACATATTATGATAAACATACAATAGTAATATAATATAAACATAAAACATTAAAATAAGTACAAGCATTCAAACACGCACATAAATAGTTCATTTTATGTGGCTACGGAGTTCATTTATTACACTGACTCTGGAGGCTTCAAAGATTGCAATGGCTACATTAATCAGTATCAAGAATTGGAATAATAAAATGTTATTATCTATAGGATTTGTGAACATGGTGGCTTCAAACTTTTCTGCTGCGTGTGTATTTTACCAACCGTTTGGATTTTAGGCTTCTGTTGCGGTCCTGGGCTACTTCTATTTAGGCAGTTAGACATTCCTGGCAGCTTCAAATTATTAGACAGGCAGACTGCTGATATTCTTGCGGATGGAGGTTGGAGCTCATCACATGCTCCCAAAACTGCTTAACACTGCATTGTATTCATTGACTTTAGATACACGAATGACTCTAGCTATGTGCAAAGACTAGATATGTGACTGAAACTATATGATGAAATTTTTGGCCCTATCTATATAATGATCCTGTTGTTATCCTCTTTTAATTAGTTTTTAAATTCGCCACTGCTTTGATTAAATTCTTTTGATAAGATGCCTTTTAATTAAACCTGTTTATGTTTTAATTAGTAGCCATTGCTAATCCTGTTTTTATATAGTTTCTGAATATTTGCAATCTTTTAGGGAAATTTTTACTTATAAACTCTCATTTATTTTTAATATTTAACTTTCATATTTTTTTTAACACACACATAGCACATATTTTACTATTTCTTTATGTTTACAATCAATTTGTTATTTAAGCACACATATATTTTATTTTAACTAAATAAATTAGAAGAGATTTTTCTTTTTTCTTTTTTTTAGTTTTTAAGACTTCTTTTTTTTCTTTAGTAGTTTAAATTTTCTCAGTTACACTCACCCTTGGGCTAACTGCATTTTCTTTTAATAAACTAACTTTCTAAGTACACTTACTTAATTTATTCTATAGTTTAGTTTTTGTCAAGTTAAATTTTCTCCCCCTCTATTAATTAATTTGTAAACATTATTACTGACTTTTAGCAAACTGTTTTAAACTAATAATAAAACTCTTTAAATTAAACTTTTATAGATTTTTTCTTTTTTTTTCAAATTAGATTTTTTAAATTTCAAAATCTTTCTGTTATTTAAATATACAATTTTATTTTAATGGTTGCATGCAACAATTTTATATGGAGTGCTATTCATTACCAGTACAATATATACACAAATAACAGTCATGAATATTTTCATAACCATCATTTGTGGGTGTACAATATTTTCAATATATGTTTCTAAGAGTAATTCTCTTCATTTATCCCAAAACCATCTACCATAAGTTTGAATAATCAATGGATACTAAATAGTAGCATTTTGATATTCACATACCAAGATCAATTTCTCATTTTCTAATTTTGAATCATAAGCCACCACTGATGAGTTTGGTGTCCATTAATTACTCAAGTTTACAGTAAATGACTGTGGAGTAGGATGAAGTTATTTGTAAATTGTAGTATTTTCAAAGCACAAATATTTGTGATAGGAACTAGTTAGGGTGATACCAGAAGTTAATTACAATAACCTAGTGTTAATTATGGTGAAAAAACAATAACAATATAATTGCCTATTATACAAAATTGAAATTAAGTATTATAAAAAAGATCTATCAGAATTTACATAACTAAAAAAAGTGAAGCAACAATTCTTTGTCTGTGTAAATAATACATATATGTGTTTATAAATAGTATCAATAAATAAAGAAATATTTCATGGAATTAATATAAAAACAAACAATTTATCTATTGAGTTTCACACTTAAAGAAAAATCTAACTAAATTGTTGTTTTTCGACTTTTTAAATTGTTTTTGATGTTTATGCTAAATGTTTCAATATTTAAAATATTTTATGTGTTAAGCAAATATTCATATCATGTGTAATAAAAGATTGTTATGAATATTTTCTTCCATAAATATTCTGCTATTCTATTAATTACTAACATTTTTTCTTATTTTTGTAATATATATATATGCATGAAATATTAAGATAACTGAAATTATATATATAATAATCACAGTCGAAAGAGTATAAAAAATTGAGAATGAATAAATAATTTGTTTTTTAAAGTAGGATTAGTTTCTAATGCAAGAACATTATACATACACATCCACTTATAAATATATAATAATGTTTAAAATTTATTTTTATAATAATTGTATTTTACATATTTCATTAATATGCTTATTTTCTAGTTTGGTTTATTCTTTCATCTTTATTTTGTGGATTAATTACAATAATTATCATAGGATTGTTACTAACTAGTTATCGATCTGATTTACTGGACAAATTTAAAGGTCAAAGTTTACTTCCAAAGGTCACATCAACGAACACATCAATTCTGGTAAGTTAATTTCAAAATAACTTTATTAGTGTAAAATAATTGATATTCAAGAATATGGGAATACATTGTCTTTCTTGGCAAGAAGTTCTAGGAGATAGATAAATGAGCTTAACATCCTGATTGAGAATCTGTGCTGGATCTAATGTTTAATCCCCTGGAGAATTTTCAGTGGAATGCTAGTATCTATGTTTTAGGTGATTTTTGGAATTTGAAAGAGTCTCCATGTCTCATTATAGAAAAATTTTAAAGACAGAATGAAGTCTTCACTTTTTACCTTATTAAGGTGATCGATAAATATGAGGTTCTGATTTGGAGGTGGGAAAGTGAAAATTAGTTTGCAATGGATGCACCAGATTGTATGAAATAAAAATAATGAAAGTCTAATGAGAGGAAATTGTCTACTTTGTAAGGAATCTTTCAATGACAGAATTTTGTAAAAGTCAATGCTCAAGCTTTGAGATATTAGCAATCTAATGCCTACCAGCCAAGGGCATGATTTAATAATATGCTCAAAAGTATCCCCTTGGGTCTTGCAGAGTGGGCATATTGGATCAGTATTATTTAGATATCTCTTGAAGTGTAAAAAGTGATTAGTATGCATGGCATCTTGATTTACCTTAATTAAGAAGATAAGAAATTTGAGTTCTAATTTAAAAAATTTAAATAACGAGGTAATTTTGTGATTGTTGATCCCTACGGATGGTTTTATATTATTGATGATTGGATGCAAAATCAGATGTGCATCCCCATATAGAGATTTTGGAGTTGAAAGTGGTATTGGTGATTATCTGATATTGGTTGAGATACTGAAGAATAACATCAAGCCAGGAGTTGTTATGAGGTGGTGGTTTGTCAGTTGGATGTATTACTTCTGAAGTAATAAAGTTGCCATGTTTTAAAATCAAGTTATAAATTAGGATATGGGATTTCTGATAGTATAAGGATAGAATAGAATGCAATGACATACCATTTGCTTTATAATGAAGTTGCATCCCCACCATACTTATGGAATTTATTTTCCCTCTCCAGAGGAGTCGGGAGCATTGTCTATTGATCTTTCTTATAAATTATTTTGTTAATGAGATTATGGGAAGATAATAAGCAATTTTGGATATAACTTTTATATTGAGAAGTGAGACTTTTCCTTGTAGTGAAAGGTATACCCTAGAGAGGGTTTGGACTAGTCGAATTGTAGAGTGTGAGAATTCTGGATATGCTAGACATGGATGTTTGAGACATATAAATGGGAAAGCCCAGGAAATCCTGGAGGTCAGACAGAAATTTAGAGCTGATTTTCTTTTCCATTAAATTTCTACATGAGGCTGACTTATCTGGATTGAATTTTAACTGTGATTCATTTGAGAATTTGTCTAAAATGTAATATAGTGTTGACAGATGCTTTTGATCTGGGAGTATGATGAAGATGTCATCCATGTAAGTGAATAGTTTAATGAACTTTCTGAATCGAGGAATGTATACCCCTGGGAGAGAGTATCTCCTTTAAAAGAGGGTTCAAGTAGCAAATGAATAACACATTACTTAAAGGTGATCCTTGTGGTAGCGAAATGTTGGGTAGAAAGCCATTTGTGTATATACAGTTTAATGTGATATGAATCTGATGACTCTAAAGCAAGTTCTCAATAATGCATATGATTTAATACAGGATGTCTAGGTTATTAAGGATTGAGAGGAGAATGTCAATGTTGATTGAATCAAATGCTACAGAGATGTGAAGCTGCACTGCTATTGGTCTTGACATTCGATTTTTCCTGATGTGATGAAGTAGGGTCTTTACCTCTCTCATAGCTGTGAGGGTGGAAGATCCCTTTCTGGCAAATTGGTACTGTGAAATATTGTCTGGTAAGTTAATTGAAATTAATTAATTATTCACTATTAATGACTCAACATGTTTAATATTATATTAAAATAATATATTGGTTTTCTTCATAGATTTAAGCGGGATTCAAACTCAGACTTTCACACTACTCTCAGTGCCATCTCATATTTCTGACCCACCTGATCATACACATGTTGAAAAGATAAATAATCACCAATATACATATTTCATGCTAAACCAGCAATCATCAGTTGGTCTAGATTACTATCCTCACACATATATACAATCAGTGCTCAGCTTTATATTAAGATAGTCAATCTTCATACTTTAATGGAAAGGCTTCAAACTATTCCAACTCACAACTCTTCAGCCTTCCATTTCATTGAAAATCTGATGATGGAACATTCAAAGCCCTTGTTAGTGCCAAGGTTGTCATTCTACCCATGTTGACATATTAGTCATTCTGTCCCCTCATGTACAGGAGAATAATCCATTTATACATACATATGTGAGGGATGGGCAGACCTTTTACACACTATTTATATAAATTAATACCTTGTACAGGTTTAAACCTGCATTTATATATGTAATATAGACGGATTCAAACTCAGACTTTCACACGACCCACTACTCTCAGTGCCATCTCATATTGCTGACCCACCTGATCACACATATGTTAAAAAGATAAATAATCACCAATATACGTATTTCATGCTAAACCAGCAATCATCAGTTGGTCTAGATTACTCTCCTCACACATATATGGTATATATGTGTGAGCATGAAATGTATATATTGGTGATTTTTTATTTTTTCAACATGTGTGTGATCAGGTGGGTCAGCAATATGAGATGGCATTGATAGTAGTGGATCGTGTGGAAGTCTGAGTTTGAATCCCGCCTATATTACATATATAAATGCAGGTTTAAGCCTGTACAAGGTATTCATAGATTTAAGCAAATAAATGTAAAAAAAAACTTTAAAAATTTACAAAACAAATTTGTTCTGTTTGATGATACAGTTATTCTTAATTAAACCAAGCTTATTATATTTAAATATTTCAAATGTCTTTTTTGATTTTCTCATGTGTAAAGATAGGATAAAGACCTTTTTTGATTTTCTCATGTGTAAAGATAGGATAAAGACCATTTATGTTGAGAAAGATATTTTTAATCATTATCATATTTATGCAGGTTATATAAAATTGTTTGGAAATATTTAAATAATATTTAGTATTTTATTCAGGAAAGCAAACACTGAATTCTGAAACAAAAGTATAGATATATCTTTAGCTTGGTAAAAAAAAATTTCTTCCGTTTCAAAATAACCAATGAATAGAAATAAAATATTAAAAAGTTATAGTGTAATGATCTAAATTTTGTTAGTGAATAGAGGCTAGAAAATATTAAATAATATTAAAATGACATATATATATATTGTAGTGAGATTATGATAATCACCCTCATTATTATTGGAAATGTACTATGTTGATGTTATAAAAAATTTTAAAATTAAGATTAAACTTATAAACTATATGCATAGATTAGCAGTCACTTCCCTAATTACTTCATTAAAATATTAATGTACTATATTGTAATCTTGGTTATATTTAAAACATAGGCAAAATTAAAGGGGTTTAGAATGTTTTTGCTCTTAATTAAAACTTTATAGATTTTACCAATTTACTTAATAGTATGTTTCATGAATGTGATATTTAAAACTGGTATAATGAATTATTTCATAGTTAGGCTACTTTGAATTTATTTTATGTTTTGTTTGTGTTAATTTAAACAAATACATTTATAAATCTTTTTGTATTAAAGAATTAAATCAATCTTTAATTGTAAAAAATATAGTACAATTATCATGTTATTATCTTTAACTTGTGTAAAATGAGAATAAATCTTAATGTTAATTAAACTAAGACATGTAGATATTGTAGTATCAGATGATAATTATTAAGTTATAATGAGAACATTGTTAAATTTATGTTGTACAGGCTAATAGATTCTGGCTATATGAACTAAAAAAAAAAGATGTTTTTCTAATATTGGAATCTGTAATTAACATCAACATGATAAATATAAAACCTGTCTTGTTGTTTAGTTTATCTTATAACATGGAATAAATTTTAAAGAATTTCCTAAGTCTCAGCTCAATCCATCTCTGGAAAAAGAAAAGTATGTGTACCAATCTGAAGTACATTCTATTTTCTATTACATTCTATGCTATTGCCAAGGAATTACCATTTCTTATTATTTGGAATTAAAAAATGAAATGTTTACAAAATATCTTTGCTACTATTATAAAGAATATTAATAGATCTACCTACAATAATAATATATTATACCAGTCACTTCGATCTTTTAATCAGTGATCAAAAAGTTAATGATGATGATCAATGCTACCAGCTAGACCCAGGGAAGGAAAGAGATCTTTAACATTGTTCAGACAATTGAGAAAAAAACACAGAGACAAACATTAGCCAAAAATAATTATAAATAATTTTAAAGTTTATTAAATTCAAAAATAAATATTAGTCAAACAAAGTATAAAATTTTGACTCAAATTTCTCTACTTTGTTTATTAGAGAGTGTACAAGAGTTTTGGCATCAAACACTTAGACAGATACGTTCGTTTTTTCACCTAAGAATTAAAAGGGATTTATAATGTCTTTCTGCCAACAATTTATTTAAACAAATTCCAGTTACCTTTAGTTAGATATTTAAAAACAAAAAGAATGATCTTATATAGAATTCAATTAGCATTGGAGAGTGATCTTTTCCTAAAACTCGTCAAAACATCAGTGCATAATAGGATTGTCATTTGCCTGCAAACACTTATAGATCCCTAAGGTTGATTCTGACAAGAGAAAAAGAAAAGATTACAATATTACACAATCTGAAATATAGGAAAACCAAAATCTCTACTGATTAAGAAAAACAGAATAATACATTCAATAATTGCTAGCCAAAAGATTTACTGTCTGCAGGAAATGCAAACCAAGATTGTCTAAATTAATTACAATGAAAGAATAAGGGACAGATGAGTTTAAAAGAAAATTACTAATATCTGCCCAAGCATTTATCACTGGTTAGTGATATAAAAGAGAAAATTGTTAAACGTAAAATATAAACTCGCAATACACTCTCAGACAATTATATTTAAAATATGAAATCTTAAAACTAAAACTTCAATACATATAATAAATAAAATACATAATAAAATAATTAATAATTTTTAAATGAGTATGCATAACTTATTATAGAGATAGGTTTCTTTTTAGATTAAGCTGAGACTTTAATGCAGAAATTTAAACAAGAGATTTAAGCCCTGATTATGCTATGAAAATTGGAGTTTATCTTCGAGGTATAATGCTCTGTCCAGTGGAATATGCAAAGTTCAGGTCTACATAGGATTCATTTCGAAGGTTTTGATTTTCATTTATCTGTTCAGAAGTCTGGAGGCAATCTGGTCATGTTCTTATAATAACAATATTTCACTCTTTTTATACTTTAAAGCAAAATATATTTATTTTTAAAAAAGCAAAAATAAAAAAGGAAAGAGGAAGAGAAAGTGTTGAAGATTATATTACAATATAAGATCATGTTCTTGAAGGCACATTTTTAGAGTTCTGGGGTTCATCTTTAGGTTGCTTTAGCACTGCATATTATTATTACAGTTATTTACAGTGAGTATTTTCTGAATCCTGGAGGAACGGTTGCTATTTCCAATGTTTTAGCATATTTACATTTTCTATTGGAAAATAGCAGTTTTTTTTTAACACAGCAAGCAGAAAATACTATCAGCGGTCAGCAAAAATTCCAATTTGGTGTTTCACATTGAGCAAATGTCAAATATAAATGTTTAGAATGGCAATCTGAATAAGAATCACAATAATAATAACTCAGTCAAAAACCCGGAGCTATTTATGTGAATTGTTATCTCCCACCTAATCTTTAATTAAAAAGTTTTGACCAGAATTAATATCTATCTCCCACTTAATCTTAATCTTTTTTTAAAAAAATCTGACCAGGGCTCTTATTTATTTCAAAATTAATTTTAAAAAAAGTTTCAGCTTTTAAAATAAATTACAGTCAACAAAATAAAAAAGAACTGATTGCAATTAAAACTTTTTTAAATTAGAATATTTTTATATCACGTACTTTTAATAAACAAATAAAAAATAAAGTACAAAAATGTTTAAATTCAATTTCTTTCAAAATCTTTAAAATTGTACTTTTCAATGGTGCTTTTGAAGCAGATAAAGCATCTGGTTCAATATATTTTTATGTCTTAGGATGTAATATGATAAATATTTCAAGGAAAGCTATCCTTATAAATATATTAAGTCATCTTACTACTTAATTTTTGATTATTTTAATCTGCTGCAACATATGGCAGAACTTAGTGAAAGCATCAATTTGAAGACTACTTTGTCATGGGATGCATTTGATGCTTTATTTGTGGAAAGTTTTATGCATATAACCTAAAAAACATTGCATAACTGGAGAAAAATATCATAGCATTAAGCAAAACTTTTAAAGAATTGGGTTCCACTGGGTTATGGAAGCTTATGTTTTTACTATAAAATTTATATATAGCTTTACTTCTCACTATATGTAAAATATATAATTGTTAATTAGAGAAGATATGGGCTACGTAATACTAGCTTATTTGAATATTTGTATTTGCATATTTTATTATACATTTTATGAAGGCTATGAATATGAGGCATGGATCCTCGAAAACGTTAAGCCGATAAACTTTAATACTAATTAATATTTTCTCTAATTAACAATTATATATAAAATTTATAATATTAAATGAATAAAGTGCACCTACTTTTATAATAGTAATTTATATAATTAAGTATTATGTAATACAAATAATGTGAATATTAAATGAATGATGTTATTATACTAAAGATTTATTTATATCTTGGTTATTATGGTATGGGAATTTATTTATTTATTTAATATTTAAATAAATGTTATGGACATTCTTACAGAAAAGATAGACTGTATGAATGTCCATAACATTTATTTAAACATTTCAATAATCCACAAAAAAGTAAAAAGAAAAATTGTTTTAATACCATTAACAATCATTAATTGATACTATGTATTTTATTAGGTGTACATCTGCATGAATTTATTTTTTTATATTTATGTATTACATGATAAAATAATAGTTCTCAATTTAATGATAAATTTATTATTGTGCACATTATATTTTTTTGTGATTTCTTATTGGTGGGTTTATTTTTATTATAATAAAAATATATAATAGTTCATTATTACTGTTATTAGTCTGATTTCATATATTATCAACCCATAACCTTTTTTTTTATTCGTCTCTTCATCCCATTATTTAAATTGCATATGAGTTCATTCTTTGAACTGAGCTACTGTTTGAAATGTTAATGATAAAGTGAAAAGGATTATAAAGTTGAAATCAGTTTTTATTTGGTTGTGGGCATTCATAGTTCTTCTGCAAGGGAAGATAACACCTCGAAACTCTGGTCATTGTCAGAGATTTCAAAATAAAACTATTTGTATCTAATGATCCTCAAGTTGATTGTCACAACAATGATAATGATCAGGAAATAAGCCTGTGTTTCAAGTATTATAGACAGATTACATCCATGTTTGATTATCATCACTAATTTTAAAAGAAAGTTAATAGTTATACTTAGTAATTCAATTGTTTCCTCTTTTCTGAGCTAACATAATATCTAGTAAAATGAAAATATTCACAGAAAAGAGGGTTTATATATATATTGTAACGATATATAAATATGTCGTTACATTAATTTAAAATAAAAACTTAAAAGTTCGCAAATAAAAGGAAAAAACTAAACGCTAAAATTAAAATATTGTTAAACGTATACATTCGCACAGATGCTAAACTTTAAAAATATTTTTTTTCATAAACAAGAAAAAAAAAGTATTTGGACGTATTTTTTTAAATAAAAAAATACAAGATTGAAATATAAAAATATTTTAATAAAAAAATAACGTAAGTTAAAATAAAAACAGGTATTAATTAATTCCTGTAATCTGTAAATGGAAATGATTGTTTATTAATTATCTAAAAGCTGTTTAATTAAAAAGTCAGATGAAAAGTTAGATAAGAGAAGAAAGAGAAATTAAATGACCAATGCAAACACCAGAAATTCAGCACGGACCGTAACTGAAACACCAGAGGATTAGTGACGTATTGCCGATTGAATCCTATGATCAAATGATAAGAGGCTAAGAAAAATATAAAAGCCAAATGATTATTAAAATTGTTATCTTAGAGCTGACTATGAATAGATCGTTATAACTAGCTATATTGCAGATTTTCACGATGTGGAAGTCTGCAATAAATTTAATTTTCCGGACAACCAGCTGAGGCCTCTGGATGACAGTTCCTGACCAAATGCATGGCAAGTCGCAGTTTCATTTCAAAGAAGGACAAAATCTACTAAAGTGATCACGAAGATGGACTTCTCAATCTATTAAATCCGTAAAGTATGAACTATTGTATCTATCTAATAACTTTCCTAAAATTGCAAGTAATTAATAACTGAAAATAAGAACTCTTATCTGACTTAAAGAATGCAAATTCAATTATTGATATTTTTTTTATGTAGATGTTTAAGCAATCATTTCCAGTTCATTTTTTTTTGTGTGTGTATTATATTTTAACTAAAATGTATTAAATTTAAAGTTGTTTATAGACGCTTGCATGGATTCGTTTGCGGTTAATTATATTTTGGTTTTCATATTTGATCAAAATATATAGACATTCGATAAATAATGATACCTTACGGTGAGTATCTAAAATGTATTTATTCGGATGTCTTTTAAGTTATTGGTGACAACGCAAGTATCTTATGGTGAATACTATTGGGTTACTTATAAGTTTCCCTCTGCGATTGTCGGTATCAATAATTTTGTATTTTGATCGTTTATGTTTATTTTGAAATGGTTTTGACCGTGGAATCTATGTAATCGATCTATACCCAACATTTTTAAACAAATCTGTGCGAACGTATTTAAATGTTAAAATTAAGTCGGGCGTGAATGGCTATATAGTTTTGTAAAGTTGTATTAAGGGAGGGTAATCTTAGGTTATTCATTTCGTAGTTGAATTGGTTCAATGGATTGGATATATTTGTGTAATTAGTAGATGTAGTATGAGGTCCGCTACGGGCAGGATTATAGATATACGCCACACACCCTCTGTTTGCCTATGGATGGGTTTGTAAGTCGGCAGAAGACCGCAGTCCATTCCTATGGAGTTTTTAGTTTATTGATCTACTTGCCAACAGATGTCACATTCCTGTTGGTGGAGAGTCAATATCTTCTCTATTTCTACTTATTGTTCAGATGCACATTCCTGACAATATGGTATTTTGTGTTGTCGTATCATGCTACATTGAATACATGAATGTATCAGATGGATTGGCGCCAGTTGATTGCGAAATTTGTTGCCTAAGGTTAAATCAGGGAAGAATATTTTCCTTTCAAATGCAGACCTATGTAGTCCATTCATACTCGACCCTCTAAATAAATAGTAAACTCATTATTTGAAATCTACTTAAATTTAGAATTAAAGATCAATATAAAATTATAAAGGAAATTTATTCCTCAAAATTTAAATATTATTTTATATGTGCGTAAATAAATATTTTTATGTGTTAATTTCTGGCAGTGGCTTTTATCCTTTTATATTTAAGATATAAAATTTATAGATTTTTATCTCTGCGTCTCCACTGAGCTAGTGACAATGGGCTAACGATCTAAATATGTAAATAAAGTGGAATCCTAACAGCGCGTATCTGCCTACTTTATAAATTTTTCTAGGCTCAAATGCCTAGATGGCGCCCTTGGTAGTGCGGTGCGGTGCGATGCGATCTCCCACTTCGTTTCGATCGTTATAATATATATATATATATTTAGCTTTATTATGTCTAGCATGCTTTCAATATATTTACTATATCATATTTATGGCTTATAGTTGTGTGATAAGTGTTTAATCAAGGTTTAATTAACTATTCACATATTCAGTTTTAATTTAAAGATTTAAATTTGAATATTCAAATCACCAATTTCTTTACAATGAAGATGCTTGTTTTGTTTTTTTTTTGTCAATAGAAAAACAGTCTCTAGCTAGTGCACATTCTTCTTTGATTTTCCACTTGCTATCAATTTGATTTTTGATATATTTTATTGCACCTCTGATAATTAAAATTGCTTCATTTATTTCATTTAGTTTCATCAAAATTTATAATATAATCACTGTTGGCTGTGTAAATAGCAAATAAAGGATATGATTTTTTGTTGACAGCATTTCTATGTTTTTTTTTCCATACATCCATTTTTTAAATAGTTTAACCAATGACAAATTC
Source organism: Epiperipatus broadwayi (assembly GCA_028023455.1). Taxonomy (NCBI): domain Eukaryota; kingdom Metazoa; phylum Onychophora; class Udeonychophora; order Euonychophora; family Peripatidae; genus Epiperipatus; species Epiperipatus broadwayi. Next base: position 4,791,637 of record JAQFVV010000009.1, on the reverse strand, counting down.
ACTAAGATATTTCATATATCCTTTGATTTTTAAACAGAAAATCGAGTTTTATTAGTTTTATCATATATATCTATTTGGTTTTGTAAATATAATAAAAACTTATAAATAAATAATTGAATGGCTTTATTGCTTGAAGTCCATAAAAAGTTTGAATGCCAGAACTGGAATAAAATATGAGAATCTTATTCTCCAGAATTTGGCAAACTACCATTGCACTATACCCACACAGGGTATTTATATTGATGATAAATATAGAATATTCTCTTTCAATATGTAGCAACCACATGGATTCAAATGCAGAAGTGATTATTTAAATGTTGTCAAAGAGTCTTTGAAACAAAGATGTTATTAAAGAGAGAAAGTTTATTATTAGTGCATTAAATTTTATAAATGATAATTTAGAAGATTTGTTGGTGGATTTGACTGTGTAGCTTAATTATATAGCAAAGCATTAGCTTTTTTATTAGATGGTTTTGTAGAATAACATAAAAAAAATCAAACTCTATTTTTGCTATGCAGGTGATGTGATTTTTACTTGTGTTTAATGGTTTGATTTGAGCAGTGGTAACATGCCAGACTTGGAGCTCAATATTCATGGATCATGGTCCAGTTTGGTGTTCAATTTTTATGAATTCCCAAGCAGTGGATAATTTGATTAATTTTAAAACTATCAGAGAAATAAATGTGGTGACAATAATAAATTCATGTATTATTTAGACTTTATCATGTAATAGGGATGTTTATTTTTAAGTTACAAAGTATACATTAACTCTATACTAATAAGAGATTGCATTAATTCAAATCTTATGAACAACTAAACTTATAAACTAGTCATTTTGATAATTTTTCAATACCAAAATTAGACATTTGAAAGCAATAATATTGATAATATATAAAAATATATCAGTGGAATATGGATATAAGTATGAAAATATAATGAAAATCTTTAAAAAATATTATAATAAAAAAAATAGTTGAGAAGATAATTGTTAGTTATCTATCTCATTCTCTTGTAGCAAAATATATATCAACTAATAGTCGCTATATTTTTCACAGTCTGTTAACATGCAACTAATTATAAGTTAATTATTTCAAGATACTTTATTAGTGTAAATAAAATATCTTAATAGATTTAATCATTTTTTAATTCACATTGCTATCTCTTGTAGTTAGGGTGCATAAAATTAGCTGGTTATCAAACTGCTAGTCTTCTATGGGGTAAGTCAAAAATTTTATCATTATTGTATATGCAATATCAATTTGCTTTAGACCAATAAAAGACTTTTTTTTGTTTTATTTCAGGATTTGTTCTCCAAGTAATAGTTATGTGGTTTATATTAGCCTTTGTTACAGAAATTTTTATTATACCCCTCCGGTTTGGTTATTTTATTTCAATTCTTACTTCAATTTTAACTTTCTGGTAAGATTGTAGTATATATATATATCCATGCCTATATGTTATTATATATGAAGCTGTTTTTTTAAATTAAGTTTTAAAAAAATATTACTATACTCATACTCATTAAGCCAATTAATTTTTAATGTTAAAGGCACTGACTTTATAGATAAGTAATAAATCAAATTATTGAAGAAAAAAAAATTCTTAATATGACGTGACATAACAATTATATAAAAAATTATGGGAAATAATAATAATAAAAACTTTATAAAAAGAATATTTAGGTTAAATAATAAAACAAAGGTTTGTAAATGAAAATAAGAAAAAATATTTTCATTTTTAATTTACATAAGGTAACAACTTGTAGCATTAATAACATGAATTAATTTTCATAAACAATTTTTATTTTTTATAATCTTCACTTAAATATGACTATATATTGAGAAAACAAGCAGCTAAATGTAATAAATTAGCTAGATTCTGTATAATTCTGAGGCTAAAATAAATATTAATAGATTTACATTTAATCGTCCAAAGAATTCTATGGGACAAGTGAGCATTAAAAAAATGTATATTTTTAAAAACTTATTTTAAATTAATGTTCGGAAGAATGTAATTCAGTTGTTGTTGTTTTATTTTTTTTTTTGCTTGTTTTTTTTTTTTTTTGAGGGGGGGGTAGGCAATTAATTTTTTGTATTATATTCAAATATATTTCTTTTAATTTAATTTAAAGATACATCTAAATTGTGTAAAAAATATTATTCACAAAAAATTTATTTTTTAGTATTAAATATTATTGTCAAATTTAGCTAAATATGGCATTGATTAACATCTACTGAATCAGGATTATTTTTGAAGTAGCAAACACATTTACTTTATAACATAATAATCTATACTTAATTATTGTTGCTTAACTAAACTCTCACATATATCTTTACACAAGTTTTGCATCGAACATGACAAAAATCCTTCACTATGGGGGAATATATATTTCTTTTCTACTATCATCTGTTTTGAGATCTCTGGTTTGATTCTAGTCTTACATATCTAGCATGAATTCCAAAGACTATGCTTATATTAAAAAAACCATACTGTCATTAAAGCTGCTGTTCTCTAGGATAAATTAAAAAAAATAGAATATTTAAAAAAATGCCAGGTTTTAAATATGTGTTTCATAATTATCTGACTGAAAACTTCCAATAAAAAATTTAAGATATTCAACTCTTAAATCTATCCAATTTAGATGCTAATTCAAAATATATTCTTTACTTTAAATCAACTTCCATCCTGCTATTGTCTTTTACATAAAAATGAAGAAAATATCTTGTGTTATTAATAATAAAAAAAAGGATTTTAAGAACCAGCCTGGGTGAAAAAGGACTAAATACAATTATTTTTTTTACTATTTAAAATAATATTCTGCATAGGTGAACCTTATTTCCATGATGTTTGACTAAAAGAAATACCAATTTTTTACTTTAATATATACACAAATTCATAAATAGATTTAACAATTCATAATAAACAGAGAATGACCATACAATTTTTTTCTTCTGAGATTTAACTTGATCATTATCTTTGTATGTAAACCAAGTTTGTAGCAGCATATTGTGTTAGGCATAATAGTAAAGAATTCCAAAATTACTCGAAACTGCTTTTTAATGTTATGAAATTGTATTTGGGTATCAGCTATATAATACTATACTTAATAACATCTACTGAATAGTGCAAACATTGAAATGAGATTTAAAAAAACAAACTGATTTCTGAAAAGTTCACACTTAATAACACCACTAGACTCCTGAAAATCTATGCTTTCATTTTAAATAAGTGGAAGATCTTTACAATAAATGAATTATTTTCTCCTTAATATTCTTTAAATATATCACTTACAGGAGTTTCTTATAAAAGTATATTATTTTCTGATACTACTGAGATAAAAAAAAAAAATACAGCCAAAATTATAAAATTTAGACAATGCTAATGAATTCATAGGTGGTTACAATAACATTGTTATTGATACTTAAACTATGATATAAACTCCAGAAATCCTGATAAGCTATCTAATAGAAGTTTAAAAGAAAGAAGACTAATAACTATGAAGCAAATAAAACTGATTAAAATGAAGAAAATTTATTTCCAGATTTGTTAACAATAATTGATGCACCAGGAACTTTTTATCTTTGGCACTTATGTAAAAATTTGTGGAATTTGTTTTCTTATGTTTAAACAATGATTATGTCATTTTATCCATGTCCTCTATTAATCATCTGATTAAAAATGTCTAAATTACAAATAAATAAAAACAAGTATGCCAGAAAATTCAAATGGTGTGAGGTAAAAAATGACAAAAATAAATAATTTATCTCTCTCTTTCTGAACATATGAAGGTGATTCTATTAATAGATAGTTTTCCCACCAACAATGCAGAGTAATTTTACATGAAAGAAAGCAATAAAAAAAAAAATTCATTTAAACACATGTTGAGTCATATTTGCAAAGTTGTTTCCCAAACTTGAATTTTAGTACAGCAATATTTATTTTATATTATTAGCACTTGATATATTGTTGTTTCTAAGATAATTTTTTATTCAAAAAGATGATCAAACTACCCCTTCCATCTATTCAAAATGTTATTATTATCATACAAGAGAGTGTCATTTCTGGATTTAATAAGATTGTGATACTGTTTTATCAAGTTCAAGTGTTGCTTTCAATGCCTCAAAAAAGATCTATGGTGACTATCAGTGAATGGCAGTATCTTCTTTGCACTTGTAATCCACCAATCATTTTTAAGCTTTCTAATCAATCATTAAACTTCTGCTTCCGGATCTCTATATTTATTATGAAGTTCCACATTTTATGATTCTGCCAAGAATAAAATATCACATTTCTTTTTAATCAAATTACTACTAATAAGATCAATGACAGAAAAATCAGTCATGATTTCTCTTTTGGTGAGCCCAAGAATTGATTTACTTGTATCAATAACACACATCTTAATCCTGGATGTTCAATTAGTAAATTTAGTACTCATAATAGATACAATTAAAGAACGAACATCAATTTTCTTGACAAAATGATTGGAATAAAATCTTTTTAATACCTTTATAAATTTAATCTTGGATTAATACTAATTTTTGATCTGGCCAACAATCTTACTTGCTCACATAATATGAACAAATAAACTTCTCTTATATTCTACTCTTAATTGTAATGTGACTTATTAAATGTCATTGTTCTGAGTGTGGATGCATCCATGTTCCTTTATAGTTGTTTTCTATTAATGAAGTGTTTGTGATAGTCAATCTACATGTTGCTCATAACACAAATATCATTATTTCCAACAACTTTTAACTAAAATCTACTATTTGTACCAACATGTGCATTAAAGTCTCAAGATGAAAAATTTGTTCTTTTAATGGTTTTTACTATAATAATGCTATTAAGCCAAGAAATAAAAGCTCTCTTTCTCTGAGTCTAATATTGGAGCATAGGCATTAATGTGTAATACCAATGTACAAAGCAAGTTTTAATATCATTTGCTTTTGATGGAAACAATGAAGAATTTCAAGAATAGAAGATATTAAGTTTAGTTTTACAGTAAATCCAACACCATGCAGTCTCCATTTATTGACTGATCTGTTTTTACAAAAAACTATAGCCATCCATTTGTTCTGGAAGATGAATTTTATTAAGAGCAGCTATATCAATCTTAAATTTTAACAGCTCTTTAGACACCAGTGCAGTCTTTCATTATGGTCTTAAAGAGTTGGCATCAAATAAAGTTTTCATGTTCCATATACTCCATTTAGGAAAAAAAATAGATTTATAGTATTTAACTTTAGTAGTAACATTGCATTTTATTTTACCACTACTACTAATATTAATTTTATTTCTATTGCTACAATAATCTGCTAAACATGGCAACCTAACCAGATTGTTTGAGACAGGAAATTGTTAAACCATTGTTTTTTAGGATCATTTCTATTTTACTAGCAGACAAAGGAATTCTTAAATAGGGATATAAATAGTTGGTATGTTCAGATTTGACCAAATGATGCAGTTGTGACCATTAGCTTTGCTAGTTGGGGATCACAAGATGGTGTAATATCAATTGTATATTGAATAACAAGAGCAAGAGAAATGAGTTAAACAAATAATGTAGTTTAATAAACTTGTGTGTGTGTGTATATATATATAATTAGAAGTGCATAAAGATATACCTGTAATGGCAATCTAGTCCAATTCATTAAACCATGGCTTGGGTGAGTTTTATATATCCCTTTATTTTCTATCCCTTTATTTTCTGTAACACCCAGTGTTTATATGGTTGGAATGACCATATATGGACTGATCTTTATCCAACATGACAATATATGGAATTGTTCAAGTGCCAAACATTCATACAGTTGGAATGACTATATATGGTCTGATCATGATTTAAAATTAACCATATATGGTCTAGTTCTACTTCATTATTTTTAATTCCACAATGTTAAAGTTATTCCAGCATGTCCTTACTTTATTTGCTACATGCTTAAATACCAAAATAATATCTTTGATTTTACTATACAAATACATATCAAACTTTATTATTTATTAATACAAAACATTAATACTATCAATAACATTATACAATACATATTTGACTTTATTATTTATTAAATACAATATTAACTCAATTACTATATATATATGTACCAATACACATATATATTCTATGTATATATAAATTCAAAGGCTATATTATTTATTATTATGATATAATCTAGCCCTATCCAGCTGAAACTCTTGTCTCAAATGCAGTTCTAAACAAACTCATAAGTGATTGTATTGCCTCAAGAAAAGTTCACAGTTAGGGATTGCCATCATATTAAGTCTGCTCTCATTAATACTTTCTCAGTCTTTAAGGTTCCGAGTTAAAAAAAAATGGTCAGAAATTCTATTAATTTCACAAACACTCAAACCCATTGTCACAATTAGTTTGGAAAAACACCAATGATAAGAAAGGCTTATCATGACTGGGCCCAACAATAATTTAGGTGGCTGAAGAAAAAAAGAGGGAGATGGAAAAGACTGTTTTCAAAAACAGTATCTAGACTTTAATAAATATCCTGCCATACAAGATGATAGGAGGTATTCTTTGTCAGACACCATTTATTTGTTATTCACAGTTGACTTTCATATCTAAAGACCATTCCATTATCCATACAGTTGGCCTTCATATCTAAAGATCATTATGCTTTCCATTATCTGTGGAATCTATTAATAGCCTAAACACAACACTTGACAAAAAAAAGTTATATATTAAATGAAAATATATATGTATAGTCTAATATATTTTAGTAGCTATTTTATTTTTGGTACCTGAAGTGTTTGCCTCATCTTCTCACCAATAGGACTAGTTCTATATCAGTAAAGTTAATTATTAAAATAAAGTTAATAGCACTGTCTTGAGTATAAACTATATAATAATCAACTAATTCTCTCAAAATCCTTTTCTTTATAGTCTTAAATAATTTGATTGAAACTCATAAACTCTCTGTGATATAGCCATTTGTATTTACTTAAAGTTTTTAAAACTTCTTTCATTATTTCACAATTTACATTGAACTTGTATATGTTTTTTTTTTTTTAATTTAATATAGAAAAAGTTTTTTTTATTTCTGTCATATAAATTATTTATATATTGTTACTCCTTTTAAAATGTATCCATTTTCTTTAGTAATCATGTATCACTTCTATGTTAATCCTTATTTCATTTCCCCCAATCTTGGTTTTCAAATTTAAAATATTTTATTCTATAGTATATTAAATAAAACCTACACTGTTTATTATTAATGCTTTGTTAGAAATTGATGGTAACATGTACATCTGTGTCCAAGATCAAATTTGAGTATTTGCATGACTAATTTGATTATTGATTCATAAAATATTTTAAAATAAATAATAAAAAAGATATAAACTAATTCAACACATAAACAAATTATGTCAGCTAAACATTTTATATAGATTATTATATTATTAAAATGTTTATTTATTTCAGGCCAGTCTTTATGATACCAATTTTAATTTGGTTGATTCAACTTTTAATGGTTCGTTTTTTTTTACAAAAGCGAGGAAAAGTTTTAGCATTAACCAACAGGTAAATTCATATTAATATATGCATATATTATTTCAATCGTATTCTAAATATAAACATTTTCTTAAATTAATATACTTATATCTTTATGTGTGTCTATATGTGTGTGTGAATGTATAACATCATAAGGTTTTGTGTTGTAATGATGATTCATCCATTTATCATACCAATAACTTAGATTTGAAATCCAACTAAGTAAAATGTGAATTGTTTTTCAGCTTTCAATCAAACTTAGGATCTTCAAGTAGCTGGCCTATAGATACTCCAAATAATCATCAATATTGAACAATAAGAGGGTCTAAATATTCTTAATTACAGAATAAAATAATGATGAAAAGATGATTAAATTATAACCACCTGGAAATTGGGAAAGTGTGGTAAGTTGTTAGAGAAGCCTTGCTTGATAGAAGTTTGTTTAATAATTGTTTTCTTCTTTATATTTTTTTAAATATGTGCCCAATTTCAATATCTCCAAAGGAAGCACAAATCAGTATCACAAATCAATTTTTTAAGCATCTAATCAGGTCAATTATTAATTGTACAAATTTTTGTATATATAATAGATTGAACCTCTGTCAGTATTATAAATAATATAAAGACATTACAACCGAGAATAAAATATAAAACTAATGTAAAAACCAAGTATATTTTCAATTCATTAATATCATAATTAAGAAACAATAATAATTTACTATTAAATATTTTGGTTTAAAAAATTTTAATAGGTAAATATTGTTGTTTTTTGCTAACTATGATTATGACACTAATGTGTTGAAAGTATATTTGGTTTTTTTAAATTAATTATTTTTTATTCTTTAATGTAGTGTTTTTATTTTATATTTTTAATATAATGACAGTAAACAAAGATTTAAAACAAAAAATAATTGGGATAAAAAAAATTTTCTATTGTAGTTTCTCAAAAATTGGGAGATGGAAACCAACAATCAATCACATTCATTTTTAAAATAGACAGGAAAATAATACACTGTATCAACATCATCACTTTTAAACATTATTGATTCATTGCAGAATGAAAATTTTTTTCCCAAATTTAATTCAGTTTCTTTTCTTCAAGGTTTTTCTCATCTAGAAAACTTTTTATTTTATCCATCTATTTCACACAAGATTTTCTAGATCTTTTGCAATCTCCTGTGTCCAGTTTAAGGCCTTAATTGATATCTTTTTTAGCAATTTGTCCAGTTCAGCTCCATTTCAACAGCTTAATTTTTTTTTAAACATGTAGGCATATTTCTTTTTATCAGGAAATTAATTTTATCAAAAACATTCCATCCAAATTTAATTCTATAATAAATTCATTCATTTTATTTTCATCTATATTAATAATCTGATCATTCATTATTACAGATTTTTTTGAAAAGTCATTAACATTACTTTAATCTTTTTAGTATTTACTTTTAGTCCTATTTTTTTTGCCTTCATTTGATAATTCTTATAACATTTCCTGAAATTGAGTCATTATTTTTAAAACTACTTATATCACTTACAAAATCTATATAACTTAAAAAATTTCCATTTGTTATTATTCCTTTATCTTTTTATTTCAATTGACAAAGTACTTTCTGTAAATTTGCTGTAAAAAAGTTTTGAAAATATGAAATCGCTCTATTAAAATTCTTTATCAATGTTAATCTTTCGAATGTCACCAAACAATATAATCACTAATATTACATTTTAATAAATATCCTTCAAAATTTGACTTATTCTGAGTCTATGACTTTATGTTTCAAAGCTTTAATGACATAAAAATCTTTATTTGACTCATGTCTTCTCATAATCAAATTGCCAATTAATACACATTGATTCTTTTAGTACTTCATTATGATTTACTGTTCTATAATAATTGCTAAATCCAGATTTATTTATTTTTATTAAATTCAAAGTTCCCTATAGATGATTAGATGTGATATGTTGGACTATTTCCATCATCTATGAGTTAATGTTGAATGTATTGAAAATACATTTGTGTCTATTTGTATGTTATTACTAACAAGTTGTTTGTATTTGGAAAGTTTAAAAAAATAAAGTTTCAAATTTCCAATACATTCAACATTAACTCATAGATGATGGAAATAGTCTAACATATCACATCTAATAATATACCATCATTACAAACCTTCAGACAAACTCTCTATAGATGAGTTGTGATGATTTTAATTGAAATTTTATATAAACTTAATAAACACTGATAAATCTTCAATTTCTAATATCTTCTTTTTATCAATATCACTGCTGTCTTTTTTCAGTCATCTCGTACATTTTTATTATTTAGACATTTATTTATTGTTTATCAACAATTATTTATTTACCAATAATATTTCTATTTCCTCAACTACTTCTTTTAAGGTATTAATAATAATTTCATTATTTCCTGAAGCTTTTTATTCTTTCTAGGTTTAAATGAACATTTTATTTCTTCATTTAAAATAATTTTAATATAAAGAGCTATAATATTACAACAGTCCCTTGCATATTCCGTGCAGTGCAATATTTTTATGAAATTCTTCAAATCTAGCTGTCAGTTTACAATCTTTCTTAGAGCTCTAATTTATAATGCGTATAAATATCTTATAAAATTTTCTATATATAAATATTAAATTTACTTAATTCAAATGTGGTTTTTATATTAATTTCTATTTATATAAACTTAATTATAATTTATGATTAATTTTATATCTTTATCAATTATTCATTCTTTATATATTTGTCATATTATTTTAAAATTATTAATTTTTAAAAATATATTTATTGACATTATAAAATTGTACAGATGCATAATAAATACACTTTGTTAATGTTGGCTCATCCATTGCTGGCATTGGTCTGGAAAAAGTATGCCAGAGCCATTCTCTGCACTAGCAGGTTATAATATGAGCAAATACGTACTATTTTGTTGGTATTGCCCACCCCTGCCAGCGCAGGGAATGGCCCAATAATGCTTACTTATCAGCTGGGATACATGTAGTGTGAAATCAATGCCCCTCTAGTAGAGTCCGACATGTTGCAACACAGACTACTTCTTCTACGATACACTACAATGTGAATATATCAGGTCCAAAATTCATGTAGAGTCTGTGGGCCATACTAGTAGGCTCCATGTATTATTAAACAAAAATATAGAGGATAGTATCTTATCCTTGTCTTGAAGAGCTTTGAGCTTATCGCAAAATATAGCATTGGGATCTGGTGTTGGTTGTGTGAACTTTGTTCTGCACCTTGTGTACCAAAAAGCATATGTCAGGAAGATAGATAACCTGATTACTGTAAAGTCTCCAGAGAAGAGACAACCCCTGATCTCCAGGATTTTATCCACTGCTATAATGCAGTGTTGAGAGATAACTCTTCGAATACTGTTATAGCCTGGACATATATTTAACAGATGATTAAATGACTCCTCTCCTCTAGAACAGGCATGACAAATAGGGTCTATTTTAGTTAGAAACCGCTTGTAGTATAAGAATGTATTAGTTGGCATGGAATCCATATTCACCTTGATCAGATAATCCAAAAGTTTGGCTCCAGTAGCAGATATTTAAATATTGAGGTAATTTTATGATTGCTGCACCCTAGGTGAGCATAAATAACTGTATCAACAGGATTCAGCAGGCAATGTGCCTGCCAGATGTTGATTTTATTATTAAACTCTGTTGTTGAGTGCCCGATGTATATAGATTGTTGTTTAATAATGGTGTCAAGCCATGTGTGTTTACTGGGGGAAGGTCTGTCAGTAGGTATTACAGTCTCTATAATATTTGATAGAGGGTATTTTTTCCCCAGGTTTACTAAAAGTAAATGCCCTTTTTGGAAATTGATTGTCTGTATTGAATGGAGACCCATACCATTCTGTCTCCTGTGAAACTGAAGTCTATGGATGCTAATTGCAGTGGTCCGACCTCTCCATAAGAGCTGACCACAGAGCCTCTGAATCTGTAAGCTGAATGATTTGGTAACTGTCATTATTGGCAGGTAGTAATTTATGCTCGCCATAATCTTCATATTAATAAGAGCAACCTTCCCTTGTAGGGACAGGTATGTCCTTGACAGCGGCTGAACCACCTTAGTAGCATTGCTTATGATGGATTTTTGTAGGCAGACAGACATAGCAGTCTGTGACTTGAAGATAGGAAACCCCAGAAAACACAGGTTCCACTAAAAAATTGGATAGTATTTTCCTACCAGTGTTGATGCACCAGGATGATGACTTGTGAGGATTGATGGATAATTTATAATCTTTAGTATAATTGGTAATTATGGAATGAAGTGTCTTCAGATATTTACGGGATGGAAGAATCACAAGTATGTCATCCATGTATGCGAAAACCTTGATGTTTTTCTTAAGCCGGGGCACAGATATACCTGGAAGCTGATCTAGCTCTTTAATCAGAGGGTCGATGTACTTTATGAACAATAGACCACTCTACGGTGAACCTTGTGGTATGGATCTTGAAGGGCCAAATCCATCTGAGTAATGTCCATTTATGGAAATATGAATATGCCTATTATTCAGGAGATTGTATATCTGAATTATCTGTTTTGATATGTCCAACTGAGATAGCAATTCAAGAAGAATGTTGACATCTACTGTATCAAAAGCATTGGACACATCCAGCTGGACTGCCACAGGCCAGGATTTTGTTAGATCTAATGTGATTAAGCAGAATTTTCACTTCACCAATTGCAGTCAGCGCCGATGATCCCTTCCTTGCATATTGAGAGGCCGATATATCCTGTAGAATGGCATTCTGAATTTTTTTTTTTATTATACCCTCCATGATTTTGAACAAAATTGGTGTCATCGATATTGGACTGATACTGCTAAGAGAGGTAGGATCCCGGTTCTTTTTAATGAATGGAACCATGGCAATTGGATATAGGTTAGGAATTACTCTCCTTTCAATGGCGAGGTAGGTTAACATGTTTAATATAATCCTCGCAGTAAAAAAAATTAAGTGAGTGAACACAAACTTCAGGATAGCATGAATCCCAGGATGAACACTGTCAGGGAGACCCTGCAACCTACTGGTGATGTCTTGGAGTGTAATACCATGATCTGCCTCTCCGGTTGTGCCCACCCACTCCAAGGCAGGGTTTGTGCGGTGACCTAAGAGAAGGTTTTGAAAGTAGTTCTCTATGTGTAAAATCATATTCGCACCAGTAAGGCTGCCACCATTGATGAGCAATGAAGTAGGAACCTCCTGTTTCTTTCTGGCCCTCAGAGCCCACCTGAGATAGCCCCGGGTCCAGCAATGTTAAGCTGGCAGGTAATTCTTTGCATTTTTTGTAGCTATTATCTCTGCTACTGCTGACTGTTTGATCTGTATGAAGCTTTTAGCTCAAGTAAGTATTCAATGTTGTGATCCTGACCATTGAAGTTTTTAATTTTCCAATTCAGGCTGTCCAATTCATGCATCAGTGTGGTTGTTCCCATAAGCTTGAAGGTGTATTGAGTAATCAGCGACTGAATAATGCCTATAAATGTAGTCCAGGCCTCGACCGGGTGTAGGTATATGAGGTTCACCTTGTGAAAAAGAATATAGGCCTCTGAGAAAAATGCCTCAGTGGCGTTGGTTTTAGTGAACATTCTGAGACTCCAGTTGACTTTAATTTGTTGAAAGTTATTCAGCTCTATGAATGCCATAATCGCAAAATGATCTGAAAAGGCTGTCGGTTGCAGTCTAGCCTCTATCCCATAGTGCAATTCGGTCGAGTAGAACATTAGATCAATGAGTGTGCGACTGTTTTTTGTATAGAATGAAAATGCATCAGGTGGAAAGAATCCTCTCCCGTTGAGAAATACTTTGTTGAGTAGGGGTAAATATTTCTTTGTGAAGGATTCATACTTCATAGGAGATGTTAAAGTCACCGAGCAGAATGGTAGGTGCATTCTTATTATTAGTAATTAGGTTAATTATGTGGACTATTTTTAGCAGTGTTGCATGAACATTGGCGCTGTATACATAAATCACATTGAAAGTATTCAAGGAGAAGGTAAACTCCAAGGCAATTAGGTTCTGATCTAGATAAATTATTCTGAAGGAGGTTGGAGCCAGAAGATTATTTATTATTACCTTAACTCCTCCCCTAGCCGCATGACCTTTAGATAAATGGGTGAATCCTATTTTACTAAGTTCTGATTTTATGAAGTAGTTTGAGTTTAGGTGATATTTCATTTCACCTATGAACAACATATGTGGTGAGTTTTGCCTTAAAAAAATGCCTGATGGCATTAATACAACCGATGGAATTAATACCTCGGACATTGACAGCAGAGATTAAACATTTATTGTTATCCATTGCAAGGTGGCCCGCTAGATTCCACCGCAGGCGGTTTCAATGAAGCATCAGCAGACTCTTTTTTTTTATTAATTTCCTTGCGGATGTTTGGAGGGATGTTAGTGAAGTGGGGAGGTCCACAGGCAAACCATTTGTAGGATAACCAGTTAACAAATCAGATGGAAGATTAATCTTGCATTTCTTTTCTGTGGCTCCTTTATGCTTATTGTTCATTGCATTTGATATTGTGGGTTTAGACTTTTGCCTCACTGGGAATGCCATCTCTTCTTCTCCTGAGCTAGGACTAGATACAATCCATGGTTTTCTTTTATGACTGGTGTTAGGAGTGATGAATCTCCCCATCTCATCTGCAGACCAGGAAGCGGCAGAATCTACCGGTGTTTGGCAAGGATTGATATTTTCAGTAGTCACAGCTATCAGTGTATCACTAGGACTTGGTGAGATGTTATATTTACCTTGGATGGAGTTAGGTTTAGGTATTTCCATTTTTTTTTGGTTTGGTTTGATCATCGTCTATATTGTTTTAACCAGCTCTATTACTAGATGCTGTAACTGAGCTAAAGCCTAGGCCTTCATGCAAACTCCTAGGTCCAGAATTGTATGAATCTTTTGGTTTTGATTCCAACGGCCTTTGATTACTGTTTTGGTGACTATAGTTATGTGATGTGTTATGTTTGTAATCGTGATTACTGTTAATTAAGGAGGGCTGATTCCTTTCATGTATTAGGATACTTTTTTTATTGTATACTTTAAGTTGAGTTCATCCTGCTGTTCTACATTGTAGTGTTGTGCACTCAGTTGTTGTGAAGCATGTTGTACCTCCGGAACTGAATGTGAAGTCTGTTGTTGCCTACATCTGTGAGTGCGACCTTTTTTTTTGACCACAAGATGTACATATACGATTCAAACCCTCCTTAATCAGGTGAGTTCTTTGTCCACAGTAGAAGCACTGTGGCCTAACACCTGAAAAAGATAATATCATGGGACAGCCTCTAGCCGACAACACTGTTGGAATATCTGTTGGCACTATTCCCTTTTTTAGGAGCAGTCTAAATGTTGCTTTGTTCGAGAGAATGTTGTTAAATGTTTTGTCAATTGGAAGGTAGGTGAAACTTGTCACCTTGCCAAAGGGTTCCAATATCTCTTGTAAATAAGATTCATCTATTCCTTTAATGCAATCTTTTATTGACCCATTAAGAGTGGATGATCTGTTTATATCTACAGTTACTATGATCTTATCATCCAATACTTTAAATTTGCTTTTAAAGTTATTCCTGCCAGCCCAGGTCTTGAATTCGACTGCTATATAGCGGTCATTCGGATGGGTAGAAAATTATTATTATAACTATCATTAAAAATATTTTATTTTTTCTTTTGCTCCACTTAAAAATATTTAAAAAATTGTTAAAAGTAATGTTAAACAGTGGATATTTCTTTCATCTTTAATTCTCTTTATAGTTTTTTTTTTTTTGTAAACAAATCTTTATTTTGTGGGATTAATTTTATTTTAATTTATAACAAATCCTATAAGTTATCCATTATTAATAATAATTTTAGTGTTTTATTTATTTTTATTTACTATTATTTTATGTTAAACCTATATCTATTAAATTATGATTTTCTTAATTTATAATTTTTTATCTAAATAATGATTCATAAATATATATAAACATGTAATCAACATGTGATAATTTTTCACCTGAATCTTTATTCATGTCTAAGATTTTTTTATTATTAATGTCTTGTTTATTTCTTTTTTTATTATTACTATATCATCCTTATATTTTCATTTTTAAATTTATGTGTTTTTTTTTTGTTTTTTTTGCATAAATATAAAAGATTATTGTTTTCGTTTTACTGTAATTGAAATTTTTTCTCTCTCTAATATATAATTATTTGTGATGGTTTTTTTTATAGTTTATTTCATAAACTTCATTAATATCCTTCTTGATATCTTTATTATTAGTTATATGTGTGTAGATATATATATTTTAAAATCCCAATATATTTTTTTCTTTTTTATTGTAACATATAATAAATTAATATGATTTTTATTTATACATATATAATTTTATTTATACTTTTTATTTTATTGTTATAAGTTTTTATTTCTATATATTTATTGTTTTTGTTTTCTTTTATAGGAATTTTTTTTATTAGTATATTCTTTTTTTATTTTTTATTATTTTATATATATTTGTAATATTCTTAATGAATAACCATTCTTATATTCTTCTGTAACTAATCTTATTTACTTTTCACATTTATTTTTATTAGAACAATAATTTTTAACTCTATGTATTCTAGAATTTGTACTTTTCTATTTATATTTGAAAATCAGTTTGTAATATTATTTTTATTACTAGTTTTCAATGTATTGTTGTTTTTATATCATTTTCTTTATTTTTAAACAAGTATTATTTTTAAATTGTTATTAATTTTATTGATTTTTCAAATTCATTATTATTAGAATAATAATTTTTAGATTTGTATTTTATAATTTATGCTTTATATCTATATTTGAAAAGATTATATTTATATATTATGGCTTTTACATTATTTTTCCCAATTTTTAATTTTTTTTATCAATTATTATATATAATAACTTCATTTTATTTTTGTTCTTTTCATAATTGGAAATTTACTATTATTTTTTTAACAACTTCTACAAATTGATCTATTTTGCCTTTGACTTCTATTAAATATTAGTAAAAGTCATTTACATATGTTTTTATTAAAGAATCTCTATAACATTTATATTAAAGTTTCTACATATAAGGATATATATATTATTTAACACTGCATTTTAAACTTTTTTCATTATTAAGGTCTCAGATTTTCTATCTGTAATAATACTTTTTTTGACTTTCTGGATGTGATACTATGTAGTCCATTATTATAAAATCACTCCACTATTGGATTAAACATGTAAAATAAATGAACAATGTAAGACTTCCTAAAAAGGTATTTTATTATGAACTTGAACATGATTTTCATAGGAGAGATAGACCTTATATTATAAGGATTACCTCAAAGATATTTTAAAGAGGTACAATATTAATTGTTTCCACTAGGAAGATATGGTAGACAATAGAATACAATGTTGAAGTCTTTCAGAAAGAAAAATTTTCTGCTGAAGAAATTAAAAAAAAAAATCATCATAACAAAATATCAAATACAACTGGGTCTTGTTTTATGCGGTAGATAGGTTCCACAGAAAACCCGCATTAAAAAAAATCGCACAAAAATACTTAATTTACCTTGAAAAATGAGGGATAGGGTCTGTAATTTTCAGAATTTGCATAAAAACAAAGCAACAAGGAAAAATTACTTTAAAATTCGCATGAAAAAAATAAGCAAATAAAGTATGACTAATAAAAAATTTCAAATATTTGAAAAAAATTAATACAAGACAAACTTTTTTTATTACTATAGTATTTTACATTTTTCATACATATTTTAATCATTAACGCTAGCATTCATTTGTAAACTGATAAGAAATCAGATTCGATGTGATGTGATGTATTGTGGCTTCTCCTTAAACGAAGTCAAGAATCTCTCAGCAATTATGCCCAGAGAAACCTGTTAGCCACTTTATTTTTATTGATGTGATGTGATGTATTTGGCTTCTCCTTAAACGAAGTCAAGAATATCTCAGCAACTATGCCTAGATAAACCTGTTAGCCACTTTATTTTCCATTCCCCACTCAAGTCTTCCCATATTCTGCCCCATCCCATTTACACAGCATAATCTTTGTCAACTCTATGGCCTTTAAATCTAAATCCCCCTATCTTTTCACAAACCCAGCATAAAAACTAATAACTCATTTTTTGTATAGTCACTTTGTTCATACCTATTCTCCCATAACTTCATTATCTGTACCCTTTCTGCTTTCAAGCATTTACATTCAATTAAAAGATGCCTAATATTTTCTGTACCTTCCTTACACAACTTGCACACTAAATCATCCATAGTTTTCCATTTACATGTATATTCTCTTGTTGCTAAAGATCCCGTTCGAGCCTTAAACAATAAACTACTTTCCTTACTATTGTCATAAATTAACTCGCTTCCAATATTCCGTTTACTTCTATATATACTTAAACTCTTTTTACCCTCCATACCAGTTCTCCATCTCTCCAACTCCCTATTTTTTATTAATGCTTCTATTCTTTTATCCCATTCCTTACCACTATAACACTCAACAATCCTCCTAACACAATCATCCCACCTTTTATACAAGTATACCGATATAAATTCTTTATCCAAATCTTTTGCATACCGCATTACCTTTCTCACCCATCTTGTTACCTGCCCTTTACACATAATCCAATTAAACACTATTTTGGCTATTCTTTTACTATCCATAAACTGCAACCTACCAAACATTTTCATTTTACTTTTTGCATCTCTCATATAAAAACTTGACCATCCCATTTCTCCTTGAATTGCCTCCTTTGCTGTCCACATCTCTGCATCTATTCCTACTTCCCTTTGTACTTTCTCTAAATAATCTAAAATCCTTTTACTAACACATAATGCATCATTACCATATGTTAACCCTGTACTGCAACTCCCTTCCATACAATTCTAGCTACATCATATTTATTATATGAAAATACGGTCGTGTTTTACAGACCGTACTGTGGCCATCAGAGGGCGCGGCGACATTATCAACAACCGGCCTGAAAATGGCAAGTGATAAATTTTTTTACAAAACGCCTCAAAATCGACAAATAAAAATGCCTAAGGCAATATATGTACAGCAAATAAAGCGAAAACTACAAATTAAAAATAAATTAAAGAAAATGCTACAAAATTCAAATAATAAAAAACGAAATTGCACCCCTCAACCCTAAAATGAAAAAAATTCAATGTTAAAGAAAACAACAAATTATAAAAATTAAAGAAAATGCTACAAAATTCAAATAAAAAAAAAAATCATGAAAATTGCATTATTAGCTATACCACCCCCCCCCCAAAATCAAAAAAACGCCTCAAAATCGACAAATAAAAATGCCTCAGACAATATATGTATAGCAAATACATCGAAAACAACAAATTATAAAAAAATGAAAGAAAATGCTACAAAATTCAAATAATAAAAAAAAAATATTGAAAATTGCATTATTAGCTATACCCCCCCCCCCAAAATCAAAAAAACGCCTCAAAATCGACAAATAAAAATGCCTCAGACAATATATGTATAGCAAATACATCGAAAACAACAAATTATAAAAAAATTAAAGAAAATGCTACAAAATTCAAATAATAAAAAAAAAAAATCATGAAGATTCTATCAAGAGATATACCTCCCTCCACAATCTGACAATTCACAAAACATGGCGGCAAAAAAAAGCGGGAAAATATGAAAAAAATAATATCATTTACCTTCAACATAAATATGCATCTAAGTTCATATTAAAAAGCAATTCCCCCAACTGGTCAAAACGTAACACAGATTAATACGTAGTAAGTAATAAAAAAAAAAAATCAGAAAATGCTATAAAATGCAAACTATAAAAAAATTGGATCAACAGTCCCCCCCCCCCCTACAATCTGGACATTCAGAAGGAAGCATGGTGGCCAAAAATAGCGGGGATCAAATTATTTACCTTAAACATAAATATGCATCTAAATTGATATAGAAAAGCAATTAATTGTTCTCTGGCTTTCAAATTAATGCATATGTAAATGGAGCAGTAATATTTAAATAATCAAAAAGCAATCATTACCGACCCCTCCCCACTAATCAAAACGTAATAAATGGTATCAATATTTTAAGATTGTTTAAGTAACAGACCTAATAAGAATTCATATCATAGATTAATACGTAGTAAGTAATTAAATAGAATTATAGTAAGTTTAAAAGAGAAGATGGAAATATTACTTTGTTGCATTTTTTTTTGTTCAAGAAATTGTTTTTCACCGTTATATAGATTAAATCACATATTGTAATTGTAGTTTCAAAATGACTATCCCCTTCCCTCATTTAGTGACTTTTCTAAAACTAAGAACTCATAACACAGATTAATACGTACTAAGTGATTAAATATGGCAACAACGGACTAACTTTTATAAAATGTACTAAATCTTATGAATATTTAAAAAATCAAACACTATCTGCACATGTGCTGTGCATTATTTAAGTAATAGATATAACTCCTCAACACAGATTAATGCAGTACATAGTAAGAAAGTTTAAAAAAGAAAGTGGCAAAAATTACCTTGTTCCAAATTCGGTTCAGAGCCATTTGCACAATGGTGACTCGATCATGATGTTCTGCAAAATGTAGCTTTGCTGGTAAATTTCTTAACACTTTTAGCAATGATGATTTCAGCAGATTAAAAAAAATTATTTAACAGAAGGTATCTAGAAACACTAGCAATTATTTAAATCAAGTTATGCACACATATATAATATCCCAATTCATTTTCAAAATAATAAACAATTGTCCACTATATTCATATTATTTTCAATTATGTTTTTATTTAAACAAAGTTGCAAGTTCATCTACATTTTTTTAATGAGAGAAGTGTAATTACAAACATGAAATATTCTCTCCCCCCCTCCCCTTTACTTGACAGAAAAAATACTGTAAATACTTTTAAAAGAAAAGTCTTTCAACATCAAATTATTTATCTTTGAAGCAATTAATTGTTATCTGGCTTTCAAATTATGACATATGTAAATTGATCAATAATATTTAAATAATAATCAATGTAAAAAAGGAATACAAAACATAATTACCAAAGTCTTTCGGAAAAGATTTTAACACTAAGAGCAAATATGGCAGAAATTAGCGTGAAAAAAAAGTTTTGAGTTAAAATTTGCGCATATCTAATGTTGTATTCTTCTCCATCAAAAAATAATCCTAATTAAGTTTGTCAAAAAATAAACATTATCCCAACAACTTGTATTTCTAGCAGTCCAAAATAATTAAAACGTCATAATAGAACTAAGCAGGTATTTCAAAACTCTACTTTAGCTACATTTTAAGTAAATTTGTTAGCTTTGGAAATGATATTTTTGATGTAGAATCTCTATTACGTCATATTTCATTTCACAGTTTGTTCTTTCAAAATTAAAGTGCATACTATAAAAGAAGGATGACCGGAAATTATTTTTTGGTATCATGACTCAATAGAGATTTGACATCAAAAATATAATTTCCAAAGCCAACAAATTTAACTAAAACATAAGTGAACTAGACTTTTGAAATACCAGCTTTGTTCTATTTTGACGTGTTAATTATTTTGTATTGCTAGAAATACAAGTTGTTGGGATAATGTTTATTTTTTGACAAACTTAATTAGGATTATTTTTTGATGGAGAAGAATACAACATTAGATATGCGCAAATTTTAACTCAAAACTTTTTTTTCACGCTAATTTCTGCCATATTTGCTCTTAGTGTTAAAATCTTTTCCGAAAGACTTTGGTAATTATGTTTTGTATTCCTTTTTTACATTGATTATTATTTAAATATTATTGATCAATTTACATATGTCATAATTTGAAAGCCAGATAACAATTAATTGCTTCAAAGATAAATAATTTGATGTTGAAAGACTTTTCTTTTAAAAGTATTTACAGTATTTTTTCTGTCAAGTAAAGGGGAGGGGGGGAGAGAATATTTCATGTTTGTAATTACACTTCTCTCATTAAAAAAATGTAGATGAACTTGCAACTTTGTTTAAATAAAAACATAATTGAAAATAATATGAATATAGTGGACAATTGTTTATTATTTTGAAAATGAATTGGGATATTATATATGTGTGCATAACTTGATTTAAATAATTGCTAGTGTTTCTAGATACCTTCTGTTAAATAATTTTTTTTAATCTGCTGAAATCATCATTGCTAAAAGTGTTAAGAAATTTACCAGCAAAGCTACATTTTGCAGAACATCATGATCGAGTCACCATTGTGCAAATGGCTCTGAACCGAATTTGGAACAAGGTAATTTTTGCCACTTTCTTTTTTAAACTTTCTTACTATGTACTGTATTAATCTGTGTTGAGGAGTTATATCTATTACTTAAATAATGCACAGCACATGTGCAGATAGTGTTTGATTTTTTAAATATTCATAAGATTTAGTACATTTTATAAAAGTTAGTCCGTTGTTGCCATATTTAATCACTTAGTACGTATTAATCTGTGTTATGAGTTCTTAGTTTTAGAAAAGTCACTAAATGAGGGAAGGGGATAGTCATTTTGAAACTACAATTACAATATGTGATTTAATCTATATAACGGTGAAAAACAATTTCTTGAACAAAAAAAAATGCAACAAAGTAATATTTCCATCTTCTCTTTTAAACTTACTATAATTCTATTTAATTACTTACTACGTATTAATCTATGATATGAATTCTTATTAGGTCTGTTACTTAAACAATCTTAAAATATTGATACCATTTATTACGTTTTGATTAGTGGGGAGGGGTCGGTAATGATTGCTTTTTGATTATTTAAATATTACTGCTCCATTTACATATGCATTAATTTGAAAGCCAGAGAACAATTAATTGCTTTTCTATATCAATTTAGATGCATATTTATGTTTAAGGTAAATAATTTGATCCCCGCTATTTTTGGCCGCCATGCTTCCTTCTGAATGTCCAGATTGTAGGGGGGGGGACTGTTGATCCAATTTTTTTATAGTTTGCATTTTATAGCATTTTCTGATTATTTTTTTTATTAGTTACTACGTATTAATCTGTGTTACGTTTTGACCAGTTGGGGGAATTGCTTTTTAATATGAACTTAGATGCATATTTATGTTGAAGGTAAATGATTTTATTTTTTTCGTATTTTCCCGCTTTTTTTTGCCGCCATGTTTTGTGAATTGTCAGATTGTGGAGGGAGGTATATCTCTTGATAGAATCTTCATGATTTTTTTTTTTATTATTTGAATTTTGTAGCATTTTCTTTAATTTTTTTATAATTTGTTGTTTTCGATGTATTTGCTATACATATATTGTCTGAGGCATTTTTATTTGTCGATTTTGAGGCGTTTTTTTTGATTTGGGGGGGGGGGGTATAGCTAATAATGCAATTTTCATGATTTTTTTTTTTATTATTTGAATTTTGTAGCATTTTCTTTAATTTTTTTATAATTTGTTGTTTTCGATGTATTTGCTATACATATATTGTCTGAGGCATTTTTATTTGTCGATTTTGAGGCGTTTTTTTTGATTTTGGGGGGGGGGTGGTATAGCTAATAATGCAATTTTCATGATTTTTTTTTTTATTATTTGAATTTTGTAGCATTTTCTTTAATTTTTTTATAATTTGTTGTTTTCGATGTATTTGCTATACATATATTGTCTGAGGCATTTTTATTTGTCGATTTTGAGGCGTTTTTTTGATTTGGGGGGGGGGTATAGCTAATAATGCAATTTTCATGATTTTTTTTTTTATTATTTGAATTTTGTAGCATTTTCTTTAATTTATTTTTAATTTGTAGTTTTCGCTTTATTTGCTGTACATATATTGCCTTAGGCATTTTTATTTGTCGATTTTGAGGCGTTTTGTAAAAAAATTTATCACTTGCCATTTTCAGGCCGGTTGTTGATGATGTCACCGCGCCCTCTGTTGGCCACAGTACGGTCTGCAAAACACGACCGAAAATACTGTTAGTTTCTTTACCAAACCCTTTCTTTTCTTTGCTTCATTTACCAATTTTTTCTCCTATTCATCCAAGCAATTTTCCTGATTACATAAGATGATTCCCAAATATCTATATCTATCCATCACACTTAACTTTATATCCCCCAATAAAAATTCTATATCTTCTCTTTCCCCAGTATTAACCATCATTATATTTAATTTTTCTTCACTAAATTTAATCCCATCTCTTTACCCACCCTTGCACATGTCCTCAACCTAATATTCATATCTTCTCTTCTTTCTGCACATAAAAAGATATCATCTGCAAAAAAAAGACCCGACAAAGTATATACTCCCTTGCCACCTATTAACGGTATCTCTACCCCTCTTCCTAGTCTTTCTATTGCTTCCTCCATTTCACTCAAAAACAACAAAAACAAAATAGATGACATAGGGCATTCTTGCCTTAATCCCACCCCATTTTAAACTTTAACTGATTTTATATCCCCTAATTGGTAAGTATAATAATAATTTTCATATAATTTCTTAATAATATTTACTAAAGCTTCATCCATTTCCAAATTGGCTAATCTTACCCATAATCTATTTCTATTTTACTCTATCATATGCTTTCTCTATATCTATAAAACTCATATATAATGATCTACCTGAACTCCTACTCATCTCCATAAGTTGTGTAACTACAAACAAACTATCTCCTATATGCCTATCTGACCTAAAACCTCCTTGCATTTCCCCCACTACATTATTCTCTTCCATCCATTTTACAACTCTTCCAGCTACCATATATGAGAAAACTTTATATAAAACTGATGTTACTGCTATCGGTCTATAATTATTTAACTTTCTATGATCCTTACCCTTTCCTTTAAATAATAATCTTATTCTTGTAGTACTCCAACTACACAGAAAAACTCTCTTCTGTGCTATCTTATTAGAACATGATAATAACTTTGCTTTTGCTCTATGCCCTAAATTCATTACCATCTCTGCTGCCCATCTATCTAAACCTCTCACCTTTCCACTTTTCAATCTCTTCCCTGCCTCATTCAGTTCATTTTTTGTGAACCTAATATTCCCATTACTAACTGCTTTCATGTTTTCTATCACTAATTCCTTCATCTCTAACATCTTTTCTATAGCCATTGCATATCTATTTAAGATTTTTTCTAGCTCGCCTCTAGAGCTACATTCTATTCCCTTATCATCTATTAATACTATCTCTCTTTCCCCTACATTTCTTCTTTTAATGTAATTCCAAATTTTTTTACTCCCATCTCTTCCACTTTTATTAATATCCTCCAACAATTTACTATTTAACTTCATCCTCTCTCTATAATTATCCATTTTAGCCAGCTTCTTCCTTTCTAAGTACTTCCCCCATTTAGCATTAATATCATTTTCACTTTCTTTGTTCTTAATAGCACACTTATATTCTCTGCATGCTTCTTTCCTCTCTTTTACACTTTTACTAACTCATTTTTTATTACTTTTATTCTTCTGTATATTCTCAACCAAAACCCTATTTGCCACTTTTTCTATTTCACCACACCAGTCCTTATACTCATTCTCAACCAACTGCTCCATGGTTTCTTCAACTTTTATTTTATACTCTTCCAACTTATTCTTATCAGTCACTCTCCATCCACATCTTTCACTATTATTTCTACTTTTATTTCTATCCTCCATCACATTACTAACCATTTCTATTACAATAAAGTTATGATCAATATTCGTGATGTGATGTACAACTAGCGCCACTTTCAGTCTTATGCTGTATTAATTGTTTTCTGTTTCTATATTAAAAAAAAGAGATCAAAATCAAAAAAGAATATACATTATCATTAGAAAGATTATTTTCAGTTTATAAAATCTTGGTTTTTTTTTATTTTAAAAATCTAAAAGATTATTTATTTCTGTTATATATAACAAAATATACGTTTTAAAAGTTTAATTTTTTTGAATATTTATTGCGATATTTTTATATGTAAGTATAAATCTATTATTAACAGTTACTCATTAGTATAAATAGGTTATTTACATACAGCTTCAGGCCATAATCACGTTAGTTGCTAATATAACGTTATATTTTTGAAGAAAAAAAAAGTATGTTAATAAGTTATTAATAATTTAAATTTCTTGATATCTAATAAATATAGTGAAATATGAAAGATATTAAGAAGAAACATGAATCGCATAACTTCAAAATCGCATTAAAATAATCCGCAGAAAACGAGACCCAGATGTAAATAGAAAAATAGACCAGCATGTTTTATATATGAATGTATTTGTGTTTGACAAATTGGGTTGTACAGGCATTGCAAAACTCATTTCTAAAGCAGTTTTTCTCCCATTTGAGTTAGAATGGCCATACTTGTTTCTAAGTGACTACTATATGTATATGTATTTTATTCCAAATTTTTGTTAAATCCTGTCAGTGCTATATAATATTTTGTTGAGCTCATCTTCACTGAATGCAAATATACAGAGGCTAAACTCTCCATACAGTAGCACCACCAATGAATGCAAGAAGTTGGTGCATAAAATCCCCATCTAGTACATATTCATCCAATATCCTCAGACTAGTTTATAGCTTGTGGTTTTCATCAATGAGGAGCACTGGTGGCATTACTGTATGGAAAGTTTAGCCTCTGTGTAAACAGCTTGTGTAAGCATAAGAAATAGTAATCATGTGATATATGCAAATATCTTTATCATTAACAAATCTAATATAAAGAATTATTCAATTTAAATTCTAATATTATCAAAATAATCTTTATTTAGCAATTTTAAATAACATTCCTGTCTTACAACTCATACTATAATTATCATTTCTGGAGATCATTTAACTTATCAAATTCTTTGATTTTATTCAAATTTTTAATAAACATTTTTTTTTCCATACCTTTATTTTCTATAAATTCAATGCTGTAACTTAATTCACTGTTTTAAATATTTTTCAAGATGGGTAAAACAAATATTAACATTTTTTTCTTAATATGTATTTTCTGGATTTATCAATGTTTATTTAATAATAATATTGCACTTATATTATGATTAGTTTTACAGCTACCATTAGCAGTACAATTTTATTGTTAATTGCACATGGATAAATATATCTTTTATTATCTTTTATTTATGAAAATTTTCACTTTAATATATTTATCTGTCAATGATAGTCTCCATTACTGCAATTGAATCTCTGATTTTCTAACTTATCCAGATTCAAACTACCTTCAGATTAAAAGTTTATTTAAAAAAATGTCTATTCAAAACCATCACATTTCCCAGAATCAAATTTTTCCTCTAATGGGTTGGCAATTATCACTGACCAGTATGCTGAGTCACAAATTATATTACAAACATTCATTATTTGCTCCAACTCTTTTTTTAATAGAATTTAATAAATTCAGCTAGAATTATAATGCTTATATTATTTTGTATATTTGTAGGAAAAAAGTGTGTGTGAATGATTAATTTGCAAAAACAATAATTAAATTGGTTTTATTATTATTATTTTACAGGCGCTGCCTTTTTAATTTTATGTATTTTATGTTCTTCTACAATGTAATCAAAGGATTACTCTTGACCTTATTAAGATTACTAAAGTTTTTAATATTTGGAGCTTGGTTAATGTCAAGGCTAGATACCAGCTGTCTTTCCCTAGTTGATGGAGGTAATGAACAAAAATATGTTTTATCACTTATTTATTGTTTAATAATGATATATTCTGAGATATTTTTAATTAGAAGGCAAAAAAAAAAAAAAAAACTTCTCACCATTCAACTGATGGTTAGATTGGTGAATATTGCCCTTTTATTTGCTGTTTCTAACAGTTATATTTTTAAAGAATGTGTATCATAATCAGCAATCAATGTAGTATCATTTAATATACTGTACTAATTTTAATCTTTCTTTTATGTTCACAAGTGTAATAAATAGATATCTTACTTATACCTAATTTTATAACATTATTATATTTTAAGTTAAAGAATGCTCTTTTGACAGTTATACTTGTTTTAAAACTTATATAGATGTTAGAATTATTAAATTAGACAGGATATTCTTCTGGCAGTTAAACTCCCAAATAACTTATCTTTAATCCCAATTATCATCACTTTATATTCCTGATAACTGGGTTTGTGAGAACCACAAATTAAGCGCATACTTAATTGATTATGTAGTAAATTGATGCATAAATGTTAGACATGGCAAATCAATTTAATAAATAATATACCTTTATCAAAATTAATCATTACTTATAAAATAATTTGAGCAAAGTATCTCATTTGTAATATTCTTCATTTGAGATGCAATTTAATATTTGATTGCAATATTATACAATTTAAATAAATGATTAATTATCCATTTTTATACTTCAACCTTGGATTTGTAAATATACACTCACACAAAAGTAATATGCCTGTCATAATGATTTATATTTTAATTAGATTTTTAATTTGTCATATTTCTTATTATTAAATTATTTTAAATGAAATTGATCTTTTTATTTTACTTTATATCATCATATAAAATATTAAAGTATAAATCTTTTTTTTTTTTTATCACTTCATATTTTTATTTTAAATATAATGATTTTTTTTTCATTCTTTTATATATATGAATAGTTTAAAAAAGCAAGTTTAAGATCAGAATTTTCATATACAGCATTCTAATATAATATGATAAATTTTCATTTATATTTTAATTATTACAGGTTTTTATTTTTATTATTACTGTGCTAAACACATTTATTTATTTCACAATTCTTAAAAAAATATTATAATAAATTTAATATTTCAATAGCAATTAAAATAAATCTCAATAAAAGTTATTTAAATAGAAAGAGAAAAAAAAATGTCCAAAACTTATACTTTCTTTATACAATGGTCTGGAAACAAAAGGCAATGGTTTTGTTTATGTGTTTTCTGGTTTCAGTGCTTCTTTATTTTTTCGAAAATGATTCCATAACCTTGAATTCATTTTATACTATCTGGATTTATTTTAAATGATTGACAAGCAACATTAAAATTGTGATTTAAAGTTATTATTTTTATGTAGTGATACTGATTTGAAGTTTTATATTGTAGTTTAGCTAACCGAAATACTTTTCACTGGTGATTTGTCTCACAATCTTCCTGCTTAATTTAGCTTACAATTTTTTGGCTTACTTTTAAGATCAATTCTATATCAGTTGAACTTCCAAGCATTGGAATGAATTCTTCACACAACATTGGCTAACAGAAGAAAAAAATCACATGGGTCTACAAGTAATGCATTTTATACAGATAAATGATAATCTGATAAAATTTAAATAGAAATTTACTTGATCATCTTTACATTCACGTGTCTTTTTTTTTTTTTTAGTCCTGATTCAGTTTTTTTATATTAACATGAAAAATTGTATTATGCCAACATGTGAACCAAACGTTGCTTTTAACAAAATTTGTTTTAAGACAATATAGTAATCCATTTACAAAAAGAAACAAGTAAAATAAATATATATGTTCAACTTTCAAAAATTGTTATTCTTTTTCTTTTTGATTACATACATATCAATTATACATACACACACTAATATAAACGATCATTTTAATATATGTTCAGACAGTGCAAGTAGAATAAATCTTGTAATTATTCATTAAAAAATTATTTATTGCTATTTTTAAGTTATATTAATATCTATAAAATCATATATATATATATGTAACATTGTAGAAGTCAACTAGTTTTCACATTTGCTCATTCCCTTCATCAATAAATGTTTTAAAAGCATAGATAATCCACTTATGTGTCAAACTTATTTTTTAAATAAACTAACATTTGTTGACTGTGCCTGACTTGATCTGCTAGTCTGATTTTTAAATTGCCATATTAGTTGCAAGTTCAGATTATATATCACAGGGAAGAGAAAGTTTTTAGTTTTTAATTACCATATTTCAAAACTATTATCATTCTCACAATTCACATAAATAAATCATTAGAAAAAGAGAAATTATCCCAGAGATGCATTACAATTGAACTAGCGTCTTAAACAGTCTTCATTACAATTTACTATTTTATTTATATTTATACTATTCAATTTATAATTGTTAGACTTCTACATGCTAGAACACTAATGATTATTAATAATCATTTATTAGGTCATAAATTATGTTATTATTAAACTCAGTTATAAATTTTAAACTTTAGTGTTAGTTTAAATCTAAATCTGGGCTAAATAATAATAATCTCTAGTTTAATAAAGGATTATTAATAATCTTTAAAGAAAATAATTATCAAGAAGTTCTGGAAAACATTAGCAATTGTAGGTTGTGTATAAATATATAAGAACTTGAAATGAATAATGTATAAAAAATATTAATTTTTAGATTAATTTTTAGAAATACTGGATTTTTAAAAAGAACAGAAAAAAAAAATTATATGATATTTCATTTAGCCTACTGGATTTCTTTAAATAACTCATTGATAGGGGGGAAATGTTTTTCTTTCTGTTAAGAACTTCAGGAATCTAGATGTAATATCAAATAAGGTTTATAATTTTATTTTATTTTTTATTTTTTTATGTATTTTATTTATTTAGGAGTGAAGACTTATGTAGATTTTATAGAAATTGAAAATCTTCAAAATAATCCTATATTGCGAGTCTGGCTTTATTATCTTCAAACATCTTTTCAAACTTCCATTCCCACAAATATACTTCAATGTTCAAAAGGTGAGACAAAATAAACATAATATTCATTTTACATTAAACCTAAAATATTATTTTTAATATCAATTATAATTTGATATATAATAATATCTATTTTAATAAGGTTATAAAAATAATGAAATATTAAAAAATATGAAGATGTAAAAGAAAAATGAAAGAAAAAACATAGCATTTAAATAGTTTATAGGAGGCAATACATTTTTGTTAAATAGAATGAAAAAGAGTGAATAATGATATGAGAAAACAATTGTGAATTAGCAAGAAAAGCTGTAAAATAAATTAAAAGTCTCAAAAGTGTAAAATATTTTGATATTAGAAGAAAGGTTGTTTCAACAATAAGAAGAAAAGATGGAACTATTATTAAAAAGATAGATGACTCATGAAGTATATATGGAAGTGGTCTTTAATTAATCACAATTATTACAATTTTTTAATTTCTAAGTATTGTAGATGAAGAAGTAAGACATGGAATTTACATGTACAAATAAAAGAACAACTTCAGGAAAGTTGGAATTATTGATATTTTAAAAGAAAGTAGTGAAAAAAAAAAATTGTTGGAAAAATTATATGCCAAATATTTCAATGATAAGAAGTGATTAGATAATTTGGAAGAATTCAGTAATAATATTGAATTTAAGAAAGGTGATAAAGAAGATAAAAGAAATTATAGATACTATTAGTCATCCATTATTTCTGTATAAAATCTTTACTAAGATAATTACAGCTCTTCTAGAATAAACTTTGGATTTTACCTAATCAAAGCAACAAGCTAGATTTAAAAGTGGTTTTAGCATTGTAGATCACATTTAGGTACTAATATAAGTTGTAGAAAGAATCGATATATATGAATTGCCATTATGCTTTGGATTTATAGGTGATGAAAAGGCATATGGTGGTTAAAACTTTGGATCATCAAGATATAGATCTCAAATATTATCATATTCTGAAGAATATTTATCAAAGAGTAACAGCAATGATTAGATTACATGCAGATGTTCAGAAAATTATCGTTGAGAAGGTGTTCAACAGACTGATTCCTTACTTCCAAACTAATTTGCAAGAAATATCTGTAGATTAAAATGAGATGCTTAAAGGAATAAAATTAAATTGAGATTATTTAAGTCATCTAGAATTTGCAGTTGATGTAGTTGTTGTTAAAAATAAAGATGCAAAGCTTCAGAAAGTATCTCAAAAATTAACTGATAAAAGTAAGAAAGTAGAATTAAAGATAAATACCAAAAAGACTAAAATAATGACAATGTATTTTCTCATAAAATAAAACTAAAGATTAATAATCTTGAATTAAAAGTCAAGAACTACAAATTCCTTAATGTAGATGAAATCATAATGGATAAAATTAATCATAAAATTAAACTCTGATCCAAGTGTTTTTGGTAGAAATTACTTAAATTAAATTTACCTATGTGTTTGAAAAAGATTTTTAATATATGCATTTTTATCAATTCTTACTTAAGAATCTGAAACTTGAGCATTTAATAGAAGAGCAATATATCAATATTACTTTTTAATAGAAGAGCAATACAGAGACTTTGTATCACTCAAGTATGGAGAGGTGTTTGTTGAGATTGATAGTGAAACAAATAGTTGAAAGAACAAACAGGATATCACTAACATCTTTGGGAGAAAAAGACTAAAATGGAACTAGTGTGAACTATTATTAAAAGAGATGACAACTAATAGGGACTATATTGTATCTCAAGAGATTGTAAATGACCTTGAGGAAAATAAACAAAATATTTGCTGATGTAATGTAAAGAAGAGATATTAAGCATCACAGAAACTTAATTAAACTTAGAAAGGCTTTTATCATGAAGTGATATCAATTATATTTGAAAATGATGATGAGATACTATTATTGAGAGAGTAGAGATTTAAGTCATCTTACAGACATTCAATGTTATGGCATATTTATTCATATAGTCAAAAACATATGTAGGCAGATCATTAAAAAGAAAAAAAAAATGTTAACACTGAATTAAAAAAATATCATGAACAGATTATTAATACAGATAAAATCATAATGGATAAAATTATTCATGAAATTAAACTTGGATGGAATGTTTTTGATAGAAATAACTTAAATTAAAAAGAAATATGTCTATGTGCTTGGAAAAGAAGGTTCTTAATTGATCTATTGTATCAGTTCTTACTTATGAATCTAAAACTTAGACAATTAACAGAAGAATAATACACAGTCCTCAGATCACTCAGTGAAACAAGGAGAATAACAAAAAGAGTTTGGAAATAAAATTCATGGTTGCAAAACCAAACAAATATCAATGGTATCATCAAAAGAATTAAGAGACTGAAATCATGCTGGGATAAATAGATTTTTAAAAGAAATGATAATAAATGAATAGTTGTAGTCTTAACTGGATCCCAAGATATTGTAAAAGATGTAGAGAGTACATATGTTATATATAGAGCTTGCAAAATAAGCTCTTGACAAACTTTGAGAATATCCTCAATCCCAGACCGGTTTCTGCTTCTGGTATCGTCAGTGAGGTGCCAGGATATTCAAGCATTAGATTAAAAATACTAGGACAATCCCAGCACTTTATCTAATGTATAACTATTGAGAAGAAAATCTGAAATTTTCAGACATCCATATTCTAAAAATTCAGCTATCTAACTCAAATAGCTATATAGGACTGATCTAAGCTCAGATACATCATATATTAATAGCTTTAGCAATATAAAATTGCCAAAGCTTTATTAGCAAAAAATCAAATAATAAAAAAATCAAATCAGATGTCACATGACCTAATTTTAATAAAGCTCGTATGTACAAATGTTATATATAGAGCTTGCAAAATAAGCTTTTGTGATGTGATGTTGAGAAGAAAGTTTATAAGTCTGAGAAACTGGATTAATCTTGTAAAGATGTTTATCCTGCAGAGAATTGATAATGGTTGAAAATGATGAATAAACTTTTAAAACAAACTATTAATATTACATTATGAAATTAGAGAAAATAAATTACAGTTGCAAATATAGATTCTGCAATAATATTTGTGGCAAAAAAATAAGAAAGTTAGAAATTAAGTTGCAATAATGTCAAAGAGTGGATTTGAAAATTAAAAGTTCCTAAATTAACTCTTAGTTGAGTAAAGTGGGATGGAACTATTAAACTTAATCTGCTATTTGAGGGTTCAAATATTACATGATCTTCCAGGAAACCTTACATAATTATTTTTATTATTTATCACAAATATAGATTCTCCAAAAAATGATATGAAAAAATAAAATTGGAGATAAAAGTGATTTGAAAAGGAATAAAAAGTTTTAAGAGTACTAATCTTATTCTTTATAACAAGTATATATCTATCTATCTATCTATCTATCTATCTATCTATCTATCTATCTATCTATCTATCTATCTATCTATCTATCTATCTATCTATCTATCTATCTATATATATATATATATACATATATATAAAGAAAGTGGATATCAAATCAAAACATTTTGATTTTTACAACTATGCAGAAAAATCTTCAGATTATTCATTATCAAAAAATGAATATAGAGATTCTTTTGCTAATCTAAAGATTTTAACTGTGCTAACTTTTAAAAAATTTAAATTTGTCTTATGAAGTTTTGCATATGTACATTGCAAAGTATAATTAATTACAAATGCATTATGAATATATGTTGAGAACTTGTGCTATTAAAAATTCAAATTAATGCAATATACATTTTTATTTATTATAGGAATTAACAACAGAAGAATTAATATCCGCAATCGGTGGTGGTTGTTTGTCATCTTGCATAAAAACCCTGGTCTTCAACCTCTACGAATCAGAAGAGTAGCAGTAACCCATATCATCTGTAAGGCCATTTATCAACAGGTTTTGCCAATCAATACATTTTTTAAGATAAGTGATGAAACTCGACAAGATGAATCAGATGAAGACGAGGAAAAAATAAATGTTACTATCATACCCTT
Source organism: Epiperipatus broadwayi (assembly GCA_028023455.1). Classification (NCBI taxonomy): domain Eukaryota; kingdom Metazoa; phylum Onychophora; class Udeonychophora; order Euonychophora; family Peripatidae; genus Epiperipatus; species Epiperipatus broadwayi. The sequence continues at coordinate 4,757,456 of JAQFVV010000009.1, read as the reverse complement.
GGAAACAAATATATGCAAATTCTAATTTAAATGCTTTCATTAGGGAAATTCTAATACCAAATATTATATGAATATAAAACTATTTGAATATGTTTTTCATATTAATGAACTTTTTTATGAAAAATTTTAATATTAAAAAAGAACCATTGAATTTTATAAATACATAAGCATGTATGTAAAATTGTTTAGGGATATCAACATATGAAGATATGCATAATTATATAAATGTTTGAAAATATAAAATTTGCTAAAAATGTTTTCTGCTGCTAACTTGTGATCAGCCAATAAGATTACATACCTTATCTTATTGCTTGATCAATTTAATAAAATTATTTTAACATCTAGTGCATATGATTAATTAAAATTTAAAAAAAAAACCTCTAAGTTGCCTCTTAGACTATTCTCCAAAGTGTAGCAATGAAAAAGATTCAACCCACCAAGACAGCCAACTATGAGATAATGAGTGCTGCGAATATTCTGTTTTATTTTCTAGCTAAAAATAGCTAAATACTCATATATTGATCAATATTTTAATGATTAGCTAGAGTGAGTGTGTAAATGTGTGTGTGTGTAAATAGGATTCCATTCATAAAATTCACTTTTTTTAATAGGTGATAATATTTTTTTAAATATTTGATTTTATAAATATAAATATATTTTTATAAATCTCTTTAGTAATTAATTTATCTATGGAAAAGTACCATTTTATTTTAAAATTATTTAAAGTGCTTCCAAAAGTAATATCAGTCAATTCTTCATTTTGTATTGCCATTTAATTGTTTCATCTACCTGATTATTGCACAACTATTGAAAATTAATCATAAGTCAATACATCTTTTTGACTATTTACAATTATTAATACAAAAAACAAACAATGTTTTAGATATTAGTCAGTATATTTATACTGGATTTTTTTTTGTTAGTTTTTATCGGTGCATTTACCATTTCAATTCCATCATCAACTAGTGATTAAATTCAAACCCCTCTTTAACATTAAGCATGCATTTCATGAACAACCTTTTCTCATTAGGTGAGTTAAAGACTGAATCTTCACACCTTTATTGATAGTCATTATTTACTATTACACTATTCCCATGGAAGGAGGAGACTGGATTCTGTCCTGTTATAACATCTTAAGGAAAGGTAAAAAATTTACCACAAGAAAGTAAACTGATAATGGTACTGTTTAGAATCATTAATTATGATGACTATAAAATAAATGAAAAATATATTTCTGAACAAAAGGAATTTTAAAAAAACCCTTCAAAATTTCAAAAAATAAAAGATATGACCAAAAAAAAAAACCAACATATGGATAGATAATCTCATATCATTTTTTGGTAATAATATATTTCTTCAATGAAATATATTAAATTAATATATCTATGGTTAGAAAAGATAACAATGTTTCAATTGATCATTTTAAAAATCAATATTATTCTGGATCATAATATTCATAAAGAGAAAAATATATTACATACTGATTGTAAAATAAAAACAAGATCTAAGTCATGAAAAAAGAAGTATTAAAAAATTGTAAAAAGTAATAAATTAAAGTAAAACCAAACACAAGATTATTTGTAAATAATCTTTTAAACCCGAAGATTTAAAATCTGTCATAATGATAATGTTAAGCAAAATAATACATATTATGAAACACAAATCTGTTATGATTAAGAAACTAAAAGAGAAAAATGATGACAACTTATCAGATTAATTTTTTAATGAATGAGTAATTAAAAAACATTTTTATATTTAACAGCACATCAAGTAAAATAATATTAAATTATGGGTATGTTGATAAAATGTGCCTATGTATATGAAGACCAGTTTTCTTTTTCTTTTTTTTATCTAAATATCAGGTTCTGAAAAGGCTAGATAAATTAATATATGCAGTGCTTTTAATATTTTCTGTAAAACATTTATAGCAATAAATTATTATTTAAAAGTACAATTGTGAACAGTCAATTTTTTTATATAAAAGTAATTTAATGGTAAGTATATATATATAATAGTTTTCTACTAAGATAGGGAGACATGTAATTATAAAAAAATGAATATATGTTTTTGGATATATTGATTATATGTCCCTCTATCTCTGTATAAAACTATTATAAAATTAATAGGAAGCTCATGTGAACTTATTAACATATAATTTAATATCTGACTTTCCTTGTGCAACATCAGCTGTATCTGGAAATTGCTCATTCATGTTTGTCGATTTTATGATAAATTAATTATTCCATTACTATTATTGCAAGAGCAGTTATCTTGGATCCTACTTTTAGAACCATTTACATAAACAACAGTGTTAATTGTTATGTAAGTTTAATTACTTATGAGAATTATAATAAAAGAATAACTGTAAAATATATAAACCCTAAGAATGTTATTAATTAATCACTATGTAACCTATTGTATATTTTTTATAATTTTAAGATCGTTCTCAATAGCAATAATAAAAGTCTAAAAATATTTAAAAAGTATATATTCCTGTTAATAATTCTGGTCAGAATGGGTTTCTATTATTTTAAAATAAAACTTACATATAAAAAAATAATGATATAAATAGAAGGAAATATAACAAAAACTCAGTGTTAATCTATAAATATTTCTTTAGAAATAAAATTTATAATTAAAATAGTAATAATTAAATACATGTATAGTATTTATATTTTAAACTAGATGTAATTAAAGGGAATTTAAATCAAATTTTCAACCTCCCTTTAGTCATCCATTCCATCCTATACAACCAATACACATGACCACATACATGTAAAAAGGGTAAATGATCTCCAATATATGTATTTCATGCTAAACCAGCATTCATCAGTAGGTCTGGATCATCATTTCTCACACCTCTATCAATGTAAACTGAGCACTTATATATGTTTAAGAGATTATGATCAGGACCAACTGATAAATGCTGTTTCATCATGAAATATGTATATTGGAGATCATTTATCTTTTTCATATGTATGTGGTAAAGGGAGTTTGAAAGTCTTGGTTCAAATTTCTTTAATTATAACTAAAGTAGTATTAAAATCTACAACTTTTCAGCAGACAAGCTGAGAACACTGAATAAAATAAAAACTAGATTTTAATAATTGTAAAAAGTGTACTGTTATTTAAATAAAAGATTCCATTAAGTTAAATCTCAAAAAAAAAAAGTTAAGTATTTTATTTGTAGGACTGCTTTATTTAAAGCCTCAAAAGGCAAAAGATCAAATGATTAATTTTTCTTTGGTCATAGCTATTTTTATTGTATCCATAAATACTAATTAATTTATCTTTTGTCACCGAAGTGTCTAAATGATAATTAATTTGTAAGTATAAAAACATCGCACATTCTCAATAGATTTTATCACTAGCAAAGATTAGTAACTCCATGGTCTATTATTGTAGTCTCAATTTTTATGCAGAAGTTCAGAAAGCTATATGTAAATTAATACAACTCTGAGTTGAATTAGTTTACAGATAGCTTGCTGGGGGTTTTCAGTAATTTCCACATACAAATTTCATCTTTTTAATGTAATAAACACAAATGCATTTGTTTCATAATTTGTACTTTCTTTTATATATTTCAATCTGTGTAACATAACTTGGTTTTAATATTTAATTTATTGTATTATTAATATTCATGTTTTTTATTGTAAATTAATTTTTTATGTATCCATTTGAATTGTAAATAAATAAATTTTTTGTATTGTAAAACTAAGAAATATAACAGTGAATTCAACTTCTACTTAAAAATATAGGAATTAGAAGACAAAAAGTGTTATAGAGTGGGGAGGAAGAGGATAGAAAAAAAAGAAAATAACTATATGTGTTTGAAATTAAAAACAAAAAAATAACCTGAATTAAAATTTGAAAAATATTTTGTTTTAATATATTTATGCATTATTTCTTTGATTTTTCATGATGAATTTTATATTTATTTTTTATAACCAGTCTTTATATTAATAAATAAAGTACAATGAACTCTAGGTCTTTGTGATTTTGGTCTTTTTTTAAAATTCAAAGATAACAAACTTTTTTTTAAAATCAGAAATGTTTAAACATGAGTAATTTCACTCTCAGCCTTTTCTTATTTTGCTACTCATTCTTTAAAAAAAAATATTTTTTTTGTTTTCATTTCTTTTAATAGTCTTACAAATAAATTTGACATTTTCTGAGATCAGTCTAAAATTTGTCCACAAAAAGTAAAAAATTAATTTTAGATAAAATTATTTATTTTAAAAAAGTAATCTTATTTAATAACTTTAATTAATATTAAACCCAAATTCTAAGTAATAATTACTGTTGTATCAGAATGATATATGTATAATTACATTTTGATGCTCTGCCATTCTTAAATATCAGTCTAAAAAATATTAAAACAGAGTTTAAATATAAAAGTTAGAAAGATTTATTGCACCAAGTATACTTTCAATACTTTTGTGTCATACCATGAATAAAGCATTGAAAGTATACTTGGTACAATAAATCTTTCAAAATTTTACATTTAAATTCTGTTTTAATATTTTTTACATGAATGATATATATATATGTAAACAAAAGAATAAATTGCACTTCCTCAGATTATGAATTAAAAGTACTCTAAATGTTGAACAAAGAATGAGTGCTTTTAAATCATAGCCTGAGGGAAGATGATTTACTCCTTTGTTTACATATGTACACTGAGCAATGTTTAATTGAATGTTTATGTATATATACATTATGCTGTATATATGAAACAGCTGGAAGTAGACAAGTTCTTTGAGAAATTGTCAATAAATACACAAACATTCTCTCTTTTTTCAGAAAAACAATACAGAAATAAAGTAAATTATTTATTTTCTTAATGGTTTTTCTGACAAAAAAGGTATATTTGTGCATTTATTGATAGTTTTTGAAGGAATTGTCTACTTTCACTTCTGGTTTATACATTCAATGCTGTTTATTATAGCTATGCATAGCTATATCAAGCATTAGATGTAAATGTCAAATATGAAAGTTAATAATTGATAGCATTTTAATTCTAAAATCTTTTTAAATAGAGTTAAATGGGTTTTTTTTCTTTACTCGAAAACGTTGGTAAATAAATGGTTCAATTATGAAACACTAATAATTTATAGCATTTTAAATTCTAAAAACTTTTGTAAATAAAGTATTCTGATATGTGTGAGTTTCTTTGTATTTCCTCTCAAACAAATATTTCTGTATAGATATAAAAAAAACATACAAAAAAGTTTGTTAACTGATTGTAAAAATTAGTTTACAAGAAAGTAGGTACAGAAACAGTTCTTAAAGTTATCAAATCCACAATAGAATTTTTAACTAAGAAACCAGAAGTTCAGAATAAGTTTGTATAACTAAAAAAAAATTATTTTTTTTATTATTTTCTCTGTTTTCCCTTTCTCTATTTCCAATCATGATTAGTCATCGTATTTTTTTTCCTGTGCTTTTTAAAGAGCAATCATTGATAATGATTATAAGGTAGGTATTTAATTATGCTGTTTATTAATATATCTTAAAGAGCTTGGATGAGAGCAATTGGATTTTGATAAGCTATAAAAGGATGTTAGTAAAAAAAATTAGGTCAGTCAATCAGTCTACATTTTTGTGAAAACCATTGGCTCATGTATATAAACATTAGAAATTAAAAAATTAAAAAGTCTGCATTATAAATTATATATGCAATGGATTCACACATATATAAATTAAATTCTAAAAAAATGGCTTGCTGAAAAAACTTTAGGAGTTCAATTCCTCAAACTGCATGGTTCTTTGTGGAAGAAGAAACTGAAGTTATTCAGCCTGCATAACCTAGCATGAAAAAAAAAACAGTTCTATCATATGTGAATACTTAAGTGTACCTTACTAAGAGAGAAAAAAAATTCACTGACAATGATCAGCAAAACACAGATGGAACATTAAAAAAATGCCACAACACATTTTGCTAATTGACAAAATCCACAAGTTTTTTTAAAAACCACATTGTTTGATCATAAAATGCATAGGAGTGATTAATGAAGTAAGAACTAACTTCAAACTCCAGGAAAAATTAAATATGCATTTCAAAATTCCATGAACAGATGAGAAATATACAGTTTAAAATTCCATGAACTAATGGGAAGTAAGGAAAATTATTCCAAGGATTATCATCACTAGACCAAAGTGTCAGTTTTTTATATAACATTTTCACTGGCAAAAGATAATGGACAAAGACAAAAGTCAATAGAATAAAAGACGAGGACTAGAAGTAGAAGTAATATTTACAAACGTATATAAATATTTTTCTTCCTCTCAATAGTTTCTTTGCACTAATCCATCTACTCTAAATATTATAAATGTGTTTACTTTAGAATGAGAGGTATATTTATATTTTATATTTTTTTATACATGTGCATTATCTATTTTTTAATATGATTGCTATTTTTTTTACATATATAACTTCAGTCTTGATGTGACATCTGGATAACAAAATATATATTTTTCTAGTAGTTGTATTTACTTAAAAGAAAAGAAAGCTAATGTAATAATATTGTTATTTAGTGATGTCAATGCTGTCTAATCAAGGACTGATATATTAAATGTTTGAGAGGGTGTATAGGCAACTTACCTGTTACTATGGGGATAAAACTGTTATTGTTATAATTATTTTGCTCTATTCACTTTTTATTTATACATTTCATCAAGTTAACTAAGTAGTGCAAAATTATCAGTGAGTTTCATCAGCTTAACAAAATATCTTCAAAGGATATAAGTTTAAATCTTATTGGTAATGGTGTTATTCTAGGTCTATAATATAATATTACCAGCCAGAACTAATAAATATTCTAGTAACTTAAGGTAACATAGTTTATATCCAAATGATGAGCAGAAAATACTACTGTGTAAAATTAAAGCTGATAAGGTTCCTCACTATACTCATCATAGTGTATGATATATTTTGTTAATAATAACTGGTGAATGTTTTGAATTATAATATCTGAGTTAATGATTAAATTGTATGTCAATATATTAATGATATATCATTAAATTGTTCTTATATCAATAATTATTAATAGGATTCTACTCTATCTTTTCTGATCTTGTAAAAAAATGAAATAGATAATGTATACTGTAAAAAAATAAAGATTTTTCACAATTTTAAGAATTGTGAATATTACAGTATTTTTAAGAAGTCATATTAAAGTCATATCTCCCCCCCCCCCCATTTCCATTCATTTTCACCAACATTATTAATTAAAATAATTGCTTTTGCAATATAATGAATTTTACAAACTCAATGTAACCCTATACTTTTTAAATTAACACTTGCCTTTTTATGTGTTTAATAAACCAAACATTTTTATTTTAGTGACCTCTCTTTAAAGATACTTAAACAGATGGCTCAAAAATAAAATAATATGAAATGGATTCCTTGTAAATAAAATTTAAATTAGGTGAATCTATGCTGCTCAGGATCAGGGACTATTATGAGAAAAATATTCAACCATTAGGTATAACAGGAACCCCCAGAAAATTTAAGAAGATGGACAAGGAGTCTCATAAAATCACTGAAGCCAGAATATTAGCAAAGCTTAAAGCACTTCCTAATAGAACACATCCTGGGCTGCATGGAATCCCAAAATTCCTGCTGATACACTTAAGATCATTTGCCATCCTAATCATTAAAAGGATGGTGGAGTTCCTGGCAGATAACAACTGGAACATTCGAGGGTTTCACCCCACTGCTGTGGTGCCTTTGCTTAAAAAACCAGAGGGCCCTAGTGAACTTGAAAATCTCAGATGAATCTCAATGAGCCCTCTTCTCATAAAGACCATTGAGGGACTGATAAAAGATGACACCCAGGAGAACATCATCAGTCAACTGTCTGCCTGCCAGTTGGAAAAAAAGGGACAGCTCTACAGCAGATGCCATCAGTCGATTTCACCTCATTGTTGATCATGTTCACAGAAAAAAATGTCCCAGTTAGTTGCAGTTCAATTAGACTTTGACAGTGACTTTGACTGCATTAGGATTGATGTGCTCCTTAGTGTACTGGAAGAGCTCCAAGTGCCCAAGGCATGTATCCAAATAATTGAGAACCTTCTACAAAATTGAGAAGTGTTTCTCTCATTGGATGGTCGAGTTGCTCCAGGATTTCAGCCAAGCATTTCTATCTCACAAGGCTCACCACTAAGTGTACTACTCCTCTTTGCAGCCTATATAAACCCATTGTTGTTGCACATTGAGGCAACCCTCTCAGGTATTGGCATACCTTTGCTGAGAGAGAGCATTCCTTTGCTGAGAGAGAGCATTCATCAAGTTTCCTACATGGACGATGTGGTGGTGTTTCTCTCATCTCAGGATGAGTTTGCTAGGCTAGAGAAAATCTTGGATCACTTTGCTAGTGAATTTGGTCTAACAGTCAATGAGGCCAATTGGCTGTGTGATGGATCAAATCACGAAAACAAATCCCAGGGATATTGGTTCAGGTTGGCTCCCTCCCCTTACATCATGAGGAAGGAGCTTGAAGAGTCCCTGCTCAAGAAAGTTATAAACTCAATTACCTTGCTATCAAAGGTCCGGTTGTCATTGTTGGGGAAAGTTGCCCTTCTCAATGCCATAGTATTGCCAAAAATAACATATTTCCTGGCTGGGTTTTCCTCAACAAGGGCATTCATTCGCAATGTTGAAACTCAATACAGAAGACTATGTTGGGTGGAAAAGCCCCAGTCATTAGTCTCAGCCTTCTCAAAAACCAAAGGCTCTAAAATGGGTACATTCAATCTCCATGTTCCTGTTTCAAAGGACATATATTAGTAAAATTATTTAGCCAAACCCCATGTATGGAAAACCTCTTGCCATTGGTGAAGGTAGAACCAACAGATCGTCCTCCCAAACAGACAAGCATTTGGTTGCAGCAACAAGTGTCAATGATTGTAGGAAAAACTAAGACATCAGTGACTATGGTTGCCTTCAAGCTTAACTATTGAAAAGTATTTAATATGACACAGAACAATGAGTCCACAGTGGAGAGTCTTCTCTCAATCGGCATAGACTAAGACTTCACCTAAGTTAGTGGATTTTCTGATAAAAGTCAACCTTGGAGCCCTTCAAACATGCACCTTTCTGTATTACAAGCTTGGGATACAGAATGGATCCAATTTGGACAATGTGTAATAAAAATGAAGAGACAATGAGCCATATCCTAGATCAATGTGAAATATGGAATAATCTATGTTATTGTGCACTTAAAAGAATCAGGGAAGTAGACATTATTTATACAAATATCACAAAGGCAGTAAAGAGTGGCCTTTATGGTAAAATTAGACTAGCCACTTTTATAAATTTTTGCTATATGGATAGTGTGAAATAAGATAGTCTTTGACAATGGATTGAATAATAGGCCAGAAGACCTTTTTTTCAAGTTACTTGGTGAGGCCAAAGACTATGATTTGAAAATATGCCAGCACTGGTTAGCCAGTCAGACATGGGACCAACTGGATATCTAAAGATCAAAACACTTAGGTGTTTATTGGACTATTTTGGCAAGACTGATTAACTGAGTATAAGGGCTCCTATGCCGAGTCTAAAAGTTGTTACATTAATGTAATCCAGTTTTTTCCATTTGTTGTTATTTATTGTAAAAACTGAATTGGTGGTCAACAAGTTGACACAAATAATTCCTAAGTAGCTTATTTTTATGTAATTCTTTATAGTTGTGGCAGGCAGATGGCCTTTTTTTTACCATTGGTTTTTTTATTTATTGTTTTCATTGTAGAGCTGCTGCCCATTTGTAAGCATGTAACCTATGATAAGAAAGATGTAAAATGATATCCATATATATCTTCTTAAGGTGTGAATAAAGTTGTTATTTGAAACTAAAATGTAAATTAGAACATCCATGCTAATATTTTGATATAAAAAATTCTACATTTTGGCTTCTAATAAAAATATCTAAACACAATACTGAAACTATCAAAATAATGACAGTCCAAATAACATTTATGTCAAAAGTACTCTCAGACTATCATATGAGATTTTTGTATCATAGTGAGAATGATAAACCTGAACTAATATAGCATTTTGAAGTAAAGATACTTGGATGGAAGCTCAATTTGTCATTTCTGGTGCTCAATCATCAGTCAAACTCTTGAGTATTCAACCATTTAATTACTTTTGTTTTTTAAAACATTTGTTTAAAATATGATGCCTCCTAAAGTTAGTAAATCATTTATATAAAGAATGAGATTAATGTTTACTGACAAATTAAAATTGGACATAAACACAGTGACATTAATGATGTTATATTGGATCTTCAGTGTTATATGATATTAAATATTTGAAATGTTACTGTTTTTTATGTGACATTAATAAAATTCATTCTTATTTACACTCATTATTTTTGAAATAAATATAAATAATTAACACTCTAAGAACAAAAAAGTTTAAATGATCACATGATTCATCTTCTGAAATGGAAGTACTCTGAAGTGAATCTTATTACATTCACAATACCTATCACTAGTTAAATTGTTAAAGTACTGAATAAAAATATATGTTAGTTCTTTTTTTAATTTAGCAAAATAATTAAAATTGAAAACCAAACAAATTAGTCTGAAGGTGACAATATTTCTTAAGAATAAAGTCTTTATACTACAAACTTTATTATTTATATGATCTCATCCAATAACATGATTATTAATTCTTTTCTGCATCATTAAGAAACTAATTACTACTAATATTTTTATACCTATCCATATTTGAGCTGTATATTACAGTATATAAAATTGGTCTTATTTAATTTCATTTGTCTTGATTTATGGATAATGGAGGTGTTGAATTATAAAGATTAACTAGAAAACTATGGCAACCCAATATTTTAAAATAATATTTATTAATATCAAATTATAAATTGGTTGTGGTCAATTTTAGGGGAAAATATAAATAAGTGAATAATAAATAAATAAATACTAAAAAAATAAGTGAATCATAAAATATGTGACTTGAATAAAATTATTATTGTGTTCAACTTTCATTACTACATTCTCCATAGCAACTTATTACAAAATAAAATATTTAGTATTTCATATATGTTTTTTATTTATTAGTTTAATGGAATATATTAAAGATATATGTTAAAAACATATTTTATTAGGATGGTCAATTTTAGGGGGAAATATAAATAAGTGAATAATAAATAAATAAATACTAGAAAAATAAGTGAATCATAAAATAGGTGACTTGAATAAAATTATTATTGTGTTCAACTTTCATTACTAAATTCACCATAGCAACTTATTACAAAATAAAATATTTAGTATTTCATATATGTTTTTTATTTATTAGTTTAATGGAATATATTAAAGATATATGTTAAAAACATTTTATTAGGATGTATAGAAAATATTGTCTGAATTCTTTGTTTTTTATTGAAATGAAAAACAATATTGAAATTGTACAAGTTTTTTTTTATTATCAGATGTTTTCTAAAAGTCTTCATTTTATTTGCTGCAAAGAAACAATTTTCTTATACCAAAGAGTGACTGAGCTCAATTGAAGAGTTATTCTAGCAACATTGATGTCAGCAAAAATAGGTTATAAATACAACAAACATCTTAACTCAAGTCTTTCTATCTTTTGTCATTGTCTAGAATGGATGCTTTTACATTTGTCTTTAAAAATTGTTAATTTTACTTTGAGTGATTAATTAATTGCTAAAATAATGGAAGAATAAAAACTTAAACTGTCTGACCATTCAGTTGAGGGCAGTTTGTTAATAAAATTCCAAGGGAAATGACAAGATGTATTATAAAAGAAAGAAAAAACCACCAAAATTCATTTTTATTCTATGTAAGCTATAAAATATTCTATTATTAAAATTTCGGATTTCATCTATATATTTGTGATGAATACAAATGCCATGATGTATATATGGATATATTTTTGATCAAGGATTTTTACAAGATCAGTTGATTTAATTTCTATGTGATATTAAGTAATTGAAATTTCATCTTACTGATTTGGAAAAACATTAGCATTTATTACTCATTTTGGATTGTAATTGAATTTTGTCCACGAAAGAATGCCTCCTCATATATCATTACAAATAAAAATATAGTACCAGTGGTGTATAATGTTGCCTCATCTAACTAACTACTCTTTAGAAAATAAATTGGACATATATTTGAATGAAAAGGAAAGTATTGGAATAAAAAAAAGGTAATTGAATTCAAAATCCTAGATTATTATTATTATTCATGCTTGTTCTTCTCTATTTCAAAAAGAAACATTTATTTGTATTTAAATCAGAAACAATGAAACTAGTAAAGGGGAAAATGCAACTTTTCACTTATGTGATATGATATCTGTATATATATTTTTTGTTAAAAAATATATATTTTGTTCATGTTTCTATTTTAAAATATAGGATCAAATAAAAGATTGAAGAGATTCTTTTTTTTTTTTAGTTTAAACTCTTATCTGATGATATAGATAATTTCAAATATTCATTTTTTTTTTAATTTAAAATTTAACATCAGGGTATTCATATCTTACAAGGATTTAAATACAATAGATTTTTATGTTGGTTTAATTATTTAGAAATTATATTAATGAATAAATAAAAATCAATTTTATCTAATCAGATTTTTTATCATTATATATTCTATTTAAAGTCTAGGGAAGATATTTGCAACCTCTCCTTCAGTTTATATATAATATAGTGTCATACAATACACTTGTGATTCACATATGTTTATTTATTACTTGTTATAAATTATTAGATTAATGGATAATCAAATTTATTATATATTAAAAAGAGAAATAGTATTTGTCTTATCAACTGGTGACAATTTTAATCAATTGCATGTAGTATTTTTTTTTATTACTATCATTATTAATTCTTATTATAAATCAATAAATTTAAAGGTAATTGAAATGTAGAAGACTTGTCTCAATTGTTTTATAAGTATGCAAACCATTTTATAACAATAAATTTATAGAAGGTAAGATGAACTATCTGTATAAGAAAATATCATTTTTCTTTTGATCATTGAATCATAATCTAAAAATCAAACCAATATCAGTAAATAAAGTATGGTTCTATACATGTATATTTTATTATACGATTATTGTTAAGCCTAATTAGATCTAAATTTTATATTGTCGTCACATTTAAATACTTGTTTGTCTTATATGAGTTAATATCAGTTGTATAAATAATTTCATTAGTTTATGGTTAATTATTAAGAGCATATCATGTTCAGTTATAAAGAATTTGCTAGATTTTATTCTGTCATTAGTCAGAATGATCTGCCTTAATTATATTTAAACTTCTTTGAGGTGGATCGTAAATTTAATTGATTATTGCATTTTAATCTCTATCTTTGACTTAAATAAATGCCAACAGTGGTTTTATATAGTTTATTTATTATAAAATCCATTTTAATAATTGATTTACAGGAAATTTAAACAGATTGATAGGATTATAGGTGATAATGATATGATTTGATATTAAAAATGCAAGATTATCTAATAGGTTTATTGATAATGTGTTCTTGTTGAGTATTTCATTTTGACATATAACTTAAGTAATAATAGTAGATTGATGTAAAGTAAAAGGCTAAAGAAAAGGCTTTATGCGAAATGAACAGGAGTCAGAACTAGATTGATGTAAAGTATAGCAGAGATAAGTTAATATTATTTAATATTTTATTGAACTTAATCTAAAACTAATTAATGGTTTATTTTTATTTAAACATTATAGATATTGTAAGTTTATAAAACAATCTCAAAATGTTATAACTATTTAAAAAATAGTTTATTTAGGTAGGGAATATCATTAAATTTTAACATAAATTTACATTTCTAGATGTAATATTTGGTTAGTAAAGTATGTCAGAACTTAGTTATTTATTGATTTGAATTTGGTTTCATTCAATTATAAATTAAATAGATATATTAGGCATATATTATTGTTTAGGGCAATGATATAGATTTCACTGCTTATTGCAATTTATTTTGGATAATGAATAGATTTAGCGATATCTGAAGGGATAATTTTGTTTGTTTTCTTTTGTTTTAAATGCTGTCTGAATTAATTGGGTTTTAATAAAGATTGTCATCAGTATTTTAATTTAGTGTTGTGAACAATCTAAATAATTATTTATTGGAAGCATTGTTATTGCATAGTGTAACTAACAACTGAGCTAAATAATTTTATGATTATAACAGAGTTACTTTTTATTAATACATGATTTGCTCTGTTATAAATAATATTTAAACCATAAGGGCACTTCTTCATTATCTTTTGTTTTGTTTCCTGTCAGTAATAAATGGTTGTCTAAAACCTGTAGAGCAATTTATTTTGTTTCAGTACAAATGCTGACCAAACCAGGAGAGAGATAATGAAGTAGAAGATCAATTATTATCCCATTACAATATATATATATAATTAAGAGTGTGCTAATAGCTCTAAACAAGCTTTTTTTAATGATAAATACTACAAGAGAAGGCATTAAAATATCTTTATCTAGGATTGTATCCATCTCCAGACCAGTTTCAAGCTATGGCTCTTTTCAGCGAGGAGCTAGGACACCAGATTAAAAAAAAAAAAAAAAACTAAAGCTAAGTATTTATCTAATAGTTAACTCTTAATAATAAGATTTGAAATTTTCAGAAATCTACATGTCTTTAAATTCAGCTCTCCAACTGAAAAAATCATATGGATTTAAACTTAATTTAAATATACCATATTTTAATAGGATTAGTAATTTAATTTAGCCAAAGCCCCCAACAGCAAAATAATAATAGTAATAACATCAAGTCATATATCACATAACTTATATAGCTTGCATTTACAAATATGTAAAATAAAGAGTGTGGAAATAGTTCTAAAGCTTTTTTTATGATAAATGCTACAAGAGAAAGCACCCAAATCATTTTTATTTAGGATTGTCCCCATCCCAGACCAGTTTTGAGCTATAGTTCTTTTCAGTGAGGCGCTAGAACATCAGATTCAAAAAACCAAACTCAAGCTAAGCACTTATCTAATAGTTAACTTTTAATAAGAAGATCTAAAATTTTCTGATATCTACATGTTTTTAAATTCAACTCTCCAACTTAAAAAATCATATGGGTCAGAACTTAATTCAGATACACCATATATTAATAGGCTTAGAAATTTAATTTAGCCAAAGTCTCCAATAGCAAAGGAGTAATAAAATTAAGTCATATATTGCATGACTTATATAACTTGCATTTACAAATATGTAAAATAAAGAGCTATATATGTGTGCATGAACATCTCTGTGAGCATCCTTACTAATATTTTCATGAATATTTTTTGTGTGACATTACTATCTACTGCTGACTCTACCTTAGATAGAATTTTTTTCTTCTTTTTCTCTGACTCTATCTTTACTAGCCTTTCTGTTATCTCTTTCTGCATTTTTATTTGACTTTCACTTTTTATTTGAGTCAGGTAGTTGATTTCCTCTTTTGCTTAAATCAACTCTTGCTTATCCTCTACTGCTACTTCTGCTACTATTCTTTGCAACTGTTCTGATTTCCTATCCTCATTTTTATTCAGTTTAAGTTCAAGATTTATTTCACTAACCTTACTTTCTAACTCTTAATTTGGCTTTTAAGACCTTTGTTTTGTTCTTTTATTTGGGTTTTAAGATTTCTCAATTCTGTGAACATTCTTTTCATGTTCTCTATATTTTCTTTATTTTGTGTTTTAAGATTTTCCATTTGGCTTTTCAGTCATTCTATTTGGGATTCTTTTTTTTTTTTTCAATTTTGTGAACATGTTCATGATCATATTCATAAACTCACTATTATGAATAGTTCCTTTCCTTGAGCTTCCATTTTTGCTTTAGGTCAGGTAATCATATATAACATATTTTTTGATAAAAATTTAAGAAATCTATATTTAACAACTTTAACAATACATATTTTTCTTTTATTTATTTGAAAACTAGAATGCCCACCCCTCTTTTCACCATGTAGCCTTTCTACCCACTGCACTATATTTTATTTTTAATGCCTTATTTTATTTGCATACTATTTATATCAACCCCTTTCTATTACCATCACTGTTTAAAGACATGAGTTTATTGATTGACTTTTTAATTTTGAAAATCATCATATTTTTTATCCACCCAAGTATTTTATATTTCATATATCAATG
Source organism: Epiperipatus broadwayi (assembly GCA_028023455.1). Taxonomy (NCBI): domain Eukaryota; kingdom Metazoa; phylum Onychophora; class Udeonychophora; order Euonychophora; family Peripatidae; genus Epiperipatus; species Epiperipatus broadwayi. The sequence continues at coordinate 4,741,287 of JAQFVV010000009.1, read as the reverse complement.
TCTATTTTATTTTTTCCAAAAGCTAATAAATTTTTTTTAAACTAAACTGGGTTCAATCCCTGTTTGTTTTGATCGAAATAATCCTGGATCAGGTCCCCAAATGTGACGGTAACTGCTATTTTAACAAATATAGAAAAAAAACAATATTCGTAAATTATTTTTTTAGTTTAGGAGAATTATAAACATTTAATGGGCAACTGCATATGTAGTGAAGAGACTATACAAATTTTAATTTTAATTGACTAATTTATATAGTCAAGAATTGCGACCAAACTGAACACATTAAAAAACAAGTCTTTGTGCAGATTCAATCATGTTCCCTGATCATTAACTCCCTCCATATTAATACTATTACTAAATGACAAAATAAATAATCTACTCAGAATTCGAATGAGAAATAAACAAGCAACAAAATTATTAATAATAACAATAACTTTAATTAACAACCAGAAGGAGAATAATATATATAAAAATTGTATTTACATCTAAGATTGTATGAAGAGCATGTATGATAGAAAAAAATCTTTGTTGATTTATAATAATTCATAACGAAAAAGTTTATATTAAGTTTATCCAATTATCTTTATATCTCCATGATCTTATGTTTCATTAGCTTGTGAATGAAGATATATAACCATTAAAATCATTATTTTATAAGTCTGCAAACATTTTTTTAATATCTTAACTTCTCTTGGTTTGTTTCAATAGTAATTTAAACCATGTGGTTGTACTTGTCATTAAAAGCATTAAAATTACCATTGATTTATTTTCCTTTTGATAATTCATTAGAGGGCAAGTTTTCTTATAGCAAGTGTCACATTTTTTTTAGCTTCAACAGTAATTAATGACTGGCAGAATCAAAGTTAATTTTTAAGGCATTCCTTTGATTACAGTTCCACAGTCAGCTACACCACAAGAAAGATCAGAAGAAGACATTCTGAAGTTTTACCCCCAGACACTGCATTATCAGATTAAAATGATCATCACAATTTTTATTGACTTCTCTCTTATAAGTGACATGAAGAAGTGATTATTCTCTCTTTTGTATAAAGCAGATGATCTAAAAGTTTCCAATTGGTTCCCATAGCAACATTATTCTAAAAGTTAACTTTATTTTAAAATAAATCATAAAATTTTAATTTTTGCAATTATTATTATTGACTACATCACTTTATAATTTATTTACACACATGACCTGTGTACATTCTAGAATGCATAATAAAAAAAGATGCACATAAAAGCCATGTCTGTAAACTCAGTCATGGGTGTTACAATATATATACAGATGGTCGTCAATTTTTGTATCTAATTGGCTCCTGATACATGTATGAAAGTTGAAATGTGTGATAACAGAGCAGTGATGGCAAATCTTTTTGAGAAGTGATTCAAATTTTGTTCATTATTTTTTTAGTATTAGCTCATGGGTCACTAAATCAGTGGCATCACTAGGAAAGGGGGAGGTGAGTTGCGTCTTTGGCTGTAGATTTGCCAGATGACGTTGGTGAGTGGATTTTGACATCTTGAACAACTTTTACAAAAATGCTGCTTGTGCTAACATTGGTGTACAAGTTGTTGTCTGAAGGCTGTTTTGTTCCAAGAGATGTATTTTGCATAATTTACCTTGATTTTATTGCAGAGAGGTTAAGTATGGGTCATACTGTGTCTATTTTATTGTGAGGCATTCCAATCTTTGTATGTTTGTTCTGGTGTTACAGTTTGTGCTCACTTTCACAGTAGATTGTATTTTCTTTTATGGATGATGTTTGTACGAGTGTGATAGTTTGAATGTGCCACAGGAGTTGTTCTTCATGGGTAGATGAATACTGTGTGCTGGCCTATTTGTGTTTGGGATGCTGTTTTCATCATTGATGTGAGGTTGGAATAGTGAAGATCTTCCAAGTGTTGTCAAGAATGTTGCAGGGGGGCAAGAATTTCATCCCTTTTTTTTGGTTTTGGTAATGATATTGGTGAAAATGAGTACCTTTTTATAAAAATCAATGTATTGGTCATTTAAAAAGCCTGCAAGAGTCAGTGTCTGACCCACAAATCATAGGTTCGCCATCACTGTAATAGAGCAATGTAAAAAAAAAAAACATCAAAAAGTGGTTTTAAAATATTTATTTTTGAATGAGGTGTAGGCCGTCCTCTACTTTTTTTTTAAACTTTATTACCTTAAATTTTATTAAATTATTAATGAAATAATTAAATTGATAGAAATAAGCTAAATTATTTAACAATTTAAAAGTTATACAAATGTTGAATAACATACATTTATATAATATAAATATAAAATAGTTTATGCAAAAGAAAACAGTCAAGAATAAGATAAAAGATTAATATTTATAAAATTATTAAAAATATATATGAATATATAGTTATTGGGTTCATTAAAAAATTTGTATGGTAAAAATATAAGTAAATTGCTTCACTTACTTTTTAAGGAGTTTAAAATTCAATCCTCTTTTCATTGGATATATTAGTCTTATTATGATTATATAAATAAAGTGTCAAGTTAATTATTTGAAAATTTTTAAATTTACATAGGCTTTTATTCCTATTTATAATTACATTGTAGATTTTCTGAAGAAGGATTTACTTATGAGAAATTAATTGCTGTGGTCACTGATGATAGAGGAACCCAAACTCTTATGTTTTTATGTGATTGATGAGAATTCTCTCAGAATAAACGTAATCAAAAGGCATCTCAAATTAATAAAAATAAATTTATTATGACTTTAAAAATAAAATTAATAATACTAAAAAGTTACAAGTTAATATTATATAAAAATGTAGATTATTAATCTGTATACATATATATGTTAGTGCTGATTGTAATATAATAGACACACAAATAAGAACAAAGCTCAAATACACAGTATATAAATAACACTTTATTGATTAATATGTGGTGTTTTCTTTACAAATTTATCAAGATATAGTTGAATTGTATTCTTTTTTTTCTTTTCTTGATAAAAAAATTCCATAATACATTGTGTCTTTTTTTATTGCCCTTTATATGAAATAGCAAATTGTACGAAAGTAGAACATACGAAAATAGAAGACTGCGTATATATAACTTTTGAATACATGTAAGTGTGTTAAATATTTTAAATAAAATATTTTTATTTAATCATCTAGCATTAAACTTAACCACTTTAAATCATTCATAGACTTCTGAACTATGCTTATTGCAGGTTTAAATAATTTCTTGCAATACCTGATCACAGCTGTTTCTCAAATCATATTTTAGTCAGCTATCTGAGGTATGATCTAAGTAGGATTTGAATGCAAAAAAGGCTTTATGGTTAAGTACAATATATATATATTGAACAGGGTGGTGTATTTTCATAATAACTTACGGAAATAAACATTTCTATATCGTTTTAACTCTTTATTACAGTAACTTGATGAAAGCAAAATTATAAGACTTTTATACAATATATGATACAATTATAATTTATTTATTCTATACCAATGCAATTTACATATTGCTCCACCATGGCCTCTTAGGCAGAAAAGAGAGTACTTAAAGAGTACCTGTATCCAAGCCAGAGATATATATACAAAACATATAAATATGGTTATATTTCCAGGAAACAGATTGTTCTTGGCTGTCAGATTTAAACCCCTATCATTCAAAGCACTTTTTTGTTTAGGAATAAACTCCGGGCACCAGTCAATTACCAAAGCAATTAATGCACTTTGAACAATGGCAACTAATTCGGCGACTAATATATCCCATGTCTAGCTCAATCAATTGTAATACAACAACAAATTATTGCTTTAATTAATGGTAAAAGAATATACTGACAAATATTACGTTTCAAGATAATTTATTTAAACTAAACATTTATTATTCTGATTTTAAATACTTTTATAGAAACTTAATTAAACTAGACAATGTCAATTACATATAATGACTATGCACACACTCTGAATTCATATTATAAAATATAATACAAGTGTAAATAATACATGACATTTAATAAACATATGAAGTCAATATAAAATATCATAAAGCACTCACATACATGACATTTCACAAACACATACATCAATAGTTCTTTATTCATGCTATAGAGTTTATTTATTAATTGACTCTGAGAGGCTTCAAATTATTGCAATGGCTACTTTAATTAGAAATGGAAATAAGAAAATGTTATTTATTACCTAGGATTTGAATGTTGACTTCTTTCTGGTTGTTGCTTCAATTGAAAATCTTTCCAGCTGGTTGGATGTGATGGTTTTCTTGAGGTTTAATGCTTAGTATTCCGAGGCATTTTTCTTTAAGGCAGTCAGATATTGAAAGTGGATTTTCAAGTTGTTAGGCAGGCATTACTTTTCCCAGGCAGGTTGGCTGTTTCATCGGACTCAGGCTGGAGCAAAGTCGTATATTTCTGATAATTATTAACAATGCATGATTGATTCTGGATACATAATAGACTGACTGATTGATTGATTGAACTGCACTGATCTAATTGTGATCTCAACTCTTAGATTGAACTCCTAAATTGGACTCAACTCATTATAATCTGAACCGCTTGTCCGATGACAAACTGTACTATTTATATGATGACCTGTTGTCATTTTGAATGTCCTCCAGCTATATTTGTTGTTGAATTCCTTAGATAAGCTTTTAATCCTGTTGTTTGAGATCTTTTAATTAGTGGCCATTGCAAACTTGTGGATTTTGTTTAACTTAGTAGCCATTGCAAATTTGTTGTATAATTTTTTAACTTTCTCATTTCTTTTTATCAACACACACACATTTTATTATGTTTACAATCTCTATTAACACACATATATTTTATTTCTTTAAATTATGGGAAAAGATTTTTGTTTTCCTTAATTTACGACAATATTTTTTTAATTTATATAAAAGGTTTATATTTTAAGCTTTTAGTTTCAACATTTTCTTTCCTTTTTTTTTCTTTAATATTTTAAACTAAAGAGAAAGATTTATTCTTGAACTGTCATGACTTTTAATTTTTATTTACTTTCATTATTAATTGTCGAGTTAATTCCCTCCCCCTTTCACTCAATCCTTAGACTTTTAGTTTGACGTTTCTAAAGCAAACCCTCTCCCCCCTTCTGACTCATTAATTGATTTTTAACAAACTGTTTTTTTTTTAAAAAAACTCTTTAAAGTTTTAACCATTTCTTTAAACGAGAGGTTTTTATTTCAATTATTTTTAGACAAAATTATTATACTGCAATACTTTATTTATTTATTAACCCTCACGTTATTTATGAGAATTTTATTTTAATAATTTTTAGACAAAATTTTAATGAATGCTCAGTAGCATTACAATATAGTTTAACTGTTAACTGTCCTCATAAGTAAATTCACTAGCTATCTAAATATATGATGTTAAAGGAAAACAATCTTATGGAAACTAAATAAATTAATAGGGCAATCAGTTTATAAATACTTAAATAGTTAAACAACCTTAGCAATGATCCAAATGGTACTTAATAGATTCATTATGTACATTTGTTAATTATAATTTCATTGTATCATTAAAAATAAATAAATGACAGCAAAGTGTAAAACATCTATACAAATAATTAATATTATTTGATCAAATGCATGAATCACCATTTTGCCTTATGTATTTTAATATGATAAACTTCAAAGCTGAAGAATTTTAGATAGATTTTCAGCCTTTCATTTCCAATGCATAAACATCACATAACATTCTATATGATTAACTATTTAATTAACAAAAAAATACAATCATCAGCTTATTCAAAGTTTATAAAATGCAATTATGTCAGTAATAAAACATATGATACTTATCACAATAACATATCAGTAATATTTTATCTTTGACATAAATTAGTGGATAATAACAAGTGATAGGTTATTATCACAAATTCAATATTTTTTAAACACAACTGATATCAGCATGGCCAACTGATCAAATGTTGTTGCGATGTGCAATCAAATATATATATTTAATATTTTCATGGTTATATGATATAACTGAAACACACAGGCTTATTATCTACCTGTGTCTATATATGTAATATATAGGGTATATGATGAAAATGAAGGCTTATTTGAGTTATACCATGCATTATTTTGTTTTAATTTCCAACATTTTGGTGGAATAACATTTATCTTTGTCAAAGTCTTAATGAAGAACTGTTTTTCCTTAAGTAATAACAAGATAGAATGTGAAATAAAGAACCTTCATTATTATATATATTTGTTGGTTGACTATTCAAAATAGATGGATTAACAATAATTTTTTTATTTACTTTGATTCTAAATTGATTTTAGAAATACATTGTTAATCAATTTATTCTGAATAATCAACCATCAAAAAGACATAACAGTTCTTTATTAAGATCTTGACCATGATAAGGATGAATGTTATTTCATTAAAACATTGAAAATTAAAAACAATAATATAAAATATAACCCAAGTAAGACTTTATTTTCATATATATATATATACCAATAGTCATAAACATATATTTAAAAAAAGAATATGAACCTAGTGAGCAGTTGCTTCTTAATATTTCAATCAGGAACTGAAGAATGTCAGTCTGGTTGAAATATTAAACAACAAGCTACACATTTAAATATGCATTTTTTTCCTTATATATTTTATGTACTTAGTCATTATGTGTGTATGTATTTACATATGTTAGCTGTAATACATATACCCTAAGTGTATCTCATGTATATAATTATATTTATAGTAATTAATATAGATTTAAGTACTTGGCATATTATTTATAATTTTTAATATATATGTATATTTATTTTTCAAAGATTTTTGATTAATGTTTTTCACTCTCTTTAAAAATCATGAGTTTATGGAAAAATAGGTTATTCTTTCATCATTTTTTTGTCTTGCTTAGTGTAATCATACATTTTGTCAGATCTTTTATCTGACAAAATAGATTGGCATTGATCTAAGAAAAAAAAGGGCATTATTTACAAGTTCATTAAAAATAATTTTCTGAGAATCTAATTTATGAATTATCTTATTAATATATTTCAAACTTATTTGATCCATGAATAGGTTTATATGTAATCATATCTACTTATTAAGCAAATCTTATGTTTAATTCTAGAGTCAACTGAATGAGCTGCCAGTTATACAGCAAAATATGCAGTATTGAGCTAATAGTTGATTTTTTTTTTTAACATTGGTATGAGTGACTATCTATTTACATATTTATTTGCCATTTGATCATCCAACTGTATTACATATATATGTATATGTGTGTGTATCAAACCAATCGCATACAAACATGATATTTTATGGGCAATTATATATATGTGTATTTGTGAATATATTTAAACTTTAAAAGCAAACAGTTCTTAAATATACTATCATTTCTGATGGGGAAATTAGTGTGTTTTAAAATTCAGGCTCACGTGATGATTGAAGATTGTCTAAGAAAAGCATATATAGTCAGTGTAGTTATCTGATATCTTATTTATTTATTGAAAAATGTTTTGCATTTTATATATATGAATAACTATTTACACGTCAAAAAGAGGCAACAAACAAATTTAAAATGGATTTTGTAATGATTGTATAAAAAAAATCAGACTGTGAAATTCAAATATATTGATATATATCACTTGCAATTTTCTAAGTTTATTTATGCTAGCTGTCCATTATATTATATTCTGTCATATCTTCTTAATGAAACAATTGATATTGCAGTCTTTTAGTGTATCTTTGAGATCTGCTTTATTGCTCAATTCTCTTACAATGCAGATTGGATGTCATCACATTAAAAAAACTGAAAAAAATGCCAATTAGTACTATCAACACTACATTTTAAAAACATTATAAAGCATTTTTAAATTAAAAAAATTTCAATGAATTTATACTGTACCAGTAAAAAAATACATTTCTTACAACTATACATTAATTTTTGAACTTGTTAAATATATTTTCCTACCTAAAGATCTACCAAGATATTTAAAGTGATTTACATTTTCAAGCTGAAAACTGTCCAAACAAAAAGTTTTAAGCATCTGAGTTTTTGAAAATTAATTACTAAAACGAATGTTTTATAGATTGAATTCAAAATATTAATAACATTTTAAAGATCATTTTATGAATTAGAAAAAATAGCACAATCATCAACATATTGTAAAACTAGAAGCCAAGAAGATGAAATTCTTGTTTCAGCTTTGTATTTAAATATGTACCGATCATAGAATTCCAGAAACCAATATCATAAACATGAAAATGGAAACTAGTACATAAAATGTACATATTTTCAAAAACTGCCATAAACATTTTTAATTAAGTCAAATGTCTTGATCAAATCAGTAATTGAAATATATAAAATGCAAAAACTTTATTGTATTTCCTTTGTAACAAATATCTTTAGTGCTTAATGATTTTCTATAACTACACTAAAAATATATGCTTATTATTTAATTTAATTGAAATTTTTTTCAAACCTAGCATTGATTGACTGTGGCTAAAAATATCTTGACTAATCACTAACTTCTACTCGTGCAAACATTTCTTCTTTTTTCTTGTTTTAATTTCTTTATACAAGAATGGGAATATCATTCTGTTACATATTTTTCAAGCAATTCTATTTGAAGTTATTAAATTATTTTGTCTAAAATCTTAAGAAAAATTTTTTAACTCATTAAAATCTGCAGTAAGAGTCTGTAAATTTTTGTTTACTTTATTAATGGTAATATTCACAATAAATAATTGTAGGGCAAAAATTTATTTATTTTTAATTAAAGACCACAATTCGTTTTTTATTGTAGATTTTCTGGAGGATGTTCCTCACTATTGCCTGTTTTCTCATTGTCATTAATTTAATTACTAATAAAATAATTCAATCTCAAATTTGAACTATTAGTTTATGAATTTGGTGAAAATAATTTTTATTTTTTTTTTGTTTTAACCAGTTAATTAAATCTTTATTTTTTTTTTTAAATTTAGACATGTCAAGCTCACAAATTTAATTTGTCTCATGTTTAGACGATTTTTTGACAGTCTTCAGTTTTAAAAATGTAAGAGATCTGATTCTTTGCTGATTTTTATTTCATGTTAAGTTTTTTAATACAAGAACCACATTCATATTTTTTTTTTTCATAATCTGTGATTGTATTTCTTCACAATATTCTAAAGTATTAAAAAATATAATTTAAATTTATATCAAAGCATGATAAGGTTTTATAATATTTTAAAAAAGTAAACAAAATAATGGTTGAAATTTTTATTTGCAATTATACAAAAGTTAAATATTTTTCTTACTGAATCAAAAAACTAAGCGTAATTGAGGCATATATAGAGAAAGGATCCATATTTTATTTCTTTGTACATCCCAAATAGAGAGAATAATCTGGAAAATTTTAAAAAAGTTTATTTTATTTGCTATAAATTTTAATTGTAAACTTAGAATATTGAGAAAACCAGGTTCAAAAAGTACAGCAGTCATTCCAGTTTTTGTATTTAATTTATAAAACACAAGTAGCCTAATTTTTGCATAATTCTTCAAAATCCAAAGATTGTCAGGATTATAAATCAATATAGATTTTAGCTTCAGATTAGTACTGGAATGATCCAGCATAAAAGTAACCTCATTCTTTGAAGCTTTAAACTTGGGAATTGGCTTCTTCTTTTTTTTTTTTTTTAGCTAAGGAGGTTCTATATTGAGACATTTAATCATCACTAAAAATTTTCTATTTAAGATGTTACACAACTTGAGTGGAAGAACAGTTTTATCCTGGATTATTATTTTATAAAGATTGCTTTAATTTTTAAATTTAAATAACCAGTCGTGATTAGTTTTCAAATCTTATCTACAGATTCCCCTCTCTCTCTTATAGTTTTTATGGAGATGAAAAATGTAAAGTCTTAGTTGATTTGATCTTCAATTCATATCATTAAAAGTTTTTAATTTTCATAATAAAGTCTATTATACTCCTTAATTGTTTTAGTATTCATAGAAATAACATCTTTAATTTCTTTTAGAAACATTGCTTTATTATTCACAATAGTATAAAATGGGAAATTAATTTTAACTTACAATTAATGTCATCATAGATATGTCTTGCTCATTTACTTTAATCAATATCATTTTACTAATAATCAACATAAAAATATTAAGACAATACTATACATAATTAGTTAGTGTATACACTTTGAAAAATCATCAAATGTTCATCTGTACAATGCATATCTGTTAATGCAAAAATCAAAGTGGTGATGTTAAAACATATTTTCTGAAAAGGTAATGCATAATATTGCATATTTTAAAAATAAAACCATTATAGCAAAAATCTGTTATTATAAAATATATTATGTATATATGTTTAATTATTTCAAAATCAAAAGTGGCAGAAATATTACAAATAGTCTCAAGTTGTAATCATATATAAAATATGTAATATAATAAGTGTGAAAAAAAACAACTGTTATCAATAAAAAGCAAGTAATTTATTTATAAAATATTCTATATTTCCAAAATAATGATGCAATCCATACAGATAAATATGCAAAAACATAATCAACAATTCCATATATTACATATTGACATAAATAGATACTTTAACCAAAATTAAATAACTTTTTTTTGATATAATGCAGATGTTATTTAATCATATGATATACCATAGTAAAATAGAACTGAAGATATTAATTTGTTTATTGTTGGAATGATGAAACTTGAAGAGTCAGTTCATTAGAAAAAAGAAATGACAAAGTTTATAAAATTAAACCAATTGTAATTAAGAAATTACTAGAAGCATCTGCTATTAAAATACTGAGTCTTTAGCTACCATTTGTGGTGAAAAACTATGAGGCGTTTCATTATAGGTTCAATAATTAAATAGGCAATGTCCTGCTTATGCAAAGAACTTGATGGGTAAAAGGCACCATTTGGACCCTGTAATTAATATATAAAATAGAAATGAAATTATATTCATGTAAACAGAAATAATGTTTAGTTTTTGATGTTACCAGGAAACAGCCAACTATTACTGATTAACAATCCCTAAAGCTAACAAGTTTTCTTATTAACTAATAATAGCTTTTTTGTTGAAGTTTTTAATGTTTCCAAGAAACAACCAATTGACAATACGATAAGTTTTCTCATTAATCTATAATGAGAAAACTTATTTAACCTCAGGGATTGTCAATTAGCAGTAAAGTTATCTCTGCTAACACAAGTATAATTTCTTGATTTCTATTCTTTATTATAATACCAATCAATAGAAATATTTAATTTAATATATATATATATATTTGAATGGCTCATTGTAAGGCAAATGACTCTAAAATAGTCTTTGAAAAAAATAATAAAGAAGATGATAATACCATTAGAATTGTCAAATATCAGTTAATGAGGAGCTTACCATTTTTTAAATCTCTAGTGCATTTTCTAGTTAAAAGTACATGAAACATATTACATTAAACATATTTTAAATAATTGTATGAATATTTACAAAACTTCAATAAATTTAATTAATAATTGATCAATTAAAAATGAATGGAAAGTTATATAATATATATTGTAATCCTTGGTTTATATAATATATAAACCAATGATGGGAAAATAAACTATTTATAGGCAAGATTTTTTTTATTAGTTTAAGAAAAGTTGAAAAGCTTTACTTGGAAAAATTAATAACTGTGTAGTTTAAATCTCACATATATAGAGAATCTGTTTGTATTTATTTAAAATAACAGCTAGCATTATGTAGAGAAGGGGGGACTGACTTTTGTACATGCTGTAATATCTGAAAAATAAATATTTATATGTCTAGAATAAAAAGTCTTAGTGAATCTTGATATTCATCAATAAAAATGTTGATACAATTTGAAATTGAACTCATTATTAATAGGTTTATAATTTAAAAGAAATTATAAAAGAGGCAGTTTTCTATTTAGTTTTGTTTTTGTGCATGGTATGTGCATGGATGTTGCAGATATATAGATTTTTTTCCCTTTATAGAAATTTATATATTGTGTTCTATATTATTTGATAATATAGTGTAAAATGAATTTGTTTTGATTTATTATTTGCAGCTCTAAAATTTAAATTCTAAATAAAAAATTATTTAAATATCTATTTTACAAAAATTCTCAGTAATTCTATATATTCTTTTTAATGGTTTTCATCACTCAAGGACAATGTGTTCAGAAATTGGGCTGTAGATAAGAAATTAAAACTAACACTTAACAGATGGTCTTTAAACGGTTTAATTTCTGAGAGGTCTTAAACCAGACATGAAAAAAAAACTGACAGATTTTCTTCCCCTTTTCTTAATAAAGAGCCAAGAAAAGTTAAAAAGGGGACTTGCTAATTCAAACTAACTTGCTAATTCAATCTCTGGAGGTTTGCTCTGATTTTTTTCCTCTCAAAAACTGACTCAACTTGCTAAAGGTGTATATGAATTATTTAAAAATGAAGTTCTAATTCAATTGTAAAGGGTGTGCATTTTTCTTTTCCTCCAAAAGTCAATTATGATCAAATTAGCTCTTAAAAGATTTTGTATCCAGTGCCTCAATCTTTATATTTGGTTCATCAAAATTCATTTAAAGAAGACATCTCAAGAATGGTATTGTATCCATGGCTTGTTAATGAAACTTTAAAAAAAGATCAAATTTTTATATAAAGTTAAATAGCCAATCCATGTTTTTAACAATAAAATCTGTTTGTTTTGATTATGATTTAAACCTAAAATGATAAAAGGAAAAAGCATCTAAATTCAAACCCAGGAAAGAAAATCAAAATGTTAAAGTAATCTGCAGGACTCTTTTAAACCACTTTTAATTATCAATGTAGCTACCTCTTGATTAAAAGAACTGTATGTTCATCTATATAGTACCTATAACTATCTCCAAGACAAAATGAACTAAATGGTAATTGGTTGATGGACAATAATATCAAGTCTTCAAACAGCCTTGAAGGAAAGAAAAAATCCATAATGTTTAATATTTATTATTTATTTTGCTTTATTTATGTGTGTAGCATGTTTAATAGAAATTCAACGATTATATTGATTTTAATTTTTTTTTTTAAAAATGTTTAAAAAAGAAAAGAAAAATGATTTTGATTCATAAGACCCATTGAAGTAAAAAAAAGGAATTAAAAATTGTTAACATGTAATGATGAGGCAGTTTAAATGCTTACGTATGTGTCAAAAAAAAGAGATAGAAGACATTTTTATTGACAAAATTTTATGCTTGGTATTGGATGTGTAAAGGGTGATTGGATGATCATGTGAATGATCATTGCTATGCTATAATATATTGATTCAATCTGTTATAATTGTGAAGATTGGATGGTGTTGCTATGTGCTTGACTTTTTAAATTAAGATAGTTCATGGTTTTGATTTGTGATCCGGTCAGACTTTGTCATTTACATTAAGACTGTAATCACCCATATGTGTGTGTATATGTGAAGCTATAAATGCTTGTTATTACTGAGGTAGAGTTATCTTACCACCTCATAGATAGGAAATAACTATCTAATAGTTTATTCACTATGGCAGTAGGAGATCAAGGGCCAGTTCTCATTCCATTTGTTTTTATTTAAGTAGGAAATAATTGATAGAGTTATAGATAGAATTGTGGAAAATGTTATGCATGCCTATATAGAGTAAGTGTGTAGAGAAATAAAGTTGCTCACATGATTCTAGTCTCAGAGGCTTCTCTCTGGCCAATGCAGACATTTAAAGTTATGAGTTGTTTAATTTCCCTTACTAAGATGCTGGTGTGTGCGTTATGAAGTACTGCATAGTGCTGAGAAATATGTAGAGGATTTTTCTTTGTGCACGGCAGGATAAAAGTTGCTTTGACAGGATTAAGGTTTCAGTCAGATGTGTATGTTGACGGGGAAATGACAGAGAGTTTAATTTATTAGTTGACCGATCTGTGGTCAAAAATTTGTGAAGGATAATAAAATTGAATATCATCAAGCTGGGGGCAACATGCTGAGCTATCAAAATATATACAGTTGATAAAGTGGAAAGCGTGAATATTTGGCATGCATGAATGTAAAATTATGGTTTTTATATTTAAACCCATTTGTTGGACCAATTAGAGATTTCACATGTCATATCATCTTTTGATAGGTAATATAAGAGGTATTATTGCCTGTTGAAATAATTAAAATTAGAATTATTGTAAAGTTGTTATTGATTGCTGGAATAGTACAATTTATGATTATTGTAATGAAAGGGGGTAGCAGCAATTTATAGGTTCTCTGAAAGTTAAAAGAGAATTTCATATTATACTTAAATACGGAATTCAAATTCTGATTCTGTGCGTAAGCATATTAGTATTAATATTCAATTAAAAGATGGGTCAGGACAATGATTAAGTTATAAAGAAATTTAGCTAATTTAAATATGTATTATGTATCATTATTATCATTCTTTAGTAAATTTCATATCATATTTAAGTGTAATGATATTATATATAAGTGTGTGTGTTTTTAATATTGTAATAAAAATTTACATTATTCATTTTGATTTACATTATTCATTTTATATGGATTGATTTTCATAGTTGATTTGCATAATCTATTTTTATGATTTATTTCCATGTTTCACTTACAAAATTGATTTCCATGATTAATGTCCATGGTTTATTTCCATAGTTTACTTTAGCAAAAGTGTAATAGACCTAAAAGTACTAACTAAATTTGGGCAAACAGATAATATAAATTAGAATAAGATGAGAGAAAATAGTTAATTTAGGTATATTAAATTTAGTCATTTTGGTTTGTTGCAATGTTATGAATATTGGGAGCAGACATAAAATCCCTTTCCTGCTTTTGGTATTTAATATGATTCCCATTGGCAAACTCACACTAAAGTTTAATTTAGCAAATTTTGGGATTATATCCATTGCAATGTAATCGTTCATAATTGCACCTCGTTAGCAGATCTAGACCTTGAGAAAGAGGACTTTGATTATTAAATCTAAGAGCTAGCTTGGAAGTCATGTAGTGCAGGTATTAAAATTTGGGAAATATTATTATAATAAGGATCATGAATTGATAGTCAGTTGGAAGGCTTGTGTGTGTGTTTAAGAGAATAGGATTAAGAATTATCAGTTAAGAATATATAAAGAACATAACACAGACATTCAGTGTTATATAATTGTAACTATTGAGAGTATAGATGCTGAGAATGAAAAATAAAGTAGTGGAATTAAGTGGGAAGGATTTATTTATAACATCTTTTATCCTACTTTAAATTATATAATAATTTTGTCTTATAAGCATAAGTTATTAGTTCTCCACATCGATTACTAAGTTATTTCCAGTCACATATGAATTGGAAATGTATACAACATTTTCGTGTTTACCACTCGAGATCAGATATTTATATTAAAGTTGTGGAAGAAAGTTGTCTCATTATTATTCATTTAGTAATAAGAATTTGTCATGGAAACATTTGCATAATTGTTGCTAGGTTTGAAACCAAGACCACAATAAATTGAGTTGTATTTATCAACATTATATTTTTTTTGAGAGACAATTTAATTACTTTCTCCATTATTTTCTATAGTCATAAGCATGGATGATGATGATCTCTGGTGGGCATTATGATTTATAGTTGCAATTTGGTGCCCGGGTATACTTAGTCTTATTACTAATATCATGAAATAAACACACTAGCCATCCTTGTTCGATCCCAAGGTTAATATCAATTGACTAGTTACTTGAAATGAAGTTGAGGTTACAATATATATATATATATATATATATATATATATATATATATATATATATATATATATATAGTGGTATAATGAATGTATTATTTATTCTGTATATTGTTATATTATATAGTCAATTCTTTAAAATAAATTGGATTTCTATATGAAGGTTTTATTTTATTTTACTGATGTTTTATATGGTGTTCTGTGTCCAGTAATTGGTTAAAGTTAAAATAGATGATTAAGATTTGAAAAGGGCATGGAACAATGTGCTGAAAAAGGCTTTTTATATATAGCAATTATTAATATATATACATATTTATATAGCTGTTGTATATGATTTTTATTATTATTATAATTTATATTAAAAAACAGCATAATGAATTTGATTAATTTCCAGTTTTGATGATATTAATAAAAAATAGATAGATACTTATATAATAGTCAATCGATGAATATCTATCTGGATTGGCTATGAATAACTACCTAAAAAAATCCTAGTTTTGCTTAAAACTTAAAAATCTCACACATTTTGGGCAATTTGAATTCAAAATATAGATTAAACTTTACTACTGCACTATGATGTTTTTTACATACAAAAAAAAAAAGATGAATATTCAGTGATATCAATTTATATATAAAAATGAGTACTATATTTTAAAAGAGAAAATATTTGTTTTACCTTGACAATAAATTCTAGATCTAAAAAAAGATGAAGAGAAAATTACTTTATCCAGTTAACTCACATTATTTATCCTACATTTTTATACATTATTTCAATCTCTACATTTTTACTTCGATATACAATTATAAATGTTGAACAAAGTACTTGTCTCAGGCATTATCAATTGGGCTTGACAACCTAATCTTTCTCAACAATCATTCAACAAGCTTTGGATCTATCTATGAAAATGCAATGCAAATTTGTAAAAGTTAATAGATATATTTGAACTTTAATATTGTTTAAAGTCTATATTTATAGTTGAAAAATTGTAATAATTTCAAATTTAAAAAAAATGATTTAAGAATATCTTTATTATTTGAATTCAATGCTGGGTGAAAAATATAGCATTTATAAATTAAGTTTATGTAATTCATATAAATAAATACATACTATAGCCTGGTATATTACTATTGGGAAAGGTTGGAATGGTCAAGCCTAATTAATGAGATCTGTTTAGATCAAAATGAATATTAAGAATCATTTATTTGTTTTTCCAATATTTAAAATAATGAGTTTGAAGTAAAACTATAGTGATGAAAATAATTTCTGGACATATAAAATGTAAACAATGAGCATTATTAATTGCTCAATAAGCTTTGTGATAAATGCTTAGCTAGATAAAGCATTTAAAATATCTCTGTCAGAACCCCCCCCCTAAACCTCTGACAATGGTTTTGTGCATTGGCACTCCTCAGAGGCACTAGGATAGCTTCAGACACTATATCTAAAAATACCAACCCAAAGCCAGCATCTATCTAAAAGTTATCTATTGAGTAGAAAATCTGAAATTTTCAGATATCTACATGTCTTCAAACCCAGCTATCCAACTCAAATAGCTATATGAGGCTGAGAAATCTTCAGCCAAACCATATATTAGTAGTCTTAGCAATATAACATCACATAAGACAAAATAGTCATAGATCACATGTCACCATTCTCTTAAGCTTGTAAGATATAAACAATAAGCATTTCCAATGGCTCAACAAGCTTTGTGATAAATGCTTAGCTAGAAAAAGAATTAAAATATCTCTATCAGGACCCACCCCCCAACATCTGATCATGGTTTCAAGCTTTGGCACTCTTCAGAGAGATGCTAGGATAGCTTCAGACACTAGATCTAAAAATACCAACCCAAAGCCAGCATTTATCTAAAAGTTATCTATAGCATGGGAAATTTGAAATTTTCAGACACCTACATGTCTTCAAACTCAGCTACCCATCTCAAATAGCTATATGGGGCTGAGAGATCTTCATCCAAACCATATATTAGTAGTCTTAGCAATATAACATCACATCAGACTTAAAGCAGACACTAAGAATTTATTACAAAGCTTGTTGAGTAATTGGCAATGCTCACTGCTTATATCTTACAAGCTTAAAAGAATGGGATCATGATCTATGACTCTATTTTTTATTTGACTAGTTATAGTCTCTGATTTAAATCTTATGCAGTTATATTGCTATGATTACTAATATATGGTATGGCTGAAGATTTCTCAGCCCCATATAGCTATTTGATTTGGATAGCTGGGTTTGAAGACATATAGGTGTCTGAAATTTCAGATTTTCCACTCAATAGATAACTTTTAGATAAATTCTGGCTTTGGGTTGGTATTTTTAGATCTAGTGTCTGAGTGCCAAAGCATGAAACCATATCCAGAGATTGGGGGAGGGGGTTCCTGACAGAGATATTTTAAATGCTTTCTCTAGCTAAGCATTTATCACAAAGCTTGTTGAGCAATTGGCAATGCTCATTGTTTATATTTTACAAGCTTAAGAGAATGGGGTCATGTGATCTATGACTATTTTTTATTTGACATATAAAATGTAGTTTGGTAAAATCATAGTAATTCTCATGTGGGAGATATAAACATTGATATATATATATATATTTGATCTCTAATAGAATTTATCAACTATATCTGGGTCAAAAATTATGCAATAGCTTCTAACCTAATAAAAAATAATTTAAGCCAATAAACATCACATAATCACCATTTCTTATGCTTGCTTATAACTGTTATTAAAACAAGCAAAACTCTCCATACAGTATTGCCACTCAGTGCAAGCCAGAGTTATCAATGAATGCCAGAAAGCTTGTGCATAAAATCCCCATCTAGTGCATACTCATCCAATATCCCCAGACTAGTTTCTGTCTTGAATGGCAATACTGTATGGAGAGTTTTGCCTGTTTTAATAACAGTTATAAGCAAGCATAAGAAATGATGATCATGTGATATTTATTGGCTTAAAACCAATCCTGTGTAATAGGATAGTGGTGGCTATAGTTATTAAAAAACCAAAGACACCAAATTGTATAGGTACTAAACTGAGTTTAGATCTATATGACTATATAAGCTAATGAGCTTGGATTGAAAATATTATTGTGTTTTCAATTTAAGACTCTTAGTTTTGTAGTTAAGTGGCTGCTGGAGGGTTGCATTAGATCCTAAAATCTAGGTACAGTGCTCTCAGATCCAACTCTCCTCACTGACGAAGGCTACAAGCCAGAAACTAGTCTGGGGATATTGGATGAATAGGCACTAAATGGGGATTTTATGCACAAGCCTTTTGAGATCCATTGATTACTGTGGCTTGCACAATACTGTATGGAGAGTTTTACCTGTTTTAAAAAATAATTTAAGATCCAATTCTGTATTTACATTGTTTATAAGTGCTGGTTGAAAAATGCAGAAAATATTAGTTTACATAATATAAGCATATCTCATTTGGTTAATATAGATTTGCTGCTAAAGTGAATAAACTAAGTACAAGAATGCTAGACTATAAGTTAATTCAATCTAACCAATAATTTATTATATGGCTTCCTTAATAACAACTGAATGATTAAACTTTATCACATATATACTGTATATCAATTTCTGAATTATATATTATTACAAAACGCAAAGGCCAATTTTAAGATATAGAAGTATTTTAATTCTTTAATTTATAACTATAAATTATAATTCTATAATTTTAATGAATTATATAATTGATTGTTATATATATATAACAACATAACCGTATATGAGTATATATATAAGATTCATTCAACTTTTTTCAGGCATAAACAAATTGGGATTCTGATCAAAACTTAAATAAAAGCGTTCAAGTTTTAATTAAAGTTAACAACATCTAAGGATGTGAAAATAATAGTATATATTTGATTAGTAATCAATAATTTTTTCTGCCTTAATCCAGTTGCCCTTTGACCATTAAAAAAAAAGAAAGAATTCCATAAGACGATTATCACAAAAAAAAATTTCAACTCTACACACTGAGTTATCACCCGTGATATTTTGGACTTCATAACGTATTCTACGTAGTTTAAATCAATGTTAACATGAAATAATATTTTAAGAAGAAAGGGTGCAAAATTCTGCGCAGAATTTCAAATTCTTGGTACAATGTCTCAATGTTAAAGATGAAAAGTAGTCTGATTATCAAAAATGCAAACCTTTTTTTAAAATAAAGTTTTAGTATACTTTCTGATGTATGGTATACTAAAATTAAAAAAAAAAAACACCAGTAAAATGTATGTATAGCATAAAAATGAAAAAAATTATATATCTGCTATGATATATATATCATGGGAAAATTTTTTTAAAATATAATTTTAGTAATAACTGAAATACAGGCTTATTATATACCTGTATCAATATATATAATATATAGGGTAAATGAGCACAGACTTTCACACAACCCACCACTCTCCACTCTATCTCATATCACTGATAAACTTGAAAACATATGTCGAAAAGATAAATATTCATAAATGCACACACATATATTTATGTCTCATGGTGCAAGATAGCATATTTATCTTCCCATGATTATGATCTAAGATCCTAATCTTGGCTAGTGAAATCCTTTTCAAGAGAGCTTAGAATTTTTTCTTTCAGAAGCTGACCATAGACAATCTTATTTAACTTTTGTGGCATTGGTGAGTCAATAGGTAAATAGCAAATGGAAGATAATGCATAGATAAAATAGCACAAATTACTCACTACCTAGCGAGTGGCAAGCCTGGTAAGTGCTTCATTTTCTTTCATTGCTCTTCTAAGAGGGGTTCTTGAAAAAGTATTAAAAAAGGATTTTTTAACTTTTACCTATATATATATAAACCTATTATTAGATAAACTAAATCCAAAGATGTTACAATAATAATTCACAACTTAGTAAGCATTGTTTGCACATTTATTCAAAAATAATTCTTTGGGAATTTGGCTTGTGAATTATTATAGTAATATATTCAGATAATATCATAAATTATTTACAAGCTTATTAAAATCATTAAAATGCATACTTAAAAAATATAATTAATCTTAAACAATACCTTCACCACCAATAATAAAATTCAAATAAATGGAAAAAAGATTAAACAGTTTATTTGTAGTTATTATGCATAGTACTGGAAGGCATAGCAGTTATTTAAAATTAGCTTAAAATTAGTTGTTTTTTAATTTGCAATAAACTGTTAACTTAGCATAATACTTTATATAGATATATATAAAGCTGTTGGAGATGAAAATCACTCTGTCATACAAACAATGTTTAATCTCATAAAAACTCATCTATTAATCCAGGGGTCCCCAACCCTATGCCCACGGGCACCATGGCGCCTGCAGATCATTTTACATGTGCCCGCCGCTATTCGAACACGATAAAAAATTATTTATCTGATACAAATAAATTTAATTTTTAAAATTTCTTATAAAGTATTGTATTATATTGTAATCAAATTCTTTTACAGCATAAAAATATAAACGTTAATTATATGCTAAAATTTTATTTTGAAATAAATATTTTTTTGTACATTATGTGTATTATTAACAATATCCAACTATAAATTTACATTGAAAAAATAAATGGTGCTTGCCACCTGGTTGAAAAAATAAATGGTGTCCGCCACCTGGCCGGTATTATAGAATGTGCTTTTAAGTGCAAAAAGATTGGGGATCCCTGTTCAAACAAAATGAGTTATTTATGTAGTAAGTTGGGTAGTAAGTTGGAGTGATCTTCATCAGATTTACATAACATTTGAGGTACATTTCTTATGTTATATTGAACCAGATGTGAGAAAATTGTTGTGATTATCTGATTTTAAAATCTCTACCTTAACTCCAATTGCATTTTCACTATTGCAGCAGAATGACCCTTCAAGCAGAGGAGTATAGTACCATAGTTAGATGAAACACTAACAGTACTTGTAACCAAACTGAAGCTATACAAAGTATAACCTACGGTCGCATTTCAAGGCTATAGAACTCTTCAGCTACAAGATGCAAACCCCTGCACCAGCCAATCATAAATTATATAATCAACATTCCCAAATGACAAATATACAATCTAGTCCTTGATATATCCCAAACTAGCCCCTTTACTCAATTGTGGGGAAAAAAACACTTTAATATACTTGCTCAACACTTATAATTAACTGTAACTTAATCTATTAGTAAAGCAGTTATAAGAGAGAGTAGATCAGGCAATAATTAAGCATACAAATAATTTATTCACACACATTCATAATTAAATATATTAAGCCAATAAACATCATATGACCACCACCTTTTATGCTTGTGTATAACTGTTGTTAAAATCTAGGTACATTGCTCTCAGATCCAAGGCTCCCACAAGCCAGAAACTAGTCTGGGGATATTGGATGAGTAGGCACTAGATGGGATTTTATGCACAAGCCTTCTGGCATCCATTGATTACTCTAGCTTGCTGTGTGTAGCAATATGTATAGTGAGTTTTGCCTGTTTTAATTAAATATATTATAACAGGATTTAAATATAAGCACACAGACATTTAAAATATAAGATACTAACTTATGGAAGCAATATTAAAAATTTATATACACTCATAATTAAAACACATTAGAATGAGTTACTAAACACACACATCTAGTCATGAAATAATATGACAAAATTTTAAGGAAGCAGCATTAAAGATTACTGTGGCTGTAATATCAAAGTTCATTACAGTCTTTCATTCAAATCTTTAGATTGGGATAATAAAAATATAGTTACCTAGGATTTTTGTGGGCAACACTTTGTACTTTTCATGGACACAATTCCTAGCCTGTTCCTGACTTGCTGATCACCAACCAGATGGCCTTTCCTTTTGCATCAATTGTTTGGCTTCTTGCTGATTTTCCATAGTTTTAAGCATCTGATGTTACAAAGGACTGAAATTGAAGGCTAGTTGCATATTCACTTACTGTCTAGCACTGCATGTTGCTAAGTTGCTCTTTGGTGGCTGGAGATGTTAATGGCCCTCACCATTTTCTCTTTTTTGAAGGTTTCTTATAAGATAGCAATATTGAATAATAATAAATATATAACAAAATAGTAATATAATGTTCTGCTATCTATTATGAATGAATCTCTTGGCCCTTTTATATGCTTCTTCCTCATTGTTCTTCAGTTATCATTCTCTGATCTGAGTTAATTAATTTGTTTCCTTAATTAATTTAGCATTGTGTTCATCTAAATTCTTGCTTAGATTAATCTAACATTTTGATAAGATAATGTCCATAGTCCTTTCCTTTGTTTCTTTAATTAATTTATCATTAGGTTTTAATCTAAATTTTTGCTTAGATTAATCTAACATTTTGATGAGATAATGTCTGTAGTCCTTTCCTTTGTTTCTTTAATTAATGCAATGGGAGTTATTATTTCTTTTCCTTTCTTTATGAGCCGAGTAATCTTTTAAGTGAATTTAAATTTAAAAGTTTTCTTATTTACAAATTATATATTTTAGTTCAGTTTCTTTTTTACATTTTTTTCTATTTATATTTATAAAAAGGAAAAGATAGTTTTAACTTTTTTTACTTAGAGTTAACCCCCCCCTCCCTACTCTCTCTTTAATATTAAAACTCTTTTACTTTTTTTAAATGACAAGATGATGCAACACTTTATTTTGCAAGTTTGCATCTCAAAAAAATATTTTCAAACATATAATTTATATTTCATTTTTATTAAGATTTAAACATTTCTTTTAATATTAATTTGATCATTTATTAATAAATGATTTCACATATAACATAGAATATATGTGTGTTCTCAAACCATACATTCATTGGTGGTACAATATATATGAAACAACTGAGAAGCAAATTTTAATGTGGATATGGTCTACTATAGATTTAATCTAAAATCAGTCTAATCTCACACTATAATGTAGCCTTATTAGATATAATAGAAGGTTTGACCAATGGTCAACCATATCATAATAGTTTTATATAACTAGATTCCTGCAATATATTTTATTTTTAAAATGTAAATATTTTGTTGTAGAATTATAGTTTTTTTTCAGATGTGTTAAAAGCCATTCTGTAGTATTAGTGTAGCTATTTAATATTAAATATAAACATCTCAGTAAAAATATATATTTACATTGATTTATAAAGATGTAAATAATAAAAATAAATATGTTTATATAAATAGCCAAATATAACATAATTTTGATATTACTAAGAAAACATCATTTGCTAATTGAAAGTCCTAAAGCTAAACAAGTTTTCTTTAATAACTTATAGCTCTTTTATCCACTAATTTCCATTATTTGCATTATTATATGTCCATGAAAATATTTAATTTAACATATAAAACTCTCTGGAGAAAATAAATTATTAATTATAGAAAATCAAAAACAGAGGTGAACTTCCGGATCGTCATACTTATAAAATAGCTGTTTAGGATTAAGTCTTTATAATGACTTATGTTAGAAATAAATGAGGATCTAAAGCTTCTTTTTCTTCTATTTACACTCAGTATCAAGGTGCTATAATATATTATTAGAAATAACTTGTTTAACTTTAGGACTGTCAATTTAGAATATTTACATCAGGGGTCCCCAAGCTTTTTGCACTTAAGAGCACATTCTATAATACCAGCCAGGTAGCGGGCACCATTTATTTTTTCAACTAGGTGGTGGGCACCATTTATTTTTTCAATGTAAATTTATAGTTGCATATTGTTAATAATACACATAATGTACAAAAAAATATTTATTTTAAAAATAAAATTTTAACATATAATTAATGTTTTAATTTTTACGCTGTAAAAGTATAGTATGCCCTACAATTTGATTACAATATAATACAATAATTTATAAGAAATTTTAAAAAATTAAATTTATTTGTATCGGATAAATAATTTTTTATCATGTTCGGATAGCGGCAGGCACACATAAAATGGTCTGCAGGCGCCATGGTGCCCGTGGGCATAGGGTTGGCAACCCCTGATTTCCCTGAATATAATCTCTTAATTTTCATTGTTTGCATGTATATGTAAACAACTGGCATGATCAGATAATCCTAGACAGACAATTCACATCTTCAATTGGAATCCAAGAAATTATAAGAAATTTTAAATAATGATATAGATCTCATATATAGTGATTAGATAATACATATAAGCTTGTTTAAGCAATATAGGAAAGAGAAACTATGAATCAGAAAATCCAGATTAAACTCAAAGAAATCTCTGCTTGCACTATATTGATAATGATTGTAAAGAGTGTATATATATAAAAAACAAAATGCTTATTTCTTTTTAATGATTTGTCAACCTATTAATTTCTAGCTAACAAATTATTGTTTTCAGAGCTTTATGAATAAATTGGAAAGAAAAGAATTGATATAACATAATTGAATTAATAAACTTTTTAAAAAACCCTGAAGTTGATTGAATGTTGTCTTTAACTATAAATATGTGTCTTGATTATGATATATAAAAAGTTGAAGAACCTAAGAAGTTAGCAAAGAAAGAATAAATATATTACTAAACATGTGAAGTCAGCCTAGTTATCTTAGAAGATAACTGGGTGAAATAGTTGATGTGTAAATGGATTTCAATTGTAATCATTTTGATAAAAACTTTTTATATATAGAAAAAATTAGATCAGTGGATTTAATGTTTTATGTTAAAACAATCCTAATTGTAGAATATGTTTAACAATGATGTGATTTAGAAAGTTATGTTTAAGCTCGTTACACTTTTTTATAGTTATCAAAAGTTTGTTTCTGCTGCTTGGGCTTATAGTTTTTTTTTTTAATTGGCTGTTTTCTTTTCTTTTAGATATATGTTAAAAATATAAAAGCTTTAATAAAAACAGAAACATATCAATTATCATAAATTAAAAACTGTTCATTAATAAATTATTTAATAAATAATTATAATAATAATCTTATCATGTAATTATAAAAATACAAAACTTTCCTAAGCAAAAAGATCACTGTCCATACATTTGAATCTTTATTCACCACTATTGCTTGCATTGTGAAAAACGACTCTGGGCAAAGAAGCTTGGCACATAGTTAATAACAACAATGCTGTAAATCAAAAGAAATCATGCTTCCCTTTTTCTAAGAAATGGACTTTCTAATTTACATAAGCTTTGAATATATTTTTGCTTAAATATATTCTACCATTTTCCCCCATGATCATTATAATGCTATGACTATGAGAAATAGAAAGCCCTCAAAAGCATTTAGCTGCCTGATATTATCATTTCTCAATTATAGCTTTTCCTTCATACTGTGTTTCAGCACACATAAGATATAATAATCTTGAAATTACACATTTTGTTACCAGATAGCAAAATGGGCTACTCTCTTAACAGAAATACTATGAAAAAAAAATGAAAATATCCAATCAATTATGATTATAGATGTTTCAAGTAAGTAAATGAGACATATCTATCACAATGTTTATTCAATATGTAGCAGAAGATGAAATAAGAAAGGCTTTGGAGTTTGCAATCTGTGATATGCAGATAATATTATTTTAATGGCAACAGCAGTAAAAAAGAACTACAGAATCAGGTAGTTAAATTTTTAAGAACTGAAACAGAGAATGGATTAAGGCTAAAGACAGACAAAACAATAGTAATGTGATTAACTGGAAAATAATATAAATAACATTGAAAATATGGTATTGGAACAAGTTTCAGAATTCGTTTATCTGAACTTCAGACTAAATCAAGATGGAAAATGTCATGCAAAGATAAACACATAGTTATTGTTGTCTTCAAAGGCATTTACAAAATCAGTATCCATATGAAACATAAGAGGCCTAACAATGTAAAATTTTGAAAACATTATTCAAAAACTATAACCTTACTGTTAACTCCATGAAGATAGTATATTCAACTTTCCATGGACATAAAATCTTCTAATGCATGGAAAAATTTATAAATAATCATTTATCTGATCACGTTAAAAGTTTCCATTCATCCATCACCTAGTTTCATATTTGTAAAATAATAACTTCAGCAGCATTGTATAATTTATATGAGAAAACAGTAGCTTTGAAATGATATGCCAAAAATCTTTTGTTTACGCACTCATAAAGAAATATTTCAATAGTCACTTAAATATTTAGATATGTTTTTTTTTTCAGATTTGTTTCATAACTGTTTTGTTTTTAACTATAATTCTTATTCTGTAAACTTAAATGGATAGTGCCTTATCATTCTTAAAGTTCATATAGTGTTAAAGCATAAAGAGTTGTCTATGATTTTTAGGCAATTCTATAGTGACATATTTGAAAGTCTACAGTTTTTTTATTGAAGCTCACCCTGTCTTTTTCACTGATCAAATATGTATAACTAACATTTTGAAAATAACAGGCTGACAAAAAGGGGAGTAAACTTTTGTCAAATATTTCTTACCAGTTTTAAATGTTTTTTGCCAATAAAACAATCTTACATTGACTTACATATTTCCCAATTTTGCTAAAAAATTATAATATGACAATAAGTTATATCATTATTTTGTTTAATCCATTGATTATTTCAGTGCAAAACCAACTTTAAAATTTACCATTAATAAACACAGACACACAAAAAAATATTTTGTGAGTTTATTTGTGTATGATTTTGATAATAAATATACTAACATTTTGGATTAATCACATAAGTTATCAACTAGATGGTGGATTGACTATTATAAAAGATGGGTTGTATATGGAAAATTTAATTCCTAATGTCCATACTATAGCAACAATTCATGAATTAGAGTTATTAAAATCATTTTACTGGAATAAATAATTTATTATTTACATAACACAGACTGCATATGTAATATTATAAAGAAGGAACAAATCTCCGGTCATATGCTTTTATGAATTTACATACACTTGCCCATGACCATCATTTTGAAGGGCATAAGTATACACTGATGCTTAGAGCTTATTCATAATCCAACCTTTGCTCATTGTTCTGAAATGAGGGCTACAATCTATTATGTGCCTGGGTCAAAAATTATTAATTGAATTGTACAAGCCAATTCGTTCTGTAACAGGAGAGAAATAAAACCTCGTATTTAACCACCTATAATTAAATACATAATAAATTTTGAATTCACTGTACCTGAGGTTTATTCCTTCTTATAATAGATTCATTTTAATAAGCAATCAAAACTTTCAAAGAATGTCACTCTTTTGCATCAATGCTAACTTATCAGTCAGCCCAAAGATAATCATTTTATCTAATATTTATATCTGTACATAATTAATATATCAATCAATGATACTCAGAGGAATAAAACTTTATACTGGCAATGATGTTTGTGATGTATTAATTAAACCAATGTACAGGTTCAAATAACATTTGATATAAATTTTAATAATTTTAATAATCATATTGTGAGAGTATCATATGAGCCTCACCTAAAACAATTTGTGTTTCTTTGTGAATTTAACTGTGCCTATATCGAATCAACAGATATAAATAACTTACACCTATCTTAAGCTTTTCATGTATCAGCTATATATATATAAACTAGTTAGTATTAAAAGAATAATTCTAAAAATGAATAATTCTAATTTGTTTATACACACGCCTAAATAAATGTTTCTAACTAATAATATTTTTTTTATTAACTAAAACTTGACATTTGACAAAGCCTTAAGTCAACATTGCATTTTTATCAGTTGAAACAAAGGAAATAAACATTTGGGGTTAATTACAAATTGTATATGTTAAACAATAGAGAGTGTGCACATGATTATGTGATATGCTTGCTGAAATTAATCCAGTATAAAAACGAACTAATATTGTTATAACAATAATCTTCTATTTAGTTATCAAGGCAAGAACTACATCTGTAAATTTAAATGTGTTCGAATTTAGAACACATTTAAGAAAAAAAAAGAAGATTCAATATTTTAAAACCTGCTTCAAGTAATTAATTTACTGCCTTTTAATATTATAAAAAACTATAAAAAAATAATCAGTGAATTTAACAAGGTTATAAAAGTTATCAACGTCTTCGAAATGAGCTTTCAAAATATAAATTTAAGAAGACAAAAATTTATAAAGATGTTCTGTGGCTAGATAATTTATGCCAGGGATTTCTACTGATGTTTTAAACCTGAACATGTAAATTTATTCCTACTTAATCAATGCCTAAAATATAATTGTCGTAATTCTCATTTAAAAAGCTGCTTTAATATTGGAGTATTATATTGAAGAAGATGTTAAATATTTTACTACATAAATATTTAAAGAATGAATATCTGGATTGCCTCTTCGAAGGATGATCAATGAACTTTATGTTTCAACATTCATCATCATTTTATTTCATCTAAGGAGGGATATAAAACCGCATTCTTTCTCATCTTGGATTACTTCATTGTATAATTTAAGAACTCTTAAACTTTATTTCCTTTGTGGATAATTATATTTACTTAGAAAAATTACTTCGTATATTAAAGTGGGGAACTGATAAGATGAACACTTTATTTTTTTTAATTTTATTTAATAAAATTTAGATATTGATATTTTGATATATACTCTGACGGAAATGACAGCTGACTAAGGTAAATGTTTTTAAATTATTTCAATTTGGAAGTACATTTTATTATATTCCAAATTGAATCTTACATGACAATTAACATAATATATTTTTAAGCATACATAACTAATATCAAAATACATTCTATTATTAATCTAGTGTGAATGGATGTTATCGTATATAAACATACAACACA
Organism: Epiperipatus broadwayi; assembly: GCA_028023455.1. Taxonomy (NCBI): domain Eukaryota; kingdom Metazoa; phylum Onychophora; class Udeonychophora; order Euonychophora; family Peripatidae; genus Epiperipatus; species Epiperipatus broadwayi. Next base: position 4,711,878 of record JAQFVV010000009.1, on the reverse strand, counting down.
CACTGAATTATTTTAATGACACAATAGGTAGATTTATAATGTGTCATGTGTATTTATTATACGCATGATTTTAAATTATATATATATGTAAATGATTACATTATTTTTTTTTTTGAATATTAAATAATTTATTAGTGTATATAAGCACAGATTATAATTCTAAATTTTAATGTTTTTATGTGATAAAATTTTGTTTTTTATTATTGATTAAAATGTGTTAAACTTGATTTCAAAATTAAACAGGTCTCGTTTGTTTATTTTATTTAGTCGTTTTATAAAACCAATAATTATAAATATACATACTCACGCATATATATATAATGAATCAACTTAGTAATTTAAGATTTATAAGAAAGTTATATATAGCTTATATTAAATTTATTATTACTATGAGATATTTGTGGAAATGCCTGAAGAGAATCGATTGCAAATTTCTACTCTGAGCTCGAATTCCGAGCGTAACGAGGTTATTAATAGAGGAGTGAATTGGATTATATTTTAAATAACATCATCCATGGCATTCTATAAGAAGACTCAAAGTCCGACTATAGTTAGATGCGACTTCCTCGAGAAGTGAAAAGGATCGTCCCGTTATAATATAAATAAATGCTATCAAATATGTGCCACTAAGAATATATAATAATATCTATAGAGAAGCTAACTTCTAATGTGCATACTGTAATAACAATTCACAAATATTAGTTATTCGATCATTTTAACAAACTTGCAAAAAAAAAACTCCTTTTCTAATTAATTTTTTCTAATTAATAAGTTAATATTAAATCTTTGTAAGAGTGTTAAAATGATTTTATTAAGTCTGACTTAAGAATTGTTATTATGGTATACGTATTAAAAGTTTGTTTCATTGTAAATATTTTATTATGTATTTTTAGGATTACATATTATAATAAAATTATTACAGTACAATATTTGTAAATATATATTAAATATCATATATATCATATATGTAATGTCACTTACTGATGCAGTCACAGAATAGACTAATGTTGTGATCTCTAATTTAGAATCATTTGAAAACCTTTTGGCACTGTAATATATAAATATAAAATTAAATCAAACAAACAATAAAAAATAACGATTTATATAAGAAATTTTTTATAAAATGAAAAGCATTCATGCATTCATTAAAAAGTAATGACTTGTATTGAAATAATGCATATTCATTAATCAAATCAAAGGCTTTGTTTTAATTGTACGGAAAAGGGTTTTATTCATGTTATCAAAGATGAATTCATTTTAAAAGTCTTTTGCTCTTTGCAATTTAAGATGATTTTCAAATGTGATTCATCAGTCAGCTAAGTATTTCATTTGGTTCAAGGAATATGAAAATGTAATAGTAGATGTAAAAACACTAGTTCACCTCATGTGTTGGAGAAGAATATGTCCGAAGTCAATAAATATTTTCCAACAAAATCTGCAGAAATCTAGACAATAAACTGGTCAGGATAATTGTAGCTTACTCATTTGAATAATTCATGAAAAGTAGTAAACTGTATTATTCACATTCTTTATTTTGATCCACTCTGAGACAATACTTAATAGAAAAAATAATTTATTAACATTAGGTAAATATTTATTTATTTTTCCTTTATAATTTGGTATAGTGATACAGTAGCAAGCTCTAAAGCTCAAGGTTCATGGAACGTGGTCCAGCATTGTTACTTTCTGCTCAAATTTCTTACGAACTCTTGAACAATAAATTCATTGATTAGTTATTTTATTTTTTTATTTACTGAAGTTTAAATTGGATTAAATTAAATAATTTAATAATATTTTATTCATATTAACATATATGAATGCATCACAATTGCAATTTATGCATGGATAATAATATTACAGAAATGTCATATGACCATTATACTTTCATTCTTAAAATAATGCTTTTTATAATGCTATATTCATCTTACAATTTCACTATAATAGACAACTATTGTAATACTTCAAGACGAGATTAATTTTAAAAACCAATCAATTAGTCTTATAAAATAGGGCATGGAATCATTACTTATAAGTAGTGGTACAGTATTCACTTTATGAGAGAGTTCTAATTATAAAGGCCTTAGTAAATTAACTTAGAAATAGAATATTTGTATTATGGTTTATGCTCTTCAAATGTTAAAGATTCTTATAATACTATCTTTTGAACTAATTTGAAGCAATCATTTTTTCCAAAATTTCAACATCTTGCCCTATTATATTTCTTCATTATATTCTATCATCAATTAAATTTTCATAATGACTATTAATATTGCATCATTCTTACATTTATAAAACAGTTTTTAAAAAATCTATTATTATTCATTCATCTCATATGCCCAAATCCAATGAAGATGTGTCTTCTTTTTACTGAATATTCTCAAATGAAAAATTTCTAGTTCTTTATATTAGGATGATGGAGAATCCATGTATCACTTCCAAACAATTATATACAATTAATTTATTCAAAGTAATTACATTAGTTTGAATAAAATATATTTTAACTTGCTAAATGCAGCTGCATAGACAATCATTCAAATTAAAAGTTCCTGAAAATTTTTATTCCAGCATTGGGTGACAAAGCAAAATAATTTTTGAACATTAATTACTAAATCAAAGTTTTACAGATTACATTCAAAACAATAAAAGAAATACATAGAAAATACTTTGAATTTCTGACAGTAGCACAAATATTAATATGCCATGGATTTAAAAACCAAGAAGATGATATTTTTGCTTTTAATCAATAAGTTAAAATCTCCAGCATCAAACTTGCATTATATTTTGATTCTTGTTTATTAAGCTAAATTGTATAAAGAGAATTATCCCATAAATGAAAAACAAAGTTCAAGCTAATACAATACGCTTAACAGTACTTTTTACCTCTTTATTTGCAGTAATAAACCTTTCTCTCATACTATAATAAAAAAGCTGCACAACGTGAATAAATTGAATAGACAAACAGCTATTTTCAAACATTACTACAAATCTTTTTGCTTAGCTGAAACAAATATCTCATCCAAGTTGATAAAACTATATAAAATACTTTTCTCACATTTTTCAGGCAATAAAATATATGTCTATAGTGTATTTAATTCTTTAAAATCATCCTGAATTTTATGTAATTACTTATCTATAAAAATAGTGGATTAAATAAAATATTTAAAAGTATTTTTGATATACTGGATAAATGATATTTCTATGATTATTACAGCAATCTTTTTATATTTTCTATATTTTTATAAAATTTGAACAATAAAAGCATTATTAAAGTCAGATGGTACATGTTTATGCATCCATATATTTTTTTAAAATACTTCCAATAATTCTGAAGTTAATCATTACTGTATTCTACCAGAATCTAAAACCTCTCCACTTTTAAAATTTTGATGAAGAGTCCTTTTACTCCATTAAGATGACCATCTTAATCCAAATCTAAACAAATAGGTGGTATGGGTATAACACTAAAAAAAATCATTTAAATTCTTGAACCATTATTTCAAAAGTTCAACAAAATATATTTAAAATATTTTTATTCTATAAAAAGTTGTCATTCTCATTCACTGATTTAATAAGATTCCAATATTGCTTCATTGTGTCCAAAAAGATACAAATCTATTATGATGAATAAATGACTGCACAGGCTTTGTGGTTTCAACCTGCTGTTCATTCTTAAAGTTCTTTGTCAGTCATTATAATTTCTGTCTTTATATTATTATATTTGTTATGAGGTTCCATATTTCTTTTAATATTCTGTTAATCAGAGAATGCCACATGTTTCTTTTTAATTAATTTATTTACAAGTCTGATAATTCTTAAATGCATTCTAAGTACATTAAATATAATTATTAAACTGATGGGGCTGGTCCTATCAAAAATATATCTTAAGAAGCTTTTTTTTTTTCATATACCTTTATCCAAATATTTTAAGCATGTGTTGAATGTGAAAGTTTTACAGTATAACGATATATATTTACTTATATAATTAAAATACATTTACAGCAAATTTCATTCTCATTCTATTAAGCACTAATTGCACTTTTATATAGGAAAGTTTTGTTCCTTAATAATTTAAATAAGTACATTTTTTTTTAGTTTAAATGTATACAAAATAAACTTATAACAAAAAAATTAATTATATTAATGTATCAGTTCTACATATTAAAATATTGATTCAATCCAATTATAGAACTAAACCCTATACATTACTGATTTACTTTAAGTCAGGGTTATTCAACCTTAAGTAATACAAAGACCTATCTGAGAGCTGCATCCAAATTATTCAATACAATACATATATTAAATTTTTGAAGAGTTCTACCAATAGTTTAAGTTTAGCAGGAATTTCAAAAATATCATAAAAAGAAAAGTTATGGTGTTTATAAAAGTTTATATTGAAACAGTAGATAAAATATACTAATTACTTATAATCAATATCAAGTTTATCAATTTATAATAGAATTAAAATATCTTTTACACATTCTATTCAAATTTTTATTTTATTTTTTCCATTCAAAAAAATCAAAATCTCTAGGCGGGATGCACAAACCCTCACTGCAGCTGGACTCAACTCATGGACAGTATTTTGGACAGCATTTTAAGGAGTTTTTTTAATATACTTTTTAATTTGATTTTTTATTTTATCATAATGTTGTTTTGTAATTCATTAATTATTAAATAATTTAGAAATATAATCATTTTTATTTTTTTTATTTCCAAATTTATTATATTTTGTAACTATGTATGAATCAGTTTTTGTAAGATCAATAGTTTTACAAAAGGTTTTTTAAGAGTATTTTCAAAAACAATTCTATTAATACATATTTAAGAACTTCATCAATTAATAAAATGTTATTTTTTATAACCAATTCTTTATTTTATACAGCTATAATTTTTTTCTATTAAATTAATTACTTTTTGTATTAATGTTAGTCCTTTAATATTAGAATAGTTAGCATAAATATAAATTTTTATTCCATATTTTAATAAAGATGCATACAAAGATTTATATAATCAAAATTATTCCAAATTCACAATTCTATCAGACTGGTCAAAAAAACAACTCTAAAACACTACCAATAGTTTCACTGCCACAAGCAAACTTCTCAAGTGTAAAGAATTACAAATTAACATATTTAAGCTAAACATTACCCATAATTCCATTTACTTCCCATGTTCCCTTAATATTAAAAGAACTTTTAAATAAGTTAATTGTTCCAGAATCATACATTTTTAATAATAAAGATTCTTTAAATCTTCTTTTAATTTCATTTCGCTCAAAGAAGACCTTAGCTTCATCAAAATTAATAGTGTGGCCTATATCTTTTTCATGGATATATAAAGCAGAACTAATATTTATTTCTAACCCTACTTTTATGTGCTTTTATTCTTTCATTTAGACTCAAACTATTCTGACCTACATATACCTTTTTACAAAAACAAGGGATGATATATATTAACCCAGGAAGTCTTTCTATCAAAAATTTCATTTGTATTATTTAATACATTATTCAAAGTATTTCATTCATCAAACATTAAAGGACTATTTTGTTAAAGCATTCTGGAGAATTTTTAACTGCAATACCAATACTGTTATTCATGCTCATAATATGTCATTGAAATATTGATTCTTTAATATTAATATTTCCCAAGTCATTTATATATATATAAACTATTATAAACAATCCTTAAATCCACAGAAATACTTTTGGATAATAATAAAAGAAAAATTAAGGAGGCAATTTTTATAAATAGAAACAAAATGCATTTAATAAATAGACAAGCTTCTAACATTAAAATACGAGATTCATGGAATTTCATGGATGACGTTTGCTTCCATTTTATTTTTTATTTTTTATTTTTAATTTAATAGCAGTTGAGGCAGATTTAAAAAATTAATCGAAATGCAGATTTAAGGATTGTTTATAATACTTTGTTACCGTTAAAATTTTTATTATAATTACAATTTTATTTTAATTAATGGACATTTTATTTATATTATATATATAAAACAACAATGCAATAAGTACTAAGTACAGAACCTTGCAGAACTCCCTATAATTGTTTTCACAGAAGCATGAGATGTTAATTGTTTTTGATTATTAGTCAATACATCTGATATTTTTGATTACATATATCTATTATTTAAATAAATTTTGAATAAGTTGAATAATTTGCTTTTTATTCTATAAATTTCTAAACTGTGAATTAATTGTTTACCAATAATGACATCAAAAGCCGTATAAAAATCTAAAAAAATATTATACTTATTTTTTTATCCTGTACTGCACTGTGATCTTAGTTGCAAAATTCTGCACTGACACATAATAGTTCTTTTATAGAGTTTATTGATTGTTAATTTTTTTAAATTTTATAATATGTTTTCATTAACAATTATAGAAATATATAGAAATAGCTTTAGTTATCAAAATGATTTTTATCACCAGATTAAAAAAACTGGTATTATTATTGTTTGAATAATGATGAACAATTCATTATTGTCTATTATTTTAATGATAATGTAGATTATAACTGATAGAATATCAATATTGTTCTTTATCCTGATTTTATCTATCCTGGACTTATATATTCTACATTCTTTTATTATTTCACATATGTATTGAAGCAATGGATTTGTAGATCAGATCCATGCTTCATGTCTTTCTATATTTCTAACCTAGGATCAAACTTGATCCATGCTTGTAAATGATTATTATAAAACTTTCCGTCTGCCATCTTGTATATATTGAATTTCCAGATGAGTTAATAAGTAAATAAAATCCTAAATTTTCTATTTAAAACTTTGATTATAAATATTAGATGTACACAGATATATATATTGTACCGGGTCTAACTGCTGAAACCACCTACTTATACGTATATATAAGTTTTGGCCGGTTTCAAACTCCTTCCTAATACATTTATAATCTTATAAATGTTACGTGAATGAACCGGCACATTCGAGCAAAATGGGAGATCTTATTGATAGCTTTAACTATCAACAATGGCCATCTCGGCTGCTATATTCAAACCCCTACTATCCAAATACTTTATTTGTTTTGAGGTAAACCCCGGGGTCCAGCTAGTCTAAGGACTAATGTATTCGGGCAGTAGGCTCACAATCCAGCGCTCAAAACATTCCCTAAAACTAGCTCAGTCTAATTTTAATTTCAATAACAAAATTATACAAAATTAGTGGTGGAAAGAATTAATAAAAAGGCTGGTAAAAAGAATTGACCGACAAATGAAGTTTAAGTTTAAAGACAATTTATTTTAATCAAAAATTAATTAAGTTTTAAAGATAATTTATTAACCAACATTAATTTACTAAATTTAAACATCTTGATAATCTAATTTAATACACGCACATTTTTAAATTAACACATTATAACATATATCTGGTGAAAAGCATAAATAATATGTGACATCGTTAAATTATCTCACATTCCCACACACGCACATCAATAGTTCATTTTATGCATGCTTAAGAGTTCAAATTACTTTAACTCTGTAAGATTGACGAATTACAGCGGTAGCTACTATATATAAATGATAATAATAAAATGTTTACCTAGGATTTTTGGAATGTGGATATTGCTTGTCGTTGGCTGCTTCTCATGGAGTATATCTAACCTGTTAGATTTTGACATTTATTGAAAAGATTTTATGCTAATCCATTGGTTTTATTCTTGGAGACAGTTGAACGTTTGATGGAGGATTTCTGAGTTGTTATGCAGACATTATTTCACAGGCAGGTTTTGATGATCTTGTTGGACTAAAAAGGCTGAAGCACGAGCATATATTTCCAAAAGCTGCTCAGCAATGCATCTTTGTTTCTGGATACATAATAGAAATGCACTGTTATCTCAACTGAAACAACTGTCACTGGAAACTAGACTGAATAAAACTCCGATAAAAATCTAGCTATTTATATCTGCAAAGTGTTTTTTGTTTTAATATCCTCCGGCAAATGAGTGTTGTCGAAATTTCATTGATAACTAATCCTTTGACCACGTGTTTTTGAAGATTGTTTAATTAGTAGTAGCTATTTCAAAACATGTTGTTTTTATATCTTTAGTAGCCCACCGCTGTGTTTTTAAATATATTTCATTTCAATATTTATTTTCATGTGTTTTTCAATACGATTTTAACATGCATTTATTATATCTCTTATTAACAGCTTACATTTATTTACATTCGCACGCACATATATATTTTACTATTCTAAAATCAAAAATAGTTTTAAGATTATTTTTCTTCTTTAATTTAAATGAAGAGATTTATATATTTTTTTAAAGCTTTTAAATTGTATTTCAACTAATAATAATAAGCTCTTTACTTCCTTTTTATAAAACCTTTAGTTTAACTTTTCTAACCAATACTCCCCTCCCCTCTTTTAATGAATCAATTTAACTTTTACTTCAAAACTAATGATAGAAAACTATTTGACTCTTATCTTTTCGAAAACAAACTGTAATACACTCTTCAACATTTAAATATGTTTTTCTTTTACGAAAGATTATTTTAATAATTTTTTTTTTTTAGAACAAAATTATTTTATATACATGTGTCAATTTGGCCTTGGCACAATATATATATATGCACGAATATATATAATTATAGATGAAAACTTTTATAAAAATCAAGAAATAAATTTTTTAAATAATTTTTTTTTTTTAAAGTCAGATTATTTTATTCTGGAGATTCACTTTTGGGATAGACCCTTATCACATTCTTTAGTGTAAAACAAAAGAAAATCCATTAGTAAAGTAGTAATGGATTTTCTAGTTGAATTAAAAGTAAATCATAGAAAAGATATTTTAAAGAAAAATTCTTCAAATCTAAGTTAAACTTAAAATAGATTTGAAACAATAAAATCATTGGGTTTATTGGGAGAGTGGATCTTAAGAAGACAATAGTAAAATATTTTAGATTGATGATTATGATTGCCAGAATCAAATATATCCGTTTTGCCTTGGGCAAATGAAAAAGGGGAATTTTCAAGAAGTATTCTGGAAACATATAAATAGACCAGGAGAACAATAGAGAAAAATTATTCAGTGTGTTTGAGCAAAGAGCATGGTGAATCCATGTCATTTTTTATTCAAATATATGTGCGGCAATATAATTGTAAAGTAAACAGAACCTGACCACCTGTTCCCCGTTGTTCCAGGTATGATCGCAAAAGTACCATGAAGCCAGAAAAATTTCATTAAATGTTTTATTTTTGGACTGCCAAATTGTGGAACTCTTGAACAAAACTCAATAGCTAGCTATTCCTATGCAAAATAATGAAAGCCAACCTCAAATTATCATTCCATTGGGGGACCTAAATTTTAAATGTGGACTGTGAATAAAATAGGTAATATCTTTTAAATTGTTTTACAATCCTAACCTCCTAATTTATTTTCCAATTCCAGTTGACCGTGTAATTATTTGTTCTATAAAGAAGTGTCTTCTAAAGTGTAATTATCCTAAATAGATTTAAAATGCCATATTAACTAAACTTTGTAATCTTCACTTTCTATAATTTATCTTTAATGTCTCTGCTATATATCTGTTATCTGTCTTAAATTATGCCTCTCTTAATGCAAAAACGTTTCTTATTAAAGCGGTCTATAAAAGATATTGATTACTTACTTACCTATAAAAATATATTGTTTAGATTTATAAATATCTGATTTAAAATTTTATTTATGTGCCAATTTGTTACATCTCAACAAATTCATATCTGTCTTGTTCACATTTTGTCTTATGATTTAAATCAGTGGTCTTCAACCTTTTCACACCTGCGGACTGGTAAAAATAAGAATAAGGTTTCGCAGACCGGCAAAAATAAGGATAGGTTTCGCGGACTGTCAGAAGTCTATAGATAAATTTTCTTAAAGATGTAAACTGCTTAGCCTTAGATGACATAACTGTTATAACTGATCAAAACAACAATGTTAAATCTACAATATGAAGTTTTATTATATATATATATATATATATGGAGTTTATATAATAAAAAAACTTTTTTTTTTAATTTTGAATTTTTTTAAAAAACTAATAAAAAATTTAATTCTACCCCCTCCCCCCATAAACATCTGTGATAACTAAAAAAAAAAAAAAAAATTAATTTATGTATGATTGATTAGATTTTGTTTTTGTTCTGTTTCTTTTTTTTAAATTGAGTAAAAATGAGATGAAAATAAAAATAAAAATTGTTTATATTAATTAAAAGTTTAAACTCTTATTATTTTATTATAAACTTTCCTGCCAGTCTAGCGTGGACCGGCAAAAAATTTCTGCAGCCCGACACCGGTCCGTGGACCAAGGGTTGAAGACCACTGATTTAAATGATTTGCTTCCTATTTCCTGACCAACGACTGTCAGTAAATAAATAAATATTTCACTCTAAATGATTATTACTTAGAGCACCCATTTTGTCAAGTTGAAATGATTTTGTTTTATTATATATTTTATTCTAAAAACATATTTCATGCAGATACAGTTTAATTTTGGGAGAGACGCTAGATGAAGTGTGTAACTGTTAACTAATTTTATCCAATGTTAAGAGAATTAAAAAAAGGGGGAGTAAAAGGTTATTTTTCACTAAGTCATAAGAGAGAGTTTAGTGATGTTAAATTTAAAATGTTGGTGGAATTTTATTTTGAAGGGAGAGATGTATCACTTCAGAAAGAAATGATATTCTAATAATATTTTGAGATTTATTTGTTGAGATCCAATCTTGGTCAATTCACTATTATATAAATATAATCTTATGTGGCTCAGTAAAATTTTAATTAAAGTAATTTTAAAAGAATGATATTTTTCCAGTATTTGTCTTTGCCTTGTCAGCACTCTGCTTGATCATCTGTTTTGTCCTTTGGATCGCTATATCAGAATTATATCATGTGATAGATTCACTGGCTAAAAATGTTAATCAGGATATTAAAGACAAAAATGGGAAGACCTGAGGTAAGCTGAGCTTAGCAAGCCTTGGTGATTCTTGGTCTTTCAAATGAAATATCTTGAGATTTTGCAAAGTGCACAAACCATTCATCTTTTGGGACATGTGCTCTATTCTTTGCATCTCTCAAATCAGGCAGTGGGATTGAGTTTATGTTGGTTATGTCATTTCAAATGCTGGATGTGATTATTTTCTATTTCTCTGAGCATATTGTGGCGGGTTTATAATGGTTTGATCATATTAGTTTGTATTTTATTATCATTAGCACATTTACTTATGAATATCATGATCTGCTTGCATTCAAGCATGTCAATCTCTTTGAAACCATTTCTTAAAAACATAATCAAATTATTTTTCTCTTATAATGATTTTATTTATGTTAAAGTTAATCAAATATTAATGCTTTTATATATTTGTTTTTCTTTCCGCACCTACTTGAATCGGCATCTATCAAAGAACTTAAAATTGGCATATAAATTATACCACTACCTTGCAAAAGGCATATGTTAATTATATAATCGAAATTGTCTGTTAATGAGCAATGAAATTAATTAGTGAGATATTAAAGAATTATAGATGTGCTTTTTATTAAAATATATGTATGAATTTAACCTACCTGTGGTTCATTTGAATTAATTTTACTTTAAAGTTTGTGTTTCTATCTAAATATTGTGCTGTTATCTGATGACTCAAAGTCACGCACACACCGTTCTTTCAGCAACTCATGCATACGTGTAATTAAATGAAATGGGTTAAATGTTAGAAATAGCCGAGGCACATGTTCTACCGCTGTTGCTGCAGACCGGAGTTGGAAAAGATTAATTGCTTGCCTCAAAAGTGTTGTTAATTGGTTGTTAGATTTAGAGGGTGGGTAAACAGGTTAGAATCCATAAATATTCTTGATCTTTGATCTCGCATGTGGTTGGATTTGAGGTACTTTTACCCAGACTATGAATCGTGCTGAAATTAGCATACAATTTTGACTGGTACAGTATATTTCATTTAGATTTGGTACAAAAATTGAAAGAAATTGACTATTATGTTTGTTTTTAAAAATAAATATAAATATCATGAATAGATTTGTTTTAGTTTATTAGGCCGTTTATTAATTATTTTTAAGAATATAATAAAAGTATTAGCTAGAAGAATACTATTATCTATATTATATAATTTTAATCTTCATTCTTCATAGAATTAGATTTTCTAAAAATATTTCATTTATTTTTCCATGTTTTGTAAAATTATGGCATCTTTATTTTCATTAATTATATATATATATGTGTGTATAATCTTTTTAGCACTTTATAAATTTTATTTCTTGATGCCTTATATGAGGGAGTACCCAAAAATACCCAGAATCATTCGCTGGAAAGTGAATACATTGCAGTACATACTTCAGCAGTCAGATAGTTCTTGATGGGACTTAGTCTGCCAATTGTCATCATCAAGATAAAATGTGTTATGGTGTAATAAATATTTTTGATAAGTTCATCTCACTTATTTGTTGAATTTTATAATGGCTGAAAAATTAAAACTGAAATTCTGTTTTCTGTTAGCTAAAATGGCAAGGAAAACAAAGCATGGTAAGTGAAATTCAATGTCAAGATGAAGCTGACTTTTTGTGGATGTAAACGTCATTGTTTACTCAGAATTTATTTATAAAAACTAGACATTTAAAAGCTACAAGTTCCGAAAAGTTTGCATGATGTGGTAAAATGAAATAATTGGATATTTGGTTTAATGGGAGTGCAAACTTAATCACAATAATGTGACAGTGCACAAAGCCTTGAGTATGAAACAATTTTTAATTAAATTCAGCATGACCCAGTTTATCCATCAGCCATATTCATCCAATCCGGCTGTAAACAACTTCCTTTTTATTCTTTTAAATAAAAAAATGACTTTTTTTTGCAGATTTATAAGTGGAGAAAAAAAAATCATGCAGCGTTAAAAGGCATCACTTTGCAAGATTTCAAAAAGTGAAAAACATGCTTAGACTGGTATATTGCATTAAATGGACTGTACATTGAAAGGGATTCAGTTATAACACCTAAAAATAAATACTGTACACAATTTTTATTACAAAATTCAGATTATTTTTGGGTCCCTCTTCATATTCAAGAAAAAAATCATTATTTATTTATATATATTTTTTTCCATAATTTATTTTTTATCTTGTATTAATTTCAATATTTTGACAATTATCCAAATTACAAATTATTATTATTTTAATCCTGATGATTTCTTCTGATTTTATAAAGTTAAATATTTTTATGATTGTTCCATATATAATCTTAATATTACTTCTTTTTTTTTCTCATTGCAGTCATTATTTTGTAGATATTTTCTAATTAGTTTTTTTTATTTATCTGTTTATTTTTAATTATATTATTGCATAATTAGTAGAAAATCTTTTTTTAAAAAATATCTAAGAATAGAATAGCCATTAAAAAATGGCTAGAGTAACAATTGTTTTTTAAAAAATAAACATTATTATATTTGGAATAGAATCTGTTTTTTAAATGAAACTATTATTTTAAAGCTGTTTAATCATCTGACACTATAATTGCTTGTGTAATATTAACTTCATATACATTCTTAACCTTGACTAAAACATAGTCTATAGAATGTCATTGTTTTGAGCTTTGTAAGAAAATTTCTACCTAAATAAAATATTGATGACAATCAATCCATTATTGTGTAAAAACTCAATAATAGTAAACCATTTGAGGTCATATAACTTTGAGACAAAGTTTCTCATTCTTACTAACATGTATATCAGAATCTGCAAAAAGGAAAATTTATTCTTTTGTAATGCAGCAAAGTTATCCAATAAGAAATAAACGCTTTCCCTGAACTTTTTGCATCTAATGATTGAGGCATGAAGAGATACCAATCCAGTTTTAAATATCATTAACTTTTCATTGATGTTTAAAAATTTCAAGAGTAGAAAATATATAAATTAAATATTAGCAATTCATAGTATTTTCTTTCAACACATATATACATTTATTTGTTTATATTACCTTAATTTCTTCAGAAGATAAGTTTCACTAGCAACAATTAGATTTTAAATCTTGACAGTTTGTTAGATACAAATTACTTTCCTAAGTTGGGATCTTAAAGAATCTACATCAACAAAATTCATATATTTCGCAACTTACATTTAAAAAAAAATTGAATAATTATTAATTCTTTTGTTCAGTTATATATATATTTCCTTTTTACCTGCAAACATAAATCTAATTAATACTTTTTTTTCGTTTTAATTTTAAACTTTCCTATATTTTATTTTTTCTTTATTATGAGTGAAATTTTTTAGTTTTATTACATTCATTCATATTTTTTCTTTCTAGCAACATACATATAACTTTATATTTAATGCATTCAAATTGAAGATATTATACTATCCATTATATTTTTTTAAAATTTCAGTATGGCATCCTGGAACTCTACAAGTAAAAAAATATATATTATATTATTTAAGTCTTCTACTAACTTGTTACAATACATGTTTACATCAATACAATAAATTAATCAGCTGTTTGGAAAACAATTGAAATCACATCAAATATTGAAATTGATGACATCAAGTTTGATTGATAGTTATGGCATGTCTTTCGAGTAATAAGCTAATTTTTCATCAAATATAATTGTATATAAGAGTATACACTTCTATAGTTGTATATTATATATTTGTAGTGTGTATGGATATGTTCAAATAAAAATATCTATATTAAGTGCACACAAACATAAAATATAATTTAGCATAGGTCTACAAATTACATTAATAAAATGTCTTATATTAATAATCCAATAAGAAAATAAACTATTTGAAGAATTTTTCAATTGAAAAATATTCTCATGATTAAAATTACTCCATAGAAAAAGATCATATTAAAGACACATAATGCATCAGACAAGAGAAACAGATACTTGATAGGAAAACTAGTTTATTCCTGCTAAAAATGTGATAAGGACCTAGGACTATATATAGAGACCATTCTGGTCTACATTATTATTTTAGTATATCTCGAGCTCATGTAATAAAAATAGATAGATACAGTCAATAGGTTTTCATTGTATATGCATATTATATATATATATATTGAAACAGTTATGCTGTTCCTCATATAAATATTCAAAAGATTCCCCCCCCCCCATTTAAAAATGTCTAGCGTGATTCAGTCTAATTGGGAATGAAATAAAAGCTGTGATTTGTTTAAAAAAATCATATTTTTAATTTTGTGATTGATGGATTTAAATAAAATGTTATGTCATCTTATTTTTTTTTATCTGTCTCAATAAAAAGAGAAGAAATTAATTATCCAATCATTAAAAAGAAAAAAGGAAAAGATACTTGGGTTAAACTGAGGCAGTATTCAAATTAGGCACGTCGTCGGAAGAAAAGAACTTTTTTTTCTCTCTCTCGTCTTACACAGAGAGGCAGAACATATTAAATTTTTTTTAAAAAAGAAAAAGTGTATTACTTAATTCTTTTGACATATTAAAATATAGCTTTAACAAAACGTGAAAATGGAAAAAGAAAGCTTTACTAGAGGAATTTTAGTGACAATGGGGTAAATTAGCGGCTTCACTCTCTCCACGCTGTGCCATGACTTTCCATAAATGAAATAACCCACCTTCTTTTTGAGTAAACTGGACTGCAAAACTGGAAGGTAATTATGTTATAGGAATGTTTAGACATCTTTATCATACGTTATAAAGTGAAGTTATGAAATAATTACATAGAATTTGTTTTGTAAAATATTAGAACATGTTTATCATACGTTATAAAATGAAGTTATGAAATAGTTATACGCAAATTTATTTATAAAAATATTTGAACATATTTACTATATGGATTAGAAATGCTTTAATTGCATATTACTTCTATCTGGGTAATGTAACAGAGCTTATGTGTATGAACATACTTTTATATTTGACTAAATTATAAATGCTTCAATTACTAAATGATAAAGGCTCCACAAACCAAACAGAGCTTATGTGTATGAATATACTTTTATATTTGACTAAATTAGGAGTGCTTCAATTACTAAATGATAAATGCTCCACAAGCCAAACAGAGTTTATGTGTATGAATATACTTTTATATTTGATTAAATTAGAAATGCTTCAATTACTAAATGATAAATGCTCCACAAGCCAAACAGAATTTATGTATATGAATATACTTTTATATTTGACTAAATTATAAATGCTTCAATTACCAAATGATAAATGCTCCACAAGCCAAACAGAATTTATGTATATGAATATACTTTTATATTTGACTAAATTAGAAATGCTTCAATTACTAAATGATAAATGCTCCAAAAGCCAAACAGAGTTTATGTGTATGAATATACTTTTATATTTGATTAAATTAGAAATGCTTCAATTACTAAATGATAAATGCTCCAAAAGCCAAACAGAGTTTATGTGTATGAATATACTTTTATATTTGACTAAATTATAAATGCTTCAATTACCAAATGATAAATGCTCCACAAACCAAGAATTGCTGAGCTTAAATGTTTACCAATCAATAATGATTCATAAAATAATGAAATGCTGTATAAATCATAAATACTTGACTGTTCCCAAGCTTCTTCACATAAATGAATTCAAAATGAATTATTGTATAAACCATAAATGCTTGACTGTTTCTAAGATTCTTCTCATAAAGGAATTCAAAAATGAACTATTGTTGAATTAGAATATTTCCAAGCTTCTTCTCATAAAGGAATTCAAAAATGAACTATTGTTGAATTAAAATATTTCCAAGCTTCTTCTCATAAATGAATTCAAAATGAACTATTGTTGAATTAGAATATTTCCAAGCTTCTTCTCATAAATGAATTCAAAATGAACTATTGTTGAATTAGAATATTTCCAAGCTTCTTCTCATAAAGGAATTCAAAAATGAACTATTGTTGAATTAGAATATTTCCAAGCTTCTTCTCATAAAGGAATTCAAAAATGAACTATTGTTGAATTAGAATATTTCCAAGCTTCTTCTCATAAATGAATTCAAAATGAACTATTGTTGAATTAGAATATTTCCAAGCTTCTTCTCATAAATGAATTCAAAATGAACTATTGTTGAATTAGAATATTTCCAAGCTTCTTCTCATAAAGGAATTCAAAAATGAACTATTGTTGAATTAGAATATTTCCAAGCTTCTTCTCATAAATGAATTCAAAATGAACTATTGTTGAATTAGAATATTTCCAAGCTTCTTCTCATAAATGAATTCAAAATGAACTATTGTTGAATTAGAATATTTCCAAGCTTCTTCTCATAAAGGAATTCAAAAATGAACTATTGTTGAATTAGACTGTTTCCAAACGTCTTCTCATAAATGAACTTGTAAATGAACTATTGATAAAAAAAAAAAGAACTACTTCTAGCTCTTTCATAAGTAAAATGAAAATGTGTTATCATGTGGATAGAAATGAATTTCGTTAGAAATTGCAAATTAATTGTTATTTAATAAATTTTTTTTGTTACTAAAAATTAAATTGGTTATCCAGTTGTCCAATTCTGTTTTGTTTTATTGCATCACTCATCAGTTATAGCACTGGTTCATGAGAATCTCATGCTTTCTGAGCTACGTCTGACATAACTAGACCTAGGCCAGTCAGGTTGTAGTGAGACGGAACTCTAATGGCGCTTTTTGGGAAACCAAACATAGAAATATTTAGATGTTTCCAGTCTCTATGGTACTACATCCTCTGATGAGCAGGAAATATTGTTGTAGGAGGCATTAACATCTGTATTAGGAATGTCAATTGATAGTTCCTTCCTACAGCATGCTCATCAGAAAATTGTTACAACTGACATAATAAAACGGTTGTATGGGGGTCCGGTTACAATATATATATGATCACTAGATGGAGCTTACCAATAGCTCTAATCCCAGCACTTCACTAAGATGAGCCATAAGCTCGAAACCAATTGGTCTGGAGATAGGGCCTTTGCAATAGAGATTTTGAATTCTTTCTCTTTCGGCACTTATAAAATAAAGCTTGATTAGAGCTATTGGTAAGTTCCATCTAGTGATTATTTAAATGCAAGTTTAAAAGCAAGTTACAAAATTTATGACTTGTTTTATTAATTATATATATATATGTTTTAATTGTAATATTTTCACGGATAAATGATGATTTCATATTATTATTTTCGGGATATATATATATTTAAAAAACACCCCATAGCTATATAATTTTGGCCACACTCCCCCTTAAATAAAGAAACCTCAAATTTTAACATTCCATTGCTAAAATTTGATTTTTTTTTATTTAAAAGGGTGTGGCCAGAATAATGATAGCTATGAAGTGTTTCAAATATTTTATATAGATTTTATCTAGCAGTATGCATTGTTTCTATATAAATACATATATATTATACCTTATTAGTGTAAAACTAATATTTTAGTTATTTGATATTCATATTGTACAGTCAATTTTCATTGATTTTATTCCAAGTAGTTTTTATTACCTTTATCCTTTGGGTGCAGCTAAATAATTGTCAGAAGTTTAGATAAACCATAATAATTATTAATAACTGGCCTGTCTCTTCTATTAAATATATAAATTATTACAGTTGCAAACTCTTCCTGCAGTACCCAGTGCAAGCCATAGTAGTCAAAGGATTCTAGAAGATTTGTACATAAAATCCCTATCTAGTGCTTACTCATGCAATATTCCCACATTATGGTAGTTTTCATCAGTAGGCACCTTGGATCTTAAGGATAACTGTGGTTATTAAACAATCAAATACACTTAAAATGTATAGATACTGAACAAGATGCAAATCTGCATGACTACACAAGTAAATTAGTTTGGATTGAAAACATTGTTTTTATATTGGATTCATAGCTTTGTAATTAATTAACTAGATAAAAGGTCACTGTGGGGAAGTTGCATTAGATCCTAAGATTTAGATACAATGCTTTCAGATCCAAGACTTGGCACTGATAAAAGCAGCAAGTTAAAAATAAGTCTGGAAATATTGGATGAATAGGTACTAGATAGAAATTTTATTCACAAATCTTCTAGTATCCATTGATTACTATGGTTTACACTGGGTGGCATTACTGTATGGAGAGTTTGCTATTGTATTAACAGCTTGTATATGTATAAGAAATGGAGATTATATGCAAATTTATAAATTAATATTTAGATATTTAAAATGTACTTAAAACAAGGTTATTTAACAATGAATTAAATTATAAGCTCTGTCCTGATAATTAATATTAAGACAATACAAATGGGTCTTTAGTTGAATTATTGGTAAAATTCACATTCAAACTTAATATAAAATTAAGCATTGCAAGTCTATTTAGGCTTGATATAATCCCAAATGGTCTTTCAAGCAGCTGATTACAACATGTTTGATCACATAAGCACATAACATGCAATAAATTAGTTGATTTGTCATCAAATATTGCTATATACAAGTTTGTACATTTCTATAGAGGACTTAAATAAAATAATTTATTACATATATATGTATGTGTGGAATAATGCTTATTATACTAAAATATGTATAAAACTAAATGAATTTTGTTTTTTGCCAAATCAATAATCATAAAATAATTTTAAAAAACTTTATATCAAACATTGCCATTATATGAAAATAGATAAAATTTTCTTATATGTTTTGCCAGGCTATCTGCTACTTCATCAATTGTTTTAGAATGAGCGACATATGTCATTCATAGAAAAAAAATACTAATAACTAATAAAGATATTAAATCATAAATTCTATATGTAGCAAACTGTAATTTATTACATAAAGATTATACAAAACAGATAATTTTTTAAAATGGCAAATATAATTTGCTTTATATGTAATGTATGTTTTGATATCTTTTGTGTTTTTAAAGTAGTCCAGGGGTCCCCAACCCTATGCCTGTGGGAACCATGGCACCCGTAGACCATTTTACATGTGCCCGCCGCTATCTGAACACAATAAAAAATTATTTATATGATACAAATAAATTTAATTTGTAAAATTTCTTCTAAATTATTGTATTATATTGTAATCAAATGTTAAAATTTTATTTTGAAATAAATATTTTTTTGTACATTATGTGTATTATTAACAATATCCAACTATAAATTTACATTGAAAAAATAAATGGTGCCCGCCACCTGGTCGGTATTATAGAATATGCTCTTAAGTACAAAAAGGTTGGGGACCGCTGAAGTAGTCTATATATATATAAAATAAATAATCCTAATTTAAATATAAGTAATTGATATGGAAGTAACTATCTCTCTCAATGAGTTATATATTACATTTATTAGAAATGATTTTTTTTTATATATTTGCAGGTTGTTAAAACTAAGATTCAGTTTTGATCTTCTAAATGCTTCAATGGTGATTTCAGATTATTTAGTTTGCACATAAGTTAAAATAAGACAAAATTCACCCTGTAGTTTAAGATTACATCCAAAACTAAGCTTATATAATAACAAAACTAAAAAATAGATTAGAATCATTCTATCTTTTCAATAGATGTTGATATTATATAACTCAGTAAGAAGTACAGTTGCTTCCATTTCAATTATATTTATATATATAGTATTTGTGTGTGCGTGCAATTAATAAAGTGTTTTATGTAATAGATAAATCCAACATCCTGAAACAATCATTAAAGCAGTGACGGGTTTAAAAAAATGTATGTATTGTAAAAATTTGGTATGGCCTGTCAAATATTATTTTAGATGGCAACATTTAATACAAAATTTTGAACTTTAGCATACTGATAAGGATAAGAAAATATCTTTCATCATTCAAAAAAAAGTAGAAAAAAATTACAGTTTGATAATTTATTAATACCTGATTAATGATTTATATAAGTGTTTTGTAGCCATTAAATAATTTTCTACATTATTTTCATACTGACATAGTTTTCCACCTAAGCAGATAAATTGGAAAATATGGAAAAGAAATTCTTTACGTTCTTTAGTAGAAAATATGTGAAAAAATGGTGCTTCTTCATTAACAAATATCTAAAATGTATATATAATTATTTATTTAATATTAAATTTAGTATTAATAAAATTTAATTAAGAAAAAAAATCAATTAAACAAATATTTTTAATACCTTTCTCAGTTCATCTGATATTAAAACGTCATCAGTAATATCATCCACACATTGAACAATGTCTCCTGATGAGTGGAGTACTCCACTATTATGTAAAGTATCAAAGAAATCCATTGATAGCTGAGTGCAAGGAATAGGTTCAACAGTGACAGATGTTATATTTCTACCTATGAATATTTAATTAAATTTTATCATTTATAATAAAATGAATGAAGTAGTAGTTTTCTTCACTCAATACTAAAGCCATCTACCATAAACTTGAGTTAATCAATATATTTTAAAGATTATATAAATATGCAAGCAAATTAGTTTGGATTCAAAATCTTAAGAATATTTTGAATTTTAGGCTATTAACTTCAATAATAAAAAAGGTAAAAGAAAACTACTGCTAGTAGCAAAGTTTCCATAGTTGTACCTTTAAAACTTAGGCTTCACTAACGAAAGCAATAGTTAGAAACTGGTTTGAGAATATAGCATTATACTATCTAATGTCTTTTGATTATTTAAGTTAAAGTAGATGTCTCCAAAATAGGATGAAAACATTTACTGGAAGCATATGTGTAAAGAGCTCAACTTTTGGACCTAATTTCAAAAAAGTTGTTTTTAAAATTTATAGCATACCTAAATACTTTTATTATAGATTTTTAATTTATTGATCAATAATCAAGGTCTCTAAGATCTAAGATTTTATATGCATTTCTTTTGCTTATTATGCCACTAAATAAAAATAATAGTAGAAAGTATCAGAAACTAATTCCAATGATTGGAGTTTAGATACAATTAAAAAAAAAGTGTTCAAATCTGCTGTAAAATAAAAAGAAAAAGCTTCATTAAACTATTTTCAATAAAAAAAAAAGATAATTGTGCATATGTAAATAATATTAATATAATTAAGTATAAAGAAATACACATTTATTTTTTAAAAAAAAAAGTTTTTTTTTTTTTTTTTAAAGAGAATACATGACAAAGTTTTTTTAATTTTTTTTTTTTTTGTTATTTAATTAGATTTGCTCTGTTAAACAATTTTTTGAAACAAGAATGAGATACTTGGATGAGTCAAGCAGAAGAAAATTGATACTTTTTAAAAAATCTGATTGCATTAGGTTGAATATAAGAGAAAATCATTCGTGTAACTAACAAGGAGAATTGGAAGATATAATATGAATCTTATTGTATTGGATAAAACTTCGTCCATCCTAACTTAAAGGAAGCAATTAAATAAAATCTAAATACCAATTTTCTAAATTTAATAGATAAACTATATAAATTATCTTGCTATAAAGTGAATAGATCAAAGCAAGACAATGAGTCTCTCCAATTACCTCAATTGCTGACTTCCATACATGAAATAAATAAACTAAAAAGTCAAAGTAAAGTGATTATTCAGTCATGTGAGGTTATCATAATGAGAAATTCCAGTGCTAAAAATTCCTGGATCGAAATCTCAAATTGTCATATCTGATGCTCAAATATTCTGGGTGACCAGCAAAGCAACAAATTATTTGATTATTCATGATTTCAAAAGTCATACTGTCTACTATTTAAAAAGCCTTACTTTTTGAGGTATAAAATCAGTTGAAAGTTTCTTAGATATAAAGGTACTAGGATAAAAACAAAAAGCAAAGTAATCTTTATTTTTTTTTCTGGGACCTGTGAAAAATATAAAATATAATTATATTAATTACATTCAAATATGAGCCTTTCAAGCTAATTGTGCAAGCACTTTTTGCGAGTGTAAATAATAAATGAATATTTTCCTTTCCAATACAAGATATAGTATTTATGCAGGAATAAAATGAATCCACCTATTCCTACAACTCAAATGCTTATATATGAGCAAATCTGAAGTACTGGCAAGGAAAGTGTGAGGATAGACCACTCACTTTAAATTACTATTTACGGTGTCTGAATGAATGATGTCGATGAAATAGTCTAGAATTTACTAAATGTCACTCTAACTGAAACTTAATCATATGTAAATAAGCATTCAGACACCGTAAATAGTAATTTAAAGTGAGTGGTCTATCATCACGCTTTCCTTGCCAGTACTTCAGATTTGCTCATATATAAGAATTTGAGTTGTAGGAATAGGTGGATTCATTTTATTCCTGCATAAATACTATATCTTGTATTGGAAAGAAAAGTATTCATTTATTATTAACACTCACAAAAAGCACTTGCACAATTAGCTTGAAAGGCTGATATTTGAATGTAATACAATTGTAAGCACAGCGCTATATAAAAATAAATGCTTAATTATATTAATTGCAAAAGTTATATATATATATATATATATATATATATATACATACAGTACACACATACACAAAAACATATATATATATGTTATTAGATAAATCAAATTATAATGACAGTGATAAAAGGTATTGTGGCTTTCAATAATTAATTAAACAACATTGATTATAAGCCAAGAAACATCACATGATCACCATATGGTGAGTTTTGCCTGTTTTAACATAGATTATGTTCATAATCCAATAATGTATTAAAACTAAACTTACACTACTTGTATGGACCAAAACTGAAGATAGTGGAATAAGCTTCAGATGTAAGAGTGTTAACAATGAATAACATATAATCAGTGCCTAATCCTATGGTTGAACACTTTCACTTATCCTCAATTTTCTTTTACCTAATAATCTTTAACCCCAGAATCTTGTTGGCATGAGCCACTTATATCACTGCTTATCTTTCTGCAGTAATTTTTAGATATTATGTTTTTATATGATCATATTTTTAGCCCTTAATTACATACAGCAATTCTGATTTTAATTTTTCTTTTATTTATTTATTTAAGAATTCTCAGTACTAACTAAACAGGTATGGCATTTTTGTGATCTTGTATGAGGCAATACAATTGGCCATGAATTGCTTGGACATTCGATGTAGTATAAGAATATATTTAACAAATGACTTTGTGTTTGGGTGGCTCTATTTAGGCATCTACCTATCTACTAAGAATCTGTAAGTGCTTAGAAAAATTGATCTAAAGATTTGTGTTTTGATAAAAATAAACTAGATCATCATGCTTTGTGGGTTGCTCATGAAAATGATAGAAATTATTGCAAAATCAGTAATAATTAATGGTAGTAAAAAAGATAATAGTAGTAACAATAAAAGAAAGTATTTTAGTTTAAAATATCTAGATACATGAAATGGAGAATTATTCCTTGATGTAAATTTTTCAAGACTTAAATGAAGAATAGTTTTGTAGTTAAATAGCTGCTAAGATATAAAATTGGTAAACAAATAAATAATTAAATAATTTATCATTTGGGAGTTCATAAGCAAAGATGGATATCTTAAGCTCTAGAGACTATCATTATATCTCTGCACCAAATTATGTAGGATTTAAAATTAGATATTGGTTTGCTTTTTTTATTGAAAAGGTGATTTAATTGAACATATATTATTTTATCTAATATGCCAAATAGAAAAAAAAAAACTTGTTCATCTATAAGTGAAAGTTTTTAACAATATACCTGTATAGTGAGTGAGGATGATCTGAAATTTTTGTTCTTGGGATAATTATTATATTAAGGAATTTAAAATAATGTATGGCCTGATAAAAAAAATGTAAATAAGTTCCATTTAGTTCAATTATATGAAGATTTTTAGTGGAGTAAAGCAATATGTTATTCAAATAATTAAACAATAATACAAAATGTGAAATGGGATAACTTAATTAAAATTGCTATAAAAATGTTGGTAATATTGATCTAAAAAACATTAAATATTATGTGGTTCTTCACCCTTCATTGAAACCTAGAACATATGAGTAAATTTCACAATGCAGTTTGTCAGATTCTGGAATAATAGTTACTTTATTTATGTAACTCTTCTGCTTTAACTAAGATTCACATGCAATAATTATTTACAAATTTTAGCCTAAGATTGGAATATTGTCCTAATAAAAGTTAGTCTCCATTAAAGAAACTCCATATTCATTCTGTATTTCCTACATTTTTTTATTTAATTAAAAAATAAAATCAAAAATTAATCTACTTTTTAAAGAAAGCAGTGCCTGACAAAAAGTAAAAAGTATAATGGTGTTTTCAAGTTTTTTTTGTTTTCATCAGTGTATCCTTCTCCACTATATTGTAACCTACTACAAGCATAGAAATTCAAATTATATTTTTTCACTATATTTGAATTTTGTGAAAAGCTTTTATTCATTATGTTATTAGAAGTAACAAACATATAAATCTCCATATCTCTAGTGATTTATTACATCACTCTTACTATCCACTTTTAATACCTTATGTAATAGTAAATAATCACTGAACTGCAGAGATGTTTTTACATTAGGGTGGGGGAGAGCAGCAAAGTCTCAATGCAACTCTTATCTGAACTTTATGACATCACAATCACCCACTAGCATATTTTATGCACAATCATCCCTCATCAAGTGAGTTAGAAATATAAAATATCTGGATTTCCATGTCTGTATTGATTACTTGATATTTTTCCATTATACCATTCTGTACATAGAGACTAACTTTTATCCACTAATCACTTTGTGGAAGAATTAGTAATTGTTGCACTGTAGATATTTTTAAGTTGGGAGGGGGGAGCAGCTAAACTATCCACTAGCATAGAAATTCAGATATTCTTTTTCCCTATGTATGCATTTTATGAACAATATATAATGAATGAAAATCTCAAAAGTGTTAAAAAGAGAAATATAGTAAAATACTCAAAAACTCCTCCACATTATTCAATGCTACTACTTTCTTGATAGAATCCAATTAATTTAAAGTAGAACTTATCAATCCTTTTAAAATATTTAGATTTGAAAATAGATCAGACTTGAATAGATCAATGAAAGAATAACTTATAATTTACTAGAGGAATAGTTACAAAATATAGCTAGCTGGTTCATAAAAAGAAACAAAAAAAAAAAACAATTCAATACATTTTTTTATCTGAAACAAGGAAATGTATGAAGAACAAAAAATAATATAGAACTACTTAAAAATGATTCATTAAGATAAATATATTGAAATGGGATGCCATGAGATGATCTAGATCAAGTCACACTTAGCCAAATGTAACATTTATAATGAGC
This sequence comes from Epiperipatus broadwayi, assembly GCA_028023455.1. NCBI lineage: Eukaryota > Metazoa > Onychophora > Udeonychophora > Euonychophora > Peripatidae > Epiperipatus > Epiperipatus broadwayi. Next base: position 4,685,720 of record JAQFVV010000009.1, on the reverse strand, counting down.
ATACTGAAGGGCAGTACCAATTAAAAAAAACCTATTGCTGTTAATGTTAATTCTATGACAACAATATTTTCTGCTTATCATATGTATATAAATTATGGTATAAGAGATGATTAGAATATTTTTTGCCTGGAAATACTATCAACCTACATTTGAATTTATACCCATTAGTGAATATCCTGTCAGCTCCATACTATAAGTTGGAGTTCATGAAACTCATTTGTAATATTGTTCTACTCAGCTAACTTGGTGAAATGCATAAATAAAAAGTAAACGAAGACAAAAAAATGTAACAACAGTTTAATTCCATATAATAGCAACATGTAATGGAGCATCACATCCTCTCAAACGATGTATATAATCCCCAACATGGGTGGTACAATCTCCGATAAAACATCATCATTTTCTTATTAGGGAATAATAAATTACATTACCTTTTCTTATTAATTTAAACAAAAAAAAATTATAATCCAGATACCTGATTAATTGAACAGCAATATAAAATAATAGTAATAAATACAGACATCAAATTTCTCAATTAGAAAATAAATAATAATAATAATAATAAAATATATACAACTTATTCTAAGCAAACCAATAAGTAATACTTTAGAATAGATAGATTAATATAAAATAAATAATTAATAAATATTAATGATTAACTAAACACAAAAAAATAATAGTAATAGATCTTACTTCAGTTTGTTCATCTTTTTCCAGGAACAAGTAATTATAGAAAAACAAAAATAACACTTTAAATATTCTGTCTATAATAATACATGAGATTATTTCTTGTTTTGTCAATGAAGTCATTTGAGTTTAGTTCACTGATCACTCCTATACCCTTCTTGACTTGATTAGAGCTTATCAATTTAATCAATGCAATAATGTCAACAAGTGTAGAATTTAAACAGTTGCAAAATAAAGTAAATTTTCTTTATTCCATAAAAATAGTTTGTGCTATAGTTGGAAAACATCAATAGATTTTCTAATGATTTTTTCTTGAGAAGAACCAATAGATAAATAGATCCAGGATGAAGTGACAATGATTTCTTTTTTACATTAGGAATTCTTTCAATATAAGACTGGACAATGTTAACGGATCCTCCATGGAACAGCTATGCCAGTTGAGAAATGTATAACTAGAGCTTTTAGCTAGTTATTTTGGAGAGAGTTAAATTACATATGTATGAGGCCACCATATAGTTAAATAGTAACAGCAATCTTTACAATATATCTCAAATTTTGTGTGTAGATGTGGCTGGTACACTGTCTAACAATGGCTTTCAACTTTCTCTGCAATCAAAACATATTCTGATTATTAAAATTATTGTCACAGGATTTTTGTAGATTACTGAATGTTTTTGAAAAATAAATTATTTGCCTCCATCCAAATTTTATTTTATTCTTATCTCAATATCCTGTTTTTCATAAACACAGGAATTAGATGATGATTACTCATAAGAAATAAGAAAGGAAAACAGAAAAATAAAAAAAATATTACCTTTTTTGGTAATCCAAATTTATTTCAAAACACTTACATTTACTTAAATGAATTTTTTAGTTACTTTATAATTTTAGTGCATAGTTAATAATTTTAATAACTTTGGTTTGTTTTGAATCCGTTTTATTTTTTTCTTTCAATTATTAATTATAGTTAGTTAACAAAATCTTTTTTTTATACGCATAAAATATTTGTTTGAGAAAAAATGCTAATATACTCACAAGCACAATTACTGGAATAAAACTCAACCCTTGTCTACTGAGCATTTAGAATAAATAAATCTGTTGTTGTTGTTTTTGTTGTTGCTGCTGTTGCTGTTGTTGTTATTGTTGTGGTTGTTGTTGTTGTTGTTGTTATTATTATTATTATTATTATTATTATTATTATTATTGATACTTGTAACTAGTTATGCACTGTTACAATATGAAATTCTGTAAAATACTATGGGAAAAAATAATGATGACATGTGAAAATATAAGTAAGAAATGATAAAAAAAAAGTATAGAAAAAAAACCAAATTCTCAGAAATATAAAATAACATCTTGGTATTGGAAAGAAAGTTATTTTAATACTAAGAATAATGATAAAAACTGTTACTAAAAATAAGAATGACATAATGAACAGTATAAAAGAAATCTGGAAAGAAATATATAGTAATAAAGAACAAGAAAATAAAGTAGTCCCTATAATTACAACATCTTTTGAAATTCCAAGTATTCTAAATGAAAAAATAATGTAGATATAATCGAATCAATAGAGAATAGAATAGTTTCAGTAAATGGTGAGATTATTACAGGTATTTTAAAAGAAGCAGATGAAAAAATAGAGAAGTTGTTGGCAAAGCTATATATCTAATACCAAACTTATAAAGATGTAACTGATTGCTGAAAAAATACAATTAATATTTAAGAAGAATGAAAAGGAATATATTAAAAATTATAGTCCTATTAGGCTTTTTCCTGTTTTAAACAAAATATTTATTACTAATGTAATTACAATTGATCTATATCAAATTTTAAATTCAAATCATTTATAAAAGAACAAGCTAGATTTCAAAATAATTATAGTAACAGTATATCACCATCAAATATTAAGTTATAGAAGGAACTTACAAATACAAATTGTCATTATGCTTTGGATTTGTAGATTATGAAAAAGCATTTGATTCTATAAGCTTTTCTGCAATAATTAATGCTTTGAAATATCAAGATAAAGCATCAAATTTTTAAGAAATATTTATTAAAATGCGATGGTCATGATTATATTATATAGTGACATTAAGGAGATTTAACATTAATAATGATGTATGGCAAGATGTTGTATCTCTCCAATAATTTTTACAACACTTTTTTGGGAAGTATTTTGTAAAATTAAAATGGAAATGTAAAATAAAATAGATATTACTTAGTTTATCTGGATTTTTCAGATTTTGTGATTATTTTCACAAATAATGTTTCAAGGCTTCAGGAAATGATACTAAATGTATTAGAATTAAAAAAAAGATTAAAGAACAAATACAAAAAAAAAAAAAAAACTAAAATAATGTTTCATGTTTTTTTTAGAATAGAAAATAAATATTAATAATCATGAATTAGAAATTAATCATCATAATATTTACTCAGTTTATTAATACAAATGTAGACATAATGGTAGAAATTAACCAAATTATAAACTTGGATGGAGTGTCTTTGGCAAAAATAACTTAATGTGAAAAAAAAAATGCCCATAAACTTGAAAAGTGAAGTTTATGTAAATGAATTTTTCCAAATATGTACTTATGGATTTAAAACATAGATATGTAATAGAAAAGAAATACAGAACTTTTCAACAATATGAAGATATGTATGAAGATTTATATAAGGAATCTATAGTATGATATTTGATGGTGCCCCATGAATGCTGGTATTATGTAATCAATTTTCATTTTTAAATTTGAAAATTCTCATGTTATTCATTATTCCTCACAGTATTTTTTTTGGTTAACATGTTTGTCTTTGATTTATATTGCTGTCCATTTTATTTTGATCAGAAATGCATCATATGGAAACATCTGATGAGCCACTGAAAAATTGTCTTTAATCCATTCCTTTACATTCAAAAACAATTTAATAAAATTATTAATAAAATGTGATAATATGTTGGACTACTTCCATCATCAATCATTAAATGTTGAATGTCTAGAAAAATTTAAACATTACTTATACTTTTCAAATATACACAACTTGTTAAAAATAACACACAAATAACATGTTGTTTATATTTTAAAAGTTTAAAATTTTCTAAAGATTCAACATTTAATGATAGATGGTGGAAATAGTCCAACATATAATCACATCATCACAAATCTTCCGGAAAATATTAGTAACAAAATATCTAAAGTCTTTTAAAATATGATATAATTAATTTATAGTGTTAAATTTAAAGAACAAATGTGAATATTAAAAAAATGTCTAAAATTTATAAGTAATTACATGTGAAAATAAAGGCAATCATAAATTTTTACTTTTAAATATAAAAAAATCTATTAGGTGAATTTGTTACTGAAGATCCATTATTGTAAGATACATTAATATAAAATCAATGATTTTGTTTGAACTATTATATAAATAATTATGTTCCTATTAATAAATTATTCAGACTATTTAAGTATTTACGACTTTTGATTAATACATTTTATTTTTAAAAGATGTTAATTATTATCTAATAATTAAATGTAAATTGGTAAAATTTATATTAATACTTAATAATATACCTTTTAATTACTCATATTAATTATATATATTATTTAAAAAATAATTGAATTCTTATTAATTTTGATACAAAAGAATTAAAGGATTACCTTTACAGAAAGCAGCAAATGTTTGCCATGTTTGTGAGAATACTGCTAAATTGGCTTGAACTGCAGGATCCCTGAAAAAATCCTACAAAATAGTTATTTCTTTTCATTATATGCATAAATATTTCTCTCATATTATTACACTTCTACTTAGAAAAAATAATATTTGTTTAAAGTTATATTCAGTAAGATGATTGGTGGTGGTTCATTGGAATCATTTGTTTATAGTAGGGGTGTTCAAAAAAAAGCTTTTATTTAAAAAAAATCTTGCACAAAATATTTTGTAATTTAATATTTTACATTTAAAATATTAAATAATTACTTAAGATATAGATTTATAATATTTTTTTTTTAAGTACAAAAAAAAAATTAAAAATGAGTTTAAAATTATTTGATATAAATCTGACGTCTTTTTTATGTATTCACTCCCTTAACTTTAGAATATGAATATATCTCTGCTACAATTACTGTACATACATTTATATTAATTTTCATAAATAATTTTCTATAAATATTATTAGAAGCTTATTTCTAGAGTACATATGTATAGTGTTATACAAATAGAATTAAGAAATCTAGATAAATTCATCTAATTATAAACTTTAGCAATCTTAAAATAAATAATTAGAGTAGAATTTTTAAATTGACAACTTTTAATGGCTTCATCATGTTATTAAAATTTTTATATAATTGCTTCATTCACTAGCAACTTTTTCTAAACATATTTATGACGTTTCATTATAGTCTCACTTGATTTATATAAGTTAAATATTTGGTACAGTGATGTAGCTAGAATTTTGAATCCTTGAAAAATTTCTTTAAAAAGAGCTTATTTAATATTTATAACATATAACTTAATACTTTATTGAATATATATAACTATATAACTTCAGATTTGCTCACATATAAGCATATGAGTCATAGGAATGAGAGGATTCCTTTTATTCCTGCATAAATACTATATCTTGTATTGGTGAGAAAGTATTCATTTATTATTAACACTCGCAAAGCGCATGCACAATTAGCATGAAAGGCTGATATTTGACTGTAATACAATTGTTTACATACGCTATATAAAATAAATGCTTATTTCACTTTTTATAATTTTATAATTAGAACCATTTCCTATTTCAAATAAATGAACAATGATAAAATATGTAATAAATGGCATTTAAAAATTTGGTAGTGTTCTGTTCTATTATGTCAGCCACTTGATGGCACTATTTTGAGCTAAATTGCTAGAAATATGCCATTTCTGAAGCCACAGCCAAGCTGATAGCCTTCTTTCTATGACAAAGAAAGAGTCTGTTTACTCGTTTGCCAGCTACTATTGTGGCTTCTTTCTATGCTAAAAGCACAGAAAAATGCCTTCATTAGCTGCCATAGTTTCTTGCATTATGCACTTTATTGTAATGCTGGGTTATTTATTTTCGCTACAATATCATATGAGGGGGTGTTGACTGCATCATGTTTAAACAATTAAACTTTTCAGGTCCAACATATTTTTCTTCACGTGAACTAACCTACTGGTATCTTCTAACAGTTTTAACAGTGTCAGCATTGTTCAATCAGGACCGTGTAACCCTCACAAATTGAATTTTAGGGTGTGGCACAGCACTATTTCAAAGATCCCAATGAAAGTAATGTATCCATGAGAAATTGTCTGAGACAAGTAAGATGGCTGCTTCGAACTCTGAAAATTGGCAATTGCCAGACACTGGAATCAGCTTTCATTTTAATAGTTTGTTATCATTATTAACTTTAGTGGGTAAATTGCAATCTAATTTACTTTTTTCCGCAGTGTCTGATTAATTACTGTCCAAAAAAGGGCTAAAATTTGCTTTTATTTTTTATTAGAAAAGTACCGTAACTTTTCCTATCCACACACGTACATATCCAAACAAGCCTGTCTGATTAATTACTGTCTAAAAAAGTCTCTGCTATATTTACTATTATTTGTTATTAAAAAAGTAACGTAACTTTTTCTATATGCACACACACACAAATGATAGTTTTTGATTAATTACTGTCCCAAAGAGTCAAACTTGGCTTTCATTTTAAAAATTTTGTTTAAATTTTTAAATTTTGTGAAAGTTGTAATATAATTGACTTTGATTTCAAAACACAGTGTCTGATTAATTAAGTCCCAAAAAGACTAAAATTTACTCTTATTTTCTATTAAAAAAGGAACTTAACTTTTTATAGCCATACACACACACCCAAAAAAACCAGTCTCTGATTAATTCCTATCCAAAAAGTCTCTAATGTACTATTATTTGCTATTAGAAAGTAACAGTAATTTTTTTATCGACACACACATACAAAGTCTCTGATTAATTACTGTCTCTAAAAGTCCAAAAAATCGACTTTCATTTTTATATTTTGTTCGAATTTTTTAATTTTGTGTAAATTGTAATACAATTTACTTTTATTTCCTATTCCAAAAATAAAGTCAATAGTTCTATAGAATCGCTGGTCCGGGAACATTATATCTATGTGTTTTTGCTTAGCATCAATGTATCAAGCGGTTGACATGATTGAACAGAACACTATCAAAATTTTTTACAGCCCCAAAGATTTGTATGACCAAAGCTAATTAATAAATTAAACTTTAACTATCCTTTTTAGTATTTATTTTATACAAGTTAATTAAATTTTATTGTTTCTATTTGTTTCAATATTATTTATTTATTTCATATTCAATATTAAATATTTATCATATAATTCTATTTTGTTTCATGTATTCTTTTACCATTTTATTTATTATATATATATATCACATTTTTTTTAGAAGTTTTCTAAAAGTGCCCAACATTGTCTCATTAGCTAAAAAACAAAATTAAGGGAAAAAATTGTAATAAATTTTGATATAAATAATAAATAGATGGATCTTTTTACAACAATGTGATTCAACACAGAGCCATAAATCTATCATAATCTTCATAGCAAAAATTGAACATTACAAACACACACAAAAACGAGGTTAAATAATTAATCACAAAAAATATTTTTAAAAAAGTTTCCTTCAAAATTAACTGTAATTATATTTAAGAAGAAATAGTTTTTCACTTGAAAATCAAATACAAAAAGAAGAATGTCTACATTAAAAATTTATTTCTTATAAAGTTTTTCAACACATTAGGATTTAAGTATAATATGAAGGTGTAAGTAAATAGTTATTTTAGTTAAAAAGAATTACTATCAATATATTACTTTCTTTGTTATAACACATTGGATTTCTATTTTATTCAATCCTAAATATGTATGAATGAAGTCCTTTTTTAAATCATTTTGGCATAGAAATTTATAAATTCCTAGTTTTATTTTTCCCATTTACACACATAAATAATATTAAACTTGGAATTTAAGGTAAAACTCACTTTTTATGCATTTTGATACTGAAAATTATATTAAAATTCTTTATTTTATTTTATTTTTTTGAAAAAAAAAAAGTATTGTTCAAAAATAGATACAATATTAACCCTGGAACTTTGGCACAATAAACTGCTGAGACGATTGAATATTTCTATAAATAATTCATTTATGTTGAGAATATATATATATCTGACAAAATTATTTCTCCTACATTTTCTTCCTCTCAATTTCAGTAGGTAGTCTATCTCTTAAATAAATATTTTGGTACATCTTAACATTTAATTTCAGTTACCATACAAATTTATATTGCAATAATGAAACTTTCTTTATACAATAAATGTTTTAATTAGATGAAAATGTTAAAAGATCAAAGTAAGTCAATTAAATGAAATAGTCTTTTATTATAAATATTACTACTTGTAATAATCTTTATCATTAATAAACATTGACAATGAAAATAAAATTTCACATTATGAATTCACATATAATTTATATATATATATCAAATCACCTCAATCATTAAGAAATTTTCAGTTACGCCCCCTGTGAAATAAATTTACTAGAGTTTGCATTTCAAAAAAGCATTGCAAAGGTATTAAATATTGAAAAACAAATTCTAATAGATTTCTTTCTGAAAGGGTTTAGCTGAAAATTTCTTAATGTTTGAGGTGATTTGATATTTATTTCAGGTAGATATGCACTGAAATTATATATATGTGTGAAAATTATCTATATACACAGAAATTTACCTCAACAAACTTCTGAATTGAATATGGTAAAAATGTTTGATCAAAAGTAAAACTCTGCACTTTTAATCCATGTTGGAGTCCCCTATATAAAAATTATATTAAAAATATCTTAATATTTTTTAGTTTAACCTATTAATATTAATAATAACAGAAAATAATAAACGTAAAAATATATTTATAATATCTAAACATGGTTCAAACATTAATCTAATCCTAGCATTTTACTTTATAATATGCTCTGCTTCAGTCTGAAATTACAACTGGTTTAAAATGCATGAAAAGACTTTCTTATGCCAAACTAACTTTATATATTTTATTTAAAATGTCATTTATTAATACTTTCTAGCATTAAATATTAATAATATAACGGTCAAATATACTGAAATACAGATTTAATTGTACTTATATTTTAGTTTAATGATTTATTTGTATAATTTTATATTTAAAGGTGCTCATATATATTATTCATCTTATGGTCTGTGGAAGAATAATTAAATAGATACTGGGATATATTTTTTTATATCTCATCTCAATATCTAAGTTATTTTAAAAGATTTCATGGTTGGGAAACCATAAGCTTAATTTCATCTCTTAAGTTTTTTTTTATGTATATGTTTATATATTATATGGGAATACATTGATAAAGGCCTGCACTTATAATTAAGCATAGTCAATGTTATTCCAATTTGTAAAAGAAACTTTGTAACTAAAATTAATTAGTTTTTTTTCTTCACCTTCATAAAAAAGTTATCTGAAAGAAAATTAAAGCTTAATCTTTTCTTTCCTCAGAAAGTTTTATTAGAAAGAAAATCATCCCCACATGATTTTATTGTTTCTCTCATGTATCATATATATATAGTTTTTATTTACTAATTAATAATGTTTCGGAAAATATTTTAAAATCATTACCATATGACTTGATGTGTGCATAACTTTATAAAATGTTTGATAAGCTGTTTAAATTTATTTTAGTTATTTACACTGTTGCATCACACTTTTCTGAAATTAAAAAAATTGATATATATATATGTATGTAATGTATAGAGTTATACTAGATATTTGTCATGTGGATTTCTTATTATATGTTTTGCCCCCACCCCTATGATTTATTATTATGACTCCTGCTTGAGATGTGTGCATTTGTTTATATTTTGAATTGGTAAAGTAACCTTCCTCCCCATGCTTATATATATTTATTACTTTCTAACATGGGTGATTACTGGGTCTATTTATTGCTGTTTTTTTCTTTGTAGTTGGATTCAATGCATTGTATATAGGATTACTTTTGTAATAGCCTGTATGGGTGATCATGTATAGTACTTGGGACTGCATTATTATTGTTTATCTAATGCAAGTAATATATATATATATATATATATATATATATATATATATATATATAAATTGTCATCATTATCAAACTTCAGGGATTATTTAATAGTACTAAAAGTAAAATTTTGGGAGAAGGGTAATATTTAAACTACCAGCTGTCAAATACACTATCTGCTTATATAAAAAAAAGATAATTGATATTCAAATCCTGTCATATTGAGATAACTCTAGTATTTAAATTTATAAGTGAATTGTATGTTTTGATTTGTTAAATTGTTAATAAACTTTGTTTTGTTAATTGCTAGATTTGTCAATGTTTTGCTTACTATTATCTGCTTTGCCAATTGCTATTTGACAAGAATCTCTGTTCTCTGCAATCTAGAGGCAATTTTAAATCTCTGAGTAATGGCAGTCATTATAGGCATTTATACTTGATATCCTCACAAATAAACTATAAATTTTCTAGGCTAAAGGTCTAATGGTGCCTTCTGATGATGAATATTAGGTGCCTGCTGTTCAATACAATACCAATAACAATATTATATGATTTTCTCATATGCAAAATCATATGTGTCTAAGAGCAATTCTTTTATGCTATGTTAGTGCTATCTAATGTAAACTTGAGTAATCAAGTTAGCAGACTATGTATGTACCAATAAATGTATATTCAATTGAGAAAATACAAAAATATTGTATACAGAAGAAAAGGGCACAAAAAGGAAAATTCAAAGAAGCTCCTCACATAAAAACCCATAAGTCAATCTAGTGTGACTATACATAATGTATGGAGACCACTATTCATCTTTGCTGTTAAGAAAAAATGGAGGAATCAAAAGAAACCTCATAGATAAGCAAGTGAAATTTCTACTGACTGTTGCCTTTGGCATGATATTAGTTGGTTAGAGTGAAATCTTAAAATTAAGTATTCAAAAATCTAAGAGTCAAGATTCAATTCCTGCAATAATATTGTCACTGGTCAGGCCAGCAACATCTAAAGAAGAGAGAATAATCCCTCTCAAAATATTGTGCATATACTAATCTGTTTGCTATTACTAATAGTTGAATGTAATTGGAAATTTAAATAAAGTTTAATTTTTCTAAAGACATTGAATACATGTATCACAAACCTTAGGAAAACACTCCACATGGTAACAGTTTAAATAATATAAAGAAATAAAAAATGGCTCCTATATATTGAAGCAGTCAATCTTAGCTTAAGATTGAGCTTCACGTTTCCATCTACTAACCTATGTTTAAATCCCTATTTCTTATCCTGCTCCTTTTGTCGTGTATATATATATATATTTCATGTATATATTTGAAATGCGCACCTAAATTATAAAATTTAATGTTTCAAGAACATGTTCTAAAATTATTATTAATTCTTTTTATTAATTATTAGTTCTTTTTTATTAAAGTATTATAGATGTGGCTCAAATATATATATAGGAGCAAAGCTTACTAACAAAATATTGATGTTTTTAAATATTTATTATATGTCATTTTTTAACTTTTTCTTTTTAAATTGCTTTTTTTTTTATTAAACTATTATAAAATCCAATATGGAAGATGTGACTGTTGTTAATTGTCCAAAAATAATTAAAGGGAGGTATTTTTTAATTAAAGTTTTACTTAAAATAAATGGGATTAAGTAGATTAAAGATTTTCTTTTGTATAAAACATGTTGTTAAATCTATTTCTAATCTGGAAATAGATTTGAATTTGTTTTTGGACGTTATCTTACAATTGCATCTTTCAAAAACAACTAACTAATTAATGATAAGCATCCCAGAAATACCTGTGCAAGGGTATAAATAATGGCTGGATTTTTAAAGCAAAGATTAGATTAGCTACTCTAGTGAAAATGATTGTTAACATCGCGGTGAAACTTAAAATGATGTAGCAGTATATCCACCACTCTTCAGAGGCCCTACGGGTCATCATCTGCTACTACCATAATATCCTGCTGCCCTGAAATGAAGGTCTAAGAAAGAATTTCAGAATACTAATAGAAGTTTGCTGCCAACGAAGTACTTGCATTTCAATCATCGTGCACATGCCATACTTTAAAATGGACTCTTAAAATTGCAAGGTAACTTTTCAAGCCATCACCTCAAACTAATCTATCAATTTGTCTTCTAATGTATTTAACTTTGTTTTTGTTTTAAAATGTAGTTTGCTCTTAAGTAATTTATTTTATTTAATTCTCTCTCATATGCTCTTAACTTTCCTTAACTTTGGTGCGGTCATTTATTTACATGTATTTATTATTTGATTTATATATCTGCTTGCTCATTATTATGTCAATCTCACAAACTGGCGAGCTTAATTTCTAAAAATCTTTTCTGTCATTTTGTTTTTTTACTAAACCTTCATGAAAAGGTTATTAATGTTCCCTTAATATATATATAAAATGCATTATAAATTAATACGCTCGCCATATTGTTTTACAAGTCAATATTTTATTTATGTTTTAGTATAAAAATTTATATATATATATATTTGTTTAACACTGGATTTTCTACCTGGGGAAAATCCAGAACTCAAGCTAATTAACACTCTGAAACATTTATTTTATAATTATTTATTAAATTCTGAAAGGTTGACTTATAATTTGTTTTCTATATATAACTGCTAATCTTACTTCATTTTTCATACTCTTAAAATATCAAATATAGTATTTAAATATTCCAGTTATTATAAAAATCACGAAGTTGGGATTGAATTATTTAAAATATCAGAAAAGGGATGGGGATAAATCTTACTGTTTTTTTTACTAAATAAAATCTTCATGTATATTTTAATAAATGAAATTTCTCTCTCTATATATATTATAGCGGCATAGCATATTATTTATATAAATTATAGTATTCAAACAAGGGTCATTTATTTTAAAGCAGTAAAATTTATTCAATGTTGTTAGTGACATTTATCATTCATACTGCGTTACTGACATTTAGTCTATCTTCATATTATATATATATTATGTGCTTCTAGTCTTCTAATCTGGGGGTTGTGACAAGTTCGAACCCATAGATTTCTCGTTATTTATTCCATATAAAATGCCTCTGGTGGTGATCTCGTAAGTTTGGCACACACTATGCATATCACTTCTTCGTATAAAAAGACCCCTGGCGGTGACCCCTAGGTCTGGCACAGGCTATGCCCATCCATTTCTTCGTATAAAAAGGCCTCTGGCAGTGATCCCTAAGTATGGCACACGCTATGCCCATCCACTTCATCTTTCATCCAGAAGCACGATTTTTCCTGTTATTTCTTGGTTATAATGTCAGCACCGCAAACTTATCTTATATTTATTTCTTTTGCTTCATGACTCAGTTTTAATGCTCTAATATTAAAATTACGCTTTGCTTAAAATATATATATAAATGCCAATTACTTCTATTTTATTAATTAAGTTTATTTCAATCATATACACTCCCACTGTTGTATTTTATATATCTATATTTAAGAGTATCTATATGCCTTGGGGAAAATAAAGTGTTCGTCTTACTATCATAAAATAATTTTTCATTAAATATTTTGTCATCTAATCAAATGTCATTTTCAAATATGTTTTTCAAATGTATCTTATTTATTTTCACGACCTCAGTGGCGTGAAAATAGTTTATATCATATGTATAATGAATCCCAGAACGCTCCCTGAAATAATGCTAGTCACCATGTTTCAGAACCATAATCCAAAGCATTAATAGCAATTTTATGTGATTCTTTCTAATATTCAATTGGCATCTTAATATTGGACCCACCAAAGATGTGTGTTTATTTGTAATATATTATTTAGCTAATAAAAGCATATGAGAAATAATAGCGTGAATGACACTATGTAATTATCTACCGCTTGCTCATTCACGCACATACTAATGTACTTAATTTATAAATGTATAATAATTTGTCAGTATATTAAAATATATTTTATTGTCTAACTTATTTGAGTAGTTCGAATTTCTTTTTCCTCCACTTCCACATATTACAGCCATGCTTATGTATATTTTAATATAGTCATAGTTAATAGATGTCTCATTGTTTTGCTCAGCTTTGCTAGTCGGCCGTATTAAGATTAATTCTCATGTGCCATCACTATTATGTTATTCATTAGGTGTTAGATCTGGGGCTTAGAGAGAGGGTTTGAATCCAGGCTGGTCCCTGACCTAAATCTTGGGCTTGACTGGGTTTGAAGTACATTTTGTGAGTTCCAGCTCATGTTAGATGGATAAACATATTTTGACCAGCACAATATATATAAGTGCATTACTTCAAAATATGAATATTAGTCTCACTGATAAAAGCAAAAGCCAGAACTAATCTGGAGATGGCATTATTATAACATATGAAAGTGCCATGTGATATTATTGTCAGTGTTAACTTTCTTAGCCAAAGTGTAGAAAGCCTAATTGCAGTAGTCACTATAATATATAGAAACTGGTCTAGTATCAAATCTATATATAAAAAATATGTTAGCCTGAGTTTAAAATAGGGTTTTTTTTAAATAAAAAAAAACGTATAATATTTAAATATATTTGCTCTACCTTTAAATTTTATCTTTATAAATGAAAGCAAAAGAAAGGTCTGAGGATAGAGTGTAGTAGCAAACTATGATTATGAAGGCAAGATCCTTTGAAAGCGCTCAGCTCGTTTGTTTTTAGTTATCTATTTATATTAACACTTTATAGCTTTTGGGAACAGTTGCGCTGCACACGCACATGTGCTAGAATATTATATCATCTAATGTCTATTGACTATTCAAATTTACAGTAGACGATTTTAGAATAGGCTTTTAGTTGGAAATATATAATGAATGAGATATGTTCTTATTAACCCTCTGTTAGAAAAAGTTAACATTAATACATAGCAGTAAAACACTAAACAGTTAAACAATTATACTGTAATGAAAACAAAAATAATCATTTATTTATTAAACAGAAACATCATCTTACTTATCAATAAATAAAATGCAAGGTCATTGCAAATAGCTTTTGTCAATCTAAATATCAAAACCATACAAACAGATAAATAACAGACGTGTTATTTTAAGCAGAACTTTTTGCTAAAAACCTTTTAAAGAAATTCATCAGAAAATTATCATATATTAGCTGATAGATGTATAAATTGTTTTGTAATAATACTAAGAATCATACTAAAGACACTATCACTTAAATTAGTATAACCTATAGTTAAAATATACATAAGTCAGAAAATTTTAATCATTAAAGTCTGGCTTATGATTAATCTTAATATTGATTGTTTCATAATTATTAGTATCAACTTCATTTTTTAACCATAATACTTTTTTTTTTCTCTCTTTTCTTTAATATTTACAAATTCACTATTTCTGTTTCAACTATTTTATCATGCATTAATCTTTATTCAAACAACTATTAATTATTTATTTTCTATTAACAAACTCAGATCAATTTAAATTCATCTTTGAGTAATTAGTTTTAAATCATTAAACATCACATGATCACCATTTCTTATGCTTGCTCATAACTGTTATTAAAACAGGCGTAGTGCCACTCAGTTCAAGCCAGAATAACCAATGGATGCCAGAAGGCTTGTGCCTAAAATCCCTATCTAGTGCCTATTCATCCAATATCCCCAGAGTAGTTTCTAGCTTGTGGCTTTTGTCAGTGAGGAGCCTTGGATCTGAAAGCACTGCACCTAGATATTAGGATTTAATGCAACCTCCAGCAGCTACCTTTTATCTCTACTTATCTACAAAACTATGAGAATAAAATTGAAAATACAAATATATTTTCAATCCAAGCTCACTAGCTTATATAGTCATATAGGTCTGAACTCAGTTCATTTTGGTGTCTTTGGTTTTTCAATAACCATAGCCAGTACTATCTTATTAGGCAGGATTGGTATTAAATGACTAAACATCATATGATCACCATTTCTTATGCTTGCTCATAACTGTTATTAAAACAGTCAAAATTCTCTGTACAGTAGTGCTAGGCTGGGGATATTGGATGAGTAGGCACTAGATAAGGATTTTATGCACGAGCCTTCTGACATCCATTGATTACTCTGGCTTGTACTACGTGGCACTACTGTATGGAGAGTTTTGCCTGTTTTAGTAATTAGTTTTCCTGTTATAATTATCTATTAGTTTTCTTTCAAAAATTACATGTAAGTAAACAATAATATATTCAGTCTATTTGAGTGTATTTATAATTAGAAGACAAATAAAATAAAAAAGAGATTTTTTTTTTTTAAAAAAAAAATTCTTATAGACTGGCTATTATAAAATTATCCAGTTTTATAATTATTATTGAACTAAAACAAAATGTATCAAGCAAATACCTCTAAAACATCTAAAATTACTAATAAAAAAAAAAGCTTTTGTGTCAAAAATATTCTCTTTGTGATCAATTAAATAATACACAAAAAATTCCATTATTGACAAAAAGTATGATAAATATGTTCAGTGAAATAGTTAATCAAGGCAAATTTTTTGAATTTATTATATAATAATAAAAAGCATTGCGTAATAAAAAAACCTATTAAATGTTCAAGATATAACTTAAACTTTCATTTGAAATATTAATATTAAATCATATGATTTTCTTATATATTTCCAAGAGCAGTTATTTTCATTCTACTATATAGCTATTTTCTTTAAACCAAATTATATAAGGAATTAGTTAGCATATAAGTGAGATCTCTAAAATATATAAAAACTGGTATAGGGTCAAATGTATATAATTATGCAAATGAATTAACTTAGATTCAAAAACATTAAATTTTGAACTATTAGTTTAAATAATATAAAGTAATAAAATATGATTGGTAAGTGCAAAAATGCTTTGATGCTAATCCCGTCTAATGAAAGCAAAATTCAAAAAAGTCTGGAAATAAGCTTTATAACATCTGGTGTCTATTGATTACTCAAGTTTTTAGTAGATGGCTTTATTTTGAATGAAACTAATTACATTTGAAAACATATAATTAAGTATATAAGAAAATCATGTCATATTTTACTGATATTAATCTTACTAATCAGAGGATAAATGGTAGCAGGTGGCATATAATTGAGATCTCTAAAATATATAAAAGCTGATCTGGTATTAGATTCATATAATTATGCAAGTGAGTTACCTTAGGTTTTAAAACTTCTTTTTTTTTTCAAGCTATTAGCATGAATAGTATAAAAAAGTAAAAAGTTGTTGCCAGATATATAATTAACATTAATTCCATATTTAAATCCTAGTCATCATTCATAAAGACAATAGTGAGAAATTAGTCTAGGGATGAGAAAATTATAGTACTATGCTATCTGGTGTCCATTAATTATTCAATCTTACAATAGATGGTTCTAAAGAAAATAAAACTAAATAGAATATCAAAATTTGTACTAGAGAATGAAATAATACTTAGGATCATTAGAATTAGTCAGAATGATATTTTCTTAAAGTCAATCAATATTTGAAAACAAAAAAGAAATAATATTGAATTTAAATATAATATTTTAATCATTATAAATGAGTAAATAACCAATGTCTCTCATGGAAATTATAGTAATAAAAATATGAATTCTATTAATAATAGTAGAATCACTGATTCAAAATGAACAGATTTATTTTTTAAAATCTCAGATTTGCTATGTTAAATAACAATTGTAAGAAAACTTTAATTTTGAGAAAATAGCAGATTCTGATACATCTATATTTTGAGTATTTTGATGCACTGGAAAAGATTTATCATTATAGAGATATTATTGAATACCAGAAAAAACTTCCTTGTAGATAAAATATATTATCAAAAAACTCAAATCCAAAAGTGGTGGAAGGAGTTATTTTTACCATTATAAAGTTTAACTTGTAATAAAATATTCTTAAAGCATTAAAAGATGATATATCTATCCTACAACTCAAATGTTACTTGAAATGGAAATAGATTTTAAAGAAACAATATCTTTAAATTTAGACTTAAATTGACTTTTGGAAAAAAAGGAGATAAACTGCTACACTTTAAATCTTGTTTGAATCTCTTGTACTTGCATATTAGAAATAGGTAAACTGGGCATGTTTTAAAAATGTTATAGATGAGATCACACATGCTTTCCAAACAAATGTGTTTTATTTGTAATTATATGTTCAGCTATTTCCGTCATTTAATATTAATTGTTAAATGTTTTTAGAAAAATTCAAATTTTATTTAAAATTTTTTAATGTATTCAACTGTTATTACACATATTAGTATATAATACAATGTGTTGAGTGATCTTATTCTCCTTTTTTCTTCAGCAGTGATATTACTAGCAAATGAATTAAATCCAAAATATTTAGATTTGTGAATGTTGAATTTAAGGCAATGCTCTAACTTACTAAGTTATTCTATCAAAAGCAAGTCAGTACAAATTTCACATACATATCTATGAAAGTCCTTCTGACTGACATTTAACACATGATAAAAATAGTCCAACATATAATTATAACTACAACATCATCATCACAAGATTTCGGACAAATGTGTTTATATGTCCATTATGATAATTCGAGTACAGGTGATTTAAATTACTTCATGGCCATGGATAGAAATGCATTAAAAATGATCAAGTTGATATGATTTACAATAAAATAAGTTACCAAAAATAATTTATAACTGAAGATGATATGACAGATAAAGTGAACATACTTTTTATATATATATATATATACACACAGTATATTATTTCCAGGAGCTTCCACGTAATAAAAATATAATAGCTAAATAACTGAAATTTCAGTACAAGAGCAAGTACTTTCCTTATACCTTCTTCTTTCTCAAATCATAATACTATGAATTCATCATTTATCCATGAGAATAGTACAATTTATATATATTATAATGGGATGATCCTTTTCAGGACTCGAGGAAGTCGCATTTAACTATATTCGGACTTTGAGTCTTCTTATAGAATGTCATGGATGATGTGATTTAAAATATAATCCAATCCACTCCTCTACTAATAACCTTGTTACTCTCGGAATTCGAGCTCAGAGTAGAATTGCAATTGACTCTCTTCAGGCATTTCCACAAATACCCCATAGTAATGATAAATTTAGTATAAGCTATATATAACTTTTTTATAAATATTAAATCACTAAGTTGATTCAACATACATATGCGTGAGTATGTATATTTATAATTATTGGTTTTATAAAATGACTAAATAAAATAAACAAACGAGACCTGTTTAATTTTAAAATCAAGTTTAACATATTTTAGTCCGTAATAGAAACAAAAATATTATCACATAAATAATAAAAATATTAAAATTTAGAATTATAATCTGTGCTTATATATATACAATAATAAACTATTTAACATTAAGAAAAAACATAATGTAATTATTTACATATATATAATTTAAAATCATGTGTACAATAAATAATACCACCATACATTATAAATCTACGTATTGTGTCATTAAAATGATTCAGTGTGTGTTATATGTCTATATAAGATAACATCCATTCACACTAGATTAATAATAGAATGTATTCTGATATTAATTATGTTATTGTTTAAAAAGAAATTATGACAATTGTCAGGTAAGGTTCAATTTGGAATATAATAAAACTTACTTCCAAATTGAAATAATTTAAAAACTTTTACCTTAGTCAGCCATCACTTTCATCAGAGCATATATCAAAATATCAACATCTAAATTTTATTAAATAAATAAAAATAAAACGTTCATCTTATCAGTTCTCCAATTTAATATACGAAGTAATTTTTCCACGTAAATATAATTATCCCCAAAGGAAATAAAGTTTAAGAGTTATTAAAGTGCACAATGAAGTATTCCAAGATGCAAAAGAATAATGGTTTCATATTCCTCCTTAGACGAAATAAAATGATGATGAATGTTGAAAGGCAAAGTTCCTTGATCATTCTTCGAAGAGGTAATCCAAATATTCATTCTTTTAAATATTTGCGTAGTAAAATATTTAAAATCTTCTTCAATATAATACTCCATTATTAAGACAACTTTTTTAGTGGAAATTACGATGATTATATTTTAGGCATTAAGTAGGAATAAATTTACATGTTCAGATTTAAAACATCAGCAGAAATCCTTGGCATAAATTGTCTAGCCAAAGAACATCTTTATAAATTTTTGTCTTCTTAAACATATATTTTGAAAACTCATTTCGAAGACATTGATAACTCTTATAACCTTGTCAATTTCAATGATTATTTTTTTATAGTTCCTTATAATATTAAAAGTAAGTAAATTAATTACTTGAAGACAGTTTTAAAATAGTGAATCTTCTTTTTTTCTTAAATGTGTTCTAAATTTGAACACATTTAAATTTACAGACGTAGTTATTGCCTTGATAACTAAATAGAAGATTATTATATAACAATATTATTTCATTTTTATACTGGATTAATTTCTGCAAGCATATCACATAATCATGCTCACACTCTCTATTGTTTAAAATATACAATTTGTAATGAACCCCAAACGTTTATTTCCTTTGTTTCAACTGATAAAATGCAATGATGACTTATGGCTTTGTCAATGTCAAGTTTTGGTTAATAAAAAAAAATACTATTATTTAGAAACATTTATTTATGTGTGTGTATAAACAAATTAGAATAATTCATTTTTAGAATTATTCTTTTAATATTAATTAGTTTATGTATATAACTGATATATGAAAAGCTTAAGATAGGTGTATGTTATTTATATCTGTTGATTCGATATAGGCACAGTTAAATTCACAAAGAAACACAAATTGTTTTAGATGAGGCTCATATGGTACTCTCACAATATATATATATATATATATATATATATATATATATATATATATCATCATTATCAACCATTATCAATCCACTGCAGGATGAAGGTCTCTCCAAGTTTAATCCATCTTCTCCGATCTTTAGCTTCTCTTCTCCACATCACCCCTACACATTTTCTTATTTCATCCATCCATCTTACATGTGGTCTCCTTCTGGGTCTTTTACAATCTCTTGGAATCCAGTTTAAAATTTCAATTGTCCATCTATTATCATCTCTTCTAGCAATATGTCCAGCCCAACTCCACTTCAATCTTTTAATTTTTTCAATGAGGTCAGTAACACCTGTTTGTTCTCTTACCCATACATTGCGTTTTCGATCTCTTCTTGTTACTCCCAACATACATCTCTCCATACTTCTTTGAGTGGTCTGAAGTCTCTGTATTGATCTTCTATTAAGTGTCCAAGTCTCAGATCCATAAGTAAGAACTGGTAAAACACATTTGTTAAAAACCTTTCTTTTCAAACACATAGGCATATTTCCTTTTAATATCAAGTTATTTCTACCAAAAGCACTCCAACCAAGTTTAATTCTATGATTAATTTCCTCTATTATGTTTCCATCTGTATTAATAATCTGACCAAGGTATTTGTAACTCTTAACTTCTTCTAATTCATCATAATCAATCTTTATTTTCATATTTTGAGCAAATCGATTAAACATTACTTTAGTCTTTTTAACATTTATCTTTAGTCCTACTTTCCTACTTTCATCTGATAACTCCTGCAACATTTCCTGCAGCTCGGAAGCATTATTTGCAAAAACAACTACATCATCTGCGAAATCTAAATGACTTAAATAATCTCCATTTACTTTCACTCCTTTAGTTTCCCATTTTAATCCACAAAATACTTCTTGCAGCACTGCTGTAAAAAGTTTTGGAGATATGGAGTCACCTTGTCTTACACCTTTCTCAATGTTGACTTTCCCAGTATCATTATGTAATCTAATTGTTGCTGTTGCATTTTTATAAATATTCTTTAAAATATGACAATATCCTGGATCTATACCTTGATGATCCAATGCTTTAATCACTGAAGAAATGTTTATAGAATCAAATGCCTTTTCATAATCTACAAATCCAAAACATAATGACAACTCATATTCATTTGTCCTTTCTATAACTTCTCTCAATACTTGAATATGATCTACTGTACTAAAACCACTTTTAAATCCAGCTTGTTCTCTTGGTTGGTGAAAATCCAAGGTTCTCTGTAGACGAGTTGTAATTATCTTGGTAAAAATTTTATATAAAACTGATAAAAGGCTGATAGGTCTGTAATTTCTAATATCTTCTTTATCACCTTTTTTAAATATTAATATTATTACTGCATTCTTCCAATCATCCGGTACATCTTTATCATTTAGACATTTGGTATATAACTTTGCTAATATTTTTTCTATTTCTTCACCTGCTTCTTTTAATATATCAATTATAATTCCATCATTACCTGGAGCCTTTCCTTTTTTCATACATTTAATTGCATTTCTCACTTCTTCATTTAAAATTCTGGGCAATTCGGAAGATGTAATAGATATAGGAGGTACTTGTTCTTTATTACTATATAATTCTTGATAAAAATCTTCTACCAATTTCATAATGTCATCCCTCTTTTTAGTAATAATTCCATCTTTTTTCCTTATTGCAGATATAAATTTCCTACCAATACCAAAATGTTGTTTTACATTCTTAAGACTTTTATTTTCTTCTACAGCTTTTCTTGCTAGTTCACAGTTATACTTTCTTATATCATTTTCAACTCTTTTCCGCACCATTTTACAAAATTCGAGATATTCAATTCTTTTTAATGCATCATTCTTGCATATCTTCATATTCCTTCTTTTCTTCATAAGTTCTCTAGTCTCAGTAGAAATTTTATTAGTCAATTGCTGCTTTTTTCTACCAGCTATCTTTGTTGCAGTTTTTAAAAGTGTATCAGTTATTTTCATATTAATTTCATTCAAATCTGAATCATGTTCAAAATCTACTAATACTTGAAACCGATTTGTAAGTTCTAATTTAAATTCATTAGAATGTTTCTGAAGATTAGGAATATCAACTGTAAATATAGTTTTTCTTAATAATTTTTGTCTCTCTAGTTTTACATTAACATGTATCTTACTCCTTACTAATCGATGATCACTTCCTGTGTTAAATTCATTAAGAACATTACAATCTTGAAATATGTATTTCCTGTTAGTCAAAATATAATCCAATTCTGCTGTACCTTCATTTGGATGCTTCCATGTCCATTTCCTTCTAACATTTTTCTCAAAAAAAGAATTCATAATATAAAGTTTTTCCTTCTCTGCAAACTCCACAAGTCTATGTCCTCTCTCATTTCTATTACCATAACCAAAATTACCTACAGCACTTTCATCTTTCATTTGTTTACCAATTCTAGCATTAAAATCTCCCATAACAATTTTAAAATGTTGTTTACTCTGATCAAAAGCCTTTTGTACATCCATATAAAAATCTTCTACTATTTCATCACTGTGAGAACTTGTGGGGCATAAACCTGAATTATCTGCATTTGATATCTGCTATTAAGTTGTATAACTAATCTTGCCACTCTGTCTGATACACCATCAATCTCCACAATATTGTTCTTCCACTTTTTATTTATAATGAATCCTACTCCACTTGTATTTCCAATATTTGTGCCTTTATAATAGAGCATATGTCCACTTTTTAAATCAATTGTCTCTTCACCTTTTCTTCTAACTTCACAAAGTCCAATAATATCCCATTTAATATAAGAGAGTTCTTCTTCTAATTCTTGCAATCTTCCTTCACTTGAAAGTGATCTGCAGTTGTAAGTACCTAAATAAAAAGTCATCATCAAATGGCAGCCTGGGTCCGCCTCCAGGATATTCTTAGCACCCTCTGCCTTCGGCCACCAACCGCTGCCTTGGTTGGTGACTTTACAGCCTCCTGCTTTATATATATATATATATATATATATATATATATATATTTATATATATATATATATATATATATATATATATATATATATATATAAATCTAAATAAAGATTATTATTTTACTATGTAAATGCAAGCAGACATTACATGAATAAATTCTCATTATTATTATTAAGCTATTCTAAAAAACCATCATATACCAATCACATCAGTTATTAAAATGAGGAACAATTATGTATAAATGGATTCTTGTATAATAAAAACTCAACTAGGATTTATGAAGATGCTCTAAAGTGGTATGAAAGTATAATGAAGTATAAAATCTATGAGAAAGCATAATAATTGTATGATTTGCATGTTACAACAGTAGTAGATTGTCTGCATAGTGGTGATATGATAACTGCCAAAGTTTATGATTGTTGTTTCTAACATATTTATATATTGCAGTTATACCCAAATTAATGTATGAAGAAAGAACTTTCATGAATTAAAATGCATTGCAATAGATTATATTTATCTACTGAACATATGTAGAAACTGACACACATAAACAGAAACTTAATCATACACTGTAGAGATTTTTTTAATAAAACTTCTAATTGTTTTCTACTCTTTATTCTTTTCCTATTTTGTTATTGACATTGTTGTGTTTGGCTGCATTGCAGGTTTCAGACTCAAATCAACAGTAATATCAAAAATTATAAAGACTCACTAATATGTATAATTTATTAGAACAAATATACATGCATATTATACAATCAATAAATACAATGTGATGTAACTTTGTCAATAATGAGCTGGTCATGCCGAATGACTGAACTCGCAGCTGTATATTTAGCTTGCCTCATGAGTTCTAGTCTTAACTCTTTTGGATGTACTGGACAGCTTGTCTTGAGTTTGTTAAATGACTCAGCTGTGTCAGACAGCTTGCCTCGAGTCTGCCATAGTTGTAAACAGCTTCCAGTCCTATCAGAACTTGCTTCACTGCATAGACATATCAATAGTGAATATAGTAGAAAACATCTTCTCTGCTAGAAGTGGTTTCAATGGAGAGAATATCTGTCTACCTGAATGACTGAACATGCTCTACATTGAAACCACTTCCAACAGTGAACATGTTTTCTAGTATATTCACTACTGATACATCTATGCAGTGAGGCAAGTCCCAATAGAATTGGAACCAGCTATGACTATGGCAGACTCAATGCAAGCTGTCTTGTACAGATGGAAAAGTCATTTACCAAACTTGAGGCAAGCTGTCCAGTACAGCGGAAAGAGTTAAGACTAGAACTCACAAGACAAGCTAAATATACATAGAAGTGAGTTCAGTCATTCAGCATGACCAGGTCATTATTGACAGTTATATGTCACATTGTATTTATTGATAGTATAATCTGTATGTATATTTGTTCTAATAAATTATACATATTAAATAGTGAGTGTTTATAATTTTTAATATTACTGTTGGTTTGAGTCTGAAACCTGAAATTCAGCCAAACACAACAAATATTAATTAAATTTATTTTATTACCACAAAGTTGTTCTTAAATTTATTTAAAAGTAATTGATACTCTCTCAATTGGTATTAAAATAATAAGACATTTGGGACATAACACCTGGAAAATATTTTATTTAAATCCCTGATTTTAGTTGGGTTTCTCTCTCTTAATCTTTATACCAATAAGAAAACTATGCAATGTCCATGAATAGCTAAATAAATAAAACATTTGCTCAAAAAACATTTTAGGAGGTCTGCATAACATGATAAAATCATCTCATTGTATAATGTATTTCAAGTAATACAAAATATATGAATTCACAGCATAATTTAAGTACTGCAATGTGTATTATTTAGAAAAAGATTTAAATGAAATGAAGTAAAAATCCTTGTGAAAATAATTTAAATGCTACAACATCTAATTATTGTAGATTATATTTTAAGTGCTACAAAAGTTATTATGGAATACCAGAAAATTAACCAATGCCATTACTATTGTCAAAAGAAACATATTAGTGTCACAATATTTGTTATGGAATGCTTTGTTTAACACTTGTACTTTGTTAAAATTAGTAAAAAAAAATTCAATATTATAATTTGGATATAATTGAATTTCAAATACAATGCTTATTTAATATATTTACATACTGCAGAAAACATTGTCAGATTTTATTAAGATCTCTAAAGATTTTTTGAACTTTAATTTTATCATTATTTTGGGCAAATATTATGGAAAATATATATAAATTAAATTATAAGATTGACATGAATTAATAAATATTTTTTAATGGAATTATTGTTTAAGGAAAAGTAATGTATTCATGGTATAAATTAAACAGGTAGTATACTTTCATTCTTTCTTTATTTCATTTCTGGAATGCATGCATTTGTTCATTATACATAAAATATAGCATAACCAAAAAAAAAAAAAAAAGTTAAATTATGTAGAATACAAAATTTAAATATAATATATATTTCTTAATAATAAATTTTAGCTTAGTTAAATTATGGTATATTTATTTATTTTATATATATATATATATATATATATTAAAAGCAATATATTTTAGGTATAAATATTTATGATTAATCTTTGTAACAATGTGTATTTAATATACATTGAGAATATAATATTTTCTGTAACTAAATCAATAACTTTACACATATTATTGTAAGAAAACCTAAACATACACAATTTATAACTTTCTTAAACACTTTATCAATACTATTTTTTATATCAAAACTTTATTTAACAGTTTTGACTGTCCTGCAGTCATCATCAGAGCTACAATATTCAAATATATTAATTAATACACTTATACACATATAAATATACATAATTAAATACACAAAATAAACAAAATAAAACACATTTTAACCTGACCATTATAAATAAGCATTTCCTATTTTATTACTTTACTCTTAAATAATTCTATCCACATTTATTTTATATTATTTTATTTTTTAAAAAATTATTTATTACAATGTTAATTTTAAAAAACTTTAACTTTTTATTCTACTATTTAATACATAATTATTGTCTTTTTACCTATATTTTTAATCAACTTATAACCTTTTCTTATTTTTATTAAATATTTCATATTTATCAATTAACTTTTTCCACATTACAAATTACTTTTTTATATTACAAACAAAACAAAAAATACTTATCTCTTTACAATCCTACTTCTAAAAACCCAACTGGCAAAATTTTCAAAATTTGTATACTTGCTTAACACCTCACTCTATCATCATTTTTTTCAACTTTATTATTTTAACCTTTTTCAAATTCAAACTATTATTAGTAATAATTGTTTATAAAATTATTGACTTTACCAGAAAATCTCTATTAAGATTTGGTTTTATATTCTTAATCAATATTGTCTCTTTAATTTTTCTATCCCTTCTATTATTTGTATAATTAATCATTTTTATGCTATCTTTCTCAAAGCTGTGACCTGTTTCTAATGAATGAAGAATAGAGTAAAACAAAATGTGGATAGAATTATTTAAGAGTAAAGTAATAAAATAGGAAATAATTATTTATAATGGTCAGGTTAAAATATATGTTTTATTTGCATATTTAATTATGTCTATGAATATGTTTATAAGTGTATTAGTTATATAATTAATAACTTGTAGATTTATGACTTGACACTTGTCCAAATTATGATATTAAATAGTGCTATCACACTTATAATGTAAAGCTGTATAATTAATATCAATTAGTCAATTAAAATGGCTGAGCACTGTTTTGCTATATCAAAAAGATGGTCTAATTGACACATTTTCATAAAGTTTGCATATTATACTGATAGAATGATTTCAACGAACAAGTCAAAACTGGCTATGATTATGAGAAGTACAGTTTTTCGAAATCGCTCAGCCATTTTAATTGACTAATTGATATTAATTAAACAGCTTTACGTTATAAGTGTGCTAGCACTATTTAATATTATCATAATTATATAATTATATATTTGAATATTGTAGCTCTGATAATGATCGCAGGACAGTCGAAATTGTTAGAATAAAGTTTTGATATAAAAAATAATATTGATAAAGTGTTTAAGAAGTTATAAATGGTATGATATGTAAAAATAGAAATCAATACATAGGGAAAGGAAGAAGAAAAAAGTATATTACTTCCATAAACTAAACATATTTAGTCAAGTTATAAAATATATATTTAAGTTTTCATTTGAATGTATTTATGCAAATACAATATTTTTTTTTTTTGGTTTCATTAGTGTATTGTCTGCAACAGATGTCAGATACATTTTAAAATTATATAGATGTAATAGTACTATTTAAATAAGGCTATAACCTTAGTAAATGTGCCTTGAGTGCTTAATTTATTACAAAAAAGACCTCCTCAAATCTAAATGCAAGATTTGACTTTATAAAGATAAGAGCAGCACACTCTTATCTTCAATCTATTTTTCTAATTATATAGGCAAATTTAAAAAATTTTGATTCGTGAAGCTAATAAATTCTTCACTGATTAAGTCCACTATTTCTGTTAAACATTAACAATCGCAAAATCTTTCAATTTACGAGTTAATAGTAATTCAAAATATTTCTAAATTTAAGATCTGACTATTAACTCATTGTAAATCAAAAGATTTTGTGATCGTTAATGTTTAACAGAAACAATGGGCTTAATCAGTGAAGAATTTATTAGCTTCACAAATCAAAATGCTTTAGATTTTCCTATATAATTAGAAAAATAGATTGAAGATAAGAGTGAGATGCTCTTATCTTTATAAAGTTGAATCTTGCATCTAGATTTGTAGAGGTCTCTCCTGTAATAAGTTAAGCACTCAAGGCACATGTACTAAGGTTATAGCCTTATTTAAGTATTACATGCTGACATTGTGCTTAATAAGAATTAATATTTATAGATGCAATAGATAAAAGGATAAATAATTTCTGACCAAATAGCTTAACAAGGAATATTTCATTTGCTCATTAACTTTTATAATTTTTTTTATTTGTTATGTTTATTATATTAATAAATTTTATTTTTATTAATTAAAATTGGATTTCTTGATTATTTGTAGTCAACAGATTATGCTATACTTTAATATAAATTTCAAGAGTCTACATATTTTATTATATACATTAAAATATCAACTAACCAGAATATTTTACTAATTTTAATAATTTATTACAATATTTTTAACATTTTATCAGTGATACTTTGTTATTACATTGAACAAATAATCAGTCAAGGTTAAACTAATGTTTTGTTGATCATTGTTTGATTAAACTAATATACTTAGTTTATTTGGCACTAAACATTATTGATATTGTGATAAACTATATTTGTTTGATTTTTCACTTATAATACTTTATGCTAATACAATTTTATGCCCTAATTTGTGGCTTGAATGGAAGTTAGGTAATTAAATTTATTTGATATTTAATTCTGTTACAATTGGCATCCTAATATTATGGGTCATTTAGTCTGATTATTTATTTCGTATATTTTACTGTTACAATATATATATATTTAAAATAACTTTTAAGAAGATAAACTCTTGAGAAAAGTGTTCAAAGGATTATTATTATATACTTGAATTTGGGGGTTTCTGTTTGGCTTCAGGATGCATAGTGGGAAGATGCAGTGAGCCATCATCTTTTTCAAGAGAATTTAAATGCAAATCAAGTTTTCAGGCATAAAAATAGAGTTTTCCATTAAAAAATCATAAGCAATTATCTTTTATCCATAAACATATAAGAAGTAATATTTAAAAGTTAATAGAATGATATTTGGAAGACAATAAATCAAAGCATTAAGAATATTATTAAAAAGTTACAATATATATTAACAATAAACATGAAATTGTTAAAAATAACAATTATAAATCAAATAGAAACTGTTAGTTTTTCTTTATGTATCTAAAACCAGGTAAACTTTCCAGATTCATATTTCTCATCTTAAACCCCCCTCCCTTTTCTTATTTTTGTACTGGATAATTTCCTTTCTCCTGCTTTTCCTTTAGCTCCCTCACAATTCTCACTCATTTCTTTTTTAAATATATTATCATTCTTTCCTCTGTAATATATTTGAGAATTGAGAAGAAGAATTGATCATGCACTTAGATGAATTATGAAAGAGTAATAGAAAAAAAGATAAATATGTATAGATAACAAAGCAGGGGATAACTATGAATAGTCTGTTTGGAGAAGAGAGATATGATTGATTTTAAACATGATAATGATAGTTTGAGTATTTATCAAATAAAGCATTTTGAGTTTTTTAGCTTACAGTCCATTTTTGTTCACTTTCCAATAGCATCCTCTAGGTAAGCAATGGATATCAGATGTTAGTGTCAATCAAAACCGCAAAGTAGTATCTAGATACTGCATGCGATCAAATGTTTCTCATTGACAAAGGTTAATAAACAGAAATTAATCTGAAGATTTAGCTAGCATTACTATCTAATATACATTGATTGATTAAGAATAGAAATGATAGGGTGAAGTATTATTACTAATATTTCAGCATTTCTTATTTTATTTATTATTATTATTATTATTATCATCATCATCATCATCAAATTGGTTGATTGTGCTCCTGAAGTTAATTTAGTTTGTGATGAAATTAATTCTAATAATAATAATAATAGTAGTAGTAGTAGTAGTAGTAGTAGTAGTAGTAGTAGTAGTAGTAGTAATAATAATAGTAATAATAATAATAATAGTAATAATAATAATAATAATAATAATAATAATAATAATAATAATAATAATAATAATAATAATAATAATAATAATAATAATAATAATAATAATAATAATAATAATAATAATAATAATAATAATAATAATAATAATAATAATAATAATAATAATAATAATAATAATAATAATAATAATAATAATAATAATAATAATAATAATAATAATAATAATAATAAAGTATTTAGGAATTTGCCTCATTCTAAATTTAAAAGTAGATGTTTTTATAACTCTTCTTGGCTTGAGGTAAATTCCATTAATGATTGCTTTTCTGATTCTGGTTTTTTTTCTCATGGTAAATTTAAATCACCGAATATTTTTTTTATGGGGAAAAGAGATAATGGAGGTTTTCCTGTTACTTTATCTTCTTTAAAGTCTGTGAAATCTAAAATACTAAATTATCCAGCTGTGGTTCCCAAATTCATTCCAGCTCATAAATTACAGAGTGCTTCTTTTATGAAGAAAAGATATAATGGAAATTTTCCTGTTAATTTATCTTCTTTCAAGCCTATTAGACATAAAACCATTAATTATCCAGATATTGCTTCCAATTTTATTCCAGCTTATAGATCACATTCACTTAATTTTCATTTAAATAGTAACTATGGGATAAATCATTCTGGATACTCCTCTTTATCTTCTAGTAAGAATGACTTTTCAAGAACTAAAAAAATTAATATATCTGATGGATTTAATAAGTCTGTTTTTGCTGATGTTTATTCTAATGCTAATATAAATTATAATAGATATTTTCTTTCTAATATGCCAGTAAGCCTCAATTCAAAAGATATTAAAGTATTTCTTGAAAATAATTTACAAACTAGTATTGTTTGTCATAAAATTAATATGAATAATTCTAAGACTTCTTGCTTTTATATTTCTGTTTCTGCACATAAACATAATGAAATAATATCTCCTAATTTATGGCCTTGCGGTGCTTCCATTTCTTTTTTTATGGATCTCTGGCCAGTTCTCTAAGGTTTTAAGAGAATTTATTTTGTCTTGTTTTATGATCTATTTTATTTTTATCTATTTTTATTTATTTATTTATTTTTTCTTCATCTCTTTCTTTTCCTCTTTTTGTTTTTATTTGTGTTGTTTTCATTATCTTTGTGGGTAACATGGTAGCCTTTCTTGTTTTTATATGAATGTTAGAGGTATGAGGACTAAAGGTGTTCAAATTAAAAAAATTTTTAAACCAGAATATTTTGATCTTATTTTATTTACAGAAACTTGGTTAAATCAACAATTTCCTGATTGTTCATTTCTTGATGATAGATTCAGGGTTTTGCGAACTGACAGATCTATAGATAATATTTCTTGTGGTGGTGGTACTCTGATTGCTCTTCATAAAGATGTTTTTTATAAAGAACTTTCTTTTTCTTCTTCTTTTTGTAAATCTACATGGCGTGAAATTACTTTAAATCACAATTTTAAATTTATTTTAGGTAATGTTTACCTCAAACTCACTTTGTCATCATTGGAGTTTGATTATTTTTTGACATCACTTGAAGATTTCCCTGATTGGTTATGATAATGTTATTATTACCGGGGATTTAAATATTCTAGATTTATATCATGATAGAATTTTTACACGCTTTTCTTTTTTGTCTTCTAAAGCTTCTAGAATGTTACGGTTTTGTAAATTTTTAAGACTTAAGCAATATAACCCATTTGTTAACAACTCTCATCATACTTTGGATTATGTTTTATGTAATTCAACAGTAGTTAGTAATTTTCAAGTTGTCTCTATTAATTTTCCTATTGATGCTCATCAACCACCTATTGAGTTTTATATTAACGTTTGTCACTCAAAGATTAATTTTTCTAATATTTCAAGAAAGGATTATGGGAAAAGTAATTATGTTGATTTTTGTAAAAACTTTTCTAAGGTTAATTGGAATTTTTTATATTCTTTTAATGATGTAAATCATTGCTTGGGTGGGTTTTTAAAGATTCTTAATAGTTTTATTGATTTGTATATTCCCAATAAGCGGCCTTTTTATAAGGGCTTTTCTCTTATTTTTCTCCTTCACTTTTTTTGCATATCTTCATATAATCATATATATTATTTATAATACTTCACTCATATACACTTTAATGCAATTAATTTTCTTAAAAACTTCTTTATTTTCTTACAGTTTCGACTGTCCAGCAGTCTTCTTCAGAGCTCCATCTTCCTTACAGTTGTTTTAACTTTAATTAAAATGATCATTTTAATTAAAGTTAAAACAACTGTAAGGAAGATGGAGCTCTGAAGAAGACTGCTGGACAGTTGAAACTGTAAGAAAATAAAGAAGTTTTTAAGAAAATTAATTGCATTAAAGTGTATATGAGTGAAGTATTATAAATAATAAGGGCTTTTCTCCTTGGTTTTCATGCGATCTTATTAGGATTATTAAAAGGAAGTCTTATCATCGTAGACTTTATTTTAAAACACAGAATATCTTTTTTTATAATAATTTTATTAATTTTAGAAGATTGGTGAAGCATGTTTATAAAATTAATTTCCAGAATTATGTTAGAAAAATTGAGGGTAATATTTCTTCTAACCCTAAAGAATTTTGGGATTTCATTAATAAATCTGGTTTGGGTAAGAAAAAGGTTCAAGCTACTCATGGTTTCACTTTAAGTATAAATGACTTTTCAAAACATTTTGCTGATGTATATTCATCACATGATACAATATCTTCAAATATTGCACTATTTTGTAATTCTCCAACTGTGCATTGTATGATTGACCACATTTCTAAGGATGATGTTGTTATAGCTATTAAGCGACTTAAAATTCATTCTAGTTTGAGAAAAGATAATATTCCTTCAGCTAGCTGAATTTATTGCAGTACCTCTTGCATTTATTTTTAATTTCTCACTGAATTCTTGTGTTTTTCCTAATGTTCTTAAGTGTGCAAAATGGTCCCAATTTTCAAGAATGGCTCACATGATTGTGTTAATAACTATAGACCTATTTCTGTTTTACATACTATTGCTAGAATTTTTGAGAGGCGTGTTTATAATAAAACTATTTTAGATGTTAGTAAACTCATTTCTTCTTCACATCATGGTTTTATACCTAATAGATCTGCAGAAACTAATTTGCTAACAATTTATGATCATATAGCACATGAAATTGAGGACTAGCAGAGACTTGATGTTATTTATTTTGATTTGTCAAAAGTTTTTGATAAAGTAGATCATGGTATTCTTCTTCACAAATTATATCAAATGGGTTTTTCTACTAAGCCTGTTTATTGGTTTCAATCCTTTCTTCATGGTCGTACAGCATATATTAAATTTAACAATATTATTTCATCTAATTTTATATGTAATTTGGGAGTTCCTCAGGGTAGTATTTTAGCACCTATGATTTTTAACATTTATATGAATGACCTTAAGAATTGCTTAAAATCTTCTTGTCTTTTGTGCTATGCAGATAACTGTAAAATCTTTAGAATAATCAGATGTGTTTGATTGCACTCTTCTTCAAAAAGACATAGATAATTTTAGTGCTTAGTGTGATCGAAATAATATGACTGTTAATTTCAGTAAATGTTCCTTAGACTCGTACTCTAAAAAATCTGAAGTTTTACATTTTTCTTATTTTATTAAATCTCACAAAATTACTTCTGTTGAATCTCAAAAAGATTTGGGAGTTATATTTTCTAGCAATGGATCCTTTCTCCCTCATTTGGAAATGATTACTGATAAGGCTTTAAAAATTATAGGTACCATTCTAAGATTTGGTTATAATTTCAGTGGTGTTACAAAATTTAAATTATTTTTATCATTGGTTCTACCCATCATTGAATATTGTTCAGTTATTTGGAATCCTAGCTCTAAACAGGGATGTAATTTATTACAATCAGTGTCTAATAAGTTTTCTAAATATGTTTCTCTGGGAAATAAAATTGTTGTTCATCTTTCTTCTAGAAGACAATATAGAGATCTTAAATATCTTTATAAACTTGTTAATAAAATAGTTCTTTTATCTGACACAATTTCTACTATTATAATTAGAACTCATGTGCATGATATTCAGTCTGCTTCTGTTTGTTACATTAAAACTTGTCATTCCAATGTTCTTAAATTTTCTCCTTTATTTAGGCTACCATCTTTATATCATCAGATTTGTAATAATATTAATTACTTCAATTTACATTATAATCAATTTTGTAATGTTATTAAATTTAAATGCCAGATTTGATTGGTTTAATTTGATTTTGTTTATGTATATATATATGTTAAAACGAAGATTTGTATGAGTTAAATATATAAAATACATATTTTGCGGGTTCATCCATGTTAAAAACTTTTAATATTAATATACTGACATTTCGACTTGGTCACACAAGCCATCCACAGAGTTATAAAAGGTAGAAAGACGGTTGTAGAGGCGCTACAATCACTGATTTGAATAAAATGTTAAAATTCCACCAATAGCAAAAAATGTTAAATTTAGGAATGTTTTTTAAAAAAATCTTTCCAAATAGGAGGAAGTTTACATGTATCATCTCGCTTATTGATACAATCTGGCCTTTTAAGTATCTCAATGGCTTCTCTAATTTTGCATTGGTAGAGATTATCACATCTGGATATGATCCTGGTACTAGAAAAATCAATTTTATGACCTGAATCTATAGTATGGAGTGAGAGTGCTGATGATGATGAGTGTTGTTTAACTGCATTAGCATGCTCATCTCTCCTAACACTGATGCAACGATTACTCATACCTATGTAAGAAGCTTTACAATTTTTACATGAGATTTGATAGACACCATGAGATTCAAGAGGGATTGAATCCTTAGGCTTGGTTATTATATTGCTGATCTTTTGATGAGCAGAAAATGCTGTATCTATATTATAGCGTTTTAATATACATCCGATACTGTCTGTAGTTCCTTTTACATATGGAACACAAATCCTAATAGCTGATTTATCATCTTTTTGTTTCCTATTTTGGGCTTGAATTAAGGATTTTTTTATAAATTTGTAATTATAACTATTTGCTAATAAAACACTATTAATATGATTTATTTCTTCTTTCAGATGTGTCTCATCTGAAAGGTTAATTGCTCTATTTAAAAGAGTTTTGGCTACAGAAACTATCTGAGTTGGGTGATGATGAGAATGGAAATGCAAATATCTATCTGTGTGTGTATCCTTTCTGTAAATAGAAAAAGATAAACTATTTGGTGTTCTGGTGACTAGAACATCAAGAAAAGGGAGT
The DNA here is from genome assembly GCA_028023455.1 of Epiperipatus broadwayi. Classification (NCBI taxonomy): domain Eukaryota; kingdom Metazoa; phylum Onychophora; class Udeonychophora; order Euonychophora; family Peripatidae; genus Epiperipatus; species Epiperipatus broadwayi. The sequence continues at coordinate 4,650,199 of JAQFVV010000009.1, read as the reverse complement.
TTTCCATCAGATTCTGTCTCCATTGTAAATTTAATATGAGGATGCATATTATTTAAATGTAAGAAAAAATCATCTAATTTATTTTTTCCATGTTGCCATATGACAAAAGTGTCATCTATGTATTTGAGCCAAAAGAGAGGTTTTAAAAATGATGATTCTAAAGCACGAGTTTCTATATATTCCATGAATAAATCAGTTATTACTCTTGAGATAGGTGAGCCCATAGGAGTACCAAAAACTTGTCTGTAATCTGTCCATTGTATACAAAATATGTATTTAAGAGACAATGTTTAATTAAAGAAATAATATGGTCTGGCAAATTGCAACATTGTGAGATTATATTTAAAGCTTCATCAACTGGAATGTTTGTAAACAAAGACACGACATCAAAACTGACCAGAATGTCATTAGCATTAATTTTTAAACTTTTTAAAACAGAAATAAAATGAAGATAGTGGTGGAATTTTAACATTTTATTCTAATCAGTGATTGTAGCGCCTCTACAACCGTCTTTCTACCTTTTATAACTCTGTGGATGGCTTGTGTGACCAAGTCAAAACATCAGTATATTAATATTAAAAGTTTTTAACACGGATGAACCCGCAAAATATGTATTTTATATATATGTATTTGTTAAATTGGGTTTTTTATTTTATTTTATTATTTTGTTATGTGCATTATATTTATCCCTTTTATTTATTTGTTATTATTAATGTGTTAATGATAATTGGTTATATGCTGGTGTTTAATTTTAGTTTAGATTTTTAAATGTGTTACTTATCTTTTATAAAAATATGGCATATAATTATATTAATAATTTGTCATTTAAACTCATTTATGTATATCTATATTTGTTATGGTGCAATTCTGTAATTGGTTTTATGCTGTAGTTTTGTACTGTAAATAAATAAATTGAATTGATTATTATTATTATTATTATTATTATTATTATTATTATTATTATTATTATTATTATTATTATTATTATTATTATTATTATTATTATTATTATTATTATTATTATTATTATTATTATTATTATTATTATTATTATTATTATTATTATTATTATTATTATTATTATTATTATTATTATTATTATTATTATTATTATTATTATTATTATTATTGTTGTTATTATTATTATTATTATTTCATCAGTAATGACTGGAAGGTTGCTATTCTTCCACATGTGCCTTACTATTACTTTCAGACAGCCAATAGCTGTTAAAACAGCGGTCTGAGAAGCGATCAGGCCTAGACACATGATAGAGATTTTTTGACAAGAAAAGAATGATACCAATCTTCTCTTTTACTTAACTTTTATATATATAAGCCAGTCTTAAGCATCTTGGCTTGAAAGCATGAATATATAAACATATACATTTATTACTCACTGAGTTATTCATTTATGATATTACAGCGTGAAATCTTAGATTTACTACACCACAATTTTCTAGATGTTAATATAAGTTATCAGCAACGTATGTAAATAATATTTTGTTTAAATTGCATGTTGTTATTAAATCAGTAATGACTGGAAGGTTGCTATTCTTCCACATGCGCCTTACTATTACTTTCAGACAGCCAATAGCTGTTAAAACAGTGGTCTGAGAAGCGATCAGGCCTAGACACATGACAGAGATTTTTTGACAAGAAAAGAATGATACCAATCTTCTCTTTTCCTTAACTTTTATATATATATAAGCCAATCTTAAGCATCTTGGCTTGAAAGCATGAATGTATAAACATATACATTTATTACTCACTGAGTTATTAATTTATGATATTACAGTGCAAAATCTTAGATTTTCTACACCGCAATTTTCTAGATGTTAATATAAGTTAAGACTGGCTTATATATATAAAAGTTAAGTAAAAGAGAAGATTGGTATCATTCTTTTCTTGTCAAAAAATCTCTATCATGTGTCTAGGCCTGATTGCTTCTCAGACCGCTGTTTTAACAGCTATTGGCTGTCTGAAAGTAATAGTAAGGCACATGTGGAAGAATAGCAACCTTCCAGTCATTACTGATTTAATAACAACATGCGATTTAAACAAAATATTATTATTATTATTATTATTATTATTATTATTATTATTATTATTATTATTATTATTATTATTATTATTATTATTATTATTATTATTATTATTATTATTATTATTATTATTATTATTATTATTATTATTATTATCGTTTTTTTAGTTAATTTAATTCTACAATTTAATTTGTTAAATTCTTGTTTTCTACATTGTTGCTATTTCATTTAGTTTTAGTTAAATTAATTCTTAACTCAAAATATTTATGATCAACTTCCATATTTATGATCAACTTCCATTTTAAAAATGACAAAAAGAGGTATTTATAATTTTACTATCATTAGTTACCTGTGCACAAGGCCAGTCATATACATCACTCCTTCTACTCATAGCTCACTTTTTTAAATGCTCATTTTATATATATTTTTTTTAATTATTTGTTTATTTCTTCTTTTTTTCACATTTTCTTTAAATTTATGTCTAAGAATATACCCAGTGAAATATTTATTTATTTCATTAAAATCGTTTTTTATTTATTGTTTTTAATACTTCAGTATACCTATCTTGATATTAGTCAAAACGCATCGTGGAGACCGAATTACATTTTTCAGAGGTGTTTATGATAAGTTGTTCATTAAACAAAACTGAATTTATTAGGTGCAGTTTAGTAATACTGATAATAACTCGATTTATCTTATCTTTTCCATTTGTCTTTTACTTCATATTTTAGAAAACGTTTATTTACTGCTGCATATAAATTATACTTGAAATAATATCATTTAATAATTGTACATTTGTTCTAAGTTGCAAAAAAAAATTTAACAGATTATCAGAACAGGAACATTGTAGTTCACTTGAAATGCATCAATGAAATAAATATTTAAGCATAACAAGAAGAAAACTTCACTTATTGTTAAAAGGAGGTTGCCTTGACAACAGTTTGAAATTGTTGGTTGATATTGAGATTGTCTAAGTATTGACTGAATTTTAATGATATATATTGTGACTTAACTGGACAACCAACTGCTTATTAATAGTAGATATAAACAAAAAAAAATTATAGCTCAGTCTTGTTGGATTTCTTTTTTAATATAAGAATTCTAATAATACCATAATGAATAATTTAATGTCTAATATATTTTTACACCAATATTAAATAAATTGTTTAACAATAATCATGAGACATTCCTTTTTAACGGTGACCATATACCAAAAGCATACCGCAATGACATAAGAATATCATGCAATTCTACTCCCTTAAAATATTAATGATACCCCAATGACTAACAACAAAATAAGTAAATTATATTGGCTGTAAAAATTTCCTATGTTAAATTTAATAATAATAATATACTATAATACCTCCAACTCCAAAATTGTGTGCATTGAAACTAATGACTGCAAAAGTAAGATAAAAGAATCATATTTTATCATCAATAATACAATTAATAGACATGACACATGATTAGTGTTTTCCTGAAGATTTGTGATCATGGTGTTCTAGTTGTATTTTTATATTGGACTATTTCCATCATCTAATACAAACAGGATATGTATTTGAAAAAAATAATATTAACATGATCCAATATACCAAAAATAAAAAGGAACAATTGAAGAAGCTATCTTTATAAATAATATTAGACAAAATAAGGATTTAGGTTTAAAACTGCTAATATAAATAATAAATTTACAAGAAAGGAAAAATAAGTGATAGAAAACATAAAAGGATTCTATTACATAATATAAAAGAAACTAAAAATTTAAAAGCAATTTATTGCTAAAGTAGACACATAAAGGAAGATAAATAAGTTAAATGAAAATTCAAAAAATATAGAGTTTAAAACTGGTAGATAAATTTAAAGATTAAATAATATAGATAAAAAAATTTTTATTATTAAATGCTTTTATTGATTGTGCACTAAAATAAAATAAAAGTTTCTTTAACCACAATTGGAGTTTTTAGATTCAGAAATTAATTAAGTCAATCCCATGTTATAAAAATAGGCATTGATTTAATTAATTTCTGGACCTCACATGCTTTTATTTCAAGTTAAATCAAAAAACTTCAATTGTAGTTGAAATAATTATTTTATTTTTTTAGTGTACAGTCCAAAAAAAGCATTTAATATAAAACAATTATCTTTATTATTTTAAATTTTTTAGTATTGGCACAGTAAATGAAAATGTAAAACTATATTGTATTTTAAATTGACTGGATATTTACAGTTGGCACACCTATATATATTTTAAGTATTTCTGCTATGAGTTACAACTAAATATTTCTGCTATAAGTTAAAATGTATGTCTCTTATGTATACATCATATTTAGTATGTGTACATAATAATATATGTGAATATATGTAAATGAACTTCACTTAATCCATATAATTTTACTTTAAATCATTATCACACGCATATCATATGTAAGCCAATAGATGTACTCTAAATGTATATATTATATTTGTATGTGTACATAATTATATATGTATAATAAATCAGTAACTAGCTTTTCTATTTAAAATTGTTTTATGGCTATTTTAAAACAGTTGTTTTAAAAAAATGCTAAAAAAAATTGCATTGTTTTAAAAAAATTATCCATATCTTTTTTAACTTATCGCTAATAATGAGAGGTTTTTAGAAAAATTATTAAATTGAAAGAAAAAAAATTACCCTCTTGTAATTATTATTTAAAACAAATGAAAATTCTAACAAGAATTATTAACTGCAATACATGAAGATATTGAATATTTTTTATATTTTCCCACCCACTGTTCCATATCTATCAAACTAGTTGACATACTGAAAAGTTACATGTTTCAAATGGGTTAAGTTCTTATAACTTAGTTATATATCAATTTTTAAGCAAATGTATTAAAATTTAAAGATATTAAACATTGATTTTAAAATTTCGTTCTAACTAGAAAAAAATCAAAATTTAACAAACAAACCTATTTTCCAAAATCAATAAAGTATTTAAAAATAAAATTTTATCCATTAATACATAAATTTAATAAAAATTTAATAAGTAAAAATAAAATAAATAATAACAAAATGTTAATAATTTAATAAAAAATAATAAGTTTATAAAGTTATATATATTATTGTTGTTGTAATAATATTAAATAGTATGTAAAAAAAAAAAATTATATCAGTTGATAAAGACTTATTCCATGTAACATATTTGTGATATTACATGCAATAGATATTTGAAAATATGTATTTAATATAAATATAATAGGTATATAATAAGGATTTAATGTATAATTTATTATAATGTTTATAGTATTTAGATAATCTATGTTTATATATTTATATATACTTACACATTCTGATTTTGAAGACTTCTGGTCAATCAAAACTGTAATATTAATCAAGTAAAAAATAAAATATAGCATTGTAAAAGTGATATAAAAAAATAAAAATTTTCTATTGTCATTAAGTATTATTTATTTTTTTGCTATCTATGACAGATTCAAAAGATTTTGCCAACATCACAATTCACTTTTTCCATTGTCAAACAATAGACAATCTCATGGTTTTATGATCCTTGATTGTCAATGAATGATCTAAAAATCCAAGACAGATAACCTATATGCCTCCATTATATTTTGAAATCATGTGATGACTCTTTCATCAAAATCTTTATATATCTATATTTATCTGCAATCCATACTTTCACTGTTATCTCTAATAAGAAGCTTATAATATTTTCTCATTTAATCTATAATTATAGTAGTATTATCAGCATATCTAATTTACTGATACCTTTTTCTATGCAGCCTTTTTAAATTGTAATTGCTTGTTTATATGCTGACTATTTATAAAAGTGGTAAAATATTTTTGACACATTAATTTTTGGTCAACATAATCGAAGGCTTTATAACCACTAAAGCATATGCATTAATTTCTTTGCATCCACATTTAATTGCCGCAAAAATTGAAATTTGCCTATGACAACAAAGCATATTGTATACACATGTAGTTATATGTTGGAATAGTGCCAGCATCTAATTGAAATTTTTAAATGTGTTTAGAAAAATTCAAATTTTATTTATACTTTAAAAACATTCAACAATTACTAGACAGGTTAGTAAGAAACACAATATTTTGAATAGTATTATTCTCTTTCCTTCAATACTAATGAACTGGTCATTGGGAAATAGCATGGGAATTGAGCTAGTAATTTTTAGATTTGTAAATATTGAATTTTAGCTAATCTTCTAACTAAATAAACTATATTGTCATACACAAAAATTAATTATTATATACTTGGTTTTTGAAGATTATTCTGATTTCTCTATTTTTCTGTTTAAGAACAAGCTGAATTAGTGGTTTCCAAACATTATTAAATTATCACATTAGATTGATTTCTGGTGCCATTTGCTATTGTCATGTAAGAAACAATTTTCTTTTCATTTTTTTTTACTTTCTGCCAAAATTGTCTTACCAATTGAATAAGTTTATTGTATATATATGGTCTCTTACTTTTGACAGGTGTTTGTTCTAATAGTCTCATCCAATATCCCCAGACTAGTTTCTGGCTTGTGGCCTTCATCAGTGAGGAGCCTTTGATCAGAGGGCACTGCACCTAGATCTTAGATCTAATGCAACCCTCTAGCAGCCACATTTTATCTCTACTTACCTACAAAACTATTAGTCTTAAATTAAAAACACAATATGTTCAATCCAAGCTAATTAGCTTATATAGTCAATAGGTCTGAACTCAGTTCAGTACCTATACATTTTGGTGTCTTTGGTTCTTTAATAAACATAGCCTCCACTATCCTATTAGGCAGGATTGGTTTTAAGCCAATAAACATCACACCATTTTTTATGCTTGCCTATAACAGTTATTAAAATAGGCAAAACTTTCCACACAGTATTGCCATTCAGTGCAAGCTAGAGTAATCAAGGGATGCCAGAAGGCTTGTGCATAAAATCCACATCTAGTGCCTACTCATCCCAATATCCCCTGACTAGTTTCTGGCTTGTGTTGAGCAGCCTTGGATCTGAGGGCACTGCACTTAGATCTTAGGATCTAAAGCAAGCTTCCAGCAGCCACCTTTTACCTCTACTTACCTACAAAACTATGAGTCTTAAATTAAAAACACAATATGTCTCAATCCAAGCTAATTAGCTTATATAGTCAATAGGTCTGAACTCAGTTCAGTAGCTATACATTTTGGGGTCTTTGGTTCTTTAATAACCATAGCCACCACTATCCGTAGGCAGGATTGATTTTAAGCCAATAAACATCACACCATTTCTTATGCTTGCCTATAACTGTTATTAAAATAGGCAAAACTTTCCACACAGTATTGCCACTCAGTGCAAGCCAGAGTAATCAAGGGATGCCAAAAGGCTTGTGCATAAAATCCCCATCTAGTGCCTACTCAATCTAATATCCCCAGACTAGTTTCTGGCTTGTGGCAAGGAGTCTTGGATCTGAGAGCAGTGCACCTAGATCTTAGGATCTAATGCAACCGTCCAGCATCCATCTTTTATCTCTACTTAACTACAAAACTATGAGTCTTAAATTGAAAACACAATATTTGCAATCCAAGCTCATTAGCTTATATAGTCATATAAGTCTGAACTCAGTTCAGTATCTATACATTTTGCAATAGTGTATGGAGAGTTTTACCTGTTTTAATGACAGCTATAAGCAAGTATAAGAATAGTGATCATGTGATGTTTATTGGGTTAAAACCAATCCTGCCTACTGGCTATGGTTATTAAAGAACCAAAGTCACCAAAATGTATAGGTACTGAATTGAGTTCAAACATATATGACTACATAAGCTAATGAGCTTGGATTGAAAATATCATTTGTTTCAATTTAACTCATAGTTTTGTAGTTAAATAGAGATAAAGATAGCTGCTGAAGGTTTGCATTAGATCCTAAGATCTAGGTGCAGTGCTCTCCTATTCAAGGCTATTCACTGACGAAGGCCACAAGGCAGAAACTAGTCTGGGGATATTGGGTGAGTAGGCACTAGATGGGGATTTTATGCACAAGTCTTCTGCCATCCATTGATTACTCTGGCTTGCACTGAATGACAATACTGAATGGAGAGTTTGCCTGTCTTAATAAGTTATAAGCAAGCATAAGAAATGGTAATTATGTGATATTTATTGGCTTAAAACCAATCCTGCCTAATAGGATAGTGGTAACTATGGTTATCAAAGAACCAAAGACACCAAAATGTACAGGTACTGAACTGAGTTCAGACCTATATGACTATATAAGCTAATAAGCTTGGATTGAAAATATTGTGTTTTCAATTTAAGACTCATAGTTTTGCGACATTCCAGCCGGGATTGTACAGATGGTCAGCAATCTGCCCAACAACAGAGAGATTTTTCTCTCTCTTGATGGCAAGATCACACCAGGCTTCAAGCCATACAAGTCGATTCCTCAAGGATCTCCGTTCAGTGCCCTTTTCTTCACAGCATACATCAACCCTCTTCTGACTGATATAGAAAAAAACCTCCCTGGAATTTTTCTTCCCTCTCTCAATAAAAACTTCAATGTATTTGCATATATAGATGACATCATGGTTGTGCTTCCCACCATTAAATACCTTCCCCATCTCATGAACATATTAAACAGAAATACAGTGAAACTTGGCCTACAAATAAATTTTAACAAATCTTCCATCTGGAAGATAATGTCTGGTAAACAAATTAACTCTCCCTTTTCTGCAAAATCCCAAAGATACCTAGGTTTCCCAATCTACAAAACTCCAATTGCAAGGCAAGAGAGATTCAAGATGCAATACTCCATTCAACTGAAGCCATCATCACTTCACTCTCTAGAGTATACCTTTCATTATATGGAAAGGTTGGCCTCCTCAACATGATCATAATGCCAAAAATCTCATATTATCTTCCATTCGTTAAAATGTCTAAACAGTTTCAAAATAAAATTAACCAATTATGCACCAAACTTCTCTGGAGAGGAAGGACAGTTGCTATTAGCTTGTGAGGTATCCAACAACCACGCAGGTTCAATGGACTGTCATTCCACTCAATACAAGCAATCATTTTACAGAAAACCCACAACACTCTACATAACCTGATCCTCTCCTGCGGATACTCTAACATTATTAAAAAAATTACACTGACAGATCATCCTCCACCCTCTTCCAGTTCATGGATAGCATCCCTAATAGAACACCTACAATTTTATAACCCAATAATACCCTTTAACCTTAACCAAAAAATCACCTTATGGGAAGCATACAATATAATCAACTATAATCAACAACCCATTAAAACCAGCCTAAAAGTAACCAACCAAAGACTCATTACACACTTTAAAAGATAGAGTCTAGAACCCAAATTCCTTGACTTCATCATTAAAATAAATCTTAATGCGCTACCCACGAATTGGTTTCTTTATCACCAAAGAGGTTTTACCAGCATTGACCCTATATGTGGTCTGTGTGCTCGTGAAGATGATACCATAGACCATATTATACACCGGTGCCCAAGACTTAAAACTCTGAAAGATATAATTATAATCAATTCCAACATAAGACCTGATATGATTTTCTCACTTGAAAATGCCTTTCATAATGGAGTTTTTTCAATAATAAGGCTTTCTACCTCTGTCCTTTATTCTATATGGATAGTGAGATGCAAAAGTCTCATGGAATTACCCCCACCACAAATCATACCATTGTTTTATCAAACGCTCAAAAAAATCAAGAAACGTGACCAGCTCCTTGCCTCCAGTAAAGTCTTTGATGACACCTGGTCTTTAACTGCTCTTTCCTTTTACTGATATCAATTCCCACCTACCCAGCATTATAGAATAGTCAATTATAAAAGAAAATATTCATGTTTATATTAAAAATGCTAATACCATTAAACAAGTTTTTAGAAATCTCTTCACTATACCTAACCACATAAGAGTATAACAATTGTGCTCTCATAACATAATCTAGCCAGATGACAAATAGAACATTATATAATCATATTATTGTACAATTTATTCATTTATTTATCTTTTATTAGTATGTAATCACTATTTACTGTTAATAAAATTTTTATTGAAATGACTCGTAGTTTTGTAGTTAAGTAGAGATAAAGGTGGCAGCTGGAAGGTTCCTCACTGATGAAGGTCACAAGCCAGAAACTAGTCTGAGGATATTGGATGAGTAGGCACTAGATGGGGATTTTATGCACAAGCCTTCTGGCATCCATTGACTACTCTGGCTTGCACTGAGTGGCTATACTGTATGGAAAGTTTTGCTTGTTTTGATATTTGTCTTTCTAAATTCACATGGTATTTCAGATATAATTATTGTTTTTTAGCCATTCAAGCTTTCATAGAGATTAGAATTCCCCATGGTTTTTTTGGCTTTGGAAAGTTGTTATGATATTATATATTGATTACAGGTTTTCTTTAGTTTGTTAAGCTGTATTGATGATGTGATACACTAAAGTACCTATCATTATTTTTCACTTGACGTCTCTTTTTATTATCTATTTAAAATTTATTAAAGATAGCTGAGGGGTAATTAATCTTCATAGAGTTCTATTAGTGATAGTAAAATTCCCTTTTTGTATTTCTGTCATGATTAAATTTATATGTTACATATTTTAGTCAGTGTGTGGGTTTTCTGTAAGAAGTTTTAATTTGTTATTAGGTTAGTCTTATCTCAAGGACATTTAAAAATATCAAATTTTTGTTATAATTCTTAAGAGAGATCTGTTATTGACATGTGTACATAATGTTTATTATGGTGCTTTACCATGTGATCACTCAGTAAATGTGCTACTGTCCATCTATCTGCTTGCCCATATTCCTATCTACCAACTCATCCATATACCTACCTACCTAAAAATTCTTTTATTCATATGCTCATATATCCATTTTCTATCCATCTATAGAATTAGAGTATAATGAAAATATGTAAGAATGGCAAACAACACTGTCATTACTAGTTTTCATATTAGGATGTCTAATGCATATGGTGGAATTGATAGTTATCCTTTATAGATATTGTCACCAGTTTTAGTTTATACTATATAAATAAGATAGATAATCTGTTTTATAGTAAATAATAGTGATGTAATTATAATGGTAACATAAGGAATACAACTAATCCTGAATACACTCATATATATCTTACACTTTCCCAATATAAATTCGTAAAAAAGTGACGACTACAATGACCGTTAGTGTAATCATGATTTTGGAATGCAGTTAATAAAAAAAGTAGTATAAATTAAACAAAATAAAAATAGAACAAACAGTTAGTACATAAGTTGCTGTTTATAATTTAGGTTATGAATATGAATGAAAAAATATATAAACCTTTTAATGAAGAAGTAAAATTATCCAGATATTGATGCAAAAACAAGCATGTAATCTCAAATACTAATCTTAATAGAATGAATTTAATTTTATTAAAGACTTGCTGATAGCACAAATTAGGATCAGCAATTGTAATAATGTTCACATATAATATTGTCATAATAGATAATATTTTATATCATAATTACTTAATAATATACAATAAAAATGAAAATGTATATAAACTTTTTAATTAAGACATGGCCTTATTATTCAAATATTGATATAAAAACAAGCACGTAATCTTAAATACAGATCTTGATAAAATGAGCTTAACTTCATTACTAAATAGCTTAAATTACAATCTGTAATCATAATGATATTTAGATATAATATTTATTACCATAATAAATAAGGTTTTACATCAGAATTATTTAAGAAAATGTAATAAAGATTATATATTTTATCCAGGCTTTTACCCATCAAAAAATTTGTAAAATATGGAAAATAAATTATTTAGAAAAGAATTAACAAACTATTTTATAATCTGCACAATCAGTCCAAACTTTAGAGATTTGAGTTGGTTGTATGTGTATTATATTTCTTTTGCTTTCTATTTGTTCTTACTGGAATAGTGATATAAAGCTAATATATCATACTAATATTTTAAAGTGAATATTTGATGAAATATTTTCTTGTTAAAGGATTTTTCATAAAAATTTTATTAAAATTTCCAATTTAATATAAACTGAAAAGATAAATAATTTTGTTGATGTTATGTACCAATACAGAGAAAATAATTTTCACAAAATTATCCAAAAGAATTTTCTTTGCCAAGAATTATTTTAAAATCAATTTAAACCAATAAAATGTGTAACATAAGTATAGAAATCTAGATCTCCTTTGCATGATTCTATTGTATGGTGATTCCTGATTTCTCTTATACTCTTCTAAAATTCTCATCTATTAATTATGAAATTACTGACCCAAACCAATTAAACTGTCAGAATTTTCCACTCATATACACTTCAAAACTATTTATGAAAATATGCAGATATTTTTCTGTTTACGTTTACGAATGTGGACTGTCTCAAAATTAAGTTATTATAAGATTAATTAATTTTAGGATCTAAAACAAGATTCTATGTATAAAAACAAGTTACATATATAAAAAAACAAGCAAGTTGCAAATGATTTAAATCATTTTGTTTTAAAAATAAAAATCATATAAATTTTATAGAACTATAAAAAAAATTGGATATAGCACAATTTTATATATATATATTGCCTCTCTGTTTCATGCCTTTGATTAAGATCAAATTTTTGGTGTACATTTTATGCCAATTTCTCACATAAACTACTTATTATCTATTAATAAGGTTTACTTAAATAACCAATACATTTATGACAGCAAGTAGTATATATAACTAACTTCTGATTTTAAAACATATCAAACTATAAATAATTTAAATTCAAGTCAATATTATTTATTGCGCCAGGAAAATTTAGTTTTCTGATAAGTATAGGGTCTAAATTTATATAAATTCTAGTTTGTTAAATTAAACATATATTTAATGGCAAAGATGGTTTATTAGAATAAAAGTTAGACATTATAACATTAAATATGAAAATAATAGTTAATAATTATTTCTATGTTAACTCTATTATCTAATTAGCTCAAAGAACTACCACAGTAATAGTAAAGCCCAAATGATTAAAAACATGCCCCAAGTAGACTTATTTTGAACAATGAATCTTTAGGAAAGCTAGTTTAGCTTCTTTTTTTTTAGCTACTTCCTTCGTTAGTTTTTCTGTCTTTATATTGAAATCATATTCAAAAGTTTCTCAGTGTAGAATTATTTGTATATTGATTTTCAGTTTTAACTATTGGCTTCTGGAATATAAAAACTTGTTTTAATAATCTGGGCATTAATCTGATTGTTAATTATAAAACAATTTGTATCCAAATTTATTATTTGATAAAGACTATCATTATTAAAAACATATTTCTTTTTTTAAAAATGCTTTTGTTCTGATCTAACTTACAGTTTTAAAAATTGATTAATATTATTATTCATATTTATTTGTTCATCTTACTTCTATCTTTAGTTACATATATATAACTCTCAGCATACCACAAATATGTATCAACAACAAAATTTTTAATTAATAATAATATTTATCAAGTTTAAGTTTTGTTCTCTCTCTCTCTCTATATATATATATGTTATATGTTTAGTTGAATTTCACTTGAGAGGGTCTATTTGTTAATAGATGAAACCATGGTTGTGTAAGAATTTTAGTTGAATTTTGTTGCTTTGGCTAGTATTGTAGTGTTATATAAATTTCTATTTTAAGTTTTGGCTAGTATTCAGATTCTAGAAGCATCTTTGTAATACACAAATGACAATAAAACTGAAAAATTCTTAAATCCTATCAATATGAGACCCAGGTATAAAAGAATATCCTGCCCCTCAATAAAACCATCTAGAAAGATAGAAATTAGTTTTCTTGAAGTTCTATCCAAAAGTTCCAAAAATAGTCTATATACAAATGCATATTTATAATATATAAAATTGTTATCCCTTCACTTGATACCATTGGTTCAGTATATCAGTTCCAGCTATACAGTGACAGCTTGTCTTATGAGTAGGTACAGTTAACATTTCCAGCTCTTCTATGATAGTTTGCCTTGTTTTGTAGCTATGATGACACTTCCAGCTGTACCATGACAGCTTGCCTCATGTAGGTTCTAGAAGTTATCAGATGTAAGGTAAACTTGTCTCACTGCATTAACCATATAGTGGAGACAATATAGATACAGCCATTTAGGTCTGATAATAAATTATCATTGTCTCCCTTTACCTCCAACTATACTCTATTCATAGCCAGATCCTTTTCTCTCATGAAAATAATTTTATTCACTGAGCATTATCATCCATTGAACTGCTTCTACTATTGGATATTGGTTCACAGTAATGCTCAATCTAATCAAGATGAAATGGAATCTGGACTACATCCTCTAATTAAAGGTAAATTAAGATATAACTTTCCCTTCCCCTCTCTAAAATTAGCCCTGGAGAATGTAGTCACTCAGATGCCTTGGTGAATGTCTTCATCATTTTTTGGCTTCATCAGCAGGTTGTGTTTTCATTTGTAGATCTAATGACTTCCCAATCATCACAGTTGACTGGTTATTCTTCACCTTTGACTTATAACTCATTGCTGCTGGCTGAAGACTCTTTGCTGTTGGATGATGACTCTTCTCTGTTGATTTGTGATGTATAGTTCAAACTGAAGTTGCTTTCTGTGCCTGTAGTGTTGCTGGCCATCTTCTGTTTGAAAAATCACTGTTTGCAATCCTTTTAACTTGATTATAACTGTTGGAACCCATTTGGTGACTCCCTTGGACATATTATAGGACTTGAGCACCTATAAGCATTTTAGAATTTTTATTTTCATAGTTTGTTCGAGGGCTCAAATTCAGTTTATCATCAACCATTTGTGGGTAGACCCATTTTGATTTAATTTTATTTGTCAGTTGATTCACTTTAGTTTACTATAAAGACCAGTTAATTGAACCAGCCAAGGACTAATAAATTGGTATGCTTATCAGTGCAACAAGATGCAAATAAATTTTGTTAGGCATAATAACTTCATAGTGATGTTTGATTGCCTTGATAGTAAATAATCACTATACCATTAGGATGCATTTGTTGATTGTCTTTTCTATTAATTATAGCCCATGCCTTTTTTGATACAACAGACACTGTGGAAACAGTATCCAGTCCCATTATTACTGGTCTACCATTACTAATAATTTTGCTTGTGAGATCGACATATAGACACAAACAAGACTAATTTTAAGTCAAGCTTTTTGATTTGATTAGCTTGTATATAGGAAAGCACTCAATCCCTGTAGAATGTTTCAATTTTCAGGATCAGATGTATCAAACTCTTAGAATGAGCCAATTTCAATCATTTTGACTTTTGCTTTTCTGAGGGAAAAAAATTTTTTTTCGACCTTATTTGTATAATTAATCAGGAACTGATTCTTTTAATTTTTTTATTGAATGCACTAATGATGCTAGCTGTCAATATCTTGATATGACTGCCAACAACTGTTGTGTTTATGCATGATTATAATAAACACAGACTCATAAAATATGTTGAAATATTTATTACTTAAATAAAATTACAAATATGTATTTGCACCCATGACAGCATGCCTCATCCAGAATAAAGCAGCTTCCAGTTCTAATATGAACTTGCCTCACTGCTTTAACCATATAGTGGACAAATGTACATATTGCCATTCAGGTCTAAGAGTAAGTTGTCATTATCTCCCTTTACTTCCAACTGGCCTGACTAACAATTAGATTCACTAGAGTCATTATTCATTTGGCCTGTTTCTATTATTAGATAATATATGTTACCTTTTCATATATCTCTTGGTCCTTGGAATTGAATGAATTCAATCAAGATAAGATAGAATCCAGACTAAGCCTCCAGTTAAAAATAAGTTGAGATATAACAATTTCCAAAAATATTTATTTATTAATGCTTTCATATTTGATATTATAACACCGACTTTCATTAGTTGCGATAAGCCAGCTCATCCCAGCAATAATAATTTTTAAGACATTCTAATAAATACTCTAAAAAAATATTGGCTTTCTCTATAAAGTATCTAAATAGTATTTTTCTAAATATAATAATATAAAAAAAAAAGAAAAATAAGCTATTAAATACACATATATCCATATATTCTAAATTATCTAGATTGGATTGAATTTCAGGGCATGGGTCCCATGCCACCCAGAGCATCCCAGATTGCAGATAGGGAAATGATCTTCAGCTGTAAAGGTTAGTTGTGAATAAACACAGTACTGTAAATAAGCAGTCATTGACAATATTCACTATCAGGAAGTGGTGAAGTATAAAATATCACAATTCCATGGTAGTGGAGGTATAAGGGAGAGTGTTGTCCACATTAAATGTCAATACCCTGCTGGGTTCTAGGTCGGCAACAGCATTTTTCCATGTGAGTGGAAGATCACTATAAGTAACAACAGTGAGAAGGAAGCAGTTGGTGGATGTTCATTTTATGAAATTCAGCCAGCACATTAAGCCTGTAATGGAGATATTTCTGGGCAAAAAAGGCAATGGGAAACCATGTTGTCTTATAATTCCCTCGTTTTATTATGAATATGTTTACAGGAATCAATTTTTTGGTAATGAGACCTTTACTAAGGATGGTTTTGGTGTCTTGACCAGCAGTAGATATGAGCTACTCAGATTGTAAACCTGTAAAAATCCTCATAAAGTTCATTCATTTATTAAAAGTTAACATGTTGAGATTTGGCAAGTGGAATATTAGATCACTGAAAAGAGCTGGGAAATTGGAAAACTTGAAAAAAGATTGGATATAAATAATATCGATGGATAGGATTAAGAAAAGTGAGGTGGGAGGAATGTGGGGAAGTAAGTAGTGAAGATGTTATTTTATTCAGATAGTGATAAATCAATTAATGAAGTTGATATTGTTATTGGGAAGAAAATCTGGAATAGTATAGCAAAAGTGATTATACTGATGATAGGCTGATGATGATGAGAATAACTGCAAGCCCTAAGGATTTGGTAATTGTACATGTTTATATGCTGACTCCTACTCACAATGATATTTTAGTTGATGAAAAATATGAGTAGAGAGAATATCCAACATGAGGGGAGGGGAGAATGCATGTATATTGCTATTGTGTGATTGGAATGCTGTTTTTGGAAAAGATAAGGAAGAAAAAATTGTTGGAAATTCTAGTATAGGAAAAAGAAAGGAAAGAGATAGCCAGCTTGTACAAATTTGTAAAAAGAATAGGTATGTGATTATAAATGCTTAAAAATCATATAAGAAGATTGTGTACATGGAAAATTTCAGATGATAGAGAATGTTATCGAATTGATTACATATTGATTCAGGATAGATACAAAAATGCTGTTAAGTGTTTGCATGCTTTTCTTAGTGCTGATATAAACTCAGATCATAATTTGGTTATGATTAAATTAAAGTTGAGTTTAAAAAGAAGTTGAGAGAAATAAAAAAATTTGGTTTAATATAAAAAAAAATGCAATAAAAAGAACTGGTAAAGATGAGGAATATATTAATAGTTCTGATAAGTTTTGGTGTAGGATTAAAGAAGGATTATTAAAAACAGAAAAAAATGAAACATGCACTATTCAGTTAAATAAAGCTAAATGACCTTGGATAAGGGTATGTTGAAAATATGGCAGTACAGAGAAGGGGGAAGAATGTCAATACTGAGGAAAGGCCAAGCACATATAGAAAAATTAATAATAAGCTAAGAAGAGAAACAGATTTAGCAAAAGCATAATGGTTGAAACAAGTGCTTTAACAGATAAAGATATGATTTGGTAGATATCACTTGGAAAAAAGAGGCATGATTAGTAAATGAAATTGTGGATAAGAATGGAACAACATATATTAAAAAGATTGAAAGAATATCTGCAGTGTCTATTTAGAAAAGAAAATAATTCAATTATAAACTTGAAAATGAAGGATATATTGAAGTAGATGATAAAGGTATGGATATATTGCCAGATGAAGTAATAAAAGTTAACTGCACTAATAAAGAATGGAAAGGCTGTTGGATTTGATGCAATACCTGTATAATTTTTGAAAGAAATGGGAGAAATATGAAGGAAATAGTTAGACTTTGCAATTTCATATACGAGTTTGACCTAAAGATTTTTTTAAAGGACTATATTGATTTCAATTGCTAATTAAAGTGAAAAGTACAGGATAAGTTTGTTATCTCATGCTTCATAGCTTTATTGATGATTTTAACTCAAGGAATTTATGGGAAGGTAGAGTATTATATTGAAGAAGAACACTTTGGATTTGGGAGAAGTAAAAGTACAAAAGATGCTATTCAGGTTGTTAAACAATTGCAGAGAGATATAATGAAAACAATAAAGAAACTGGTCTATGTTTTGTGATTTGGAAAATGCATTTTTATAGACTAATCTGAAATAAACTTATGACCATCTTAAAAATAAAATAGTATTTTGGAAAGGGAGAAGATTGATTTGGAATATATATACTGCGCAAAGGATAAGAATTAGACTGGAGAATAATGAAAGTGATGAAGTGAATATAGAAAGAGGAGTTAGACAAGAATGCAGTATGTCATCTGTTCTTTTTAATATTTATTTAGAAGCTATGTTAAAATAATTATTTAGACTGTGGAGAAGCAAATGGTGGAGGTAGAATAATAAAATATAAAAGATTTGCAAATGATATGTCTTTTATAGATGAGGATAAAAAATGTCTTCAGAATATGTTGAATATATTGAAAGAAGGATGTATAAAATATGGAATAAAGATTAACATTGAAAGTACTAATTGTTTATGGATAGGAATGAATGCAAAAAGATTACAAATTGAAGTTCATGATAACATAGTTCAAGAGGTAAAGGGATTTAGATATTTGGGTAGTTGGTTGAGTGAGGATGGAAAAAGTGACATTAAAAGAATAATAGCATGAACAAAGAAGCATTTATTAAGATAAAGAAAATATTTTGTGGACTGCCAAAAGATTGGTTAAATGCTATGTGAGGAGTGTACTATTGTATGGTTGTGAAACATAAACAATGCCTAATAAAATTAGGAATAGACTGGAAGCATTTGAGATGTTGGGGAAATGGAGAATAATGAAACAAATCAGATGAGAAAAATAAAATAACAAATGAAAAACTTTTGAAAAAATTAAATAAAAAAAGATTGATTGAGGAAATTAGAAAGAAACTGAATTCAACGGATATTAAGAAGAAAGTATAGTTTAATGAAAGATGTTTTGGAGGGAATGGTAAGTGGAAGCAAGAAGAAAAGATGGAAACGATCGACATTGTTAGATGGTGATGTGACTACTCTAGGGATCTGGCCATGAGACAAAATACTATTGATGATAATTATTTTAAATTAGAGTGTAATCAATATTATGAAATATTTAATTTAAATAAATCAACGACATAATATAAAATATCTTTATATAACAGCAATAATATATGTAATAATAATCATACACATAAAAGCTCTTTTCAGAAAATATTAATTTTTGCCCTTTTCAATGTGCTTCAACTAATTTACAATTACGATCTACCTTCCATATATATAACGACATCTATCTGTTTTATATAAAATTAACTATAACCTATTAAAACCATACAATATTTTTAAGACATAAAAAAACCCTCTATATAAACGTATCTTTAGCCAATTATATTATTGATGTTTTATATGTTCATATAATTATTTTTGTTATAATTAATATAACTGTTTCATATCTTCCATCAGGTTGTTTAATATAATAGATTTAATGTATAGTTAAAAGTGATGAAAGTTTTTGTTTATTTACCCAGATAAAAAGGTAAATAAGCTCAGAACCTGTTAAAGTATGATATCTATTTCATAAATGATGAAAGTTGCACGTTACAATTAATTTTATTTTTTACAGTTGGTGCACTCACTTCATTAATCCAGATTCTATATATCTAGATGCATATTTACCAACTACTATTAGCTGAGTAACTGAATTAGCTATGGGTTATTTACATAAAAACAACTTATGCTCGAGATTTAAAAAAACCTTTAAAATTTTATCCAGTCCAGACTTCCACCTCACATCAGGAGTATGAGCCCTACACTCCTAGTCCTTTCAAAATAATACAGTATGTGATTTTAAAATTGGTTCATTTATTATTAATATAACTATTTTTATTTATTTCTAACAACTCTAAGGTTTCTCAACTAATTGTATCAGGATGAGTATGTATATGGTTAAATTTAAGTAATACGTTAGAATTGTTTTAAATAGATGTTTGTAAACGTGCTTGTTCAATGCTAGGGTATGTGAATATTTGAAATATATAACATGGTAATTCTTTGTAAAAAAAAATTAGTCTTGGATTAAATTTTGGAAATGGGAAACAGCATATATGTATATATCATATCTCTAGAATTAAAAACTCAGATATTGCAACAATTTTGGAACTCTTAAGAATATAAATCATCACAAAATAGACCAATTTAGTAAGTCTCACTCATGCCACGTGATAGTTATGATTTTTTTTTTTTCATATTTGAATGAATAACAAGAAATATTGAAAAGTTATACGGAAATATTTTAGAAAACCAGTAGATAAACAATAATCTATATTATTATTAATCATTTTAACGAGTCGGTTTGCTAAAATTTATCCCCACACCACTACATTCTGACGGTACTACTTAATTCTTTTAACTAGTAACAATTTACTAATATCAATATTTAATTTTTACATTATTGTGATAATACATATATTCACACATGCACTATACACTACTAAGAAAAAAGTCTGAAATACAAAATATTGTTGCATGGGAGTTTTTCAATAATTTAAAAATAACGCTAAACATTTTTAAATATTAACTGATAATTAATTTATTATTTCAAATACCTACCACTTTTTTATTAAATCTTGATACTCTTTTGACTCCAATTTTTTAATATTATTATTTGAAATAAACTGGAAAGTATATTTTCCTTTTTCATTTATATCCATTTTAGTTGCTACAACCACTTTTACTTCCTTAGTAACATCATCCACTGCTGCCCTCTAGTAAATTTAAATAACCCCAATATCCCTTTCTCCATAAGATATCAATGTATGTATACTTTCTTTTTTAGAGATCAAAAAATGTATAGTAATAACAATAAACAAATACCCTTACCACTCTTTGTAAAGAAATAATGCGTTCACACACACATATAATATGTATATCCTCTTCATTTATGGAGTGGATCATCTTTCCCAAAACTTAAAATGAAGATAAATATATATATATTATTTTTTATTGAGAATTAAATCTTTAAAACATACATACATACAAACTTTCATTATATCTATAAAATCTAAAATTCGTCACGCTTTTACTGTTTTCTAATTTTAGTTAGATAAATAAATAATCTAACTATTAGATGCTCAAGAGATGAAATTACTAGCACAATAAATGTAAGCTCCAATCCGGAAATCTTTAGCTTTTAAATACATTATCTTATCATTTTATTAAATTGCTCAGAGTCTTAAAAATAATAATGCTATGTAGAGCTAAATTCTTGCCATAGAGTTTAATTATTTATTTTTCTACCCAAGACTATCTAGAAACTGTCAATACAATCATATGAATAATATTTCTCCAAAATGATTTTATCTTTTTGGTTTTCAGATTACTCAAAAATGTATTCACTATTGTAATGATTATTACTGGATATCCTCTTTTTTTATCTTCAATCTTTTCAAGCTTTATATGCATACATTTTTAATGAATTGAATCATCTCATATGATCAAATAGAACAATTTCAACCCAGTCTTTTATGCTTTAAGTAAATATTTAAATCAAAGTTGATCAAATATCCAATTATTATCTTTAATTCATTTCCACTTTTTGCCAGCACTACAGTTCAAAAGCATTAATATTTTGGTATCTTTCTTTTTCACTGTCCAATTGTCATCTCTATAGAGTCACAGGAAGTATGGTAACTTTTCCAGGCTTTTTTATTGCAACTATACAAGGATTTGTAAAATCTTTTGATTTCTGGTTCCTTTATTGTTGATGAATGAATCAAGAATCGGAAGTTTTAAGCCATTTCTATAACTTCATTATCAACTGAGAAGACAGGTAATGAACTTGTTAACATAGCTGACTTCATTGAGCATATATTGTTTAATGCTGGAAATTAATGTTTTCATAATACATTAAATTTTTTATATAAATAATTTCACACACTAATTATTTTAATTCATCACTTGTTAGGGCTGATAAGATTTTAAGCAATACTTTATTGCTTAATAACAATATGTAAAAAAAAAAAAAAAAAAGGAAATGTTATGACAGACTTAAAGTAAAACTTATTGCTTTCAGGTGAATTGGCTTTTCTTATAAAAAAAATCCAATAAATTATTTATCATGAACAGGTTCCAATCAAATCTGTATTTTATCTTGATCTTCATTTGATTAAACCATCTATAAACAATTCCAAAAACCACAGTAATAAAAATTTAAAACAATATTGGAGCAAATATATATCCTTATCTAATACTAGTTTTCATTTCAAATGCTTCAGATTTTCCACTGTAATAAATAACACTTTAACTCATTAGATCATGGAAAAGCTGTATAAGAATAAATAATACTTGTCAAACACTAATTTCAAACAATGCCATAAACCTATCATACTAAATAAAGCAAATTTCTTGATAAAATTAATGAAAACAATTTATAAATCATTCCTTTGTTTCCAACATTTTTCTTGTATTTGCCTGGCAATACGTAACATGTCCATAATGCTTCTTGATTCTCTAAAATTATATTATGTTCCTAGTAACCCATTCATCTAAGAATGGAAGAAACCTATGCAAACCAATCTATGAACCACAAACACTTTATGATGTTTTCATTTATTCAACAGAAAACTTTTCTTTTTGAAATATATCAATATACAAATTGTAGGCCTCCAATGTATATTATTATTTTTTTCCCATGTGTCATAGCATCAGCCAGGAAGTGAACCCGCTATCCCAGGACAACTGCTTGTAAAGCAGCTGTCGCTGACCTCTCGACCACCAATGCTTGACTAGTGTATATTATTTTCTGTTATATTTTCTTAATGGAAACAATTAACATTGCATTTTTTTAGAATATCCTTCAGCTAATTCTTATAGTGTAGATGAAATCTATCTTTCGTATGAAAACTGTGCTCATATTCACCATAAAACATGAAGATGTAATTTTAATAGTGTTATCTATCATATCTCATTCAGCAAGTTGAAGCATACATTGATGAGTTTTATGATGCCATTTTATTAAAAAAAATTTCAAAGCATTTTTAAACAAAACTTTTCTGATGCCTTTATATTGTGTTAATAGAGTGTTCAAGTCTTACAATAAATTAGACAAAATAACAGCTTCATATACTTAGTTGCAGCTGTTATTTGATAAAATATTTAAAATTTTTAGCTTGTTAAAAGCAGTGGCCAATGCATTGGAATCTATTGAAGTTCAAAATCTAAGTACATCAGTCTACTTATAAAACTTGCAAGCTATTTAAAGTGATTTATATTCTCAAGTGGATAATCATCCAAACTAAAAGTTACTGAAGATTTTTCTTCAGTTACTATCTGATAAAATAACTTGAGTTTTTTGAATATTAATTAATAAACCAAAATTTTTATAAGTTGCATTCAAAAATAAGTATATTCTGTAAATTGTTTTTTGAACTGGAAAAAATAGTACAATCATTAGCATACTGCAAATCCATAATACAAAAACAAGTTCATTTCACTTTTAATCAACTCAGATTAAAAATTCCACCACTAAATCTGTATAATATCTTGCCATTGTTTGATTAAACCACTAATAAATAATTCCAAAAACCAGTCATAAAAATTGAAAACAATGTTTAAATACACATTCTTGTTTAGCACCTGTTTTCATTTACCTGTAACATTCCCTCTCATAGCTGTAAAATATAAACTTGTACTAATAGTTGAATCAAATGCCTTAAGTCAATAAAAGCTATATATAGATCACTTATTTCTAACACTTTTCTTACATTTTACCTTCTTGATCCTCTAAAACTACATTGAATCTGATAACTATTCATCTATTACTGGAAACAATCTATTCAATAAAATTCTTGAGTGTATCTTTGCTGTATTGGATAA
This sequence comes from Epiperipatus broadwayi, assembly GCA_028023455.1. NCBI lineage: Eukaryota > Metazoa > Onychophora > Udeonychophora > Euonychophora > Peripatidae > Epiperipatus > Epiperipatus broadwayi. Next base: position 4,626,068 of record JAQFVV010000009.1, on the reverse strand, counting down.
AATGATATTTTACAATTACTATAATCTTGTGTATTCTCTTTGTTTTTAAAATTAAAACAATATATTCATCCTTAAGATCAAGTAGCACAACTTCATGGACTCATACATTCCTAAAAAATTCAATATTTTTGAAGCTAACATATTATCATCATACTTTAAAACTTCAGACATTTCATCAGGACTTGCAGCATTTCCATTTGTAAGACTGCAGAACTTTTTTGACTTCATTAAGCTGAATATCTTTGTCCAAATCTAAATGAATAGATAAAATAGATATATCATTAAAATTTGTCACCTCAATTCTTGTAACATTATTTAAAACATCCTCAAAATACTCCTTCCACCATTACAAATTATCATTCATGATTTAAGAGTGTGTCATTAGTGGACTTAATAGGATTATGATATGTTTTCTCTGATCAATATGATAGTTTCAGTGCATCAAAAATGATCTAGAATGAATACATTCAGCAAATGTCTTATATCTTCTTTGCAGTTTTAATCCATCAACTATTTTTAAGCTTTCATGTCCATCATTAAACTTCTGCCTTCAAATCTTATATTTATTTTGAAAATCCACATTTAATATATCATTCTGATAAGCAGAAAAAGTTTCCTTTTAACCAAATCACTAATAAGATCAAAATCAAAAACAAGTCATGATTCTTTTTTTTTAGTGAACCCCCAAATAGGTTTAGTTGTATTCATTATATATACCTTAAGAAAATTACTGTTTCACTAATATGATAGTCCTGAAGATATAGCTCCAAAAATTTAATGTACATTGTAGATTCTGCTAAAAAATGAACTTTCTTGAATATGATTAGAATATCTATTTTTTAATACAACTATCATTAAGTATACTAATATATGATTTGTTCAAGAATCTGTGCTTTACAAGACTCATGTAATGTGAACTTGTCTTATATACTAACTCCTAACAGTAATTTATTAAAAACCATTGTTTTGAGTGTGGGAGCATCTGTTCCTTTATAATGATTTTTTTTCTTAAACATTGCTGTGTCACCAGCTATGACTTGGGAGACCAGCAAATAAATATATATAATAAATGCTACAGAAAACAGCACATATATATTTAGCAATAATAACTCATTAACAATTAGGAAAAAGAATTACTATACTGATCTTTAACACAAATATAAAGTCTGCATTTGAACAAGCTTAATTCAGAGATTAATTACTGAATAGCAAATAATAGTAAGCTATTATTCACTTTACCTTCACTAACATCTATAGTCTTTATAATACAACCATCAACAAGCCTCTTGAGGCACTTCAAAATAATAAGACAGTCTGTTAAAAGTACTAGTCGGTTTAGTGACCTACAAGAGCCAAAATCCTGGGAATGAAGTCCTTTGATAATGATTTTCATTGCTCTTCAACTTGTGGACACAGTGATGGTAGCAGCAACCACAGAAAAAGCCAACATTATTTTTTTCTCTAGCTTTTTATATTCAACACTTCTTTTGTTTCTCTTATCTTTTCTGCAGTAAATTCTTTGGCTTTAATTAATCAATTCATTTAATTAATTCAAGTATTGTTTAGTTTGTTATCATACAACAAAATTCATAGCTTTTTAATTATACAATTAATTACTCTCTTAGGAATTTATTTCCATATATGATAAAGTTTTTAAGGTGTATAATATTAATTAATCTTAGGAATTTATTTCCATATCTGTAAGATTTTAGATCTATACAATTAATTAGTGTCTTAGGAATTCATTTCCATATAAAGTAATTTATAAAGTCTATTCCATTAATTAATATATACATGCATCTATGCTTATTTAAACTACGTTTAATTGAAACACTTCTTTTCAACAATTTATTTATTAGCATTCTTAAATTTAAAATATGATTTAATATTTTGCAAACATAGTTTATGATTTATGAATCAATCCATGTATGCAAAAATTTGATAATAAAAAAATAACACTAATACTATTATTTCTGATTATGTTTCGCCAAAATCTATTATTTGTATCAACATGGGCATCAGTCTCTAAAAAGAAAAATTCAATATTTTAACTGCATTGCTGTAATAATGCTACCCAACAAAGGACAAAAGTTTTCATTCTCTGAATCTAAGATTGTAACACAGAAATTAATAAACAGAAAACTAGTACCATTATGCAAGGTGAGTTCTAACACTTAGCTTTTTCAATATGAGAAGGAATTCCAGAAATAAAAAATACTAAGACTTTGGAAGAAGACCAACACCATAATTCTCCTTTCCCTAACTTATCAACCTATTCAAGAAAAAAACAACTTGTATCCATCAGTTCTGTTAAATTTTCTTCCTCTGGGAGATAGTTTCACTAAGAGCAGCTATATCAGTGTTAAATCTTGATAGCTTCTCAACCACCAGTGCAGGCTTCTGTTCAGGTCTTGAAGAATTTGTACCAAGTAAAGTTCACACCTTCCATGCACTTATATTTAGAAAACAATTATATTTATAATACTAATCTCTAGTTTTGCTACTAACTCATATTTTAACAATGCTATTGATATTACTTTTTTCACTGTAAACTCAAACAGACTAGACTTTTTTGGTCGTAGAAAAATAAACTCAAACAGACTATGTGACATAGGCCACATTTAGATTACATTTTTAGGCCCCTAGGCAGGGGGATCCCTAAATAGCGCTGCCTAAATATAATCTTTACCAGACAAAACTTCCGTCGTCTCACTCTAATCCAGTTTCAAATCAATTCATTAGTGATTATACTGCATCAAGCAAAGATATCAACTAAGGACTATCAGCTACTAAATCCTCATCATTGCTTTCTTAATTCCGGTGAACATGTGCTAAAAAAAAAGAATTAGAGTCGGAAATGCTGTATCGTAGTTAAAAGAATGGAAATGTAGTTGCCCACATAGAGAACCCTATTGTTACAGATAGTTTAATGAGATATCCGATAGCATAAGTTTCACAACGATCGAGGCTTATAATACCTTAATCGCCTTGAGACGGAAAAGAGAGGGATAAAAAAGACTTTGTATAGGAAACAGTTTTGACGAATCGGTATCCTATCTTATAGGTCATATCTAGTCATACCATTATCCGCCAACCTGTGGAGCCTGCCAGTAAACTGAGCACAGAAAAGGATATACAATCCGTAATTTATAGAATAAACCCCATCGAAATATTCCCATTATATAAATAAAATGAATCTAGTGAAAAAAAAAACCGTAACACAAACATTCATATATATATATTGCCAGGCCTCTCAAGCACCATCTTAACCCAGTATGTACGTCTCCCCCTTTTTCCATTCACCCGGTAAACTATTAACGTAGTCTTGTGGCGGCTTAAATGTATATGTAAAAAAAAAATCCCAACTTGCTCATTTGAATGACATTTCTGTAGTCAGTCTGATAATTTGATACTTGAAAGTAACCTGACTTCCCTAATGATCGGCAAACATCGAATGATTAACTATTTACATATTATTACTTATACTAATAGCGGCTGAAAATAAGTTATACTGACATTCAAACAAAATGGCAGCTCTCTTGAAAAAAAGAGCTTTAGCTGAATTTACTCAAGTTATCCAAGTACGTTACTTAACTTAATTTTGAAAAATGGACTGTTTAATTAATTTTTGTTATAGATCCCTTTAGCACTTTTTATTATTAAGCAAAATATGATATATATGTATATACTGCATAGGTTTGGTATTTCGACAAGTGAATAAGTTTTGAATAATTTTATAAATTATTATTTTGCGATTATTATTGCGAATTTTTTGTTATTGCACATAATTAGTATTTTCATAATAAATTTGTTTCAAATCACCAGCCTATTTTGTAATTTTAATCTAAAATGTGAAGGTGCAAAATAGTTTTTTTTTTAAAAAAAAAAAAACAAAAACATTTTGGAGAAGGCATTAGTCTTAAAAAGTCAAGATATTTGCACCCTGCAGTATGTATTTACTGCATTCGGTTTCGCAATTTTAAGTAATAAAAATTGTTAATTTATTTGTGTGTGTTTATTTTACCTTTCGTAGTGAATGAAAAGAGAAATGCAAATCAAATTTGTAATACTGATTATTTTAGTAATAAGATTTTTGAAAAGAACCCAAATTGTGTAAAAAATTATCAAATCCAGAATGAATCTTTAATTAGATTAAAAAAAAAAAACGAAAAGAAAGCTTTTGCAAAATATTACAATTGTGAAACAGCAGAAAATGTAGTACAGCTAGAAAGATGTAATACAAACCCCTACCTTCATCACCAAAAAAAAAAAAAAGATAAACGTGAACATTTAAGATTCAAAATAATATTTATGAAAACTTTATACAATTCAAGTAACAGCATGTGAATTAAAAATTTAAGCTTTTATTGCAGATCATAAATTTAGTAACAATCCCATTTAGCTGATCTTATTGCAAGTATTTGACTTAATCACAAATTGATTAAGATATGAAATTATAAGAACCAAAGGAACTGGTGTATTTTCTAATATTATTGTTGCTGTTTACTTTTGTAATCTTAATTTTTATTTAAGTAGCATGAATTTTTTTTTATTAATTATACACAAAATAATTGATATATAAATCTTTGAGCAGTATGATTATCATGTTACACAAATATTGTAATAGACTGACCAGCTCATGAAATTATAATTCCATTGAATCTTTTTTTTGAAAGCATGATATTCCATTTTAATTTTATTGGCTATAAACCAGTAAAATGTCATCTGGCTCCATCACATGATTTTAGCTTACATATTGCTGTTATTATAATTTTTTCACCAACTGTGTGTTCCTATGCACTTTAGTAAGTAATAATAGATGCAAGATGATAGTGCTTATTAAATTCTTATCATGCGCTATCCTATCCAATACCACCAGTTTAATTTTAAGCTTATGTCTTTCATCAATAGGGAACTTTAGATACTGGATCAATGCATTGATATTTAAGATGTCTAATGCACTCTTCTTCCAACACCTATTATTTATCTCTGTTAAATTATCAAGCTATCAGCCCAAACTAAAAAAATATATCATTGTTTTCAATTAAAATCAACTTGCTTGTGTAATCATGTTCAGTTTCTATGCATTATAGTGTCCTCAGTAAAACTTATAGTATAGAGATGGTGAAAAATTATGCTGCTATAACAGCAATATCTAAGCTACAATCATCACATTTTTATTGATTTATATTAAATCGTACACCATAGGATAGAGGTGCCCAAGTTATCAAACTGTGAATAATCTGAAGTATCTATTAGACTTGTCATTATTAGTGAAAAGTGGCAATCCAACCATACTTAAAATAATCAAATGTAGGACAAATCTGCATATTCATATAACTATTTCAAATTAATTCAACTATAATTTAGTTTGCTGTTAATATGCACCCACCCATATATATATATATTGAGATGAAATGCAGTCTTGTCATCATGTTTAATATAGATTTAATAGATGCAAACTTGTGTTTAAATCAGGCATTTATTGTATTAAAATGTGAAGAATTGCAATATGATAACACTAAAGCATTAAATGGTTATATGTTATGTATATATCACATCTAAAATATTAAGAAATGAAATAATTTCTTTTATTGATTTTTGAATAATAATATTGAGATACAAATTAAATTAACAATCATTTATGAAGTAAGGAGAGACAAGAGAGGAAAAAATTGTTTTATCTTATTAAAATTAATTATAAAATTTTAAATGTTGAAATATATTGTAAAAAGACTGAAACAGTAGATTTATTCGATGATTCAAGATAGAAATCTCTAATCAAAATTATGATAGAATTATTAAAATATTAAATTGCAATTCAAATTCAACTCATTCTAAATTTATATAGAGATCATATTAAATAAAAAATTATGTAGGTTTAGACATGAAAATTACATACAAAAAAAAAACTTAATTGATGATAAGGAAAATTCTTTAATTATAAACATAAAACAGAATGTAATTTAACTAAAATAGATTATTAAAACAAGAAAGTGTGTGTATTAATTTAATTACAAAAAAAAAAAAAAAAGATGCGACATAATTGCCAGATATATAAAGAAGAAGTGAGAAATTATTGTTAAATATATTAGAGACTTGGTTTCTTGGTCACCATAAATCAGAAGACTTATGAAAGTCTTATAGAGAGGAATCAAACTACAGACTAATCACATAAGAGATACTTAGAAATCAGAAAATATAGCAAAAAATATGTAAATATTATACTTCTTTAATTCTAAGAATGATTTGAATCCAAGAAACTAATTACTAACATAGCATAGTATGCTATATATATTGTTTGAGAGTAGATTGTGTAAACTTTTCGATGAAGTAAAGATATTTTGTAGAAACCTCCTGAGACTTTTGAAGATATCTATTTAATTATAAACCAGTTTGCTTCCTTAAGTGGGACTCTGCTGCCAAAATATCTTTTGCTAAACAGAATATGATATTCAAATAAATATCATCTGTAAACAAAGATTCTTACATCGCAGAAACTAAGAAGATTCCTTGAAATCTTCACCAGAAACTTCCATAAGATATAAGATATCACAAATTTACTGTTAAGTACATCTATTGAAGTATTGAGATGAGATTTTGAATTTGATAAAGATCTAGCTAATGTAATATATCAGGATAATGATATTTAAATATTATAATTTGCAAATTTAAAATTTGCAGTATATGTATTTTTTTTGTTTCTTTATGTATTTCAATAATTTTTGTCATCCATAAACAAACATTTTATTTGTATATGTTTATATGAAATTAAAGTAAATGTAAAATTATTAGATTTCTGTCTCATTAATGAAATAAATGAATGTGGATTAGTGTAGATTGTTATATAGTGTATCATATATGTGTTTAATAAAATACATATCATTTTGTTAATTTTCATATTGTATTGATTTTATTAAAATAGTATTATTATTTAGTCTTATTTTTTTATTAAGCTTTTATATGGCTGTTCATGTATTTGACAAATATAAGGGATTTTTTAAACATTGGAATTTAGGGTGCATGTAAGCATTCAGATTGCAAATTTAAAGGAATAAAGTACAAGGATTAATATATCATAGTAAAGCCAGCCTGTATGGGAAACGTACCCTTATGAATAACTGGTCATTTTTTTGATATCAATATCAAAACCGTTTAGTTAACACTATATAACTTTTTTTATACAATAATAAATTTTCTGGACCTAATTGGGAAGATAATCCTAAATTCTTACCATTAATATATATGTTTATATGACTGTTAAAAGCATTCATAAAAGAAATTTCAACTAAACTGATACAGTAATAATAATTTTAATATAGTAAAAATTCCCGCCTTCTTTGTATAAATTCTACCAATTTTAATCATCCCTATTATATTCTGCATACTAATATTTCTTATTTTTCATCTTACTGAGTTCACATAAATAATATATTAATCTTATTTATTCAGTATTGTATCATCATTTATGGGTTTAGACTACTAATCTATTAATTTTCTGTCTATTTTGCATAATTTACTAATGTAAACTTAGATTGGATAATCAGATGAAACATTTATTAGTTTCATGTTTTTCAAAACTATGCATGTGTAGCTTGAATTATTTTTATTCATTTAAATTTTGTTAGGAAAATAACTGTTTTTTAATTATCCCTATATTCAACAGTCATCATCAGTTTTCTGTTAATCAATTCTAGTTAAAACTGTCCAAACTTGTAGAAAAAAAACTAACAAATTGAATATTAAGGCTCATTCTTAATTTGATAGATCTATTATTGTTTCACATACAGTTTATTCTTTATATGTATATATAAACATGTATTATTTTATTTGCTAATATAATTGCAATTTTAATTTTTTACATTTTAATATTTATTAAAAGAGACAAACTGCTAATATTTTATTTTGATTATTTTAATGCATCTGTAAATATTGTGATGATGTGTATTATGTGTTTAAAAATGAGATTGTATTATATATATAAAGTATTATTATTTTGTGTCAATTTTGAAAAATTGATTTTATATCGACTATATATTTGTTTATCTTTATAATTTAGGAAGAACCGACCAAGACTGCCAAGAAACTTCGATTGACATCTAAGAAAACTAAGTCAACATCAGTTGATTTTGACTTACAGAAAGCTTCCAATCCTCAAGAAACAGTGCAGATATTATTGGGTCTATCAGAATCACTTCCTGTTAATGCTGAAGATATAGATAACATAGTGCGAAAGTTATTAGAGCATATATGCTGGGAGAAAGAAACTTTTGTTCGTGTTAAAATTATTTCTGTTTTAGGAGAATTGGCAAAAACATCTGGTTTTGATGCCAGTTTACTAGCTGAAGATATTATTTCACTTCTTAAAACTGAGACATCACACAAAGTAGCAGCAGAAATTCTTCATGTCCTCTTAGTGATAGGTTCTGCTTGTCATAATGACTTTAAACTCCATCAAAAGTTGGCAAGTCTAGCTAAGCAGGTGAGAAAAGCTTTAAATGTAATTGTAGAATTTGTAAATAATACACTTTTATAATATATCAAAATAGATATATAAAATTAATACAATAAAATAGTAAGTTACTTGAGAGATCATGTGGTGTTCAAGCATCAATATAATTATTTAGTTTCATTTCATGAACCTTTGGCTCTAAAGACTATCACTACAATTAATTAAATTGCATAGGGAAAAATAAATACCAGTTTTGACTTTTTTTTATTTGAAAGAGCAACTGTAAGCTTGCTGTTATTAGTTTGTTAGAGCAATGATTTAATTTCATATACTTGCAATCTAAATATAAAACATTAGCATTTTGGAATCATGAATTTTAACTGTAAAAAGTCTAATTTAAGTTCTGAAATACATGGCAAAATCTTTGAATAATATGATAAAGAAGATGGAATAAACAGAAAAAAATATTCACATCTGTCGTGCTGACTCATTCTTAACTAATTTTGATTTAAGGAAAGAAAATCTTGTTTATGGGTTCAATGTCAGTTTATTCACTACTAATAGAAAAATCATTATCAGAATTTTTGACTTATTTTTAATCCATTTAAATTATATAATATCAGAATTATCAGACATCCCTTTTATATATGTGATTTGCAATATGAATGACTTCAATTATAAAAAATATAATGTCGTGAAATATTTATTATATTGAAACAACCATTTCCTCTCCAAGATCCTAAATGTAATTCTCAGATAATGGGTTTTTAATACAATGTTACTGTAAATTAGGAATTAACAGTCTTTAAACTTTTGTTATAGATATAAAATGTTATTTAGTATAATTTGTAGTTTGCTTAAAAAAGTTCTCTCATGTAAATATTTCTACTTTTTAATTTAAAGAAATAATATTTTACTTAAAAATATTTGTTTATAATTTTACATCTTAGTATTTTAATAAAATTTGAAGAGAGCTTACTCTTTGAAAAATAATATTCCATCTGTCTATTTTAATATTATATTAATTATATCTCCAAATTTTTCACAGCAGTTTTACAAGAAGTATTTTGTGAATTAAAATGGGAAACTAAGGGAGTAAAAGTAAATGAAGATTATTTAAAAATCATCTAGATTTTGCAAATGTTGCAAGAGTTTTTAGATGAAAATAAGACAGTAGTACTAAAGATAAATGCTAAAAAGATTAAAGTAATGTTAAATAGGTTTTTTTCAGAAGAAGAAAATAAAGATTGATAATCATAAATTAAAAGAGGTTAACAACTACAAATACCTAGATCAGATTATTAATACAGATGGAAATGTAATCAATGAAATTAATCATAGAATTGAACTTAACCTGAAGTGGTAATGGTAGAAATAACTTGATATTAAAAGGAAATGTGTCTATATAATTGAAAAAGAAAATGGTTAATAAATGTATCTTATCATTTTTTATTTATGGATCTGAGACTTTGACATTAAATAGAAAATGAATAGAGAGATCTCAGATCACTCAATGAAGTATGAAAAGAATGTATGTTAGGAATAACAAGAGATTGAAAATGAAATATGTGGGAGAACAAATAGATATTATTGTCATAATTAAAAGAATTAAGAGACTGAAGTGAAGATGGGCTGGATATATTACTAGAAGATATGATAATAAATGGACAATTGATATCCTAAACTGGATCCCAAGAGATTGTAAAAGATCTAAGATGGATGAATGAAATAAGAAATTTGTTAGTGTGATATGAAGAAGAGAAATTAGAGATTGGAGAAATTAGATTAAACTTGGAGAGATCTTTATCCTGCAATGGATCAATAATGGTTGAAAATAACCATAATCACGATGATTAATAACTGATGACTTCATATAGCATGTTTTTACATATGAAAGCAATGAATTTATTTTAAAATGAATTTCTAGTTATTAAGAAACAGAAAAATTATTGGCATTAGATGTACACACACACATATATATATTATGAATTAAAGAAAATACTATTAATACTCTTATTTTAATAATGATTTAAGTATTATGTAGCATATAAATAGTAATACATACACCAACGTAATATTTTTTTTTGTCTATTTAATTGAATTTTAAGTGTAATGAGTATTTGACAGGAAATTAATAATAATTTTATAATCCTGTGACAATCTGAGTTTTAAAAGAAATCATATTATTGGTGCTTGATTAAACTTCTGAATTGTTGAATGCTTAAAAATTTATAGTTTCAAGAATGAGGATAGTATTCATTAAAAATGGGAGAATGAAACTCTAGAATCACTTTAAGTCTAAAATCAATGCTTACTGAGAGAGCCTGATGAATATCATGAAGGATTGTAACCAAAAAATTCAGTAAAAGTCAAAATGCATTTGAACATTCTAGGATAACAATCTATTCTAAGCTTTACAAACAGATCTTGGCCAAGCCTTCATTTCTGATTCATTGTTATTTCTCATGAAATGTATGATGTTTCAAGTTTAAGAATTGATAAGTGAGATGCTGTATTATGGGATTATTTTGATCCAATTATTCTAAGCATAGATACTTTTCTCCTATGGTTTATTTTAACATTTTGTTGACCAAGTTTATTTTATGATGCAAACATTAACACTTGCATTTTTAAATATAATAATGATTCAGTTTTTATAGTGCATGTAGCTAAATATATTTGAGAAACGATGATAACACAACACATTCCACGCTGCATCCATCATCTGTTTAAGTATTGAGACACTATAGGTGATTCTCTATGAGTGAGCTTTTATTCATGAATAATGGCTTAATATTCCTTTAAATTGTTTGAAAGTTATGTAATTCCATTCTATATAAAATGTGAATAGTTTTGTATGCAATTAATGGGCTATTCCATCTGAATAGAGATATCACTTATGTTCACATTATTTTATTCAAGTTTTATACATAGATTCAGAACTTTCTGAAAAGAAAATTTAATAAACTTATCGAAGAGATCACAAGGAAAAGAAGTTATTAGTGGCAGGAAAAAAAAAAAAACTTTTAACTATAATAGATATTGAGAAAATAAATTTTGACATTCACAAATACATTAAAAAAAAAAAACTGATTTGAATATCTTAATGTAAATTATATGTGTTATCTTAGTCAACAAAAAACTTATTTTTTTTGCTTATCTGTTTTTCAAATAGTAGTTAAATTCCAAATAATCATTTTTACATGGATTCACAATAGTATATATTCAATGTATTTTATTTATATATTCTTTTTAAGTACCTACCTCTCAGTTGGAAGGTTGGTACCAGTTAATACCTCTTAAAGTTATTACATTTTTAAATTATGAATTAGTTTTTGTTTCTTTTAGCACCCCCCCCCCCCCATTAATTTTTTTCTTCAAGAATAAATTGAGATTTTATATTTTCCATTTGTAAGGATAAATTCACAAATATATCTGCTTTTTCCATCTTTTTATAATAAATATATAATTTTATAATATTACACAGCAAAAAATGCTAACTTTATATAATATATTGTAAAGTTTATGATAACAGATTGCAAGCTATTGATGTAAGAAATTAAAATCATTATTATTTTTTGATGTTGTCAAGTATCTTATCTTGATATATATGTTAGATATGCATCATCTTAAAAGTGCATCTCAGTTTTTTTATTATTATTAATTTTTATAAATTTTAATATAGAAAAATATTAATTAAATGCTTTTATATCAACTTGCCTTGTCTGTATTTCTGTCTGTATGTCCACATTTTTGAATTAACAAAGAAAAAAAATCCAGCCCTGTTTAGAATCAAACTCACATCCTTAGACTTACCAAGAAAACTCCTTAACAACTGAGTCAACAGAAATATATTTGTAGAATAAAATTTTATTAATATTGATTTCATTATTAAATTAATTAAAATAAAAAAATATATATCTGACAGAAACATTCAAAATTTTGTTAATATTTATTTGCTTACTTAAATCAATTAAAAAAGTCAGTACATAAATATTTATATAGTAGGTGATCACATGATATTTAAATTTAGAATTTGTTTGTTAGATAGTGTATTTTTTATTTTCAGATCTTATTATTAAATTATAATTTTTATGCTGTAAATGATTTTATTTAAATGTTTCAATGTTACATAATTTTTTTTCTTATAAAATCATAATTAAGACTACGATAGTATCACAATTAATAATATATAGGATTATTTATAATCATATATATTACATATTTACAAAAATAAGAACAGTGTTCTCCTTATTAGGGCTTCTATTTATTAGAACTAACGATCTAGTGTCTTAGATGCTAATTAATTATTTTATTTTAATTAATTTAATAATGATTCTAGGAAAGAACAAAATACTTCCTGGATTAAATTAGAATCACTCAGAGAAAGAGATGAAAAAATTTCCATAGACAATATATACTTAAATTATAATTTTTGTCAGATTTTTTGTAATTGTAACCATTTTTTAAAATAATATATAAATAAAAAGTAAAAAAATAAGATGTAAAAAAGGTTGCTTTTATGTAATTAGCCAACTAAAAAGTACAAAATAATAAAGTAATCCCCTCTCAGTTAATTTGCCATTCGTGGAAAATATCAAAGATCTTAAGAATCTAGACTTGTTATAAAATAATTGGAAATTGCAATAATATTTTGTTGTTGCATAAAAGCATTTGAGGCTCAAATAAATCATAAAAATGAAAAAGATTTCAAATGCTTTTATGATAGGACAATATTCCTGCAATTTCCAATTGTTTTATAACAAGTCAGATTCATAAGATATCTGATATTTTCCAAGAAGAGATTACTTTATTATTTTGTACTTTTTAGTCAGCTATTTACATTAAAGCATTATTTTAAAAAATCCTTTTTTATATTTTATTTTGTTTGTTAATTAATTTATGTATTTTTGATGAAGTTAATAATTTTATATGATTTAGCATTTGACTCATCCCAATTACCTGGTGAAATGTCAGTGCTTACACCTGATTAGTGTCATGGAACAGCAGCCTGAGCGAAGTCAAAAGATTCTTTCTGATTTTAGCCAAGATCAGGATGCTCGGGTCAGAATGGCTGCATTAGAAGCTTTAGTAAGTTCTGTAATATTATTTTATTGTTATTCTTTTGCATGAAAATAATTGATATTATATGTTTTAGTTAAAATTTCATAGTCGTGGTTATCAACTAGAAAGTAATTTATACGAACAAGTTTGCAAAGCCTTAACAGATGATTATGAAGGAGTGAGACAAGTTGCAGTGAAACTTGTTTGGACATTTAGCCAGCTATATTCTGAAAGGTAATTTTTTACTTTGTTATGACAGCTTCCTCACTCACATTTATACAAATAGTTCCTTATTTATATAAAGTTGAAACACTTTAATTCACTCTTTCATAATATATATTATGAATACTATAAATTGGCTTACAAGACAAGTAAAAAAAGTGCAGGTTAATTTTAACAGAATAATAGTGAGAAGTTAAAATTAAAGTGGCATAGGATAAAGAAATTTATTGTTAAATAAAAGGAAACCCTTTGATTTCTCTTAGAGGCATTAGAAGAACCAAACAAAGTAAATTCCTAATGACTACTTGTCATTGCAGCTACATGGTGATTTTATTGACTTTTTACCTTTGAGTTTAAGATCAAGAAACACTTTTAGTTGTCTGATAGTTGATTAACTGAAATATCAGTTGTGTTTTATTGAAGGACTAATGCATGTATGTGTGAATAATATTTTTTAATTTTTTTTTATAGATGTCTGTAATCATAATAAACAAAACTAAATTATAGCTCTTATTCCCAGAAGGCTATAAAGTTGCCAGCCAAGGCAATGGCTAGTGTCTGTAAGCAGAGAATCCTTAATTGCTTTGTAGGCTGCCATTCAATGACAAACTTTCTATTTAAATATCTAAAACTGCAGATCACGTAAAAGTGAAGGAGGAAGATTGCATGAATAAGAAGAAGTGTCTAATATTAAATGGAATATTGTTGGATTTTATGAAGTTAGAAGAAAAGTGGACATACATTTTACTATTAAGAGCATAAATAAGTAGAATGTGATTCATTATAAATAAAAAGTATGTAAGCAATATTGTGGAGATTGTTAGCATATTAGACAAAGTAACAAGATTAGTTATTCAAATTAATGGAAAATGCCAAATGCAGACAATTCACATTATCCCCCAACAAATTCTAATTGTGATGAACAAGTAGAGAATTTTTATATAGATGTACAAAATCTTTTGATCAGACCAAATAACATTTAAAAATTGTCATGAAAGACCTTATTTCTAGGATTGGTAAACGAATAAAGATGAAAATGCTGTAGGTAAATTTAATAATGGTGATAGAAATGAAAGAGGATACAGATTTGTGAATGTAGCAGAAAAAGAAAAACTGTATATTATAAAATATTTAATGAGAAAAATGATAGATGAAAATTTGCATGGAAATATCCAAACGAAATTATAGCAAAATTGGATTATATTTTTATTAACAATAAATATATATGTCAAGATTGTAATATTCTCAAAAGATTCAATTCAGAAAGTGAACCTTGATTAGTGAGATGTAAGATATATGTTAATACAAACCTAGAGAGACAAAAACTACTAAGAAAACAGTTCAGAAATCATTCAGTGAATTTAAATTAGAACTTGGAAATTGTTTTATTGACAATGGTTCAACTTGTCTGAAATCAATAAGATTATTGATATTCTATTAAGAACTATAAGTAAGATAGCTTGTACAAAAAACCAGCAATTTACCAATAATCTTTCTATTGAGGCAACAGAATACATGAAGAAATATGAAACTTTTTAAAAATAATCCATTAAGAAAAATATCTAGAGTTTTGTAAAATGGTATGAAAAAAAAGTTAATAATAATATAAGAAAATGTAATTGTGAATTAGCAAGGAAAGTTGTAGAAGAGATTAAAAGTCTTAAAAGTATAAATCAAATCTTGGTATTAGAAGGAAAGTTATTTCAGCAATAAGATCAGAGAAGATGGATTAAACTTAGAGAGACCTTCATTGTGCAGTGGATTGATAATGGTTGAAGTTGATGATTAATAGAAAGAGAGATGATGTCATGAAATGTGTGAAAGAGTTCTATTAAGAATTATATAGTATTAAACAGTAAGAAAACAAAGTATCTCCTGTAGTTATTACATTTTCTAAATTGCCCAACATTTTAATTAAAGAAGTTAGAAATGCAATTTAATCTATAAAGAAGAAAAAAGTTTCAGGAAATGATGGAATTATTATTGATATTTTAAAAAAACCAGATAAAGAAATAAAAAATATTATTGGCAAAAGTATATACTAAATATCTAAGTAGTAAAGATGACTGGAAGAATACACTAATTTTGATATTTAAGAAGGGCAATGAAGAAAATATTAGAAATTACAGACTTATCAATCTTCTATTAATTTTTTATTAATTTTATACAAAATTTTTACTAAGATTAATACAAATCATCTATAACAAACTTTGGATTCTAGTCAACCAAAAGAACAAACTAAAGTTAAAAAAGTTAAAAGTGGTTTTAGCACAGTGGATTATGTCTACATATTGAAAAAAGTTCTAGAAAGGACCAGTGAATATAAGTTGCTGTTGTGCTATGGATTTTCAAATTATGGAAGACATTTAATTCTCTAAACATTTCCATAGTGATTAAAGTTTTAAATCATTAAAATATAAACCTCTGATATTATCATATTCTGAAGAAAATTCATCAAAATGTAATAACAGCAATTAGATTACATGATTAATTCTAGGAATATTAACATTGAGAAGGGTATATGATAGGGTATTTCCATCTCCAAAACTTTTAATTACAGTTTTACAAGTATTTTGTGAATTAAAATGGGAAGTTAAGAAAATAAAAGCAACTGAAGATTATTTAAGTCATCTAGATTTTGCGGTTGATATCATTGTATTTGAAAATAATGTTCTAGAGCAGCGTTTCCCAACCTTTTTTGGCTCACGTACCACTTGGTAGTATATCATGCTAAATTGTACCACTTCGTAAAAATGATTGTATTTTGTGAAATTTATTATTGCGAGTGTGCTATTTTATTTGCATTATACATATTATAGGGTAACCATGTATTCACATCACATAATGAGACAAATTACATTGTAAATGCCTAAACGTCATGCTGGATTATAAACTCACTGAAATTATAAACTCACTGTAACATATATGTATGTGTTTGTTCAAAGTATCATATTTATCTACTATTTTGTCATATTTCATTTACTAATAAATGGTTTTAATAAAAACACAAAATTATAAAAACCCAATTAATATATTTTTTTATCATAATCAAATGTTTTTATAAAATAAATTTAATGAGATCCTTGTGCTTGTTTCGAAGAACATAATTTTTTGAAATTTGGTTCAGAAGATCGAAGATATACCCTTAAGTCTACAGCTGCATTCAATCTGTTTCAATACTTTTTTTAAAAAAAAATATATGAAGAAAAAGCTCTTTCTACTAATTCCATACTAGTAAATGGTAATAATAATTTAAGAGCTTTCTCAGAAAACTGTTCATATTCTTTAGTGTTTAACCAAAATTAATTAGATTGTGTCGATAATTCTATTAAATTTTCTTTCTCTTTTATTGATAATGATGTAGCTTTTTCTAAATTTTCTTCATAGAAGGGGTTTGAAATCCACTTATCATTTGTGTTTTCGGGTTTTGGAAAATATTCCATGAAAGACAATTTTAATCCTGTTAAATGTGCTATTATATTTTCTATATATCTTGAGACAGACTAACCTTATTTTCAAACAAAAAAATATGTAGAGTTTCGAATTTTTCCGGTTGATTGTTTTCAATACACTGTTTCCAAAAATCTAATTTCTTAATCATACTTTCAATTTTATCATTAACATTAAAGATCGTTATCGAGTTATTCTGAAGTGTCAAATTTAAGTTCATTTATTTGCAAAAAATATCAGATAAATATGCAAGCACCTGAAGCCAATCAAAATCATACTATTTCGAAGAGAGATCAAAAGGATTGTCTTAAAAAAAAACCCTGTGCTTCTTGTCTAAGTTCGAATAAGCAGGTTATATAGGGATCAATGAATTTTAATAAACAAAGACAATACAATCACAAACAATAACCTGTCACTTGTAAGCCATGCGGTGAAGTGAATGAGAGTGCAGCACTATGACAACAGTGGCGGCGACATCTCAAGTTACTGATGGCTAACGGCTAAATTTAAAAGTGCACTCCAAAAAAAAAACCGATATCAATTGCTGGATTTTCGATCATCGACTGTATATATTAACAACTTTACTGTATAATATTATTCATTAAAATAATTTTTATAAATTATAGGAAAAAACGTTTCTATGATATTTTTATGATTTAATTTTTTTTATTTTTTATGTCCGCCATTATTGATTATTTTTCGTGTACCACCGACCAGCAACTCGCGTACCACCAGTGGTACGCGTACCACAGGTTGGGAAACGCTGTTCTAGAGCTTCAAGAACTGTTGCAAGAATTATCAGATGAAAGCAAGAAAGCACAACTAAAGATAAATGCCAAAAAGATTAAAGTTTTTGTTTAATGGATTTTTCAGAAGAAGAAAATAAAGATTGATATTGATGAATTAGGAAAAATTAACAAATGCCTAGATCAGATTATTATTACAGCTGAATTCATAATAGATTCCAATTAATCATAGACTTTAACTTGGATGGAATACTTTTGGTATAATAACTTAATATTAAAATAAAATATGCCTATGTGTTTGAAAAGAAAAAATTTAAATAGATATATTTTACCATTTCTTACTTATGGATCTGAAACTTGAACACTTAACAGAAGAGCAATTCTGAGATTCCAGACCATTCAATGAAATATGGAGAGAGATGTATTTTAGGAATAGAAAGAAGAGATTGAAAATATAACAGGATTTGATATGCTAGGAGTGATGATAATAGAGGGACATTTAAAATCTAAACTGGATCCCAAGAGATTGTAAAAAAACCTAGAAAAAGATCGAATATAATTTGAATGGCTGAAATAAAGGTTTGCTGGTGTATTATGGAAAAGAGAGGTTAGGATTTGAATAACTGGATTAAATTTGGAGAGACCTTTATCCTGCAATGAATCGATAGTAGTTGAAAATGATAATGCTTTGGAAAAACACTTTAAATAAGATAATAATATAAACATATTCATTCAAAGAAGACATGCTTTAATGCATCATAACCATAAAAGTTATAAGTTTTTTCAATTACATAAAAAAAATTGAAATAAACTTTTTATTGGATTAATAACATTTACATTACAAGAGTCTTAGCATAAACTACAGTATTAAAAATTCCTCCTCCAATATAGTGCAATCTTCTTACTAAGTTTTATCATTTTTATAATTTATGAACCGAAGATTTGTATTAGTATTTTGGAAATATTATGTGAAATTACTTACTATATATATAATATATTTTTCAGAATATTTTAAATATAAAATTTGGATGTTGTAGGTTTCAAATACATTTTATTTACATGATTTCCATTGCCAATCTTTCTGTTATACAGTATCTATGCATTTTTGATGCTAAAATAAGTTTAAAAAAAAAGTGAAAAATAAAATTGAAAATATAAACTTTTTTTAATTCAATAGAAAGGGAAGGTACACTATGCAGGAAAGATTATAAAATTATAATTCCTTTACAGATTTACAGCTTAGCACTGCTTTTGACCAGCTGGTCATATTCATAGCACTAAGATATAGGTATGTAGAAGAGAGAACTTATGGGTTAATTAATATGGAAATTTGTGAATTTACAATATACCACTTGCATGATAATGCAATGCGTGAGTCTTTATTTATTGCGTGGGTGTTATTTGTGGAAAATCCTGTTCAGTCAATATGATGCGCAATCACGTGTTCAGTAAAACTCCATTTTGGGGGGAAATTTTTCAGTTAAAATCTCTCCATTTTGTGTCAAAAATGTAAATGCCAAATTGCTTGTTTCAACGCGAAAATTCCTGTTATATATTAGACAGTAAGTAACGTATGTGTATATTTTATGTTTTTGTAAATAATATTTAAAAAAGTAATAATTTAGTGATTGTTTTGTCTGTATTTAAAGTCACATTTTGGTACTAGAGTAATGGTGTTTCGTATTTTACATATTTTTGGGCTGAGAAAATTTACTTTTTAAGATCGGCTTTTTTTTTTGTGAAATTCATATCTTTAGTGTTGTTATAAATTTTACAGTATGAAAGTCGTATATATTTCTGTATGGCAAATCAATATTTTTAAAATGTTCTTTTTAATATTGATTTAGAGTTATTATACATTTTAAAGTTTTTCATGTGAAAGTCATATATATTTGTGTATGACAAATCAATTTTTTTTTAAAAGGTTCTTTTTAATATCGATTTCTTGCTCAAATTTATATATATTTATTATTGTTATAAATTTAAATTTCGCTCCATATTTTATACTTTTAGTTGTGTGAAAGTGCTATTTTTAGTCCTGCAACATGGAGCACATTACACATTACTTTTTTGCAAATCTTGCAGAAAATAACGTGTATAAGATCCATGTACATGTTATTTTGATCAGATCACAAGATTACAAAGTTATCAGTGGATTAATATGAATGTGAAAAGGTGCAGCAGGTCTAATGCTCCACATTGCACCAATTTTAAATATCAAATTTATTTTCAACCATTAATCTGTTATTCCAGTGCATATATTTTAAATATAGTGCAATGTTAGTTAGAGATATATGGTGTAAAACCTACATATATCTGCATTACATGATTTATAATTCAAAATATATGATCAAATTTAATAAGAAAGAAAAGAATAATTGAAGAAATAATTAGTTAAGTAGATTTTTAAAAAAAAAACACAGTTTTGTAAAACAAAAAGATTGTGTTATATTGTTTTTTTTTTAAAATAGAATAAAATTTTAGTACTGAGAGTGGGTGGGGGAAATCTAAAATAGAAAAAGATTTAAAACTCCTTTTTAAAGAAATTAAAAGAGTAAAATGTATAAAAATAAGTGTTAGTGAAAAGTTTAAAATAAAAATGATTAATTAATTAATCAGTATAAGAAAACTTTTTGAATGCCAGTAAAGATGGCTGATTGATAATAAAATCAAAACCAATAATGGTAATAATTAAAAACTGTAAGCTATGTATTCGGTAAATGCGAAGAGATAGTAGATTAATCTAGAAAAAAGATTAATGAAAAATGTAAAAATCAATTAGATTAAAGAAAATGTAAAATTTAATTAAAAAAATAAATTTAAAGTATAATAAAAGCTAAAGTTATGGTAAGGAAAAGAACAATGGGAGAGAAGGATATAAAAATCACAACTGTCTATTTATTCCACTCGTGAATCTGTTAGATCATTCCAGTCTTCATATTATTGATTGAGAAATCTAAGGACAAAATAGAGCCAGTCACTACTGCTGTGGAAAATATTGCAGAAGCCGCAAAACTAGCAACATGCATTGCTAGACCACCTTAGAAGTGTTCGACTGGGCTTCAGGCCACAAAGTCTTCTGCTAAAATTGTTCATGCCTGGAACCAACACCTGGTACCAATGCTTAAGTCATGAAATAGATGCTGCTACTCTCTCTCATTGTCGAATCTCAGAATGGAAGACAAGCCCTGAAACCATTGATGGAGACCAAAAAACCAACCGGTTGGAAATAACACTGATGCAAACCAAAACTAAATGAACTGTGTCATCTCAATTCATGAAAGCCTAGGTAAATATATTTTGATCACTGTCTATAGACACTTGATATTTTTTTTAAATGAAATGAATTCTAAAGAAAATCTATATAAATTTAGCCTGAGCTAATCATTTATAATTTTATTGTTATTTTATATTATGTTAGATATATCTGTGCATGAATAAATATTAATGTTTGCTTAATTATTATTTGGTCTATTCTCTCTCTTATCACTGCATCACCAATTATTTAAAGACAAATGTTTATCTGTGTTAAGTTAAGATGCTAGACCCCCTGATTAAGACTAGGAGCTAGCTTGGGATATTTCAAGCACTGGACTGTGTGCCTGTCATCCAGGCATGCTGGTTATAACATATGGCTGGCTGGTGCCTGAGTTTGTTCCTCAAAAAAAATTAAAATGCTTTGGATGGTAGGTCGTTTTATTCCAGCAGTCGAGGTGGGCTGCGGTCAGGAAACGTGTCATATTATGCTTTGTATAGCCCGATCTGGCTGTCGATATTGTTGATGGTCATGCTATCAATGGTATTCTCCCCTCTGCTTCAAGGATCAGTCCTTTCCCATAATATAAATGAAATAAAATAATAATTACCCACAAAGTTATATATTAAATGTTAAGAGCTTGATAATAAGCTTAGTTAAAGTCTAGAGATATTAAAGAGAGATATTAAAGTTTAAATATTAAAAATTATTAAAGCCAAGATGTTAAAAGATATAAAAAATATAGTAAGTAAAGTTATAAAAAGATAAAGTCAGCTTAGTAGAAATAAATTAAGCTTGTTCTGATAATAATAAAATACTAATGTATCAAGTGCTGCTAAAGTGCAGTCAACGTTGTCCAAAAAGTTATTTTAGAAGTAGTTATAAAGATATTGTCTAATAAATAATGTTAATATTGAAAATATAAAATAATAATTACCCAGAGAGATATGTAATGAAACTATTAAAGTTTAGATATTAAAACTTAATTAAAAGCAAGATATTAAAACTTAGTTAAAAGTTAAGATATAAAAACTTATTAAACCTAGTGAATATTAAAAGGTATTTAGACCCAGCAAGAAAAAGGTTTATTCGAAGATATTTAAAACTAGTAGCAATAAAATTTTATTCAGATGGACCCAGTACAATATATAAGAAATTTTGTTTGTGTTCATTTCTACTTTTTCTTTCAACTCTATATATATAAACACACACACACTACTATGTTATTGTATATCATGAGACATTACCATCACTCTTGGAAAATGTAATAATCTTAGAACTTATCTGCTGATGATGAGACAGAATTTTACCTTTGGGTTTGCTAACTTGATTTTAAGAATTTGATATCTTGGCATGAAAGATATCCTCAAGGTTCTTAATTGAGTATTAGAGATGCATTCTTGCGATTACTGAAGTACATACTTCCTCAGTGATTGTAGAAGTTCGATAAGCTTAAAAATGATTTGGCACTATTGGGATGTCCAAGTATGAAAAGCTTAGATTTTCACACATTTTGTAGACATTGTATAAAGTATAAAAGAAGACCATTTGTGAAATTAAAGGATGATTTTTAATTGTAGCTAAAGCTTTGCTTAGAAGGAATCAACATGATCTTTAAGTTACCAAAAAAAAAAAAAAGCATGAATTCATTATGTGTATTAAGGTTTCATCCTAATTACAGCAGAGTATGCATGTCTTATTAAAACGACCAGAATCTTTTGTTGTTAATGTTCCCATAGGAAAACATTTATAAACTATTTTAATTCTAATATTTATGAGAAATAATTTGAATAGCATACTTCACTTTTATAAATTTGCTAGAGGACTTACACTCTATGTTTATATATTAAACTAAATCTTAAAATTGCTATATTTTATACCAGTCACATTGATTGCTATCATTAACTTATCTAATAGTTATGTCCTAAGTCAAATTATCTTGTATGCTGAGGTTAGATTGACAAGGTGCATATGTCTCATAAACAATCTAGTTCATCTTATGCAAAAGATTTAGGGTTCATCATTCATCTTTCAAGTGAAATGAAATTCTTAAGATTGTAAATCTGTTTAATAACACCATCTCAGAGATAGGTCTGTTCATTTGTTTGATTGTATTGCATTCAGTTTTGCATCAGAGAGAGTAAATACCAATATAACAATTTCATTAATTTTAATCTTTGTAGTCTGGTGAATTTTTTGTGGCTTGAGAGTAAGTTTAAGGAAGAAATTTGTGCTACACAATTTCATTGATCATTGAACTTATTTTTGTGGAAGAGGTGCATATCAAGATGCACAGAATTTCATAGATAAACCCAAGGAGATTGAGAGAAGAGATTTTTCAGCTGATAACTTGTTGAGACAAGCAGTAGTTAACCATATCAGAACATTTCTTAAGGAATCAATTTGTTGTACTGTTATTAATAATCATAGTGTCATCTATATTGCTAGGAATGCTAAAATTCTTTCATTGATGAGATATTGACTGAAAAAAAATTAATTTTCCATAGTATTGAAGATATTGATAGATTTTGTTCAAATTAGGTTTTTGGTTGATATAGAGAAATCGAGACTGATGATAGTGAGGATTAATTTTATTTTATTTTTTAAATTTTAGTTTCTAATTATTTTTATTTTTGATTTCATTTTTTTAATTATTAGAATGTTTTTTCTCTCCTCTTTATTTTGTTATATTATCTATTTTTATATTATTTTTAAGTTGTTTATATATATATATTTACAAGTGATTGGGTTTTTTTTTTATCTAATGCATGCTATCTTAATATATTTTATAGATTTTTTTTTTGTTGTTGTCCTAATGTGTATTTAAATTTATCATAATACCCTTTTCATATTTTATTTTGCATATTTCTCCAATTTTTTGTAGATAGGTTATTGCATGTATTGTTTAATATTATTATTATCATCATCATCATCGTTCTCGTTGTTGCTGCTGCTGTTGTTGTTGTCATCGTCGTCACTGCCGCCGCCTATTTCATGCATTTTTTTATTTAGTTTTTATTTTTATTATTAATGTTATCAATAATTTTATTTATTTATTTATATAATGTTATCATCAATATCACCTGCAGTCATTTGCAAACAAGTGTAATCATTCCAACTCAAGAGAAGAAAAAGATAGTAAGACCACAGTGATCCATTCTATTTATTTGATATTTTGTGATGATGTCTTTTAATTTTTTTTTGCAGCAAACTTTTCTTTTTAAAATATTTCAATATTATTTCTAATTGTAGCTTTTCAATATAGTCCAACTTTTGTCATATCTTTTATATGAAAACAGTCATCATTGCATTTCGGTAGAATATCTTTGACATAAACTTTGTAATATAAAGAGGATGTGTTTTTCTTATGAAATCATGTTCATGTTTACTATTAAAATCTGGACACAACTTCACACCCGCCAATCCCATAATATTGTGCTCAGAATCAAATGATCACAAAAGAAAAATAAAGGAGGCATTTTACATCAATGGAAACATCCATGCCATTAATAGAAAGGATACTTGCTTTGAGATCTCGAAGAAATGGGCTATGTAATACTAGCTTATTTGAATATTTGTATTTGCATATTTTATTATACATTTTATGAAGGCTATGAATATGAGGCATGGATCCTCGAAAACGTTAAGCCGATAAACTTTAATACTAATTAATATCTTCTCTAATTAACAATTATATATTTTACATATAGTGAGAAGTAAAGCTATATTTATTCTTTTAGGAGATATTATATTCTTCATACATTTCACATATTCAATCCAATGAAGCTATGATTTTATAATATTAGTTTTTTAAGGGGAGAGGATTTGTTATTTTCAACATTTCAGAAAAAATGTGATTCATTAAAGCCCTCATATTTATAAAAATGTCTGAGTTTATTTTTCATGTAAGGCTTTGGGCTTTGAGAGATAAAAAGTGATTTTCTTTTGTATCTAAGTAAACTGACCAAAAGCTACTATTGGCAACTAAAACAAGTGGTTTTGTTTGGAGTTATGAATTTTAATTGGTTGTTATCTAGCAATATTATTGTAAAATATTTCTCTAGTTAATTACCCACATTCATTTGTTTACATCTTAATTAATTCATGAAAATATTTAATTTAATATATTTATCTTCAGTTATTACATTTTTTTACTTTTTAAATAAATTCAATATCTAAAAAGTTAATTTTATTCTAATGATGTTAGATATAGTAATTAATGTATTTTGCCTACCATGAATTAGATTTGAGTCTTATTAGGTGGGCCATGAAATTTTTTTCTAGTCATAAGAAAACCTAGCTAACCAGTCATTATTGATTATAAATGAATAAAAATCTCAAGTTAATAAGGGGTTGGACATATGAGGTCCATGCACTAACTGTGAAAACAATATGATAGTAGGGGAAGGTATCAATTCTTCAGATACAGAACCCAATATTTTTTTTTCATTAAGATATGCTTTTTTTTTTCAGTAATAAATTATAATGTTGTCTGCTTTTATAAATATTCTTTTTGTTTATGGTTTTAATTTAAGTCTGTTAATAAGATTGCATAGTAAATATCAAGATGTACTTTGTTGTATACCTAATATACTTTAATTGACATTCTAGATGCAGACAAATGTAGAATGAAAATATTATAACTATCCATATATTTTAATAAATGCTAGTGTTTAAGTATTATAAAATATGCTTTGTAGACTGTCTACAAAGCATATGACAAATCGGAACTATGTATTTTAAATACGAATTTTAGTAGTGGTTCAAAAAGAATCAGAAACTAACATATTATTTACTTGATGTATTTCTTCCAATTAAAAACTAATAAAACATTATATTTACGTGAATTTATTTCAATATAAAGACATTCAAAGTAATGAGAAATAGATTTTTTAAAAAAAAAAAAAAGTCTAAAAAACAAACTAGATTATGTATTAAATGAATCTTATGTGATTACAAGATAGATTGGATTTTTGCAGATAATGAAAGATAACTGCATGAAATAATGTAATTGTGAACTAATTAAGAACTGAGTAAGTGATAGCAACATTAGAGAAGTAATTCTAGGTTGATATCTGGATTTAATCTTTTGACAAAACATTGATAATGATCATATTATCAATATCTGTTTTTCACCAACTGTGCTTGTTTTTTGTCATGGTGTTGCCACATATCATAAAGTTGAAATTCTACTTTCTCAAACCTAAACTCTTAGTGCTAGTTGGCATAATAAAGTTTTTATGTGTACAATAGCAATAAGTGGAACAATTTGTATGTAATATGTTATTTATCATTCAAATTGTTTACATTTGTCGTTTCTATGAAATTTATTATTTTGGAGCAATTTTGATTGTTTCTCATTAACAGTGAAAATTATGATTGCGTATTTATATTATGCTTCTATGGACAGATGATTATGTGATTTATCATCACACAAAAAAATGTCATGAAATATTGGTAATTGATTATCATTAAAAAAAATCTATTACTATTCTTTTACATGTACATAGATACAAGATTGATTTATTATCATAAAGTAAGTCCAGATTTTTAATAACATGTTATTTTATTTTTTTAATAGTATTATAACTTCAGAGGATCAGCAAGAACTTCGACTGATTGATGATGGATTTGCAAAAATATGCAACATGTTAAATGATTTGTCTATGAAAGTTCGCACTGAAGCTGCAGCTTTATTGGTTAGTGGCTTATTAGTATGAAATGTTAATAAAACAATAGTTTTTATATAAATTTAGAATTTTATGGAACATTTATAAAATTGAATTGAATAATTTATTTATGAAGAGTATTTATCTTATGATGAATATATGTGTGGATTTTCAGGATCACTCATGAAAAAGTAGACTTATAAGAAATAATTTTATGTTTTATATATATATTAAAGAATTTTATTAAAAGCAAAACAAATTATAAAAATAATTTGGAACTATGCATTGTTGCTGATGGAGACCTCTTTCAATCATGTCTTTAAAATAAATAAATGTAAATTAGGTAATTTTTAAGTTTTTATTTATTTAATGTGTGTTAAATTATAACAATTTTTTTCCTTTCTTTTTTTTTTAATCAGATTTTTTTTTGTAAAGAGCTTATTTTTTATTGACCACACAAAAGATATGTAGTAGTATGTAAATTAATAAATAAAATATATGCTAATCATTAAATGGCAATGTATCATTGCAAGAAATATAGATTAATAGGATAGATCATACTTGATGTAAAATGAAACAGCAAGCCTGGGATTTTGATAGTTTTTCTGACGCTATCCGTAACCGCAAGCCACTTCATACATAAAAAATAGCAGAATTTTGTTATAACATGAGTAGTCCATGACATGTTAAGTTTATATTTGCTGATGACTTAGCTACAGAGCTGATTCAGGTTTTTTATGTTGAAGCTGCTATAAATTATAATAGTTAGATGAAAATTATTAAGATTGCTGATTGTTACACCATGATTCTGTTTCTAGCTTATTAAGTATATTGCTTTGGAAAATAAATTCATATGCTGTTTTATGTAAATGGTGAGTTTGCCTCATTATCATTTTTATTTCTATGTTGGTATTATTATGCTTGTATTTATTATTGAGCATGATCAGGAATAAAGAATCAGTGAAAATATTTCATCTTCTAATATGGTCAAAATGTTTTAAAAATCAAAGATTATGACATAAACAATTTAGAAATAATTTTATAGATGTTATAATAAATTTTTATGTCAATTTTATGAATTTTCTGATCCAGAATAATGATGGTTTGATACAACTTTTAAAATTAAGAATAAACGTAACATTTCTTGCCAAAAATTGCTCATGAAGGAAATAATAGCATTACAAGTATCATGTAAAAATTTTTGCAGTTGTTTTATACACTACTAAATATTTATTTATAACTATTGACTTTAGAATATAAAATATATTTTGAGCTTTGTCTAAGATTGCAGAAATTTTACATATGAAAAAGCCAAGGAAAATAAGATTCAATATAAGTAATATTTAATCACAATGCAAAGTACTTCACTGTAATCGAATTAGTTATGTATTGTGAAAATTCCCTAATTGCTAATTGTGCAGAAGTTTGATCATGAAAATAATCTTACTGATTCATAGCAACATATCTTCTATCATCTGAATAATATTTCTGAAACTATTAAATAACAGGATAACTAAGCCTTTTTTGCTGAAGACATGGATTTGATTCTAAATACCTGCTGAGTAATTCAATTGAATGGGTATGCTTAAAAGGAAGGAATAAAAAGAAGGCATTTGCAAAACCATTCAATAATTTTTCAAGTTTTTTTCTAGAGGTCTTAAAGGTATTTTATTTTTAAAGTCAATGAATGTAATCTAAGTTATTACTAAAAGCTGAACCAAAATGATGATACAACAATTACATTAGAAATATCAAATGTTTTTCTTTTAAATAATATTTATATTATGAAAAAAAAAACTTTTTTACATGACGTTTGATATATTTCTTTTAAAAGAATTAATTTGTGACTTCAACAAATAAATATATGAGAAAAATTAAATTAAATTGAAGAAAATATTTTTTTTTTTAATTTACTTTCAGTTACTTTATACTTTTTTTTAAAAAAAAAAATTATAATCAATCTTCACTGAAAAGATTACTTTAAATATTAGTTTTCCAGAATTTTAAATAACATTAAGATTTTTAAAGATGTATTTAGATTCTCTATTGCTAGGAAAATTTATTGGAATAAGTTGAACTTATCAAATCTTTTTTTTTCTTAAAATACATATTTTTTTTTGAAGCAGCCAAACTTGTTTCTTTCTAATGTTTTTACTTCTTTTTATTTTTCATGATAAATATTGTTTTGTTATCATATGTTAACAGGTTGAGTTACAGACAAAACTTTTCTATTTTTATTATATCACTGTCTTAATCTTTTGTCATTTTTAATCTCTCTTATAAAATTATATCATGAGTAGATGATATCACAATTTTTTCCAATTTTTAAAATTTTTATTTCATGTTTCATCTGATTATGTATTTCTATTTATCATTAAAAAAACTTCTGTTTGGCACCCTACTGAAAGACAATTACCATATTGTAACTGTGTGATATAAAAATATTTTTTTTAAGAATTTCAAAAAATCCAATTTTAACTCTGCTATTACTGGAAATACTAAACAGTAAGTTAATATTGACATATAATAAGTTGCAATTATTCCTTTTTCATTCCCCTCATTAAAAATATGAAATTTACTACACATTGAATAGCCTCATATGCTGTCCACACTTCACTTCCTAATTTATATTCTGTCTAAAAATTTCTGATTTATTGGTCAATACAAAATGCATCATTTCCAAATGCTAAAGTGGGAAACTATCATTCCTTTCCAAATAATTCTACGTACTTTGTAATAGAAACATGCCAGATTTTTAACAAATCTTGATTTTTTTTTTTCAGCTTTAATTTCTAACTATCTGTAAAATTCCTTTTCCCCATAATCATCTTTTTCCCATATCTATTAGTATTTTATCTAATCGCCTTTTCTTTTTTTTTTTAATTAAACATCTATCTTAGACATTTCTATGATTTTATCCATCCCACCATAAATTAAGTTCTTTAATAAATCTTATTCAATTGCCAGCTCTCTTTCAAAGTTTTTCTTATAAATTCATTAAATATTTTTTCAAGTCTTTCATCATTTTCATTTTTCTCTGCATTTAAATTATAATATTCTTTTTTTTCTTTTTTCTCTTTTTCATATATTTCTGAAAAATGCTCACAACTCTCATTTCCTATACTGTTAATTTTATTTTTATCTTATTTCTGCCTTAATTCTATTCTATTTTTTTTTTTTAAGTAACTATTCCATGTAACCTTTATCTTTTCTTGCCCCATTTTCTTTTTAATAGTTTTTAATACTTTATAAAGTTTTTCTCTTATAAATATTTTTTTATTAATGCTGTGACTGAAATATAAGCCTATTCAATATTGTTTGAAGAATACACTAATTTATTTTTCTGATCTATCAAAGATGGATGACTTTTTGTAATTATATGCAAATTAAGATCAGCTTTCTTAGCACTAGCATATTCTATATGCTCTTGTTTAAAGACAAAATATATAATTAAATATTACCAAAAAAATTATTAGAGAATATTCAAGTCCATTCCTTTACAATAACTTTTCCCATTCCCATAATTTTTCATCAAATATCAGAAGACAAGTTGCCTTCAGAAAATGCATAAAAGTTATTAATAAAATTATCACTTGTGTTAAATTACAACATGTCTCAAATCAAAATTTGATAAGTGTTATGTATTATGGTGCAAGAAATAGATTGATTCAACAATAAAGTTAAATAAAACTGGTTTTGGAATTTCCTTGATATCAGTGGAGTCTAATCAATAGGCTTATGACAATTTATAATTATTGTTTCTATACAAATTAAAATATATCACGTCTCAATTTTTTAAGCTTGCAAATAAAAAATAAAGAACTCAGCTAATTGCTCTAACAAGCTTTATTGAAAAATGCCAGCAAAACAAAGCATTTAAAAATCTCTATTCTGATTACACTCCCCAATTTCAGGCTAATGGTTTCATGCTTTGGCACTCCTCAGTAAGGTGCTAAGGTAGTTTCAGACACTTGATATAAAAATACCAAGCCAAAACCAGCATTTGAAAATTTGAAATTTTTAGACACCTATATGTCTTCAAACCCAGCTATCTAACTTAAATAGCTATATGGGGCTGAGAGATCTGCCAAACCATATATTGATAGCCTTAGCAATATAAAATTGCTTATGACTTTAAAGCAAAGATTAGGTCATATGACTCAGTTTTTTAAGCTTATAAATAAAAATAAAGAGCTCTGCTAATTGCTAAAAATGCTGGCCTTGGCTTGGTATTTTTAGATCTAGTGTCAGAAACTATCCTAGCACCTTGCTGAGGAGTGCCAAAGCATGCAACCATTAGTCTGAGGTTGGGGAGTGTTTTCAAGATAGAGATTTTTAAATGCTTTGCTGGCATTTATCAATAAAGCTTGTTAGAGCAATTAGCAGAGCTCTTTAATTTTTACTGTTTCTATATGTTTCAGAAATTTAAATTCAACAATTTGTAACTATGTTAACATACAAACCATGAATCAAATAGTAGCTGACTTGAAATTAGTAAGGCCATGAATGAATCTGTCTTCTAGTTTAAATTTTTACAGATCTTTTTATAATGATAGTGAATAACTAGCTTTTTTTTTAAAAAAAAAATCTTTACACTAAGTAAATAAATAAAGTTGAAAGCTGGTGTAAAATTTAATAAACACAGTCATCCAGAAAGTATAATCATTTAATATTTTGGTTATATAATTGAACAGAATACTGGATATAAGTTGTTTTAAGTATGTAAAACTATTATGTGAATTATTTTCACCAACGATCAATTTCATTCTATGAATGAACTTTGCTATGTGAATTATTTTCAATTAATAATAGTCTACACATTACCATAAAAATGATTACAGTTTAGTTTTTTTCTTTATTATATATTTAGTAGAAGTATTAGATCTAAATTTATATTCTGAATATATGTACAGTATACATTTATTTGTAATGTAAGGTGGTTAAAATTCAAAATCTAAACATGAAGTTTTTTCGAAAAACCAAGAAAAAAGCTCTGAATTTAGAATGGTGCTTGAGAAAACTAAAGTTTAGCCTTTAAATATAGGGAATTAATTTAGAATGGTTTTGTAACCACCTAGTATGTTCACCACTTTAAGATTCAAGCTTGGGTTTTATGAAATTTTGAAATAGTTTTTAGGCCATAAGTAAATGTACGATTTTTTGTTTTATATAGTAAGCTTATAGGTTAACTTAGCTAGCCATTCAATTACTGTACATTAAATGGGAATCTTAACTATTATTATTTATTGGTAGCCTTTAAATGTAGGGAATTAATTTAGAATGGTTTTGTAACCACCTATTATGTTCACCACTTTAAGATTCAAGCTTGGGTTTTATGAAATTTTGAAATAGTTTTTAGGCCATAAGTAAATGTACGATTTTTTGTTTTATATAGTAAGCTTATAGGTTAACTTAGCTAGCCATTCAATTATTGTACATTAAATGGGAATCTTAACTATTATTATTTATTGGTCTGATGAGGTTCAGTGCACTGATCGTCAACAATAATGCACAAGTGAAGAATTGTATTTCAATAGGCAATGAATCTATGATTTATCTTTTTACTAATTGGATTATATTTGCAACAAATTGAACATTTTAATTGATTATTATTTGATAATATTACAAATTGTTTACTGACATATGTTTTATTATTGATTATGTTTATTATAATTTAAACACTAGAACCATTTATTTTTAATATATAAATTATGTAATGAAAAATGCATAGACTTCTCTTGTACAAATTGTAATATATGTTAAGTGTGCTGGGGCACAGCAATAAAGAAGCTGAGCAGAGTAACAATACGATGGTTTAGCACTTTCGAGAGCTTATTAAGTCTTCATATTCATAGCAGAATCAGAATAGGAAAGTGGTGTATGGTATTTAAATTTATGCAAAGAGAATGTCTATTTTTTGGAGAGGGGGAAGCATGATTCTTTGCGGTTTATAATGTAGGTGTTGTTAGCTATATACCATGCTTCTCTAATTTTTATGTTTTGAGTTATTTTTCTCAATATATTCTATTTAATAAATGGTTTTTCTCTTCACTAGTAAAAATTGTAATTATAAATACACCTGGGTCTTGTTTTATGTGGTAGATAGGTTCCACAGAAAACCCGCATTAAAAAAAATCGCACAAAAATAGACTTAACTTACCTTGAAAAATGGGGGATAGGTTCTGTATTTTTCAGAATTCGCATAAAAGTAAAGCAACAAGAAAAAATTACTTTAAAATTAGCATTAAAAAAAATAAGCAAATAAAGTATGACTAATAAAAAATTTCAAATATTTGAAAAAAATTAATACAAGACAAACCTTTTTTACTTTTTTTAAACTACAGTATTTAATTTTACATTTTTCATACATATTTTAATCTTTACTGCTAGCGTTTGTTTGTAAACTGGTAAGAAATCAGATTCGATGTGATGTGAGGTATTGTGGCTTCTCCTTAAACGAAGTCAAGAATCTCTCAGCAATTATGCCCAGAAAAACCTGTTAGCCACTTTATTTTTATTCGTGATGTGATGTACAACTAGTGCCACTTTTAGTTTTGTGCTGTGTTAATGGTTTTTTGTCTCTGTATTAAAAAATGAGATTGTAATCAAAACAAAAGGATTATACATTATCATTAGAAAGATTATTTTCAGTTTATAAAATCTTCGTTTTTTATTTTAAAAATCTAAAAGATTTTTTATTTTTGTTATATATAACAAAATACGGTTTAAAAGTTTAATTTTTTTGAATATTTATTGCGATATTTTTATATTTAAGTATAAATCTATTATTATTTACTCATTAGTATAAATAGGTTATTTACATAGAAGCTAAAATTCTAAATACAGCTTCAGGCCATATTCACGTTAGCTGCTAATATAACGTTATATTTTTGAAAAAAAAAAAGTATTTCAAGTCAAAATAAGTTATTAATAATTTAAATTTCTTGATATCTAATAAATATAGTGAAATATGAAAGATATTAAAAAAAAAACATGAATCGCATAACTTCAAAATCGCATTAAAATAATCCGCATAAAACGAGACGCAGGTGTATGCGACTTTTTTCGCATGCGTTAGTGAAGCTATAATTATACTATAATGTATAATAGGTCTGCTTAGCACTTTCGAGATTTAATGTTTGAATCTCATACTCATAGCTTTGTGAATGAAGACTGTTGTGATTTATTGTACACATATGCAAATGAGTTTGAATTTTTAATTAGTTAGTCCATTGTTTGGAGAGAGCAAAGCATGCCTCTCTTCTATTAATGGCACTGAGATCATTTGCTATGTAAAAAGCTTCTTTAACTTTTCTTTTGGCATCACTCTTCTCTGTACAAATTATTTGGGCAGAACTGGGTTCGAATACATGGCCTGTAGCTGCTTGGTGGTCCCAGAATACTGATGTTCCTTCATTTTTATTTTTAACCCTGTTGTATGCATACCTGTGTTGGTAAATTCTTGTATTAAGGTTAGCCCAAGTCTCACCATAGTAAGATGCCTGGCAGCCTAATTGAGGGCATGCCATTTTATAGACCACATGAGGGGCTTGATCTTTTTCTATTGTATCTTTGGAATTATTTATTAGTCGGTTATTACTGGGAGGTGTTCTGAAGTTAAATTTGAAATTGTTAGACATTTTTTTTGCAATATTTGAAGTTACATTAGGTATAAAAGGAATTGATAGGTATTTCATATTGTCTTTAGGCTGTTTATTTCTGAGTTTTCTATAAAATGTTTTTATTCTCTGATTGATCATATTGGGTTTAAAGCCTATGTTAGTCATTTCCTTTATATATTTGTCGATGTTGTTTTTCCTATCCGCTATGTATTTACATAAATGGTGATTTCTGAATAGGAAAGCATTCATACCTGCCCATTTATATGTGTTGGGGGTGTTAGACTTTGGACTTGTGTAACCTCTTATGTGCAGTGGTTTAACCATCATTTTATAATCTAGGTATGTGTTCTCTCTTTTTATTAACAAGTCTAGATATTTTATTTCTTGTTCCTTGTTTTCATCAGTTCTACTGAGGGTTAATCCTGAGATGGCTTGAAATTCATTTTGTATGTTGATAGTGGTGGAAGGTTTTGCTGCAATAAAAATGTCATCAACATATCGAGTGTATATGAGAGTTGGATCTGTTGTGAAATGTTTTGGAAGAATTTGGCTCTCATAATGGTTTATGACGATACTAGCAACAATTCCACTCATTGGCAGTCCCATTGGCCAACCGTCATTCATAACATACCATTTGTTTTCAAATTTAGCCAATATGTTGTTATCCAGTCACTTCAAGAATTCTATTATAAAATCAATTCATTTTGTTGGATAATTTTTCTTATTTAATTCATCTTTGATGATATCCAGTCACTTCAAGAATTCTATTATAAAATCAATTCGTTTTGTTGGATAATTTTTCTTATTTAATTCATCTTTGATGATGATAATGGAGGTTTTTCTGTTAATTGAGCCATAAAGTTCATTGACATCGCATACAGTCATTTTGTGTTCTAAATCTATTTTAGCATTTTTTATTTTTTCCACAAATTCAAATGATGATTTGACAGTGTGGTTTCCAAATCCCAGGGAATCTATAAGCCATAGGTTGATCACTTTCGCAGTTTGGAAATAGTGGATGTCTCCAAAGTCGAGCATTAATCTGAGAGGAGAGTTTTCTTTATGCAGTTTTATGTTGGCAAACATTCTAGGTGGTATGGAAGATGATGGATAGATTCGGAAATATTCAGCCCTAGACAGTGTTTTATCTTTATGAGTCCTTAATATATTGGATATGAATCTATCTTTGTTGATTTTATTATTGTTTTCAATTATGCATGTGAACTTAAGTTTGTTGATCTGCTCTTCCATTTTGTTTGTGTACTCAGCTCTTGAAATCAAGACGAATCTATTGCCTTTATCCTCTTTGATGCATACAATTGAGTTACTTTCTAGAAATTGTTTAGTTTTATTAATTTTGTCATGCCAATTGTTATGCTTAGGTAGTAAATTTTTATGTTTAATAATTTTTACAACCTGTTCTATAACCTTTTCTTTGCTGGGTTCGTTTATAAGACCGGCCTCGATATCAGCCGTAGTTTCCATTTTTGGCTGTGTCCACTGACCCCCAATGAATTTAGGCCCCAGCTTGAGAACGTTTCTAATTTCTTCCGGAGGATTTATCGTTGTTCTGTTTATATATGTAACTGCTGCATTGGTAGGTGTTATTTTTATATTTTGCTTGTGTGCCAAAAATTTTAGTTTTTTCATGAATTTAACTGTTAATTTCAGCTCTAGTTTATTGCACTTATTAATAATGTAGTTGGGAATTACTCTGTGAGCTGTCATTCTATCCCATCGCTTATTCGCTTTCTTTAGAGCGTTTTTACATCCCTTTGTTATAATTGCAAGAAAATATTTTTGCATTTTTCTAGTAACAGTATCATGATTATATATGCATCGGTTAATTTTTACTCTACAGCAATTTGGAATAATATTGTACTGTTGGAATTTTTGTAAAAAGGAGAGTCTTTGATTCAAAGTACCAATAGAATTACTTACCCTCGTAATCTGCCATTGCCAATCGAGTTGATTCATTTATGTAATAAATTGTTTTTCTCTTTACTAGTAAAAATTGTAATTTAATGCGATTTTTTTTCGCATGCGTTAGTGAAGCTATAATTATACTACAATGTGTAATAGGTCTGATTAGTGCTATATCCTGTTGCTTTCTGGTGTTCAAGGAAGATAGAACTATATTCTGGCTTGTCATATTAGTATTGATGTTGTGATATGCGTATTGATAAAGATGCTCGACATTTTCCATAATATGTTGCTTTGCCTATAGTTTGGGGACATTTAATTTTATTTATTGTGTTGGGGGTCAGTTTGGGTTTGATTCTATTCATGGAATTATTAATTAGTTTATTGGGAGGGGGGGAGTTTCCAAAACTTAGCTGAAGAGTTGGGAAAAAAATCTTATTAAACATTTTTGTTAGTGTGGAAATGTATGGCAGGTGTAGTCAAGGTCTATTGTTGTTGGGAGTGTTTGACTTTAATTTTGTGATAGAACTGTATGACTTTCCTTGTTAAGTGGTTATATTTAAATTCAATGGAGATTAATATTTGCTTTGCAAGATGAGTCATGTTTGCATAATAGGTGATTGCAATATAGAAAAGAATATAGACCAGAGAATTTATGAGAATGAGGAGAAATTCACTTAGGGTGTGTGAATTCATGAAGTTCAAATGGTTTGATGCATGTTGAGTATTCTAGATGATGTATGTTTCTTTTTAGGAGGATGTCTAAGTATTTCAGACTTTGAAATGAATCTTCCCATTTGATCATTAGGCGTAAGGCCGTGTGTGTCTGGAGGTTTGCTTTGATATTGTGGATTGAGGGCTCTGGTTCAGCTATAAAAATATCATTGACATAACACATGTAGATGAGATCAGGAGTGTGTGAGAAGTGTGCTGGAAGGATTATGTCTTCGAAGTGATTTATGGATAGGATGCCACTGAGGAGAAAACCCATGAACCTTTCTTCAGTCATGCTGTAATGCTGGCCTTGATGAACAAGTTGAGAAAATGCAGAAAATGAATGTGGTGCGTATCAGAGAATAGTTGTATTTTGTGAGTTCAACTCCCATTATGTTTAGTTAAAGTTTCCTATTAATTGAGTTGTAAAGTTCAGTGATATCTAGGGAAGCTATTTTATATATAGAATCAAGTTTAGATTTATCATTTTTTATATGTTCGATGAAGTAGAATGATGACTTGATAGTGTATGTGCTGTAACCAACCTGGTCAGTCAATCATTGGTTGATTATTTTGGCAATGTTAAAATAATGTACGCCTCTGATATGTTAGGCTTATGCACCTTGGCATTGGCAAACATACACGGGAGATAGCTAGGAATGGATATATTTTGTAGTACTCATTCTTGGTGAAAGTCTTGTTGCAATATTTACGTAATAATTCACTGACAAACTTTTATTACACTTTATGTTGTAAGTGGGAATTACGTTGAATTTTAGACTGTTTATTTGAAGCTGCATTTTGTTGGTGAACTCAGATTTATCCATGAGGACAAATCTGTTACTTTTATCTTTCTTTAAGCAGATGATGGCATTTTCTAAGAGGAAATGTTTGGTAGTATTGATGTAAAACCTCCAGTTAGATTTTATAGTTCCAAAAGCTTTATGATGGATGTCTGTAACTATATTTATTAAATTTTCTTTGTTGGAATTATCTATAAGGCCAACCTCTACATTGGTCTTGTTTTATAAATTGTTAAATATTTAAATATGTGTATATTACAAATATAATTTTTTTTTAAATCAATAGTTGTAATTTTAATATTAGATTTTTAGGATTAGATATACTATTAAGCTGTAAAGCAAGTGCCAATAAATGGGGGAAAAAATATTATATTTTGTGATATTTTTTCAGAGTTATAGTAGAATAAATATTGAATTTAATAATATGTTTGACTATTTCCATCATCTATTAGTAAATGTTGAATGTATAGAAAATTTTAAACTTTATTTAAACTTTTCAAATACAAACAACTTGTTAGTAATAACACACAAATAGACAACCCAGGTTAGTAATTACACAATGTTTTGATTAGTATTATTTTCCACTCTTCTTCAGGTGTTGCAGTCCTGACCAGTGACAATATTAGCATAGGAATCGAACTCGCACCTTTAGATATTGAATTTAAGATAAATGCTCTAATCAACTGAGCTATTCTGTCAAACAACAGATAATAGATATCTCACATATATTTATATATGCGGGTCGATTCAAATCCTCTTGAGCCCTTCAATTTTTTTTTTTAATACTTATTTCTTTCTAAGAGCAAGGTTAATTAGAGGCAATCCATCCATTATGTATTTCCACATTGGGTTGACTTACTGGGTTATTTGCCATTGTCATATGAGCAGCTTGTTTGAATTTTCTTTTTTGCATCATTCCTCTATCCAATACTTTTTTATTTTCCAATTGAATACATGGTCATTACATGGTCTACTACTGTAGACACTTCTATTTTTCCTCTTTTAACTATTAGTTTGTGTTCTTTCAATCTCTGTTCAACAAGGTGACAGATCTCTCCAATGTATTTCCTTCTACATTTACATGAGATTTCATAGATACAGTTTTTGTTCTTCAGCCTATCCAATTTAGGTTTGGTAGAAGTTAGAATTTCTTGAAATGTAGTATGACTTTGACAAGCTGTTCTAATTGCAACAGGGCAGGTATAATCAAACCCTGTTGCGATAATTAGACAAATACGTATTCTTATACTTAACGCATTATTAAAAAAAATATATATCTTATTACTAACGTATTATTAAAAATATATATTACTTTACTAACAAAATTAATATTTACAGTTTGATGTACAATCAACGGTCATTTGCGTGGTTGTACAGAATTGATTTAGTTATTTTAATTAAAAAGAACTCATAGAAGAGGTATGGGGGGTTATACACTTGCTCTGATTTTTTTCTCTCTTTTGCCAAACCCAGCTATACACATAGCTATGTATATGTGTGAGTGCGTTTTTGAACCATTAAAAATGAAAAATTCACAAAATAATATTTTGTTTGATATACTTTTAAATATATACATATTAAGTCAACAAAAGAACTTTAAATATCAAGATGGAAGACTAATTTTGCAGAATAATGGAAGTAATTATTATAAAAATCATGGAATGTCTAATACTAATTAAATATTAATTGGAAAGAAATAGGTGTAAAAAGCTTTGTGGTACGTTTTAACAAAGGCATATGGAATGTGAATGGAAATATAATTAAAAAAAAAGTGAAAAGAAAGATAAGTTTGATAATTAAAGAAAAATTAAATTAATTATTTAGTATAAGTTTGGAGGTAGAAGAAAGCGGACGGTCAACGTGATATACATTTTGATAAAACATGGTCAGGCTGGGGTAGAGGCTTCAATATGCAGAGGGTCCGAATTCTTTGCCCCCGAATGTATAGCAGCTGCTGATAGTAGAGAAGGGATGTCAAGCCTGGAGAATTCGCCTCAATAAGCAACAATATTGAATCGCCAGAAGAGAAAGGAAATAAATGAATAAACAGACTTTAGCCATGGAACCCGAACTTCAAAGAAAAAAAAACAAAGTTCGTTGACCGACAAAGGACCGGAGATTCCATTTTTACTAAGAGGATTTGATCAATTCCCTGGTGAAAACAGGTATTTTCTTTCTAATTACATCTATATATGTCACTTTTAGTAAGCTTACTCCACGAATTTGAGAAAACTGTTTATTTGACACAATTGTGAACTTAAAATTTATTTTCTTTGCCCGGAGAGGTCAAACTATTTACTACGGAATTTATTAGTGTATAAATTAGTCCAATTAAATCTTCGGTGCAAAATACATATAATAGCATATTTGTGTGTGTGGGAGTTTTGGCAAAAAGAGAAAGGAGCAAACAAAGAAAAAAAGAGAACTGATATGAATCTTTGATTTAAAAGAGACACTAGTTTAACTTAAGTAAATAATATATTTTTTTTATACATACGTAAATATCATAGCTAATAAATGTATATAAAATGAATGGTTTTTTTTGTTTTGTTTTTATGTTATGAGTTTTTTTTTAAATAAAAAAAAAAAGAGAGTTAGATCTACTGCCAGTAAATTTTACCCCCAGCCCTAAGCAGAGCTAGTCCAGGGGCATTTTTTCCAGTTCTCCCAGCATAATTCTTATAGAAATATGGGATTGGCGCTTGAGGTCATAAATTGATGCTCATAAATATGCTGGGGCAATAAAATGGAATAATTTAAGGATATTCTTTTAAACCATTACGCATATATGTGTATCGTTATATATACATACATGCAATCATACAAGACTACATATATGCGTAATATATATATGGAAAAATGGCAAATCCCGTTATAATGGTGCCCAACGTGGGGCCATCAAAGAGAAGTAGGTCAATGAAGGAAAGAAAAATATGAAAGAATTTAGCATGATTTTTTTTTTGAGAAAGTAAATAAATGTATACATATCGGTTTTGTCAGATCATTATTGTTTTAGCTAATAACGGAAGTTATATTATATTGGCAGAGTTGGATGTAGTTAATATTAAGTTTTATAAGTAAAAAAAACTTTTTAGGCTATATGAAAAATACCAACTGAGTGCAGAAGATAAAAGCGTTTCATAAAGTAATCAGTTTAGGTTAGACTGTTTTTTTTAAAGAACTTTCAGTTTGTTATGGATTTTTTTTTGTAAATAACGAACGTAAATGTTTTATTGTTCGCGATTGATTTTTTTTTTTTTAAAAAAAAAGTAATACAGATATTTTAAAAGAAAAAGTAAACGAGTGTTTTAAGTGGTTAACCTTTATAATTAATCCATTTTAATTAGATACAAAATAATTATTTGGCTTTCTGTCACTTATTACTACAAGATGTCATAACCAGATAAAAATAATTTATATATATATTAAATTAATTCGAGAAATGAATTATATTTAATTTACACACACAGTAGTTAGGATTTTAATATATTTTTCACTTTTTGCTTTTATAATCATTTGAAAATTTCAGAAATTGAAATTACCTTTGAAACGAAGGTTTTGAAATAATAGTCTATCTGTACTAGTTTTCAAAACGAGGTTTTATAAAAGTGAAAAACAAGAGTAAGTCGAAATAACATAGGGAAATATCGATCGGTCCACGGTAGAATTATATATATATACTTAGGAAATATTGAAGGTGTAAGAAAACCCGAGAAGAGGGCAGCACTGTGCTTTGGGGGTTTGGGATTTCGGAACCTAGCACGTAGAAAAATATATATACATCACATAAAGAGGATGGAATTGATAAGAATAAAAGTATATGGAGGGAGAAGGAAGAGACGACAGTAGAGCACCTTAGGAGTCTGCAAAGATACTTTGTGTGTTATGGAACACCAGACAAGGTTAAAACGATAATAGCATCTTATCACCTAGAAGGGCAGGCCATGGATTGCTGGAATTCATTGCTAAACCAACCACAGACATTTTTAGATTACAAGATAGCCCTAGAGAGAGTTTTCTGGAGTGAAGAAAGGCAGGACAACATTAGATCCCAATTGATAAGAGAGAAGTTTCAAGAGGATGGACCAGAGGAATATGTTCATTTTTTTAGGCGTCAAGTAGCCACACTTAGGACATTAGAAGCATGTAATTTGTCAGAGAAACAGATTGTGAAGACCATCTGCAGAAATCTGCCAATAAGAATAAGATTGATGCTAGAGGAAGGAGGAGATAACCCGTCTAAAGAAATAGACGAGATATTGAGTCAAATGGAAATAAGTGCGGAAATGAGACGGATTCGAGAGAAAAAGGAAATAGACCAAAGGAAAGACATAATATTCAGACAGCTACCGAACTCAAAACACACAGAGAACCTAATTTGTTCATGGGAGGACTGCGTACTGAGTTATGCATGCCAAACATGTCCGAAAATAAAGATAGCAGCAGGACAGACCAAAGTAGAAGCGCTTATTGATTCAGGGAGTCAGGTCTCTGTAATAACAGAAAGATTGTATCATAAACTCACCAGAGAACAACCAAATATACCTGTTCTACCATTGAAAGCTGTACAAGTGGCAATGGCCAACAACAGAAAGGCCAAGGTTGAACCCAAACAAATATGGCTGGATGTCAAAATCCATGGAGTAAGTTGCCCCCATGTATTCCTAATCATGAAAAATTTGATTTGTGATGTTTTATTGGGAACTGACTTTTTATACAAATATAAGTGCAAGTTGAACTACGAAAGTAGACAAGCCACATGTAACGGGGAGGTGGTTGGATTTATAATGGATAGCATGGATAGTTCAATAGGTGCTGTGAAAGTTGTCAAAGAACACAATGATGATTTGATAATGGCAAAAATAGACCAGGTGAAGATAACTGGGGGAGAAGGGAAGGAAATACTAAGAAAGATACTGAAGGAATACAATCAGGTATTTTCAGACATGCCAGGGGTGATCCCAGGGTTCGAACAAAGGATTCAAGTAAATGAAACACAACCATTTAAGGCAAAATCATACCCAATTCCTCATC
Organism: Epiperipatus broadwayi; assembly: GCA_028023455.1. Lineage (NCBI taxonomy): Eukaryota > Metazoa > Onychophora > Udeonychophora > Euonychophora > Peripatidae > Epiperipatus > Epiperipatus broadwayi. The sequence continues at coordinate 4,583,113 of JAQFVV010000009.1, read as the reverse complement.
AATATAGGGAGCAGGTAGATCAAATGTTGGAATGGGGTATTATATCAAAAAGCTCTTCGGCTTATTGTAACCTGATAGTCGTCATCAAGAAAAAGGATAATTCCGTACGGTTATGTCTCGATGAGAGGCAGTTGAATAAAATCACGGTCCCAGATTGTAACATACCACCACCCATGCAAGAATTACTTGGGAGATTTAAAGGAAAAATTTTTTTTTTCAACATTTGATCTGACAGCAAGCTATTGGCAGATAAGGCTGCATCCAGAAGATCGTAAGTATACTGCCTTTAGATATGACGGCTGCTCATATCAGTTTAACCGTATGCCATTTGGCCTGATTAACAGTGGGGCTGGTTTACTGTGATGTTTGGATCAGGTATTATCTGCTGAAGTCAAGAAAATAGTTACAATGTATGTGGATGATGTATTGGTGGCATCGGCTACTATGGAAGAACATACCAAAGAGGTGGAAATGTTTTTAAGGGAATGTTGGAATAAAGGGATCAAGGTAAACCTGAAGAAAATGTGCTATTTCAAGAGGAAGTTACTTTCTTGGGCCACCTTATAGGATCGCAGGGTGTCCGGCCACACCCAGATAAAATCTCAGCCATTGAAGGTTTCCTAGTATCTAGGTCCAAAAAGCAGATACGATCCTTTTTGGGTATATGTAACTTCTACAACCGTTTTCAGGAGCAGTTTGCTCAACATATGGAACCACTAATTAGATTACTGAGAAAAGATGTAGTATGGGAGTGGGGTGAAAAGCAAAGCCAGGCATTTGAGAGGGTGAAGCAAGGGTTCATGAAACATGTAATGCTGGCTTTTCCCAATTTTGAGAAACCCTTTGTAGTGCAGACTGACAGCAGCGGGTATGGGCTGGGAGCAACAGTATCACAGATTCAAGAGGATGGTCAGGTAAAAGTGCTGTATTTCTTAAGTAGGTTGTTCAAGGGTCCAGAGCGGCATTACACTGCCACAGAAAAGGAAGCTTTGGCCATTGTTTGGTCATCCATTCCAAAAAACTCCGCATATTGTTGTTGGGATCAAAAATAATTGTGGTTACGGATCATAAGAGTTTAGAATTTATTAACCATAGTTATCTGACAAATAGTTGGTTGGTATGGTGGAGCCTATACCTCCAAGAGTATAATTATGTGGTAAAGCATTGTAAGGGGTCAGATAACATTGTAGCTGATGCTCTTAGCCATAACCCAGTGCATTTGCCATCATGTCATCTTAAAGCTGAAAATTTATGTGGCAGGAATAGACTTAAGGATTAATGAAGGGGTAGAGAATGACCTTAAGAGATTAGCCTAGTGTCAGAGGGAGGATGCCCAGTTAAGTCAAATAATTGCACAACTGATAGGGAATACAAAAAAAAACAATGATGAATCCAGAAGTTAGATCAACCGATACAAACGTGACCAAGCTGTTCTCCAATACAGAACGAAAAGGGGACCAGATAGTTGGAGACCTGTAATACCCCAGAAAATGCAGAATGCAGTGATGACTCATGTCCACCAAATATATGGACACTATGGGATATGGAAAACCGAAAAGTGGCTCAGACAGTGGTTTTATTGGCCAAGCATGCATTGGACTCAGACAGTGGTTTTATTGGCCAAGCATGCATTGGACTGTTGTGAGAATGGTCAGGCAATGTGAACTTTGCCAGAAAACTAAGCCTGCTAATAGGAATTATGCAGGCCCAATGACCTCCATAATTCCAAAGAAGCCATGTTAGATGATTGCGATAGATTATTATGGACCATTGCCCGTCTTTAATAAAAAAAAATACTTGTTGGTGGTGTATGATCTATTCAGTAAATTTGTGGCTGCATATCCCATGACTCAAGAAAATACCCGAAACACTATACGTCTCCTTGAAAAGGAATATTTTACAGTGATAGGAAACTTCAAAGCATCCTATCGGATCATGGCACACCATTTATCTCTGGAGAATGGAAAGCATGGGTTCAGAAGTCAGGGATCCAACACATACTGACATCAATTAGGAATCCACAATCGAACCCATGTGAGCAGGTGATGCGTGAGTTGGGTAGGTTGTTTAGGACATACATTCCGACTAATCACCGAGGTTGGGTTAAAAAGATTCCAGAAATTCTGAACTACATAAATTGGGCAGTTAATGAATCCACAGGGTTCTCTCCCGTGCGGCTCCAATTTGGGAAACATGCCCCTATCAAGGCCAAAATACCAGGACCAAAGGAAAAGCCAATAAATGTGGAGGAGGACCAAAAGCAGGCATATCATACACTTTTGAAAAGGAATCAGGAACGAAACAAACATACACTGGAGAGGCCTCATCGGTTTAAAGTGGGTGACCTAGTCATGGTGAAAACCCCACATGTGAGCGAACCGGGGAAATTTATCTGTAAGAAGTATTGCAGTTTGTATGAGGGACCTTTCCCTATTGTTAAGTGTCAGGGGGATAATGCATTCTGGGTGAATACTGGGCAGGAGGTAAAAGGATCATACAATGCTCGTTCCCTCAAGCCTCATGCCGGTATGAACGGTTCATGATATTTAGGAGCCATTCAAATACATAGGCCGTATTTGAAGGCTTCCGGGAGAGGGGTATTGCAACAGGGCAGGTATAATCAAACCCTGTTGCGATAATTAGACAAATACGTATTCTTATACTTAACGCATTATTAAATAATATATATATCTTATTACTAACGTATTATTAAAAATATATATTACTTTACTAACAAAATTAATATTTACAGTTTGATGTATAATCAACTGTCATTTGCGTGGTTGTACAGAAAACTCATAGAAGAGGTATGGGGTTATACACTTGTTCTGATTTTTTTCTCTCTTTTGCCAAACCCAGCTATACACATCGCTATGTATATATGTGAGTGCATTTTTGAACCATTAAAAATGAAAAATTCACAAAATAAAAATAAAAAAATATTTTGTTTGATAAACTTTTAAATATATACATATTAAGTCAACAAAAGAACTTTAAATATCAAGATGGAAGACTAATTTTGCAGAACAATGGAAGTAATTATTATAAAAATCGTGGAAATGTCTAATACTAATTAAATATTAATTGGAAAGAAATAGGTGTAAAAAGCTTTTGTGGTATGTTTTAACAAAGGCATATGGAATGTGAATGGAAATATAATTAAAAAAAAAAGTGAAAAGAAAGATAAGTTTGATAATTAAAGAAAAATTAAATTAATTATTTAGTATAAGTTTGGAGTTAGAAGAAAGCGGAGGGTCAGCGTGATATACATTTTGATAAAATATGGACAGGCTGGGGTAGAGGCTTCAACGTGCGGAGGGTCTGAATCCTTTGCCCCCGAATGTATAGCAGCTGCCGATAGTGGAGAAGGGACGTCAAGCCTGGAGAATTCGCCTCAATAAGCAACAATATTGAATCGGCAGGAGAGAAAGGAAATAAATGAATAAACAGACTTTAGCCATGGAGCCCGAACTTCAAAGAAAAAAAACAAAGTTGTTGACCGACAAAGGACCGGAGATTCCATTTTCACCAAGAGGATTCGATTATTTCCCCGGGGAAACCAGGTATTTTCTTTCTAATCTATATTTGTCACTTTTAGTAAGCTTACTCCACGAATTTGAGAAAACTGTTTATTTGACCCAATTGTGAACTTGAAATTTATTTTCTTTGCCCGGATAGGTCAAACTATTTACTACGGAATTTATTAGTGTATAAATTAGTCCAATTAAATCTTCGGTGCAAAATACATATAATAGCATATTTGTGTGTGTGGGAGTTTTGGCAAAAAGAGAAAGGAGCAAACAAAGAAAAAAAGAGAACTGATATGAATCTTTGATTTAAAAGAGACACTAGTTTAACTTAAGTAAATAATATATTTTTTTTTATACATACGTAAATATCATAGCTAATAAATGTATATAAAATGAATGGTTTTTTTTGTTTTGTTTTTATGTTATGAGTTTTTTTTTAAAATAAAAAAAAAAAGAGAGAGTTAGATCTACTGCCGGTAAATTTTACCCCCAGCCCTGAGCAGAGCTAGTCCAGGGGCATTTCCATATTGGTATTCCAGTTCTCCCAGCATAATTCTTATAGAAATATGGGATTGGCGCTTGAGGTCATAAATTGATGCTCATAAATATGCTGGGGCAATAAAATGGAATAATTTAAGAATAGATATTCTTTTAAACCATTACGCATATACGTGAATCGTTATATATACATACACGCAATCATACAAGACTACATATATGCATAATATATATATGGAAAACGGCAAATCCCGTTATATAATGATACATTGACCGTAGATTTTCTTTAATTTGTCTGCCATTCCTGGTATGTATGGATACACCTATAACATCAATAATTGTTTTTATTTTGGTATCTCTTTTTGTTGTCTATTAAAGGTTTTCTTGATGTTAGCTGATGGATAGCCATTCTTCATGAGAGTTTGTTTTATGTGAATCTTTTCATTTTCCAAATCACTGGTTTCCAAACAAACTTCCTTTGCTCTGTTCCATGTTAATAGTATAATTCCATTTTGTGACAAGACTCCTGAGGGCAAAGTAAAAACAACAGCATACTGCCAAGTACTTGGCATATTCATCCAATTATACCAAAAGCACTAAACATGGAATTATACCATCACCATGGAACAGAGGGTTTGTTTGAAAACAAGTTATTTGGAAAATGAAAAGATTCATATAGAACAAATGCTCATGAAGAATGATTATCCATCAGCTTTCATCAAGAAAACCTTTAATAGACAACAAAAAGAGATACCAAAATAAAAAACAATTATTGGTGTTATAGGTGTATCCATACATACCAGGAATGGCAGACAAATTAAAGAAAATCTACGGTCAATATATCATTAGAACAGCTTGTCAAAGTCATACTACATTTCAAGAAATTCTAACTTAAACCTAATCTGGAAAGGCTGAAGAATGAAAACTGCATCTGAATCTGAATGGAAGTATATTGTTAAAGCCTGGCACGCTGTTGAATAGCAATTGAAAGAGCCCAAACTAATAGTTAAAAGAGAAAAAACAGGTGTGTTTACAGTAATAGCCATGTATGTACTAATGACCATGTATTAAATTAGGAAAATACAAAAATATTGGCTAGAAAGGAAAAGGTGCAAAGAAGAAAATTCAAGGAAGCTGCTCGTATGATAATGGCAAATAATCCCATAAGTCAATCCAGTGGGTCAATATACGATGTTTGGAAGTCTCCTATTAACCTTGCTCTTAGAAATAAATATTAAAAAAAAAATTAAAGGACTCAGGAGGAATCCTCATATATAAATATATGAAATAACTGATATCTGTTGCCTTTGACAGAATATCTCAGTTGGTTGGAGCATTTACCTTAAATTCTGTGTTGTTTATTTGTGTGTTGTTACTAACAAGTTGTTTGTATTTGAAAAGTTTAAAATTTTTTTATACATTTGACATTTACTAATAGATGATGGAAATAGTTCAACATATCATCACAAACCTACAGACAAATATTGAATTTAGTTTACAAAAAGAGAACTTTTTTATTATTGTAATATTTTATTGAACATTAACAAATTTCATATGCATGTGATATTAATTATAAAATCTAATACTTTTTTTTTTTAATTTTGTTTTATTATATTATTTTTAACCAAAAAAAAAAGATTACAAATAATAAATTGTGTATGTTTTATAAATTAAAAAGCAATACTAACACTTCTTAACACATGGAGAAAACATTAACTTTAATATGTTTTGGGTGCTGAACTTCTTGTCAAAGGAGTTATATATATATATATTTCTTTAATATAACAGTAACTTTTGATGTGGCTGCTCAGCATCAAAAACGTATTAAGATTATAGTTAACATTTTTTCTGACTTACTGTGGTGTTAGTACTGCCTTTAATTACTACATTTCAATGATGGAAATTACAGATGTTAATAAATTTGTAAATAATAAATAACTCAAAATTATAGGCAACTGAACAGGAAGTAAGTAGATAATCAATTGATTGATTTCACTCCTGAATTTAAAATTGAGTAAACTAAATATAAATAATAACAAATGTTAAAGGAGAGGTGGTATCATCTGTCTTTTGAGAATTTATTTAAGTTATATAACCTATTGGGAGCTTCAGTTACTTTTTGTTCAGTTAAGTAATTCAAAATAGCATTTATTCTATCAGATTCTAAGTTTTATTTTATAGGGAGGGGAGACATGTTTCTAATAATTTTTGTTTTTATACCTTTAATTTTTTATAGTTTTTAGTAATGATAATTGCATTTTTTTTGCCTGAATATAGGTAAATAGACTTCTTTAGTTGGATTTCTGGCTAATGTAGAGTATTGATTCTCATGTTTTATATGATATAATGTAGAATTGGAATTTTAAAAAAAGTTTACTTTACCTCTGTCAATTAGTCTAGAATTGAATTTTTGAAATATGATAATTCTATGAACTCCTGGATATTTTTTAATGTATGCCTTTATGTGGTTTATAGTTAAATTTGATCCTGGATATTTATCTATTTTAATTTGGATTTTCGGAATGAATATGGTTTCTATAATTATTTTATTATATGTTCTAATCCTGTACTTATAGTTGTACTATTTCTATATCTCTATAATGATTTGTTAATAACCATTAATACACAATGTTATATAAAGAACTTTATTAATTTATATTTAACATGTACTATAAAATATTAAGTAACATAAAATTATTAATTTCATAAAATAAATTAGTATTATTTATATAGATGCCAAGATTGTATGCAGGCAAACTTAATTGAACTTGATAATTCAAAATAGCATTTATTCTATCAGATTCTAAGTTTTATTTTATGGATTAATTAAATAAAACTTGGATAAAGATTATTATGAGGGTGAATGTCAGTGATGTATGTCTAAATTTATTTATGCACATTAATATATAAATGTATATTACATGTACACATTTATTTTAAGGGATCAATGGTTAAAGTAAGTCTCAGTTTTTTGGAACAAACAGTTGACAAGAAGTTAATGTCTGATATGAAGGTAAAATATGCATAATATTCTAAAATATTTTAAATTCTTTATTTATAAGTTAGAAAATAGTATTTTTCTAATTCTATTTATAGTTTTAGTATACACTTCATATATATATGTATGGCATGCATACATATATTCTAATTAACTTGCTGATTTTTAACCGCTTGTAAAGTTCTCACAATAGATAACAGTGCTAGAAATATTGAAATGCACCTATATAGGCCATGCTTCTCATTAATTCTGATTATAACATTTAAAAACTCGAAGTTTTTGAAAAACAATTTCTCATCACAAAATAAGAAACAGATTTTTTTAAATGAGAATTTTTTTTTTACAAATATTGAAAGTAATAAATTTTTCAATTTTATTGAAAAAGAAATTATGCAATAAAAAATGTGTAATTTTCAGAAAAGTGTAATACAATAAGTTTTATATTAAAATATAACTTATTAACAAAAAAATATTACTAATAGTGATTACAAATTATATAAAACAACTTAATTAGAAGAATTTGTATACACTTACCCAAACCAATAATATTATTTTATTTAAAAACAAAAACTAATTGCATTTAATTTGTCTTCAGAGTAATATTAAATAGATTCTTGTGGAATAATAAATTTAGATCTTCAAGAAAATTCAGGTTTTGAAAATATCTTTGCAAGGATCTTAAGTAATATTTTCTTCATCGATTACTATCTAGTAAATATGATTGCATTCAGATGTTACTTTTATATAAAGTATTCTAATTACATAGAATAGATGCTGCTCTATTTGTATTTGGGTTAAAAATCTTTGCATGTATGATTTTGTTATTTACTATTAACTGAAATTCATGATTTTTTTTTTTTTTGATTTTTTTTTATTTTGTAGAGTAGTCTAAATTTCTTGCTGCAAAACTTATTTATCAGTTAATAAATATGATCATATTAATATGTTCAGAGAAAGGAGTAAACTTTTTTTTTTTTTGGTTTGTTCAAATATATCTGATTTTTCAAGTACCATTTGTCAAATTGGATAATTTCTAGTTAAGTTAGACATAATCAACTAATTATTGTTTTATTGTAAGTGTGGGTATGAAACCAAAAATTCTTTTAGAAGCTCCCAAAAATAAAAAATTTTTTGAAACAATTTTTAAGAATGGAGGAAGTTAAAATTCTTTTTTTCACTTGATTTTATTACCCTCTTTTTTTTTTAATAATTGCTTAGTCATCTTACACCCACTTTGTCAACCCACCCCCATCTCATCAAATTTCATATTTTATATATATATTGTGCCTACTGAAATTTGAGTTGAGTTTCAGTATGTGGTAAAGTCTCATTTATAATTTTTTTTTGTTTAATTTTTGGTTGGTGAATATGTTAACTTATGAAGTATTGAAGTATGTTGCTATGACAATGATAATATTAATATAAAATTGTTTATTATTAATTGTATTACATCAAAAACTTGAGCTGAATCAAGTCACTATGAACAAATATTTTTAAACCAAATAACACTGTATTAACTTTCAGCAACTTCTGCCAGAATAATAGTGCAAAATCAATTGTATTGTAAAATTGTAAATTGATTTTATTCAGTTTAAAAAGAAAAATGTATGTGTGAATAATAAAGCATATAGTTTGGATAAAATTATTATTCTTTGTCCTTATATGTTTTTTTTCATTACTACATTCACAATAATAAATTATAAATAGCACAAATAAATGTTTAATATTTCAAATACATTTGTTCTTTTTATTTCTATGATATTATACTAAGGAAATATTTGTAAAAATATATTTTCAGTGTAATATATTGAAAATGTGATGTAGATTGTTTAATTTTTGTTAAAATGAAAATTTATATTTATATTGTGAAATGTACATTTTTGTTGTATGTAATTTATTTTTATTTGTTGTATAATACAATTTTTTATTAGAGAGATGCTTCTGGAAATTGCTCAAAGAGTGAATATAGAGGATTGCTATAATTACAGTAATGTCAATGAAAAAATCTTATAAATAGAACTGAATAATTTAAACTCTTCTCTCTCTTGTTTTGTCTTTAATTGAACAAAATGGAGGGGTAAGAAGCAACATTATCTGCCCATGGACCAAGCAATGACAAATTTATTATAAAAGGAAAAATCATCAAAATTGCTTCATTATGTTATAAACCATCCGAATATTTTATCCTTTATAATGGATGTTATCTATATTTTAAAGATCGAATACAAACTTCATCTGCTTGTGCAATTTTATTAGATTGATTGATCAATTTTATCTAAGATATGAATCAGTTTAATTTCCCATCATATTATCCTAGATAAGGCTAGCATTTATTCATTCATAGTATTTTGAAATAATATTTGTTTATGAAAGGATATCTCTTCGTATCATCGTGGATATAAACTAGTACTTATACATGATAATGTCATACAAACCAAATAATTATTATTTGAAAGAATAATTTGGATATATATATATAAGACATCGGAATCGATAAAATGTAAGTAGAATTTTTTCACAAATATATTATTTATTCTTTGGAACAAGGACATACTATTGGTTTTTAGTTTGAAATAGACATTAAAACTCTGATGCCATTCTGGAAATTAAGTATTTAAAGACTCATTCAGGTTGTTTGTTTATGTTTACTATTGTTATTGATATATATATTTGTCTCTCTTCATTTAAAAATGTATAGTCTTTATTGGTGAATAATATATAATTTTAAGTTAATAAACATCACATGACCACCACTTATGCTTGTGTATAACTGTTGTTAAAACAGGCAAAACTCACTATACGTATTGCCACACACAGCAAGCTAGAGTAATCAATGGATACCAGAAGGCTTGTGCATAAAATCCCCATCTGGCTTGTGACCTTCGTCAGTGAGGAGCCTTGGATCTGAGAGCACTACACCTAGATCTTAAGATCTAATGCAACCCTCTAGCAGCCACCTTTTATCTCCATTTAGCTACAAAACTATGAGTCTTAAACTGAAAACACCTTAATGTCTTCAATCCAAGCCCACCAGATTATATAGTCATATGGGTCTGAACCCCATTTCAGTACCCATACATTTTAGTCTTTGGTTCTTTAATAACCATAGCTACCACTATCCTATTAGGCAGGATTGGTTTTAAGCCAATAAACATCACATGATTACAACTTATGCTTGTGTATAACTGTTGTTAAAACAGGCACTAGATGGGGATTTTATGCACAAACCTTCTGGCATCCATTGATTACTCTAGCTTGCTGTGTGTGGTAATACGTATAGTGAGTTTTGCCTGTTTTAACAACAGTTATACACAAGCATAAGTGGTGGTCATGTGATGTTTATTGACTTAAAACCAATCCTGCGTAATAGGATAATGGTGGCTATGGTTAATAAAGAACCAAAGACATTAAAATGTATGGGTACTGAACTGGGTTCTGACCCATATGACTATAATAACTGGTGAGCTTGGATTGAAGACATTAAGGTGGTTTCAGTTTAAGACTCATAGTTTTGTAGTTAAATGGAGATAAAAGGTGGCTGCTGGAGGGTTGTAGATCCTAAGATCTAGGTGCAGTGCTCTCAGATCCAAGGCTCCTCACTGATGAAGACGACAAACCAGAAACTAGTCTGGGGATATTGGATGAGTAGGCACTAGGTGGGGATTTTATGCACAAGCCTTCTGGCATCAATTGATTACTCTAGCTTGCTCTGTGTGGCAATATGTATAGTGAGTTTTGCCTGTTTTAACAACAGTTATACACAAGCATAAGTGGTGGTCATGCGATGTATATTGGCTTAAAACCAATCCTGTCTAATAGGATAGTGGTGGCTATGGTTATTAAAGAACCAAAGACACTAAAATGTATAGGTACTGAAATGGGTTCAGACCCATATGACTATATAAACTGGTGGTCTTGGATTGAAGACATTAAGGTGTTTTCGGTTTAAGACTCATAGTTTTGTAGTTAAGTGGAGATAAAAGATGGCTGCTGGAGGGTTGCATTAGATCCTAAGATCTAGGTGCAGTACTCTCAGATCCAAGGCTACTCATTGACAAAGGCCACAAGCCAGAAACTAGTCTGGGAATATTGGATGAGTAGGCACTAGATGGGAATTTTATGCACAAGCCTTCTGGCATCCGTTGATTACTCTAGTTTGCTGTGTGTGACAATAGGTATAGTGAGTTTTGCCTTTAATTTTAAGTTAAATAGTAATCTATTCATATACCAAAATATGAAGAATTACATTTTCCTAAATTTAAACTTATATCTTGTGGCATAGTAATTATTATTTTAAATTAACTCCTAAGTTTAAATTTATATTCATTTTTTTCATTTATTGATTTTTAAATTAACTTCAGGTATATCACTTATATTAGAAGTTCAAAAAAAAAAAGTTTTTATTGCAATAAATATTCACTTTATTTTCTTCTCTTAAATTTTTATTACCAAATAACTAGATTCATCTTTATATGTATTTTTTAAAATTAAAAATATATATTTTTTGTATAAAGTATAGACGAAGATGTATATATTAAACTTTCTTGTATTTTGGAAAGTATGAACGTTTTGCAACTTATTAGTATTAAATAGACATATGTGTTTCATATTTGGTATAAAATAATTGGAGATTGATAGGCAATGACATATACAAATATGAAATTAATGTCAATTGATAATTTATTGTACATGCAATTAGATTGTAGGTGTACATATCGATTGTTTACGATCTATTCATCATATATATATATTATTATATAACTAATATTCATTTATTAAAAAATTTTAATTTAACTTAAAACAAATAAACTTGTTTGATTATTGTCTAATTGTGCACATGAATTCATTGATTAATAACATTCAAGTGAGTCAAAGATAAACTAACTATATCATAAAATTTATTTCGAATAACTATATCACATAATCCAGAAATCAAATCCCAAGATTGGGAAGTGAGTATGGTTATGTTATTTTTTTTTTTTTTTTTGTATTGAATTAAGTAATTATTATTTCACTGGATATAAACTTTATGTGGTAATGATAATCAAATATTTGTGTGTTTTATCTAAATTATTGTTGATCAGATAGGATACTGTATTGAGTTCATGATTGGTCAATAAGATCTTAATCTTATTCAATTATAAAGCTGATAGTAGTATATTTTGTTCTGTTATAAGTCAGAATGATTTGCTTTAATTATATTTAAATTTAGTTGATGTGGATCATAAATCCAATTAACTATTAAATTTTGATATTCATAGTTGATTATAATAAATACTAATAATTTTTTTAATATGTTTTGATTGTTATAATATACAGTTTTAATAATTTAGTTATAGGAAATTTAAAATAAATTGATATGATTAGTTAATTGTACTTAAGTAAATACCCAATAGAAATCTACTGTTTCTTTTCTATTCTGGTATGATTGGATATTATAGATTTAAGATTATCTAATAAGTTCATTAACATTATACATCCTTATTGAGTATCTCATTTTATTATAACTAGCTTAATTAGCAAGAGTAAAGTCAATATAAGAATATAGCATGGCTGAGTTAGTATAATTTATTATTTATCATTTTATTAAACTGAGATTTAAAATTAATTATTGGGTCATATATTTATTTAGATATTATGAATATTGTAAATTTATAAGACATACAAAAACTGTTATTTCAATCATTCATGATGTATTTTATTTAGATAGGAACATCATTAAATTTTAATATAAGTTTATATTATTATAAGCAATGTCTAATTCATTATGTATATTAAAATATGGTTGTTAAATGATTTATCATTATTTTCATTTGATTATAAGTGAAATATATCTTAAGCATATATCGTTGTTTTGGGACAATGATATTTGATTTAATCGCTTTTTTAAAATCTATTTTAAATAAGGTTTGTATTTAGGGTAATTGAAATTATAATTTTGTTTGTTTTCTGTTTATTCTAAATGCTGTCTGAATTCATGGTGCTAAAATAAAGATTATGATCACTATTTTATTTTAATATAATTAACAGTCGGATATGTGGTTAGATAAAGGATTATTTTAAATACTTAATGATTATTTATTGATTAGCATTTGTTAGCTTAGTTTATTATATTTATTCTCGTATGAATGATACTATTATTTATGGGCATTATAAAATTAGTATTATTTTTGTTTGATTTACATTTTATTCAGTTATGAATGATGTCCAACTTCAGGACTCATTTTCATTGTTACATAGGGTGACCAATGATTGGGCTATATTTTATTCAGGCTATATTAGAATTATTATTTTCCATTGCATATTTTTGATCTGTTACAAATTCTGCCTAAATAATTGGGGCTATAAAAGAGGTTAGCAGACACACATTTATTCTGTTATAAATGGTTCCGCAATTCGCAGGACATAATTAAACAGGATCACTATTATGACCTTGTCATCTCCGATCTGTTACCAATGGCATCCTAATTTTAAAGGTGATAATAAAGGTTATTTCATCATAATCTTTTCATTTCAGTTATAAAATACTGTCCAAATCTGTAGGGCAACTTGTATTCTGTTACAATATATATATTCAAAATTACAACAAATTCATAACTCAATCAGACTAGCCAAGAAAATAAAATCTAAAACACTACCAATAAGTTTCACTGCTACAGGAAGACTTCTCAAATGAAAAAGAAATACAAAATAACAACATATTTAAATTAAACATTATCCACTATTCCACTTATCTCACATCCACCCATAATATAAAAAACAGATTAATTAATATTAAAAAAACTTTTAAATAAATTAACTGTTTCAGAATCATAAATTTTTAATAATAATATTTTTTAATTCTTTTTATCTCATTACTCTCAAAGAAGACAACCTTAGCTTCATCAAAATTAATAATGTGGCCCTATTTTTTACATGGATATACAAAGCAGGGTTAGAAATAAACATCTTAGTTCTGTCTTATATATCCATGTAAATGATACAGGCCACGTTATTAATTTTGGTGAAGTTATGATTATGTTCTTTGAGAGTAATGAAATAAAAATAAGAATTAAAGAATCTTTACTATTAAAAATTTATGATTCTGAAGCAGTTAACTTATTTAATTAAAAGTTCTTTTAATATTAAGGGTAGATGTGAGGCAAGTGGAATTGTGGGTAATGTTTAGTTGAAATATATTATTTTGTAGTTCTTTACAGTTGAGAAGTTCGCTTATAGCAGTGAAACCATTGGTAGTGTTTTAAATTTTATTTTTGTCTAGTTGAGTTATGAATTTGGTGTAATTTTGATTATTTATTGACTAGTCATAGCTTTTAATATATATATATATATATTGATCTTGTATTATAAATACAATATTATATTACACAATATTATATTGTTAAAAAGGAGGTCGCCTTGACAACAGTTAAAAATTGCTATTGATATTGGGATTGTCTAAGTGTTGATTGGTTTTTAATGATATTGATCTTGTATTATAAATACAGTATTTAAATTTTTTGATTAAAAATCCAGTAGTTTTTTCTACTATTTCTAATCATAAATGAAATTGCTTCTACTTTATCTAATGTTATATATTGTCCTGAATAAAATTTATAATGTTTTCCATATGTTAATAGTTTAGTATCACTTAGGAGTTCTAATCAGCACTTGCTAATGTAACAAGAATTTGTGTAACTTTCTTATGTTGCATTTTGTTTTATTCCTAGTTTCTATTTAAATTATTTAATAGAATTTCTTTCCAATAATTTCAGTAATAATAGGTGAAATTGCTTTATTTAAATTTGAAATAGAGTTTCTGCTTTTCCTCCATAATCATATTTAACTTTTCAAGTTATTAATTTGTTTAATTAATTTTTGGTTTTTAGACATAGCTGATCATTGCTGTATTATCTCGAAATAGCATGTTTGCTATTAATTAGATATCCTACCAATGCATTATTCCTGGATTTCAATATAATGAGCCTTCATTTGAAGTCTTATTCAATTTTTCTTGTGTGTTTTTTTTTTTTTATTATAATTTTTTTTTAAATTTTTATTGTCTTTATCATTCCAATTTGTTATTTTTTGATTGGAGACTAAATTTATATGCTTATATTAGCAGCTAATAGAATAACATTTACAACAAAATCTTCCATTATCATATTTAAATCTAGATCCTTTTGTCACTATGGATTTTCCATCGCTCTTGTATTTGAAGATAGTATTTTATAATCACTTCTTGTTTTTTTCATCTTTTTATATTTCATTGTCACTAATCTCATAGTAATTAATATTTTTTTTGCCATTTTTTTATTTAATTAATTTTCCACATTGACTAAGTGGGATTCATACTTTGGCAGATTGTATTTAATTATCTTCACTATTTGAAATTATGACTAGAGCAAATGCTGTGACTTTCTTTAATCATAAGATTTGTCATCAAAAGAATTGGGTTAACATTTTTCTAAATCCATTATATTCTATTTCAGGATATTCTGTACTGAACAATATCTCATTATCTTTATGTTATTGACTTATGAAATAAAGAATTCTACTCAAGTTTAGCTGTCAAGTTAAATCTCTTTTTCATACCTGTGTTGAAGAAACACAAATGTTGCCACAGTTATAAATGATTAATTATATCAGATTTTCAACTATTTTATCTGTAAATATTTTAATTTTTATAAAGTTTCTACAGCATTCAACTTTCTTAAACTTTGAATAATCATATCTATATTATTTTCATTAGAGTTTACTATATCTATTGAAGATTTTGAAGCTTCTCTTATTCGTCAAATAATGTAGAGGTTTTAAACATTTTTTTTTTTTACCTTTACCAACTTGTATATTTACTCTATTTAATTTTGTATTCAATTTAGTCTTTATTAATAAATTCTTTACTTAAATAAGAGTACCAAACTCTCCATGCAGTAGTGCTACCAAGTGCAAGCCTTTGTAATCAATGGATGCAGAAAGGTTTGTGCATAAAATCCTCCATGCAGTAGTGCTACCAAGTGCAAGCCTTCGTAATCAATGGATGCAGAAAGGTTTGTGCATAAAATTCCAGATGATTTTATGCACAAACCTTTCTGCATCCATTGATTATGAAGGCTTTTACTTGGTGGCACTACTGCTTGAAGAGTTTGGTAAGCTAAGTTTTAATATCTTTAAAAAAATTTTTATGCTTATTGTTGCTTGCGTGTGCAATTGGTCATTTGAGAGCATTACTATAAAGACTAATTATTGTGTATGAAAGTATAAATTGTGGTTAAGGGAGTGAATTATTTGAAAGATTGAAAATTTTTGTGTTTAATTGTTTGAAAGGTTTTCGTTCACCATTTTAGGTACAGAAGTTTTTTTTTGTTGAATGTGTGTTAGCTTAAGGATATTTATAAAAAAGTTGTATGTAAGATTAATTCGTTTTTAGTTAAGTTTGTTAAACTTTAAAGCAGACATTTATTTTGGGAAAAAAGACAACGTTTGGGAGGCCTAAGGTCAGAAAACACATGGTTATAGTTTGATCGAGTTTGGGAAAAAGTATAAAAATTTTTATTTTTCCGTGTAAGGGTGTTGAAGAATAGGAGAGGTATTATAAAGTCAAATATAGAATAGGTGACTTGAAAAATAAGAATATGGATTGCATTTGTATTGCACAATGTATATATAATTGGCAGAAAGGAATTACGCGAGCGCTGGTAAAGTATACAGTGTGTGCTGAGGTGTATCACTTGGAAATGTTTGAATAAGAATAGGAAGGATGTAACAGGTTTCTGGTTATGTAGTCAGTGTTTAAATGTGACTAAAAAGGTGAGAAAGTGGTTTATAAGTGTAGGTAGTCTAGAGAGAAAGTCAGAGGAGAGGGAGCAAAATATAGTTAAGGAAGATAGGACAGAGTATGGTTTTAGTAGAGTGTCAGGAAATACGGGTGGAGAAAGTAGTAATGCAATGGAGATGATTAGCCAGAGAATAAGTAAGATAGAGGAAGAAGTGAAGGATGTAGAAGTAAAATTAGAATTGTTAGAGACTAAGTGTGAGCAGATAAAGGAATTATTGAGTAGAAATGATAAGGAAGAAATGGATAAGGAGGTCCAGAAGATGGTAGAGAATATTACAGATGGAGTAGAGAAAGTAGACTATGAGACAGTATTGATAGAAGATTCACTAATAAGAGAATGTGGGGATATAATTGCAAGGTAAAATAGAAGCAGGTATGTAAGAGTATATTTGCCTGGAGCTAGAATTAGAGATGTGACAGATAAAGTAAGAAAGCAAGGTAGTAGAGATATATATGTTACGGTAGGAACTAATAATTTGTTAGAGCCATCAGAGAGAGTAATGGATGAGTATGTAGAATTGATTAGGAATTTGAGGGAGGTTAAAGGAAGAGTAGGGGTAGTTGGAGTATTACCAAGATTTGACAAGAGACATTTGTTAGATAGGGCATGTTCTATAACCCCTAGAGACCTGAACGGCCATTTTGAATGTCAAAAAAAAATTACAGGACATTTAATTTTAAATGAAATTTCTAATTTATTACAATAAATATAATAATATATATATACATTTTTAGAAAGTGCAAATATGAAAGAATGTAATAAATCTGATAAAATAGTCATTACCAAAAAAAATAATTAAAAAAGATTTTTTACATATTTATGTTTACATTGGTTCACAAATTCTCAATTTTGAAAGGTATAACTTAAAATTACAATTTCATAGACAGCTTCATCACATGCGTCTCAAAATGCTGAAAATAATGATATATAATATGTCTTACCTGAGATAATTTTTCTATGCAAAAATTACAAAAACAGTGCGATTGGTAAGTTCCATTTTTACTAGCCGCCCTACATGTTCTACTTTTATAACAGAGTATATGCTAGAAATGTTTGGTTCTCCTTGCATGCAGGTAGGTATCTGTTAGAAATATGTTTGGTTTTTAGTGGGGAAAAAATAACAGAAATAATTTACAAGATGTTGAGGACTTTAGTAAATTATATAGTAATGTATAGTAAAGTATAATATTATTATATATTACTTTTATTATATTATATTAGTGAAAAATGGTATGTGACCTAAAATGTGTATTCTTTTCAACTAAATATCAAACAAAAATTTCTCCAAGATAAAATGAACAAGAAAAATCAATAAATATCAAAATAAACAATTTTATTATGAGCACTGATTATATATGTGTGTGGGAGATGAAATATGAGAGTGGATGTCTTGGTATATGAGGAGTGTGGATGTGCATGTTTTTATATTATTCAAATGTATTGTCTAAAATTCTATCATATATATATATTGTTTTCTATATGTATATATCAAATTCTATCATATATATATTCTTTTTTGTATATATATAATTCTTTTGTATATATATTGTTTTGTATGTGTATATATTGTGCCGGTCAACCGCAACCCATCAATTATACACAGAAACCGACTTCGAACCCAGACCGACTCCAGAGCTAAATCCGAAACCAAACTGAATTCAAACCCAAACCCTGCGTACAAATGACCGATGTATAGCAGAATCCATGGTACACGGTATTGCCTAAACTAGCTCGGTGGAAAACATAAACAATATAACTCTGACTAATTTATATATATATATGTGTGGTGTACTCTTAATGCTGTAAACGATCAATATAATATATATATATTCTTGGGTTGTCGACACAGACAGTAATCAAATGGCGGTAAAATAACTATTTTAATGAATAGAGAGGCGAAAATAGATTACACAAATATTTAATAATTACTATTGCTATTAAATAATATTCACATACAGTACAATTAACTTGTTATATACAATATCAATTAGTTTACTTCTAGTCTTTAATGGGAAATATTACAATTGACGAACAACATTTCATTGATGTTTCTGGGTTGACTTTATAACCATTGTATCCTATGCCCGGTGTAGACAATATCACAAATGATTTCTTCTCTAAATACAACACTAGCGTAACTTAAAACAATTGATTGATTTATGTGTTTAATTATACACGATATATATGAGAGTCAGAGTAAAATAAAACTTCAAATGTTTCATCCTTATTATACTAAATTATTTTATTAAACTAAAGTAACTTCGTTGGTTTTAAAACAAATCAAACCTTCGCGTATTACGGGGATGGGAAATAAGCTTATATTTTAAAATATGGAAGTGATGTGACTGGCTGCTATTAGAGATGAATATAATAAATCGAAGGTAATAGTTTGCGGTGCGTTAACAGAAGACTGGGCAGCTTGCACTTTAGCAAGTCTTTACACCCTCAGGTGAGTCTAGGGAAGAATTTCTTTCTCCCTTGTTTGAAGTCGCAGACGAGGCACCGAATCAAGCTATGGGAAGCGAAAGTAGCACTAAACCAGTAACATCGTGTAATGAATGATCGAAGTAAGTTTATAAATATATATATAAGACTTCATTTATTCCTCCATAACTTTTCCCACGTAATCGTTTGACAAAGGAATTTAAAACCAAACGGTAAGGCCAAAAGATCAATGCTTAACTATTAATCAATTACACTTGAATCCCATACTCCTCCTGACTGTTCGAAGGTAGTAAATACAATAATGGCTACCCTTTAAATTATTTCCCCTTTCCCTCGTATAAGAAAATATGCAATCAAATAAATAAAATCGATTCTAAATATTAACTACCCGGTGGCCTAAAATAAGACATCATTAATTAAAACTGTAATACAGACATCGATATTTCCCAACTCTAAACACAAGGAATCAATTATTTATTCCATACGAAATTTATATTCAATATAATAATCATTATCTAAGTGCAACCTGAAATATCTTTAATCGAGTTGAAAAAAATATCAATTGCCATTAATTTAAACCGAAATGTATATAATAATGAATAAAATATTTATTAAAATCGTCATAAAATATAAAGGCTTAACAAATTGCTATTTAAAGACTAGAGTAAAAGAAATATAAAAAAAGGGGGGGGGGATTTACTGACAGGTTTTCTGTAGACATTTTAGCAAAAAAAAAAAACCCAAATATTTAACATATTTAGTACAAGATTAAAACATAACTGTAATTAAATAAAGGATCAAAGTTTAAAAGAAAGTGAAAAGTTCATGTAAAGTAGATTTACCATTCTTTCTTCGTCCGGACTCTTTTCTCGCGATGGTGATTGTTCAGAACATAAGCGCGCATTTTGATTTTTATAACGACATAATGGATTTCAAGATTGAAGATTAGAAAACTGGAACCACAGGCACATGAAGGTTAGAAAACTGGAACTACAGGCACATGATATTTCGGCAGGCTAGGGAGGTTTAATCGGCAGGACAGAGATCAGCTTTCTGGACTTAGCCCGTCATTATTGAAGTTTATACGATAACTTCTTAATATGGCATTCTCTAATTTTACTCTCCAGCACTCTTTTTTGCAGGGTTGCCAAGAAAGTCAAGAAAGTAATGTAATAAAATTGGTCAAATGTTCTCACAATTCTCTCGATTATTTATTACTTCATTTCGGACTCCTCCTCCTGTGATTTCTGGCCTCCAGCAATATTCACTCTCAGTTACCCACTCTGTACATTGGAATGTTTTAAAATAATTTCCCTCAATTATGCCACTTACATTTCCACTTACACAAACATTTTGTAGATAACAAGATTCAACAATTTATCTGGAACCCATTTCCAATTAAGAAATGGTTTTACGAATAATCTAACAATCGATTTAATTACTAAGAAGGTCAAACAATTTTACTCTGTTCGCAAAACAATTAATTAATACATTCCCTTTTGTACAATATAGTCAAATCAATGCTTAATGGAATGCAACCTTTGATCAGGGTTTTAAATAAATTTGTACAAATATTTTTCTATGAATTTGTACATATTTAACTGTTTAAAATAAAGAATTATTCGCGCAATGAAACTTTCCCTCTTTTTTTAAAATAATCTTGTATTAATATACAAACCACGCACACACCCAAATGATATATATCTTACTATTTACAATATACAAGCAATTTTATTCAATTATTTATACAAAACATGAAACAACCAATTTAACTTTACGTGGCTTGGATGAACAAAGCCTCATTGTGTGGGAATAAAGGTTAGTACAAAATTTGCCATACCAAATTTTGGAAAATCATGAAACTAAGATCGATTCTCCGATCTAACTGTTTCAATATATATAATAAAGAGTTATAAACTAGGTGAGAAAAATAATTTAAAAAAATGTTTTTATATTATTTCACCTGTATTATATTATATATATATAAAAAAAAGTAATAAAAAGTAGGTCACAAAACAAATCGAAGTAAAAGATTTTACATTTCAAATGTGCTTTTTATCTAAAAGTTTATTGTTTTTATAAAAAGAGAGTTCTAAAACTAGGTCAGAAAAATATTAAAATAAATGTTTTTATATTATTTCACCTGTATTATATCATATATATATTACTTTTAATTATATTTAATTATAGAAAACAATAATAATAAAAAATAAAACAAATTTAAATACTCACAGAATCCTATCTAACTGTTAGCATCAGTTTCAAATTTGAATCCAATTATGAAGGCATCAAAAGTCATTATTCTAATAAATAAATCCAACAGTAATTCTTATACCTTTTTGATATAATCTTTTTTTTTTATTTTTAAGCTTTTAACTTTTTTTTACAAAAAACTTTGTTTCTACTAAGAGGGCTTATAAAAGCCCTTATGTAAATGAACGTAATTATTACGCTGTAAAACAAGTTCAATGGACCATAAATCATATTTACGGTCATTAAATCTAAAAAACAAAAGAAAAATAAAAAAATTAAAAATTGTATTTTACAAAAACTTTCATAAAAATTCCAAATTTTATCGTAAAAATAAAAGTTATAGCTCATTTTAGTCGTAACAAGATGGCAGATCGAATGATCTGAGAATCGTAAGTGTACTACTTACCGATTTTGCACAAACTCAGTTGAAAGTCTAAATTTTTGTTCAGGGGCTTGCAGGGGCACTTCGAGCTCAAAGGGATAAATGAGAGATTGAAAAAATTGTGTGAGAGAAATAATGTTATGATTGTGGATGTATGGGATTGGTTTATTGGAAAGAGGGAGTTATATAGTAAAGATGGATTGCACTTAGGAAAACAAGGAAGTGAAGTTTTAGGGAGTCTGATATTTAAAGAATATAATTCAGGAAACTTAAAAGGGGGGGGGGGCTTTTAAATTGTAATATTATCAAAAAGAAGAAGAATGGATGGGATATAAGAAATAAGCAAAAGATGGTTGATTTAGATATAAGTGTAGATGTGGAGAGGGAATGGCTCTGTAAGATTAATGATAAGAAAGTTTGTTATAAATGTAATGGAGAAGAAAGAATCAAAAGAATTTGTAAAAGAGTAGTTAGAAAAGAAGAAATTGTTAAAATTGGGTTTTTGAATATGCAAGGTGGTAGGAGACCAGAAAAGTGGCTGGAATTAAAGCAATTGAAAATGAAGAGCTTGAGGTATTAGTAGTAGTGGAAACTCATCTAAGAGAAGAATAACCTATTTTGGAAGATGTGGTATGGCAGGGTATAAATAGAAAAGAAAAAGAAAAAAGGGGTGGTGGTGTAGGTGTTATATCGAAAAAATATTTAAATGCTGTTAAATGTCAAGAACATTTGTGGTTTGAAATAAGGTTGGGTAGACAAAAATGGATGGTGGCTGTAGTGTAAGTAGCCACTGGAGATAGTCAAACTGTAATGGAGTGGAACAGTATTATATATGAATGCCTAGTGAAGGATATACAGAGTTTTAAAGAAAAGAGGAAGAGAATTATGGTTATAGGGGATATGAATGGACATATTGAAGAAATTGATGATGTAGATAATAAGAATGGTCAGTTTTTGAAGGAATTTTGTCAAAGAGTAAATTTGAGCATTGGGAATTTATCAAATATTTATGAGGGACAATACACATGGTCTAGGAATAATATATTTCACACAATAGATTATGTATTGGTAGAGAAAGAGGGAATGAATAAAATATGGAGAATTAACGTGTTTAATAATTAAGAGTATGTAATAGTGATCATAACTTTATTGTAATAGAAATGGTTAGTAATGTGATGGAGGATAGAAATAAAGGCAGAAACACTAGTGAAAGATGTGGATGGAGAGTGAATGATAAGAACAAGTTGGAAGAGTATAAAATAAAAGTTGAAGAAGCCATGGAACGGTTGGTTGGGGATGAGTATAAGGACTGGTGGGGTGAAATAGAAAAAGTGGCAAATAGGGTTTTAGTTGAGAATATGCAGAAGAATAAAAGTAATAAAAAAATGAGTGTTAGTAAAAATGTAAAAGAGAGGAAAGAAGCATACAGAGAGTATAAGTGTGCTATTAAGAACAAAGAAAGTGAAAATGATATTAATGCCAAATGGGAAAGTACTTAGAAAAGAAGAAGTTGGCTAAAATGGATAATTATAGAGAGAGGATGAAGTTGAATAGTAAATTGTTGGAGGATATTAATAAAAGTGGAAGAGATGGGAGTAAAAAATTTTGGAATTACATTAAAAAGAGAAATATAGAGGAGAGTGAGATAGTATTAATAGATGATGCGGGAATAGAGAAGAGTTAGAGAGAATCTTAAATAGATATGTAATGGATATAGAAAAGATGTTAGATGTGAAGGACTTAGTGATAGAAAACATGAAAGCATTTAGTAATGGGAATATTAGGTTCACAAAAAATGAACTGAATGAGGCAGGGAAGAGATTGAAAAGTGGAAAGGCGAGAGGTTTAGATGGATGGGCAGCAGAGATGGTAATGAATTTAGGGCATAGAGCAAAAGCAAAGTTATTATCATGTTTTAATAAGATGGCACAGAAGAGAGTTTTTCCGGGTAGTTGGAGTAATACAAGAATAAGATTATTATTTAAAGGAAAGGGTAAGGATCATAGAAAGTTAAATAATTATAGACCGATAGCGGTAACATCAGTTTTATATAAAGTTTTCTCATATATGGTGGCTGGAAGAGTTGTAAAATGGATGGAAGAGAATAATGTAGTGGGGGAAATGCAAGGAGGTTTTAGGTCAGATAGGCATATAGGAGATAGTTTGTTTGTAGTTACACAACTTATGGAAATGAGTAGGAATTCAGGTAGATCGTTATATATGAGTTTTATAGATATAGAGAAGGCATATGATAGAGTAAATAGAAATAGATTATGGGTAAGGTTAGCAAATTTGGGAATGGATGAAGCTTTAGTAAATATATTAAGAAATTATATGAAAATAATTACTATACTTACCAATTAGGGGATATAGAATCAGTTAAAGTTAAAAATGGGGTGGGATTAAGGCAAGGATGCCCTATGTCACCTATTTTGTTTTTGTTGTATTTGAGTGAAATGGAGAAAGCAATAGAAAAACTAGGAAGAGGGATAGAGATACCATTAATGGGTGGCAAGGGAGTATATATTTTGCTGGGTCTTTTTTTTTGCGGATGATATTTTTTTGTGTGCAGAAAGAAGAGAAGATATGGAAGTTATGCTGAGGACATGTGCAAGGGTGGGTAAAGAGATGGGGATTAAATTTAGTGAAGAAAAATCAAATATAATGATGATTAATAATGGGGAAAGAGAAGATGTAGAATTTTTATTGGGGGATATAAAGTTAAGTGTGGTGGATAGATATAGTTATTTGGGAATCATCTTAAGTAATCAGGAAAATTGCTTGGTTGAATGGGAGAAAAAATTGGTAAATGAAACAAAGAAAAGAAAGGGTTTAGTAAAGAAATTAACAGTGTTTTCATATAATAAATATGATGTAGCTAGAATTGTATGGAAGGGAGTTGTAGTAGCAGGGTTAACATATGGTAATGATGCCTTATGTGTTAGTAAAAGGGTATTAGATTACTTAGAGAGAGTACAAAGGGAAGTAGGAAGACATGCATTAGATGCAGAGGTATGGACAGCAAAGGAGGCAATTCAAGGAGAAATGGGATGGTCAAGTTTTTATATGAGAGATGCAAAAAGTAAAATGAAAATGTTTGGTAGGTTGCAGTTTATGGATAATAAAAGAATAGCCAAAATAGTATTTAATTGGGTTATGAGTAAAGGGCAGGCAACAAGATGGGTGAGAAAGGTAATGCAGTATGCAAAGGGTTTGGATAAAGAATTTATATCAGTATACTTGTATAAAAGGTGGGATGATTGTGTTAGGAGGATTGTTGAGTGTTATAGTGGTAAGGAATGGGATAAAAGAATAGATGCATTAATAAAGAATAGGGAGTTGGAGAGATGGAGAACTAGTATGGAGAGTAAAAAGAGTTTAAATATATATAGAAGTAAATGGAACATTGGGTGCGAGTTAATTTATGATAATAGTAAGGAAAGTAGCTTATTGTTTAAGGCTCAAACGGGATCTTTAGCAACAAGAGAATATACATGTAAATGGAAAAATATGGGTGATTTAGTCTGCAAATTGTGTAAGGAAGATATAGAAAATATTAGGCATCTGTTGATTGAATGTAAATGCTTGAAAGCAGAAAGGGTACAAATAATGAAGTTATGGGAGAATAAATATGAACAAAGTGATTATACAGAAAGTGGATTATTGGTTTTTATGCTGGGTTTGGGAAAAGATAAGGGGGATTTAGATATAAAGGCCATAGAGTTGACAAAGATTATGTTGTGGAAATGGGATGGAGCGGATTATGGGAGGGCTTAGGGTGTGGAATGGAAGGGGAAGATAAAGTGGCTAACAGGTTTCTTTGGGCATAGTTGCTGAGAGATTCCTGACTCCATTTAAGGAGAAGTCATGGCACATCACATCACATTGAGCAGAAAGAAGAGAAGATATGGAAGTTATGCTGAGGACATGCACAAGGGTGGGTAAAGATATGGGGATTTAATTTAGTGAAGAAAAATCAAATATAATGATGGTGACTACTGGGGAAAGAGAAGACAAAGATTTCTATTGGGGGATATAAAGTTAAGTGTGGTGAATAGATATAGTTATTTGGGAATCATCTTGAGTAATAAGAAAAATTGCTTGGATGAATTGGAGAAAAAATTGATAAATGAAGCAAAGAAAAGAAAGGGATTGATAAAGAAATTAACAGTGTTTTCATATAATAAATACGATGTAGCTAGAATTGTATGGAAAGGAGTGGCGGTAGCAGGGTTAACATACCGGCAATGATGCGTTTTGTGTTAGTGAAGGGGTATTAGATTACTTAGAAAAAGTATAAAGGGAAGTAGGAAGACATGCAGAGGTGTGGACAGCAAAGGTGGCAATTCAAGGAGAAATGGGATGGTCAAGTTTTTATATGAGGAATGCAAAAAGCAAATTGAAAATGTTCAGTAGATTGCAGTTTATGGATAATAAAAGAATAGCCTAAATAGTATTTAATTAGGTTACAAGTAAAGGGCAGGCAACAAGATGGGTAAGAAAGGTAATGCGGTATGCAGAAGATGTGGATAAAGAATTTATATCAGTATACTTGTACAAAAGGTGGGATGATTGTGTTAGGAGGATTGTTGAGTGTTATAGTGGTAACAAGTGGGATAGAAGAATACATGCATTAATAAAGAATAGGGAGTTGGAGAGATGGAGAACTAGTATGGAGAGTAAAATGACTTTAAATATATATAGAAGTAAATGGAACATTGGAATAGTAAGGAAAGTAGTTTATTGTTTAAGGCTCGAATGGGATCTTTAGTAACAAGGGAATATACACGTAAATGGAAAAATATGGGTGATTTAGTCTGCAAGTTGTGTAAGGAAGGCATAGAAAATATTAGGCATCTGTTACTTCAATGTAAATGCTTGGAAGCAGAAAGGGTACAAATAATGAAGTTATGGAAGATTAAATATGAACGAAGTGATTATACAGAAAGTGAGTTATTGGTTTTTATGCTAGGTTTGGGAAAAGATAAGGGGGATTTAGATATGAAGGTCATGGAATTGACAAAGATTATGTTCTGGAAATGGGATGGAGCAGATTATGGGAAAACTTAGGGTCGACAATGGAAAGGGAAGGTAAAGTGGCTAACAGGTTTCTCTGGGCATAGATGCTAAGAGATTCCTGACTCCGTTTAAGGAGATTCCAGACTCCGTTTAAGGAGAAGTCACAGTGCATCACATCACATGCTTCACATCACATTACTCTTATTAACAGCACGTGTAAGCATATAAAATGGTGATCATGTGATGTTTTGATGATTTTAAATTCTTCTGCTTGGCAAATTATTTTTCTAACTTTACCAATTTTTTATCTTTTTCAGTTGTCTTGCTTTTATGCATATTACTTTTTTTATACTTTCACACATTCTTTGCTTATATTTTATGTTTTTGTATATATCTTATTCTATTCCTTTTACATTATTAATCCTTCAATAGAGTAGTATTCTAAATTTTTTATTGTTTTTAAACTGCTCTTGATATGTGTTCATCTTAATTATTTTATCTGATACTGTGACTTTATTTATTGATTTTCTTTATTACTCAATTTTAATATAGCCTTAATCTTTTTTAATTTTTCTTTTGATTTTATTTTTAATATTTTTAATTTATTATTCAATCTTTGTCTTTGAGTTCTTGCATTCTTAATCTAATTAGCCTTATTGTCCTAGAAATTAAATGAATCCTGTTTTTGGTCTTTGAATATTCTTGCTCTAATTTTTATTTATAAAATATTTCTTTAAATGTGTTATAAATTTATCTATATTTACCTAAAGCTAATTTTAAATATAATAGTATTAAACAGTATTTTGAATTAATGAATTTTTATTTTTATTTTAGAAAAAAGGATCAGCTCATGAACGATTGAAGGAGAATTATAAAAGTGGTGAATGGGCAACTGGTGTTAAATGGGCTGATAATGCTCCTCGGGAGACTCTTGATGCTGATAGTATCAGTCTTATAAGCACTGGTGCCTGTGGTGCATTTGTTCATGGTTTAGAGGATGAATTTTTGGGTTTGTTTTTATTTAAATATATATTACTTTTATCAAATTTTAAATTTAATTGAACACATTGATATATGCCTTTATGTATTTGATTTTTTAGAAGTCCGTCTTGCTAGTGTTGAATCTTTGTGTGCCTTAGCAATTCATACTCCAAGCTTTGCTTTGCAGTCATTAGATTTTCTTGTTGATATGGTCAATGATGAGATTGAAGAAGTACGTTTAAAAGCCATTAATAGCTTATGCAAAATTTCTCGGCATATAGTATTCAGAGAAGATCAATTGGAAAGCATGCTAGCTGTTTTAGAAGTAATAATTACTTTTCTACTATGTTGAATTAAAGAATTCCTTAACGTATATATTTATATAATTATTTATTTTAGGATTTTTCTATGGACATTAGAGAAGGCCTACATGATATGTTAGCTTCGTGTAGATTGTCTACAAAAACTTGTCTTAAAGCAAGTTATGATGCTCTTGTTGATAATATGCGGCGATATCCTCAAGATCGTTTATCTATTTGGAGGTAGTTGAAATTTAGTTATATGGGAATCTTTTTATTTGCACTTAATTAGATTTAAAAAAGAACTGTGGATAATGGAGACCAAATTCATATTATTAATGTTAGTAAAGTTTTATTGAGATTATGTACAATAAAATTGTGATAACTATTTATACATCTTGACATATATATGTAATTAATGGAGTAAATCTCTCTCTCTCAGACTATGAATAAATAACACTATTGATAAAAGACTAAGACTAGAATGACTCCATATACTCTTTAAACTATAATCTTTATAAGCTTACTCTTGGCAACATTGATGGAAATAGAGTAAAATCAATATATCAACCAAATGAAAACTTAGTATTAATAATTATTAAATTAATAGTCAATTATTGAAGGATGGCGAATGGATCTCATTTTTAATAGCCTTGTTTTAATTATTAAACTGAAGTTACTAATTGTAAACATTTAATTAGCATATCTCAATATAAATATACATTTACATATTGTCATTATATACATATTTACATTTTTTAAAATTAGTAATAAATTGAAAGGTTGCTAGTCTTTCACGTGCACCTACTG
Organism: Epiperipatus broadwayi; assembly: GCA_028023455.1. Taxonomy (NCBI): domain Eukaryota; kingdom Metazoa; phylum Onychophora; class Udeonychophora; order Euonychophora; family Peripatidae; genus Epiperipatus; species Epiperipatus broadwayi. The sequence continues at coordinate 4,554,080 of JAQFVV010000009.1, read as the reverse complement.
TTGTTTCTCAGACAGCCAATCAGATGTTGAACAGCGGTCTTAAGAGTGATCAAGCCTTGACACATGACAGAGATTTTGATAAGAAAAGGATGATACCACCCTTTTCTTTACTTAACTTTTTTTTTTTATATATATAAGCCAGTCTTAAGCATCTTGGCTTGGAAGCTTGAAGATATAAACATATTCATTTATTACTCACTGAGTTTTTAATTTACGATATTACAGCGCGAAATCTTAGATTTACTACACCGCAATTTTCTAGATGTTAATATAAGTTATCAGCAATGTATGTAAATAATATTTATCTATATCGCATGTTATTATTAAATTAGTACATAAGAATATATTTATAATTGCTGAAAACATTTTTTTCAAATAGAGATTTTTGTTAATGGACCCCCCCCCCCTCCAATAGATTTATAAACATTAAAAGATTTTAATTTATTGTTGGAACCATTAAAGATTTTGGGATTTAAAAAAAGAGGAATAATTTTTAGTCCTTGTTAATGGGGGGAAAAAAGGTGAAAAATTATTTTATCTTTTGGTTATGATTTATGTAGATTAAAAGATTCAGTTTAACATTTGAACATTAAAGTATCAAACAGAAAATTTAATCACTTTACTTTTATTCAATTGTCTTTTTTTAATTTTATTTGTCATTATTAAAAATTTGTGTAATAAATGAATATCATTTAACTAATCTTATAATTTTATACAAATTAACAAAGTTAGTTTTAGATTTTTTTTCATTAAAAAAATAAAATTTATTTGGGCTGATATTAAATGATCATTGTTTAAAATTACTGGAAAAGTTTTATTAAAAATTTGTAGAATACTTTATGTAATAATAACATAATTATTGTATTATTTATCAACTGCAAAATTCAGAAGCTTTATCATAGCTGTTCTTTTCTCTTTCTCACAGGCAGAAAATTATGAATTAAAAATTTTTCTGCTCATTTATTATAAATCATACTTTGTTATGTGATTCAGTGAAAATGTAGTTTTACAATTATTTAGATGGAATTTTTTTAAAAAAAATCTTCAATTATTTAGTAACAAATTTACAAAAATGCAAATTATAAATACATAAACCTAAAACCCTCTTATATGTAGAATTTTTGGTATAAAAAATAGAAATTAATTACATTTTTATATAATTTTAAGACATTTATTTCTGAAATTATGATGGGTGTGAAGAATTATTTGTTAAATTTTTATCAGTGTGTGGCAAGAGTTGCTTCTAGTTCACTCATATATTTTGCTATTAGTAGTTTTTAGTTTCTTTTCTTCAGTTTATTTAAAACTTTATCTTATTTGGTTTTTTTAAAAAAGATTTAACATTTTAATGGAAAAATTTTTTTTTCAAAATTATCTAAAAAAATTATACAAATAAAGAGCCAAGAGCTTGTAACGTTTGTGTTTGATTCAGATATTTTCTGGAAGTTAATAAAATATGAAATTGCTCTAGGTCTTCATCTTATTTGCAGAAAAATATACATTTTTTTTAAATCTATAAATTAACAACTGAGGTAAAAAAAAGGAAATGATTTTTTTTTTTAAGGAACAAAAATAAACTAAGTGAGCTCAATCTATTAAGCATGTTCAAAAGTTAAATTTCTAGTTTTTAAGTAACTAAAATTGATAAACATTTATATAATGATCACAAGAACTAATTCCTCTTCCATTTCCTCAATGCAAGGGAATTTTTAAAATAATAATAATCGAATAGTTAGTTGCTAGGGAGGTCATTATGATGAGATTCAATTCAAAAATTTTTAGTTTTTGAATCTGTCATTCTATCACTGTACTAAATTTTACTTACCAAAAATTAAATAATTAATTGATCTGGAGGTCATGGGATATTTGAACATCAAAAATGACTAATTGAGCTTCAATCCAGTACTTTTATCTTTTGATTCCTTTATTATATTACTATACTGATTGCACAAGGCAAAAAGAATCATGACCTCATCAGAAAAATTTTGCAGAAAAATGCAAGAACTAAAATGAAATAAACTACAATGTTAAAAATAACTGAGATTAAACTTAAGATCTAATTTGGAAAACATTCACCCTATTTGGGCATTATACATGTTTATATCTGCGATGTCTTTAGAAGTCCTCTGGTGCTTTATTAATGATAATATTACTATGTATGAATTACTTTCTATAAATTAATAATGATATTACATTTAGCACTACAAGATTTAAGAAACTATGCAAATTTGAAAAAATGTTAAAACTTTTTTTTTTTTCTGACATAATATTTCATTTTATGACTAATACACATAAATTGTAATGAAAATATATTCTACAGTCTCTGGATGATACCTGCGTTAGCTGATCAATTTTGTTTTTTATGACCATCATTGTTTTAAAGATATCTGATAAAAACTATTATTGCAATTATCAAAAAAATTTTATGTAAATACGAAATATATAAATGTCAATATATGGCTTCTAAAATATTATCTCAGCAGCTAGATAATAAAATATATAAGATAGCATTATCATGGCAAGAAGCAACAGTTATTCATTGAAATGCTAAAAATTAAAGCATAAATGATTTGGGAAAGATAATATTGAATGCTCTAAAAGCAATAGTGGGGAATCTCTGTCCCTGGGGCCACCTCTGACCTTTGAAAGCTCTCAATACTGCTCCTGAACATTTTCAAAAATATATATAAAATGGTCCTGTATAAAATTTCTATTTAAATATGTGCTTGTTCAAATATTGAATTAAATGTTAAGTAAAATAAAATTATTTTTTCAGCTACACTCAACCTTTATAATAATTCTAGTTCATTTTATCAGAGGTATAATGTTCCAACAAATTATCTATATTACGTGGTGTGACGACACATTTAACCTATGATACTGAGGGCATTTTGTTGGTTTTTATAGTGATTTTCGCAGACTGACTGTATATTCACAAAAATAAAATTACAATTGCATTTTTTTTTTTTGTTAGGATGGCTACACCAAGTAAGATATAAAATAGTTGACACAGAAAATTTCATTTCAATAGAAATGGATCAAAGCATATTTTTTTTTATAGAAGGAAGTAATAAATTGATGTGTCTGATCTGTCTGGAAAGTATTTCAATTAATAAAGAACACAATATTAAGTGGCACTATTTATCAAAACATTCTGATTATGATAAAATTGATGGGAAAGAAATATTAAAATAGAAAACTTGAAAAGGAGCTTCATCAAATGGTTGGCATGTCTCATAAAAACTCCAAACAAGTCAGAAAATTAAATTATATTATTTAAAAAAAAAAAAAAAAGCAGAAATTTTGAAACCATTTTTTGAAGGGGAGTTTATAATTGATTGCATGCATCCCAGTTGCTGTAGAATTAACTTGTCTAGAAATAATAAAAAAATTCAAGAATGAAAATTGTCATTAAATGGGGAACAGTCATTAATAATAATCATGTTATTTTATTTTTAATATACAAAAAAATTATGGCTCTCATTTTAAAAGGGCAAGTTGAAATTGACCTGCTAACTGAAAAGATTGCCCATCCCTAATAATTGGGAGTAAATTAATTAAATGTTTTATCAGATATGGCAAGCTAATTTTTAAGTCAAAAATTTTTTATGGTCCATGAATGATGGTATAAATATCCAGATGTCTCTTGGCAGAAAAAAGGTTCCCTATCCCTGCTCTAAAGTCTTCAAAGAATGTACCTGCAAAGGTACAACTCAGAAACTAGAGATTGTAAAGATGTTATAAAAAAATTAGATCAGAAATGATTTCCTTGATTAAACAGAGTAAGTACTACTTTTCAGATAAGCAAACAGTTGACAAAAAGCTTGCAAAAGAGGTTATGTAATCTTAAGAAAAAGAAATGGATAATTGGAATTGATTAGGTAATTGCTATTTATCCATATAAAAAAAAAAGTTTTCACTGCAATATTTAAAGAGACTTAACACAGTTAATACCACATTGTAGACATTGAATATTAAATAGTTGGATGGGTGGAAGAGAACTTTTACATTAAAATTAAGAAGCTCATCAATTTCATTGATCAGTATAAAATTAATGACGCAAAGATGACAAAAAAAAAAATCAAATGTTACTCAGGAAGTCTTGTTACTTTCAAACACTAAAAATGACAAATTGAGCTTTGATCTAAAAGTCTTTAACTCTATTGCTTTACTATTACACTAAACCATACAGGATGTATGAATCGCAATGTCCAAACAAAATCAAGGTTTCAGTCATAATTTTCTTTAAGAGATTCTGCTATAAATACTCTTGCAATTATATCAATAACTGTAAATCAGTTGATAATATATATATATATTTTTTATTAAGTTTGAATGAATATATTAATGGTTTAAGCTAATCTTTAATTTACAGCAATAATGTGAAAGTTGCAAATAAGGAAAATCTTTGATAATTTAATTAATTATATTGACTCATTACAAGTAAAAAAATAATAAGTTTCATATGAGTAATATAAATTGCAAAATCAAGATTTCCTAGAGAATTTCATCACCATCATAACTACTATTAATTTTTTTTAATGATGTTAGTTATATCTGAGGGGGTTTTCACTCATATGTTTCACTTTTGATTCCTCTTTGTTAATCATAATATATATTTCTTTTTATTTTATTATATAGTTTTAAACTTTATATCTCTATTAACTATTCATATCTCATATCTGTAAATAAGCAGTGCTAAAATATATTTATTAAAAACTTTCATTTTGTTTCTTAATTAATATCATCCATTATATTTCCATCCATACTTACACTTTATCTAAGATATTTGTAATTATTTAATTTTTTTATTCATTATTATCAACTTATTTTTTTAAATTTCATTGAACATTACTTTTTTAAAAATATATTATCTTTAGTTTTTTTTCTTCTTATAACTGTTGCAATATATTTTGAAGTTTTGAAGACTTCTTTATAAAACAACCTTATCTTCTACAAAATTAAGGTTTTTTTTTTTAAAAAAAAATCTCCATTTGTTTTTACTCTCTTTGTTTTCCATTTCTATCTGTAAAACATATGCCATAAAACTGCTGTAAAATGTTTTGGGCAATCTTTCTACTAAACTTTTTTGGATCTCACTTTAGCCTAGTATTTGCTGTGTTTATATAAATACTTATAGAATTTGATAGTATCATGAATTTATGTAATGTTTCAGTGCTTTAATTATTGAAAAAATTGAGTTATATCATTTAATAATCTATAAATCCAATGCAAAATGACATGGCATATTTATTGATATTTTCTATAGCTTTCTTTTTTTGTGTGTGCTATTGCTATTTTGAAATTCAGCTTGTTTTTTTTTTTTTTGGTGGGTTTGAATCCAAAGTTTTTTTTATAAATAAATTATAATAATTTTTTTAAATATCTTATATGAAACTGATAGAAGATTGAGAAGTTTAATAATTGCTATATTCTTTTTCACCTTTCTTAACTATTAGCATCATTATTGTTTTCTCTCAGTCACTTGTTATATCCTGATCTTTTAGATATTTTGTCTATGTGAGTTTTTTTTTATTACTTTATCTTTTTCAAATAATACACCTGTTTTGCTTTCATCATTTCCAACAGCTTTACTGTTCTTTACTGATGTGATTGCTTGTCTCACATCTTCATTAAGAAATATAGCATTTAAATTGTTGTAGATTGTTATTTATTATGTGTGCTAAAATAGAATTTTTCCATATTCTTCATGAAATCATTCTGTTAAAATTGCTGCTTTTTTAATAGTTATATATATATATATTAATAAAGCATCTGTTGTTTTCTTAGTGTAGCTGTTCAAATCTGGGTTGACTTGAAAGTTTTTTTATCATTTTAAATCATGTGTAAGTTGTAAATTTATTGGAAATATTTTTCAAGCTTAAGCATTTCAACTGTTTATTAGTATGTAAATTAGGGAGTTTTTTTTTTTTTTAATTAGACATTTATGTAACAAAACTGCATCCTACTTATTTGTAAATTCTTCACTTTTATTATAAAGTTTAAATATCATTCTCAAAAAGTTATTATATTATCTTTGTAAAGTTTTTCATTCATTATATATAATCTTATTAATAAGCAATGTATTATATTAAAATGCCATTTAAATTATTTTTTTGAAACTTCGTTAGAAATTTTTTGCAATAACATATTATATAATTATTATTAACTAGATAAATATTTTTGTTTATTGTTTTTTTTTATATTATTTATAGTGAAAGTAAAATTATAATTAAAACTTTATAAATGTTTTTAACTTTAATAAAACTTCTTTCTATTGCAATCTGATTTTATTTTTTGAAAATGCTATTTATTTTATTATTATTATTTTTTTTATAAATGGTTTCAGGTGTCTCCAACAACTTGGAAGAAATCATCCATCATTTGTTTTACCTTTGGTTCCATCATTCCTGAATATGCATCCATATTTTAATATGCCTGAGCCAAATACAGACTGCCCCTTCTGTATCCTTGTATTGCAAATTAATTTATTAAATTATTTGAATGCTTCATTTGTTAGTAAATTTATCAAAAAAGAAAAAAAATGTTCTTAATTATTTCATCAGATATTGGATCTTTAATTCTAGTATTCAATGCTGCTTGTGATTGTCCCACAATGTTCCCATTATTTCCAGAACATACACTTCGTCATTATGAATATCTACGAGATAGTTTACCATCATTAGTACCACAACTTAAGGTGATTTTTAACACAGTTTTGTTATTGGGTATTGAGATAGAAAATTATAAAAGGTTAAAAGCAATCATCTAAAAATGAAATAAGATTCCAATGGGTGAAATGAGTCCAATTAATAAATACAATTTTTTCATTCATTTTTTTTTTTATTGTAACTAAATAATATCAGCTTTATCTTATTCATTTGTTATCAAAAATAAACATAGATCGTTAAAAAAAAACTTTTCCTGACAGATATTTTTAAAATAGTAATTCACATTATTTTTATGTTTGTCACACCATTGACCCTTTCTATAGATTTTTGAATTCAAGATTTTTTAATTTTTATAGCTATTTCATTTTGAGTATTCTGTACTGGTATCATCTTCATTAGTTACCATTAAGAGTTTTTTTTTTTTTTAAAAAAAAGAAAATATAATTTTTTTTGTTTTAGAAATTAATAATATAATCTTATATTAAAATATATTTTTTTTGATTAATATAAATTTTATCTTTAATAAACAGAAAATTGGCTCTCCATGAATGTCAAAGAATTCAGTTACTTATTGATTGAATAATTACAATTATGAAAACTTTCTAATTCATCTCTCACAAGAAAAAGAAAATAAACATCGATTAAATATTTATATTTGTAAATCTCAATCTATTAACTGTTTTCATGAAAATATGTAATTCTAAAGCACTCATTGACTTCGAGTTCAAATGAAAAAGTATAAGTAATAAACATCAACTAATTAATTGCATTGAGCAAGCTTTTGGCAAAACACTGTCAGAATCATAGTGCTGAATAAAGTTATAGTCAAGTAAGCTTATATAATTGATATGATGTAATATGTAAATGAGGCATAAAATTAAAAAAATAAAAATTAATAAGAACCACAAGCTAGCCTCATTAGATATAAAAGAACTGTATGGTTCAGTGCCTTGTGATTTATTCATTAATATTATTCAAGACTCCTTGCAACAAATTAACTACAATCCATATTAAAAAAAAAGTTTATGATAGAAGTCTTAAAATGGATTGAGAGGGAAATTGTAGCAGTAGTCAAGGATGTATTTTATAAAATGAAGAGTGGTTGACCAATGGTGTTATCACTAAGTGATATTGTTTGTAGCATTGTTCTAGCTAAGTTTTAAAATAATATCTTGCCTAAATATTTAACCCCTTCATCTAACAATATTTACATATGATACGTAGATGAAATATTTATATGTGCGATGGAGGGTCAGATCAACAACATATGGCTGGGACTCGAAAATACATCTTCTCTAGAATGGATTATTGAAATAGAAGACATCAATTATGGAATCGATTTCTGGACATAAATATTCAGAAAAATAAAAATGAGCTTGATTAAAATGAAGATAAAACCTTTACAAATAAGGGGAGCCATTTAACCTACATCAAAAGTCCCAATAGAACACAAACTAGCTGGCTTTAAATGTTTCTTATATAGAACAAAAATCTATGCAAGTATGAGGAGATGGAAAAAAACAATATATAGGCATACATTAACGATCTAATAGGGCTTGGTTATAATCATAACATGCTTATTAAAAACAGTTGGGAAATTTTACATCAATGTAAATAAAATTAAAAACATTAATAATATGCCTAAAGCATGAATAAGCCTTCCTTACATCCCACATATTGCAAATAACTTTAGAAACATTTGCCCTAACACATACAGGATTAATTTTAGATCGCTGCCTTCTCTTAATAATTTGTTGAACAATATTAGGATAAGATATCTGTGGAGCATGCACCTAAATGGTCTATAAAATTGCATATATTAACCTTTCTTGCAGTTCTGTTTATTATGGGGAATCTCATGCAAATAGATCCACTAGAATTGCTCAACATGCAAATTTGTACAATAGAGCTAAATAAAAGACTGAATATAGATCGATCTTTCCAGATCATGAATATGCCATGGGTCACCCATTTTCTTCATCAAGTGTTAGAACAATATGCTCAGAAAGAGACATTATGAAAAGAAAGTACAAAGAAGCTTGGACAATTGTAAAGGATCTACATTCCATCAAGAAAAAGGATTTATGTGTTCCATTATTATAACAATGGAATATCTAATTGCTTTATTTGCATATTGTGCTTCATTTACATATTATATCAATTATATAAGCTTACCTGGATTGCATAATTTTATTCAGCACTATGATTCTGGCAGTTTTTTGCCAAAAACTGGCTCAGTACAATTATTTTATATTTATTGTTTATACCGTTTCATTTGAACTCTAGGTCAACAAATTTTATTTGTCTAATAATAAATATTTCTATTAAGAATTGTTACTTTCTGTTGAATTTAGCTAATTTACTACACTAAATTTAAATTAAGTAATAATTTTCTGTAGAAAATCATATATATTAAAATAATCTTATTCACATAGCTTTTGGCACAATTTTATATGGCATATTAAAACTGGTTCATCTTTTGATATAAACGACCAAAAATCAGGTAATTTGAATTTCAGAATGATTTATTTATCAGATATGCAAGAATGATGTTAAAAATGACCATTTAAAAATATTTTTTATAATTTTTTTTTAATTAAAGATAATTTTTTTTTAATTTACATGATATTGTAATTTTTTTGTTCAAAAATTTAATATTAATGAATATGTTAATAAGTCTTTATTTACTTTAAACTCCATGGTAGTTTATTGCAGTAGTTACAATTGTGGTCTCTGGAATCATTGGACTATTTTTCCATCTCTGTCATTCTTGACAATCAAATTTCTTATGAATTCTCAAGCAATAAATATTTCGATTATTTTCTTATTATTTAATTTAAATAACTAAAAACTATCTAACATATGAAAATATTTTTATTGATAGATTTTGACTTATAATTTTTATACATTTATTTTTTTCTCCATATCATTGATTTTCTTCTAAAGATCATTTTTATCTTGATGTATTAACATTTTTACTAGCTGAAACTATACAAAAAATAAGATAGATTCCAATTTGCAGTATTATATATATGTATACATCAATAATATATCACATGTGTTAAAACATTATAAATTGATATCTTTTATAAGCAAAAGATTTATAGTTTCAAAAGTTAATAGTATATAACAGCAATAATTATTCTGAGATTATTTTAATGATCCTTCAAGAAACTGGTCTAGTAGGGGACAGTCATTTTCATTAAGTTGCGTTTTAATGCCTGTAGATTATAAATCATAATTTAATATTCTGTGACAAATAAAAGTAATTTGTGATGAAAAAAGCTAGAAAAAACTAACATAGGACATGTAATACTAAACAAAAAAGCAATATTAATAGTGAACATTTTTGTAGTGCTCTATCTCTAAATATGATCAAAGGATTATAAGTAATAGAAGAACATTAAATAAGCAACAAAAAACTTTCAAAAGTTAAATCTTTTATTTTTTAATGATGTAAGATTTACAATAAACTTTCAACAAAAATTTTACATGAACCCATTATAGGGAACATTGGTTGTCCCCATCTTTTAATGTAGTGAAATATATAGCAATATTCTCAATTTTGCACATGAATAAGCTTTCTATAGACTGTATATTTTGCTGGTATCAGTTTTTAAGCTATTTAGAGAAAATGTAAAAGTTTATTGCTGAATTTTTAAGCCAAAATATTCAATTATATTTTTGTATTGTTTTCATAGTTGAAATTTTTTTATGTTGCATCTTATGCCGACTCAGTGATTTTTTTTTTTACTCATTTGTTGGAACAACTAGCTTTATAATGAAGATATTAAAAAATTATATTTATGATAATTTTTTATTTTTTTAGGGTTCTGGTGTGATAGACTAGAACTCTCAAGAACCAATAGTCATGGCTCTAGATCTGCTTTTCTAGTGCTAAACTCCTAAGCAATAAATGCTTGGATTGTTTTTATTATTATTTTAGGACATGCTAAATCTGAAATTTTTTAAAATAGCAATTTTTTTCATCTTTCACTAAAGTAATTGAGTTAAATCTATATGTTTAAAGTCAACAATGAATAGTGAAATTTTTCATTTGTTTAAGGAAAAAGTTACTGTATTAAAATGAAACAAATGGTAATCAAGCAAAGTCTTGTATATAAGTGATTAGCACATGTGCCTGTCTACCTTTAACCATGGATTTAAAATTTAAAGTTGGAAGTTGTTTCAGGTAGTTTAGTGTTTATAAGCAAGTTTAAGACTGTTTTTAAGTGATCAGCCCATTGTCAACCATGCTTAAATTGGATTGGTTATTTGAACCTTATATACTGAATATAAAAAAAAAAAATACGATATCATAATATAATGCAACTTTTAACACTTGAGGGAAATATATTTCTATTAGTGTTAAATCCATAGTTTCCCTTTACTCTTTATATAATCTGTATAACATTACAGTGAAAAGTTTAGTTCTTAAAACAAATCATATATTTAATATAAATAGTAATTGAAAAATGGATAGGTTTCTTTATGTCTATCTTCACTGTCTTTTTTATTTATGGTGCTCAAATTTTGCGTGATCTTCCAAGCAACTACCTATTTAAGTTAATTGCTTTATATTTTGCAATTTGAGATAGATAATTTGAGTTTCCAGAGTCTGTTAAAAGAAATAAATAAAAATTGATCATTCATAGTGTACACAAACTCTTTTACCACCTTCTGCTTGGTCAGTCTTATTTCCCAATGATCATATTGCAGGAAGTAAACAAAGATTGATTTCACTCAATGTTTAATTTTACTGATCCTACAATAATATTTCCTGCTCATCAGAGGATGTAGCACTATAGAGACTGGAAACATCTAGAAATTTCTAGCTTTGAGGTTCCCCAAACAGCGCCACTAGAGTTCCAGCTCACTACAACCTTACTTACGAGGGCTTGGTTATGCCCAGCATAGCTCAGGAGGCATGAAATTCCTGTAGACTAGTGCACTAATATAATTGATGTGAAAGAACATGGACAAGAGGTATTAAAATTTCTTGTTGTTTATTATAATTTATTTAGCAAAACAGGTTTATATAAACGTCCATCAAACAAAATATTTCATTGACAGTCCCTTGTATCTCTTCGGCCTACTTCCAATAATATTTCAATATGAATTAAAGAATGTAATTTGTTGAGAGTATAATAAAGTCCTTCTTTCAATAGTTCTTTAACAATTTACATCTTTAGTTATTTAGTTAATTCACAGAGAGGAGTACAATACATGAAGACAGCAGAGATAATAATGAAGATAACTGATAGCATTTAATTCAGAGTTTCACTTAATTCAAACAAATATTTCATTTACGGTCCATTGTGTCTCTTGGTATACGTCCAATAATAGTAAAATATGAATTAAAGAATGTAATTTGTTGAGAGTATAATAAAGTCCTTCTTTCAATTGTTCTTTAACAATTTACATCTTTAGTTATTTAGTTAATTCACAGAGAGGAGTACAATACATGAAGACAGCAGAGATAATAATGAAGATAACTGATAGCATTTAATTCAGAGTTTCACTTAATTCAAACAAATATTTCATTTACGGTCCATTGTGTCTCTTGGTATACGTCCAATAATAGTAAAATATGAATTAAAGAATGTAATTTGTTGAGAGTATAATAAAGTCCTTCTTTCAATTGTTCTTTAACAATTTACATCTTTAGTTATTTAGTTAATTCACAGAGAGGAGTACAATATATGAAGACAACAGAGATAATAATGAAGATAACCGATAGCGTTCTATTTAATTCAGAGTTTCACTTAATTCTGATCTGTAGTCTTTTAGGTAGTTGTCACATGTAACGTGGCTTAAATTAACTCATGTATGAAGATATTCTTTACAGACAAGAGCATTTCTATTATTCCAGTTAATTTTAGGTAAGTCAAAGCGCAATAAATATATTTCTATTCATTGTTATCCAATTCCAGGTTTGAATCCATAATATAAGCACATTTATCCTAGGTTCATTGGTTATCCACTTCAGGGTTTGAATCGATCGATATAAGCGCATTTATATCCACTGGTTATTCAGGTAAAATATAAGTGTATGTATTTTCATCTGTCCATATATCAATTCATCTTGCAAATGCATTTATTTGGTATTCACATATTCTTATCCAGATTTGTCATTAATTCATATTTATATCCATTGGTTATTCAGGTAAAATATAAGTGTATGTATTTCCATCTGTCCAGATATCAATTCATCTTGTAAATGCATTTATTTGGTATTTCCAATTTCATAAGACTGATATATATAACCTATATGCATCAATAACTCCAGGTATATCATTGTACATTTAACCGTGACACATTGTTTTGGTATTCTCACTTCTCAACTCGTATATATAACATGTTTTAATTCCACGTTTATATTACTTTTCTAAGAGTTTTCAAATAATAAATAAAATTTAAAAAAAAAAGATTTTCTTAATCTTTCCACTTATTCAAGTATGTGGTTCATTATACGCATATAACCATTAACTTTTATTTATGTACTAATTCATATTTAAATGTTTGAATTTATTCATAATATAGTATAAATTTACTAAATACATTCATTTTGTATATTTTCTAATTTTATCTGGGTTATAAACACGTTATTATAATTTTCATTGAAGATCTCATTTTAAAAACAAAATCAATAGTTAACAGAATTGTTTAAATATGCCGTTTTAATGAAATATATTTTCATTTTAATAATATTATTTTCTGAGAAATATCAAAGCTCTCTTACTGTAATTTATTCTTTACTGTTTCCAGGATTGCTTGCTAGTGGCTTTGTTGAATGGCATTTAAATAACAGGCATCTTGCTTTAATTACCCTTTTTCATATAGGTGTTTTACAATTAGATGTTGGATAAGTTGATTATGGAGCAGGCTAAGAAGGAAAAGGCTATAATTCCCTACTCACACCACATTTTGGGAGTTTTAATCTTCAGATATCGTCATTGTCCTGGATTTTTTACATCAAAGGTCATTGTTACATTGTTCTGCATAATTTCTGAATAATCCTAATCACTAATACAACTTTTGGGTTGTAAGGCTGCAGCATAATCTTTATAGCTATCCAATTTTTGACTAGATTATAAAATTCACAAGTTCTCCACTTGACTGCATTATATATTTCACATAGTATATTCGGTTTCACAAGTAAAATCCTTAGTCACCTATGCCACTTAATGTATTCGAGGTTAAACTATTACCTAGTAGCCAGATAATTATATAATTTGTTTAAAGTTTTTGTAATATTTTTTGCAGTTCTGAAACATTATTTGGAAAATAAGCATTTCATCTATACAATATCCAGACAACTTACATAATTTTTATTATGTTTGTTTTTCATTTTAATCCACAATATTTCCTATAAAAGATGAAGATATGAAATCATCTTATCATACATTCTTATTAGTGTTTATCTTATAGTATCACCATGTAGTTTAATCATTGTTGCTGTATTTTGATAATTATTAAATTTAATAATATTCCGAGTTTATGTCATAATGTTTCAAAGCTTTGATCACAATAGAAATAGTTACATTATCTAATATCTTTTCATGATCTACAAATTTAATGCAAATTAGCAATCCATATCATTGATTCTTTCAGTGACTTTTCTTGAAGCATGAATCTGATCTACTGTGCTATACTTGATTAAATCCAGCTTGTTTATAGTTGGTTTGAGTTTAAAGTTATCTGTCAATTTTAATCTTAATAAATATCATGTATATAAGTAAAAAAAGACTGATAGATCTGTATTTACTGTCTTTTTTTATATATTTTCAAAATATCACTATTGCATTCTCTCAATTAGCTAATATATCCTTGTCATTTAGATATTTTATAATGTAACTTTACTATCTATTTCTATTTGTCAATTTACTTTTTTTAAAATATCTGTATTGATTTCATCATTTCCTGAAACGTTTGTATTCTTCATGGATTTAATGATATCTTATTTCTTTATTTAGATTGTATAGTATTTTAACAAATTAATATTATTATTACTTTGCTATTTTTGTTGTTATTCTTCCATCCATTTTTATGATGTCAGTCCTGCTTTTAATAATCATGCCATTTTTTCTTGTTATTTCTGAGATAATTTTTTCCCAATATCAAGATGGCATTTTAAACATTTCAGATTTTTATTATCTTCTATACTATTTTTTTCTGTTAATAATTATATATATATATCTTTTTGTCATCATTAAGATTTTTTCTTAACATTTCATAGAATTTTGATTCAGTTCCAGGTAAACTGAATATGAAAAATATATTACAAGTTAATGATTATTATGATTTTGATTGCAGCTTCCTGGACAGCCTGCACCAGTTGAAAGGGATCAACTCAATCGAGTAGATGGATCTCTCTATCTTAAGAACATTATTCATAAGCTTCAGCAAGAAAATGTTCAACATGAATTTTTAGAGTTAATGATAAGGTAGATTAACTTTAATTTTTTTTTATTATAAATAATAAAATTTGAAATTACATGTTACTACAAACAATTAATTATATATATATATGTGTAACATATGACTATTTCAGCTGATCTGTACTATGTTTTAGTTCACTAATCCCCGAATTAGAAATAACAAATTTAGCACGAAATATTATTTTCTTGAGGTCACAAAGAATACAGTGATTCAGACTTCAATTTATATAATTTAATATCATTAGAAACCAACCAGTAACCACCTAAACATTCACAATAAAGATAGTAATCAATATTTTTCACTGCTGTCAAAGCAACCTTCTCACCTTTTAATAGCAAGAATGGAAATCCAGTATAAAATATATATATATAGATATACATACTAAACACTTCTAATTTATATAACCCAATCACAGTTTATTAGGAATATAAGTCTTTTCACTCATTAAATCTATTCACTAATATTAAAATTACTAAAAGCAGCACATTTTACCTTTACCATAATCACCGTCCTTTAAGCCTGCCAAGACTTAAGGTGTTTAAAATAATAAGATCGAGGTAATCTGTTTTAACCCTAGTCAGCTTATTGACCTTTAGGAGTCGAGATCCTGAGACAAAGATGTCCCCCACTAGTTTTTTCTGCTACTTCCCTCTGGTAACACAGTTGCCTTGAAGATGATGAGGAAAAACCTGTACTGCTTATTTCCATAATTTATATATTTTCACTTCTTTTGCTTTCTAGAGTAATTAATCTCAATGGGGAAAATCCGGATGGTGGGTGTATTATCAGTTTAATCTGATGTCTGTAAATTTAATTAGTATTTTAACTTATACTAATTAAATTTTCTCTGCTTTTTGATTTTTTTTTTCTGATAATAATCACTACATATAATACATTTTAATTAAATATTTCGTATTAAAGCATTTCACTTATTTATTTTCTCTCTGTAAATTAATTTCATAACATATTAAAGTACTTACATTTTAATAATTCTCTCCTTACTCCAGAAAACCAATTACCATGTTTTGCACACAATGTCATAAATTTTTAGGGTCTGGGTGATCTATGTTCTGTTGATTCCATGGGTACCTCGTTTAGCATTTCTATTCTTGCTTCAGATTCATTACATTTTAATTGAGTTTGTTGTTTCTCTTGAATTTTCTTTATCAGGCACTTTTTCAGCTATTTTTTGTTTTCCACAAATTTTAACCATTTCTTCTTTACCAATTAGTAGTGCTGCTGAAAACTGTATTTCTTCTATGACTTGTTGGCTGACATAATTTATATGTCTCCGATATTTTGTTTCATTTTGCATTTGAATGGTTACTGCTTGTTTGAGTAGTTTGCCTGTGATTATACCTTCAATCCATTTCTTTTTGATCAGATTGCATATCCCAACTCCATCACCTACTTAATAGATGTTGTCTTCATTACTATACTGAAAGTGTTCATCCATTTTTGGGAATAACATCCCAGAGATTTACCTGTAACCATCAATGGCATAGAATGTTGATGCATCATAGTATCATATAAAGCTTCTTCCATATTATTATTATTAGTCTTTCTCAGAATATTTTTAATTTGTTGAATGACTTTCTAAGCCAGGTCGTTTGATTCAAGATGGTGTGGGGTGATCTTCCATTTCTTGAGCAATGAATCCAGTGCTATTATCGGAAACCAATTATTTCTGGCAATCCATGGCATGAAGAAACTGCATTTAAACTTTGTATGGTTTCACTGGTACTTGTTATTTCATGATGCAATACTTCACCCATTTAGAGTATGCATCTATGAGTATGCAAAATATTTTCCTATTGATTTGACCTCCATGTGAAGTCTCTGCCATGGTTTAGTTGTTTTAGGCCACGATGTATACTCCTTAAGTTTCATACTCATTTTGGATTAACAAACTGTGCATTTCTTAATGTGTTTCACAATGTATGTAGTTATTTTTGGCCATCAGATATAGCTACGCGCTAAAGTTTTGGCATACATGACTCCTGAATCCTTCATGCAATAGTCTTAAAACTTTTTCTCTACCTTTGTTAGTATTATAACCCTACCACCCATTAACACACAACCCTTACTGACTAATAATTTGTCATGATTTGTCCAAAAAGCAGGCATAAGACATTGTTGTTTCTTAGGTAACCAGCCATTTTTAATCCAGCCTATTAGCAGCTAGTAACCTTTACTGACCCTTGTCCATTTTACTTCTGTATTGCTGTTTAAATGTCTGACTGTAGGACATCTATATAATTAATTTCTATCTCGTTACTCTGTGGTTCATCTTTATCTGGATTTCTAGACAAAGCATCAGCATGTGGAATCTCCCCTTCTTATATGGCAACTGGCAGTCATATGATGCCAATATATTTCTCCACCATAACATAGTGGACTCAAATGATCCGATGCTAACTTATTGTTGGCTATTATTCCCAATAATAGCTTTATGATCAATTACTATATGAAAAGATCTACCTAATATATATGGGTGAAATTTTTTTTAAACCGAACATAATAGGCAAGGTCTCTTTGTCAATTTGGGTGGATTTTCTCTCAGCTTTAGAAAAAGTCCTTGATGCATAGGTTATCGGTCATTCGCCATTATAACATGGATGACATAAAACTGCCTCCACAACCTATTCTGAAGCATCTGTTGTTAAGCGTACTTCCAGATTATTATCAAAATGAACCAGCAATTTGTCTGAGTACAGATGAGCTTGAGTTCATATAAAAGATTCCCCATGTATTTTTATCCATTGCCACTTTTGCTTTTGTAGAGGGTTTGTTACTTTAGTCTTAATCTGTAGAAAGGATTCAAAATAGTTTACCAAACCCAGAAATGCCTGGAGTTCTTTAATGTTTCTTGGCTTAGCAGCATTTTCCACAACTTTTACTTTCTCAGGTAATGATTGCTTACCCTTGTCTGAGATTATATGCCTTAGGAATATTAATTCTTTCATATTCCATATGTTTTTCTGAGCATTTAATTTGACTCCGAATCTATAATTTCTTGCATACTTTAAACAATCTCTTACTAAGCATCTCTTCTGAGCATGCTGTTATAAGTATTTTGTTAAAGTAAGGTATTATGCCATCTAATTCCTGTAATAAAACTTTAATTTTTGCTTGAAATATATTCGGCACTGTTGAAATATCAAATGGTAGCTGATTGCATTTTAATAATCCCACAAGGGTTGTTAGAATATAATCTTCAATAGTTTCTCTTCCTCTTTCCTTCTTTATTTTTGCTTGGTTGTTAGAGTTAATATTTCCTCTGACTTGTCTGTCACTGATATTCGGTGTACAGTGGAATTTAGGTTTCTTTCGCAAATTGTGATAGGTTTTGCAGATTAGCCAATACCTCTCACACTAGATTCTGGATACTCTCCCTTATATAAATACTTATTTACTGTTACTCTATAAACGCCACATATTCACATTTGAGCATTGGGTTTTGTTATTATAACTATAGGTGTGGTCAATCTAATGTATCTACTGGCGTCAATACGCCATTATTGACCAATTCTTGAATTTTTTCTTAGATTTATTTTTTGTGTGAATGGGATTTTTCTACACTTACACATAACTGGACATACATTTCTAAATAACTTGATCTCTACAGAGCCCATTGATATTATACTCAATTCTTCACTAAATAAATCTAGATATTTGATTTGGATTTCTTGTTTGAGGGAAATTTTTTAGTAATACTAACTTGGATTCCTATCATGCAGAATCATTCTCTTTCTATTATAGGGCTAATTTTCCTTTCTACTGTATACAGTGGTACTTTAATTATTTTCTCATGATATCTAATTGTCACTTTTACATGCCCCAGTAATTTCAGTGCGTTTCCGTTCACATCTTGAGTCTTAACATTTATTTTTCTATTTTAATGCTAGTATCAGCAGCTGATAGTGCACTTCAATCTATCTTAGACATTATGGATATTCCTGAGATAATATCTATCTCCATTGTAATTTTTCCCCACAAATTTTCAATTTCATTGTGAATTGCTATATGAGTATTAAAGGATTTACCTTCTCTATTTTGCTGCACCTGAGTTTTCTCTTGGCTCTCCCTTTTCCAAATTTTGTACATACACATGCTAAATACTTCTTTTTTTCCACATTTAAAATAAGTTTCCTGCTTCCACTTACAATCTTTTGCTCTATGATCCATTTTTCCACAGCAGAAGCATGAATCTTATTTCCCTTTTCATATTCAGGTTTTCATGGATTAATACATTTTTTATCATCTTAAAAATTTGCATATTAATATTATCTTGGGTTTAAATTTAAAAGCATGAACTTATTCTAAAATTAGCTCATTAAGTTGTTCCTTTCTTTTTTTAAGTTATTTCTTTCTTTTTTAACAACTTCATATGTTAGATCTATCTCTGTTAATAACTATTGTCTGAGCCTGTTGTTAGAAATGTCCCAATGTAATTGATCCATGAGTATTTCCTTGACAAACTACCTATACCCACAATCTTTCGTTAGTCCTTTTAGGGCTGAAGTATATTCTTTTATGAGGTTCATCCTTAAACTGTTTTCTATTCCTTAAATGTAAGAGAGCTATATGGTGGCATGGATGGGCTAAAATATTCATTTAATTTTTTTACTAATCCCTCATATGGTACATTATCTGTTATGGGAGGGCATAAAACTTATTAATAATCTCGATAACTTTCTTACCAGAAAATATAAGAGGGCTGCTATTTTTCACTTATTGTGCTTTATTCTATTTAGTGTGAAAAATTTTTCGACTTGCATTAAATACAATGGCCATTTGGCAGCATTACCCAAGTCAAACTCACCAATACAAGATTGCTCAAATGAGGACATTTATGATTTTTTCAAAACTAATTTGAACTTCCAAACTGCTAATTATCTCTTTAAGCTAGGTTCAAACTAAATGACTGCGCCAAGTTTTGTTATGTTTTAGCACACTAATCCTTGGAGTAAGAATAACAAATTTAGCACAGAGTCTTATTTTTTTTTTTGAGTACAAAGAACCCAGCAATTTCAATTTACACAATTTAATATACATATTAATATATATAAGTATAATATATATTGTCCGGTATTCGGGGGTTTAAACCATCAGGGATCTGGGGAATTGTTTGGTTATCCTCAAGAAAAAAAAAAAAGTTATTGTCAAAAAAATAAGCATGATAGATCATTCTGAGAGATCAGCACTGTTAACTCCTTAGAGCAACTTTAATATCATTAACCATAAATCTACCAGAATTACCATTAAGTAAAAGTAAGTAATACTCAAAATAACCATTCATCATCATGAATGATCAGCAATAAAATGAATCAACAGTCATCTTGTGGCTGAATTAGAATGGATCTACTATAGACCAGGCTTACTATTGATCCCTTACCAGCTTGGGCAATTTTTTAAACATTAATTTGAATATACCAACTTAAGTGCTCATCCATTAGAATACATAATCATCAAAACAATAATGCTGGGATATTAAAATATGCTGATCATCATCAATGCTCTGGCAACTTAGTACTATTAATGTTCTGGACAACTATAAAATTAAATTCTAATAAAGTCTAAATAAAATGTAGCGCAGGGGCTTTAAAGAATATAATCTTATGTGCCAATTAGGATATATCAATCACACTGAATACCTCTTAAACACTAATATACATCCTCATTCATATAATCAGACCATTATGCATGAATCTAGCTCAGAGAACATAAGCTTTATTACTGTATTGTATCCAGGAGAATACATAATATAATCTAAAAACCATTTAGAATTAAGTCACTGGAATAATGTTAACAATGAATACAAGTTTATTAACAACAATAACAAAATAAATGAAATTAAGGTCTCTAGAATAAGACTATACACATATCAATTAAGCCTTCTGATTTTGGTTAGCATACAATAATAAAAAAACATTGTGATTTACAATGATTACTGTACAAAAATTTCAATTTACTGTTACGGTTTACAATATTTCTTAATGGGTTCACATATATATAAGTTGCACAGATATGCGATATGTTAGTTTACAATGAATATATTTGAATTGTCAAAAAATGATTAAAATTTACATATAAGTGTCTATTTGACACTCATTGATATTTGCACACAGATGTGCAGTACAATTGATTTATATCTCAATTAACATATAAATACAATAAATGATTAAAATTTTTAAGTTATATATTTTTTTAATAATACAAATACCTATGCTAGCTTTACTTAAACATGTATATATAATTGTGCATGTATGTGCGATATAATAATTGATTATTTATGTAAATGAAATTCATTTCTATCATATCTGAATTTATCTAATAAGTATTTCCATTTTGAATATACATAAAATTCACACGTGCATATATATAAAAAAATTATCGCTTTTAGAATCATTTTAAAATTAATCTAAAATTTTTTTTTTTTTTTTTCGTCAATGAGTTCAATCATTTCATTCACTCAAAATTTTACTTGCTTTTTTTTAAAATATATAGATTTTTTAAATGTCATTTTTAGGAAAGAAATTGTTTAAAATTTTGTTATCATTATATATAACATTACTCACCATCAGCTGTATATATGTTTATCTGCTTCTCTGCATATAGATATATCAGCATATATATAATTACTTCATCAAGTGATGGTTTCTTTTGGTAAGCTTGGTTTCTGGTCCATCAAGAAAGTATAGTCCAGGATTGTCATTATTGAGAGAGGTATAATTCAGGTTATTTGTTGGCATGCCAAGAGCTTTCTTCTGTCTAGGGCTTGATGGGATTCAGGCCAGGAAGCTGTCTTGTCCATATTTAAGGCTTTAGAGATAGAGAAATGGATCTTACTACTATCCAGGATTGTTTCAGGCAAGCAGCAGTCTTGTCCACATTTAAGCAGGTCAGCAAATACAGAAGTGGGTCTGGTTATGATTTAAAACTTCAGCATAGTAAATTAGTAGACTGCATCTGAACTTGTCCCTTTACCTTTCTTCATGGGAGCTTTGTATAACTCCAACACTGACTACTGCTAGCCAGCTGCTTCACACAAATATTAAAACAAAAACTAAAATATCTTTTTATCAGCCCTTTTATAACTAGATTGCTGAGGTGATAAAAATACATTACAGACTGTTTTCAATCTATTTAATCCTTTGAAAACAAGTTTGAAGTTTTATCAAAAGTATGATTGGAAAAAGTTGATGTCAATTAACTTTAATCCTTTGGAATTTTATAATCTACAAAGATTTTTAAAAATAGATAAAAGAAATGTATCCAAGCTTTAATTAAAACATTTCAAAAATAAATCATGCTTGTTTTTAAATTCAAAATCAGAATTCAATATTAATTTATTTATCAGACATTTGTAAATGTTTTAATTTTTAATAAAATTCTATTTCAGATTATTTAATCTTTTACTTATTCCAGGTTAATGTAAAAAAAAATTACAAAAAATTTATATCTGTGTTTATTTCTACTTTTCATTTATATATATGTGCACACACACAACTATGTTACTGTGTGACATGTAACCCAATTGGTTGCAATATAGATACATGAATTAAATGCTATTCTAATTGATATAACCCAATCACAGTTTATTAGGAATATAAGTCTTTTCACTCATTAAGTCTATTCACTAATATTAAAATTACTAAAAGCAATACATTTTACTTTTACCATAATCACTGTTTTTTAAGCCTGGTGGCTCTTAAGACGTTTAAAATAATAAGATCAGGGTGATCTGTTTTGACCCTAGTCGGCTTATAGAGCTTTAAGAGCCAAGATCCTGGCAAAAAATCATCCCTCACTGGTTTTTTCCATTGCTTCCCTCTGGTGACACAGTTGCCTCGAATATGATGAGGATGAACCCATGTTGCTTTTTTCCACATTTTATATACTTTCAAACCTTTTGTTTTCTGGAGTAATTAAGCTCATTGGGGGAAATCTGGGTGGTGGGTGTATTATCAGTTTAATCTGATGTCTGAAAATTTAATTAGTATTTTTAACTCATACTAATTAAATTTCCTCTGTTTTCTGATATTTATTTTTTTTTCCTGATAATAATTACTACACACAATACGTTTTAATTAAATATTTTGTATTAAAGCATTTCACTCAATCTTATTCTGACTATTTATTATTTGTTTATTTCCTCTCTGTAAATTAATTTAACTTATTAAAATACATAATTTATTAAAATGAATACATTTCAATCTGTATCCTTTCCATTTTCTTGGGTTTAAAGAACTTTTATTTATTTATTTTTTAAATTGCATAATAACTAATACAGTAAGTATGTAGTAGCATTGATTTTGTATATACATTTTGATTGCTCATTATAACATTTTGATTGCTCATTATAACAAAATTAATTATTCATAAAAAAAAAGTTTATTTATAAATTTTGTAAATAATTGAATAATTTAAAACTTGACTAATGGCATAAAAGTTAAGTGCAACTGATAAATCAACTATAATAATACCTGATTAAATTAAATAAGTGTTTCCAGATAGTCTATCATACAATCTAAAATAACTACTTAAGCAGATAAAATATGATATATATCAAAAATATATAAATATAAAATTAATTGTTATAGATAATGTATAATTTGATTTAAATGAAAACTAAAATAAAACTTTTAAAATCATAAAATAAAAGTATAAACAAACTTATAATAAAATTCAAGAGAATATTTATTTAGACTAGTTGTGGGGTTCTGCTTTCATGTTTGTAATTTATTTTTTCTTTGTTGCTATTTTCATTTTAAAAAAAATCACTATTTTCATTTCTTGCTTGGAAATTTTCTTTTCATAGTGGTAAGGCCATGAAATGTTTTGCACAAAAGTAACCAATATCAACCATTGGCTTGTATTATAATATTTTTATTTATTAATACACTTGGGTCTCGTTTTACGCGATAGATAGGTTCCTCAGAAAACATGCGCAAACGAAATCGCGCAAAAATAGATGTAACTTACATTGAAAAAGGGGGGATGCGGTCTGTGATTTTTCAAAATTCGCGTAAAAGCAAAGCACCAACGTAAAATTACTTTAAAATTCGTGCAAAAAAAAAAATAAGGAAATAAAATATGACTAATAAAAAATTTCAAATTTGAAAAAAATTGATACAAGATAAACTTTTTTTAACTATAATATTTAATTTTATTCAAAATAATATACTTTTATGCATAATTTACAGTACAGTAATTTATATTTTTTTATACACGTTTTAATTATTATCGCTATTTGCCCCAAAACACATTCGTTTGCAAACTAGTAAAAAATCAGATTCTCATGTTTTGTGATGTGATGTATTTGGCTTCTCTTTAAACGAAATCAAGAATATCTCAGCAATTATTCTCACAAGAGGAAATACAACTAGCGCCAAGTTCACTCTCATGTTGTGTTAATGGTTTTCTGTTGACGACCGCGATGATTTATTAATTGTTTATGAACTTAGACTTATGATAATAAAAAGACATTTATTCACCACTGCTGGAAAAAATTTAATTAAAACTAAAAATTAAATTCTTATTTTTGACTTTAATTTTCAATTCCGTTTAAAAATCAAATTTCGTTTTACATCACATTAATTTCAAGTCGCCCGTAAGTAATTTTTAAATTGTTAATTACAATTAAAAATCAGATTTTAATTTTTAATTGTGCCCACTGCTATTACTGACCTTTTAAAAATAAACTTGTGGACACTAAATGATTAATAATTGATTACGTTCTTTTTTAAAAAGCAAAAACAGAATATGATTTAAAATGCAAAATTAACACGCACAATGTTTGAACAAATTTACATTATAATCTTGTAAAATTTAATGTGTGTATACATAAAATGTGGAAATCGCGATTTTAATTTCATTATTGCATAAAATATTACTATTATAAAGCACTGAAAATATTGAAATTACTAAGATGAAAGTCGATTTCCAATAATGTGCTATTACTTTCAATATAACGTAAGTGCGCGAAATTTATTATTTAAAGTAATAGCGCATTATCGGAGGTCGACTTCTGGTGAAACATGAATCGCGTAACTTCAAAATCGTGTTAAATAAGTCTGCGTAAAAAGAGACCCAGGTGTAGTTATACACCTTTTTATTTGGATTTTTTTTTTTTTCATGATAGTGCAGATTTTCTGATTTCTAGACAAAATTACTACATATATGCAGTGGAATAAGTTTAAAATAATTTTAACTATATGTTTTGACTGCTAAAAGTACAAATAAATTAAATTGGTAACTTAAACATTAAATAAAAAATATGGCTGTCTTTATAGCATTTATTTATGTATTGTATTTATTTATTGTATAAATCTTAATTTAGTGAGGAAAAGTGTAAGTTATTATATATGTGTGTATAAATTATTTTATGTATACAATTAATTTTTGCGTGTATATTTTTACCAACTAAGTAAAGTCGTTTTTTTTTGATGGACAGTAATACGAAGTGATATATATCTGCATTTCATTTATTATAATTTGAAAAAATCGATAGAAATTTTTAAATTAAAAATTTTCAACATTTTTACTAAGCAAAAGTTATATATATAAATATATGCACTGATAAATGTATACAGCATTATTAATTTAAGTTATTTTAAAGTAATTTAGAACAAAATATTTTATTTAATTAACAATTGTAAAGATATTTAATAATTAGATTGTAAATGACATTATATAAAAGTAATTAAATTCTAGATCTTATGTGTGGTTTAGTTAAAACATTGTCTGTTATTTCGATATAATCCTTGTCAAAGCTAAAATTTTATAAATGCTGTAATTGTACAAATAAGTCATGGACTGTAATGAAGTTTAGGAACTATCTACAACAAATAATTGAGTATATGGAAATGACCGACAGTGAATCTGATCTTGCTGATAAGGTAAGGCAGTGAACTATAAGTAGGGATCTTTCAGAAGATCAAAAATTACGCTTCAGTTGTTTTATGCTGTGATTGTGCTGATTACTGTGCTTTAGTTAAAACATTCATGGAAGAGTAAAGAGGCCCAGTGCAAACTGAAAGTCTATTGGGAGTTGCCGAGAAGAAGTTGTCAAATAACATAAAACCAGCTCAAAGAGCAAGCAGTTGTCCCGGGTTAGCGGGTTTGCTTCCCGGCTGATGCTATGACACATGAGAAAAAAAAAAGTGTTGTATCCAGCTCATATGCAAACTGTATGCCACCTAACTTCAAAAGTGTATTGCTTTGGGGAGAAATCAGCCATCACTCAATAAGGAAAACACTCAGATGCTGCCCATTGTATAAGAAAATAAATATGTATTAATTAAAACCATTGCAGCCATCAAGAGCAATATAACAGAAGCTTCGCAGAAGACTGCCAGATACAGCTGTTTTTACAGAATACTTTCACATTAAATGTAGGAGATAAAATATTTGATATTAGTAATATACAGTCATTATAATATATAATCAAAGTTTATATACATCATCCTTTTCATCAATTTAATCTATAAATTATTATGATTGATTTTGCATAAAATATTTCTGTTTAGAAATTAGAATGGCAATGGATTACTACTTTTATTAGTCATGTCACAGTTCAGTCAGCTTAACCCTAAAAAGAAAATAATTTTAGACTAAACAATTAATTTATTATTGCAAACCCTCACCATTATTTGAAAAACTTATTTAGTATTTTAATATTAGAATTAATAATGGTTGTTTCCACTAGCCTTAAATATAGAAATTGTAACAATAATAATTTAATTACTAACATGAATAGTGCAGATTAATGGTCTCTGGATATAATAGAAGGACAGCATCGACAAATTAAATAAGATTGTCTTTTTAATAAAGTTTTCAGATTTAAGTAACATACCCTAAAAAGGTTGGGGAATAATTAAGCATGGGAAAGGATACTTGAGTGTATTAAATTTACTTGAGCTAATATACTTTTATTTCCAGCTTTTTTATATATCTATTTTTTTTTTTGTTCCTAAATAAGTGTGATACCATTGCATTGTCTACTCACTTGTACCCCAGCAACTTATTTTGAGCAATAGTATGCAGTAGATATCTCTTCCATATAGTATATGCGTCGTTTTTATAAATATTTTGTTCATACATGAGTATTGAAACAGTTAGCACTGTTTCACCTATTATATTCTATAATAGTGTATTTCGTTTCACTCAGATTGCGTGTGTTTCTTTAATTTAAAACTTTGAGTGTGCTTGTAATATTGCCAAGTATGTGCATGTATAATCGCCTTGTTAATTATAATATGAAAATACAGTCTTAAATATTTATATACGCGCATATTCATTTATGTTTGTTAAAACTGAAGTAAACATAGTTTGTAGCTAGAATTTATGTATATAACAGAATAATAGATTTAAATTTATAAAATTATTCATTTAAGTTTTAATATTCATTTTAAATAAATTTCAAATTCTATTGTAGGTTTAAATTTATAAAATTATTCATTAAGTTTCAATATTCATTTTAAATAAATTTCAAGTACACAAGCCGTAATTTTGTTTATGGGTTTTAACATTTCGTCTAAAAATAATCTTTTGGCTGAAACTTGACCCATTTAAAATTATAATTAAGGCAAATTATAAAATTCCGTCAGGCATAAATTCATACTAAGTGCTCTTGCAAGACTCTAGGGAATATATCTTTGGCTCTGGATGTAGCTATGACGCAAATCGGAAAACTCTAGGGAATAGAGCTTTTAAGTCCAGATTTAACTATAGCAAATATTAAAAACTAAGTGGAAATTTAGTTAAAGGCAAAGTTCGAACCAGTAAACAAGTGATGTGGCAAAAGTAAAAGGGGGAGGGACCTACTGTCATAAATACAATATAAAAAAGGCCTGTAGTAGCCATAAATTGTTGTTGTTGTTGCTGCTGATAAATATTTCTGAAAGATCAGTGCTGAAAAAATAATTAAAAAGCTGTTTCTGCCGTACTTTAGCAAGCTGAATTCTACTAAGCCATTACCCAAGCTGTTCAAATGAGGACCGTTGGCTAGGGACAATAGACAGCCATCTATTTTCCAGGACCATTGCTACCAAATGAGAGAAAACATCAATCTCAACCCAAGCTCCATTGATGAAGAAACTACACCTGAAATAGCAGAGTGTTCCTGACCGAAGTGATGGAGGAAAGCCGCCCCGAAATAAATTTACAAAGCTGCATCCAGACTTAAATGTAGAAAAGTCACAGCTGATTTAATAGAAAGAAAATGCACCGTAAAGAATGCCTTGAAAGACTTTACCAGTAAATCATTCTGCAGAATACTTAATTCCATTACTAAATCCATTCTAAATTAAAAGCCAGCTAATTAATCAAATCTCATATTTAACTGTATCATTTAAATGTTAAACTAAACTGTTTATATTAAATTTATTTTAAAGCTTAGAGCACTCTCAAAATTCTTGCTTGATCATAAATATTTTAAGTAATCATAAATATTTAGATTCTATAAAACCATTTCAAACAAATTTTTCATTTCTAAATTATAACTTTATTGATCGTTTTATGCAATTTGTTCTTATGCCATCTATCTTTAGTTTTAATTTCATGTTTATTCATTTATGCTATGTTCATCAGAATGGAGTTTTGTAGATTTTAATAATTATCAAAGGGGCGAGTAAGCACCTTTTTCATTATGTCAGATTATTGTAATATAAAGAAATATAGGCAAAACTCCCTTCTGAAATCAAACTATTATTTATGCTAGAATGAATCAGTTACTACAATACCCAAAATAAGTTATTTAAAACGCATCTTTGCGCAAGTTATTTAAAATGGATATTTTACGAGTTATTTAAAATTAATATTTGAGTAAGTTATTTAAGAATCAATATTTTGCGTGAGCTATTTAAGAATCCATATTTGATGTAGATTATTTAAAAATCAGTTCGTTTGATATTAGATGTAAATTATACAACATATAATTAATGTTTCAAGTTCTAGTAAATCTTTAAATTTGCTATAACTCCATTTAATTAAAGATTAAGAAGCTATGCAGAGATCCTTAAATCAGATTCTTATTACATCTTTATTATATGCCTTAATAATCTCATTTATGAACTGACCAGTGATAGTATAATCTCATTTATGAACTGACCAGTGGTAGTAGCACTGAAAGAAGCTAAGATTTTGGCATAATTAAATTTTATGAAAATATTAAATTAGCATTGCGAATGTGTTGCTAGTTAGCATAAATATGCATCTCTCCTTGCTATACCTATAATGGCCTATGCCAGGATCATTTCCACATCAAGTCACACCTCGAAAGTTTAAGCAACTGTGACATTTATTTGTATTTGAAGGAACCAAAGCATTCCAAAGGGCTTGTAAGCCACTGTTCTGCTCACTTAAATAAAAAGGCCTCTTCGTATTATAGCAAGTAGCCCGGTCTGGGGAACCATTTACTAGGTAATAAACCTCAATTAAGAACACATTCGAGGTGCACTTATTCTGATACTATAGTTTATAAGGCACTAGAATCTGACATTCGACTGCCACACCTCAGTTCAGCTTCCTTAGAAAGTAACTTCCGCTTTGTTCCGATTCAGAATCTGAATTATGCATTTATCTGTGTAGCAATTATATATAATATCACACAAATATTGTTATAGCTGAGTTTAAACTTAGTAAAAATAATAATATAATCTCTGTTACCAATGAAATGATCACTAACTATTACTGATTTCCACTATATAGAGCATGGCATGAGTTATGACATGAAGATGGTATAAGCATATTAAAGTCATAGACAAAGTAAACATTTTGTAAACCCTGAATATTCACTCCCCTGTGTGTGAGCACTATATAATTTGCTTTAATATATTATTTATGACCCTGAGAATTCCCTCACCTGCATGTGAGCAAACTATACCCAATTTGTTTTGCTTTATAACTTATTGTTACATTAAATTTATGAAATATAAATTTATCTCAGTCTCGATTCTTTATGAATCACTAGTTAAGTTATATAATATCGTGTTTTGGGGGGGGGGGTGTTTCATATTTTACTGCTTTGCTATTGCTGGAACGTGAATAAAGAGATATCGAGTGTAACCTCAGGCATGTCATTCGCAATGGGTTGGCTTGGAAGCATGGGTAAGAGAGTTGAGGTATGATCAGACATGGGATAGTACTATCCCGACTTGGTCAGGACTTTCGGTCTGTTGAGCAAGGTACAAACCTGACCCTTACATAGCTATATTTTTTTTCCCGGAGTTAGTGACCCAACGTGTGGCTT
The DNA here is from genome assembly GCA_028023455.1 of Epiperipatus broadwayi. Classification (NCBI taxonomy): domain Eukaryota; kingdom Metazoa; phylum Onychophora; class Udeonychophora; order Euonychophora; family Peripatidae; genus Epiperipatus; species Epiperipatus broadwayi. The sequence goes on along the minus strand of JAQFVV010000009.1, from coordinate 4,523,711 downwards.
AGACTAAGTACATGACACTGAGTAGAGTAATTTATATTTACATTCCAAATATCATTGTAGTATTACAATAATATATAAAATTAAATAAAACAACTCATAATCTAATATTATAATTGATAAGTAAGTGAGTTGATAAAGAATTTAAATAACTTTAAAGTCAGAAACGACGTGATTCACAGTGAGCAAGAAAAAAGTACGCATGAACTGAAAAAAAAAAAAAGAAAAAGTTTTAAGGGAGAAACCACAGGTGGCAAGACAGAAGCTGGGTGAGTCTAAAAAATTTATTTCATTATTTAGATGTGTTATCATGTACTTAATTTTATTATTAGTTAAAATGTATCAGGTGGCAAATAACAAAAAGGAAAAATGGGCAAAGAACAAGGGTGAGGGAGGTAGTTATAGGTAATCAGTTCCGGGGGAGTAGATGGCGAGTCAGCTGTCAAATAAGAAAAGAAAGAAGTAAATCAAAGATAAATAGAAATAGTAATATATATATAATAAAGTAAAATGGAAGGAGAAAGAAAAGACGAGGGAAAAGAGGAACAGAAGGAGCAGATAGGAAAGGAGGTATGAAGCGAAGGTAAAACTTTGAGATCAGGGAGAAGGATAGTAAAAGATAGTAATAACAGTGTGGAACAGGAAGTAGAGGTCAGCAACGAATGAGAACATGGAGGATGAAACCAGGCCAAAAACAACACAAGGAAATGGATATGGGGAAAAGCAGGAAATGGTAGATGAGGAACCAAGCATAATGGCAATGATGAAATGGATGATGGAGGAAAAAGAAAAAGGTAAGGCTGAAAAGGAAAAAGACAAGGCTGAAAGGGAAGAGAAAAAAAGAAGCGATAGACAAGAAAAGGATAAGGCTGAAAGGAAAGAAAAAGAAAGAAGAGATAGAAAAGAAAAGGATAAGGCTGAAAGGGAAGAAAAAGAAAAGAGATAGAGAAGAAAAGGAAGAGGATAAGGCTGAAAGTGAAGAAAAATAAAGGAGAGATAGAGAAGAAAAGGAAAAAGACAAGGTTAAGGGAAGAAAAAGAAGAGAGAGATAGAGAAGAAAGGGAAAAAGACAAGGCAGAAAGGGAAGAAAAAGAAAAAAGATATAGAGAAGAAAGAATAGATAGAGAAGAAAGGAAGACGGAGAAAGAGGAGATGCTTCGGTATATAGGGCAAATATTCTTACGGCAGGGAGAGCCTCTACATAAAAAGATACAGATATAAGGAAAGAAACTGAGAAAAAAGTGGAAGGCCTAGAAAGAGAGTTAGGAATAATGAACAAAGGGACTGCAGAAGGAAGAGTAGATATAGCACAAGAGTAATGAACAAAGGGACTGCAAAAGGAAGAGTAGATATAGCACAAGAGATACAGGGGCTGCAGGAAAGAGTGGATAGAGTAGAAAAGGAGCAGAAATAGATAGAGGTAGAAGGTAAAGAGCTACCACAGAAAAAGTATAGGTTTAGCTAGTGGAGTCAAGGTGGAAATAAAGGAAGCAGAGGATAGATCATACAAAGAGAAGTCAGAGTGGAAGAGATTCATCAGAAACGGAAATCAAAGTAGAGAAAATAGCCAGGGTAGGAAACAAGGAAAGTGGTCAGAGCAGTACGATAACCAGAGGAGAAGAGTATCTTAGGGAAGAGGCGAGCATAGAAAACATGAAGGGGGTCATGATAGATATAGGTAGAGTTAAACAACAGACCTACATATTAACATATATACGGGTCAAGATAGAGGTGGAGAACTCATATTTATCCAATGAGCTGGTAGGCAGCAGCATCCAAATGTGAAGCCTTTCCATTGAAACCAAGCTAGCAAACAGCCCAGTGGCCGTATTTCATCTACAGCAAATGTATACAGGTTTATCCTGTGGGTCAGTAAGTACCAAAGAGACAGTGAGGGTACCCCAAGAAAGGCAAATGCAGAAAGGAGGGGAGCCTGTAACTAAATTAGTGGATAGAGTTGCAGCTTTTACTTTATGGGCAGGGAACAGTGGGATGAAGCAACCGTAGAGAACCTCCAGTCAAACCCCTGGGAGAAAATAAGAGAACTTGAAAGATTGTACAGTATCACTGAAAGGGACCTCGTAGCGCAGAGTGTAAATAAGACAGCCTACAGTATTTCCACCACGTAGACCTCATTTTGATAACAGTAGTCCGCCGATACTCCCCATGGCATTAAGCATAGAGAGAAACAAGGGACCGCCAGAATAAAGAGCAGGTTCGAATATGCCAGAAACTTGCAGCCGAGCATAAGGAAAGAAAACGGAAACTAACTTGCTCATTCAAAGTAGGGGATCGGGTTTGGGTGAAAAATAAGCCTCCAAGTAACAGACCCTTATCCAAATACAGAAAATTCTACCCACTCTACAAAGGACCAGACCAGATGAAGGAAAGCTGGAGAAAAATACTTTTAGATTGCATAATGTACAAAGCAGGTAGCTTGAAGCCATTCCTATTAAAGGGACAGTCAGAGGTTTTCTCAGAACAGCGTAGAGGACATTATATTTAGATTCCTTCATGCTGAATGTTAGATGATAATAATTAGCATGTGTTACCTTATTTAATCATTTAGAAATCTTATTTATAACCTATTACTCAAATTATAGTAAGGGAAGTTAGTAATTAGAATTAGGGTTACCTTAGTTAATCATATTTATAACCTATTACCTGAGCTATTTAATAATTGTGTGATGTTAATCATATTTAACTGTGCTAGAGCAAAGAAGTTGGTGTATTAGCTGCTTAAATGATCTAGGACCTAAAAGACAGTACGAGAATGAGAAAGGGAGATTGAGGAAAGTAGATAAAACTAGTATAAAAAAGAAAAAAAGATTTTAGAGAAGGGTCGGATAAAAGTTACAAGAGTTGTGTGTAGAATCACTAGGTAAAAACGCGCTACAAAATGAGAGTAGAGAGGGAGAAGAAAGGGTTTTTTTTTCTTCTTTTTTCGTCCAGGGATGGATTGCTATGAAACAGTTAGATCTATTTCACCTATTACATTCTATAATAGTGTATTTCGTTTCACTCAGATTGCATGGGTTTCTTTAATTTAAAATTTTGAGTGTGCTTGTAATATTGCCGAGTATGTGCGTGTATAATCGCCTTGTTAATTATAATATGAAAATACAGTCTTAAATATTTATATACTGTACCGGTCGGTTTTGTCTGTTCATATAACCAAGATCTAGCATCTAGGCAAAAGTATCTCGAGTCCAATCATGCGCAAGGTACATAAGTCAGGAACACTCATGAACTCTGCCCTATTTGCCTATTTTCCAGATCTACCAACTTATGAGCAACAATTCCAATGATACTGATCTAATTTATTTCTACCCGCCGGCATCACAAAGTCGTGACACAAAAAGACTCTTATTTGAACTTTATTCATGTATAGAATATTATTATTAGCGATTTTCGATCATCTAGTAAATGAAACCTTTTATATAACATCAAAATTATTTCTATTCAATAAATGAAACAATGACTTAGATATTTAGTAATATGTATAAGATTTATTAAGTTAACTTGAGATATGTATATATAATTGATTGCAAACATTATTTGTGTTAAAATGTAAATAAAATGGGTATTTATCTCCCTTAGATGACATTAACCTCTCTTACAATGCTATAAAACGAACGTATTTAATCAGCAATAACACATAATTTATGGCTTTGTTCTAATGCGGCTATTTATATGTCAATAATTTATAGATTGTATGGGATACCTAAGATTTTTAATAATAGCGCTGGATTACAGTTATTTAAAGTTCTTTAAATCCACCATTAATAAAACAACAGCACTTGAACCAATACATAAGTTAATTGAGTTTGATGGCAAACAGTAAATAAGAACGTATGTGGGAAGCTAATTTAGGAAATAATAATTATGGCAGTAATATCGTATCTGAATGAAATATAAAAAATGGCAATCCATTTAGCATAATCGTAACAGTACGGTTTAGGAGCATTGATAGGCTTTAACGAGAATGAAATATGGTAGAGCGATACGTGTATGATGGCAATTGAGAGATCTATTCTGAGATCCAAGAAGGTGCTTCAATTCACAGTTAAAGAAGGCGACTCTCTGCAAACGTTGGCACGGTCGGGTCATAAACAATGAAGAATGCGCTTTATTGAATTGGCATAGGCTGGACTTTTGCCAGAGCGAACCCTATGCAATAATATCTAGCGCTGAAGAAATCCAAAGGGGTTTGCCAAACCTTGTCCTTGGTATTGGAAGTAAAAATGAATGAAGCACAAATATATATAAAACTAAAGGCCGGTATACACCTAACGGTTGCATTAATATAAATATATATATACTTAAAACTAAGAAATAAAGAATTATCGCCTATCTTTATTAATAAAAACCCAGCGTACCGGTATGATTTGAGTTACTGCGTGGATATGGAAGAATTACATTTAATGCTAATATAATAGCTTATAGAACTAGAGTATCCCCCCCCCCCTTTATATTACTTTAAATTAGACATAAACTTCCCACAACATATGACTAATATAAATCTTTGGTTTTGAATGCTTTAATAAATAGATAATTTTCATATTATTAAATATATATAAAGTCGGTGGCAGCTAGTGATTTCACGAAAGTAATATTAATTTAATTCATATAAATATATTTAAAATTTTTAGAAGTTAGCGCTATTATTTAATTAATAAAAAAAAAAACACATTTCTAAGAAAACAGATTTTTGCTTTGCTTTCTTTCGAAAATAACATTGTACAGTAATTATCAGATTCTGATTTTATTTCCCCAGACAGCACCCGCTATAATAAGAATAACAAATTTGTTTTAAAAAATACTAGATTAATCACCCTCTGAAAAGTAAGGAAGGTTTTCTTTTATTAAATGAGATAGTGTAAGCATTTGCGATTCTGGGGGAAATTATCGACATATAATTTAGTATATGAAAATATAAAATATAATAATGAAAATAAAATATTGCCGCATAGACATGAAATTAAGAACTAATATTATTCAGGAGAGGTTTAATGTAGGAGATATTACAGCTAAGTTATATAGAGAGAACAAGGGACAATTGACTAAAACGTAAGAATTTTACAAATTAATTCATACTTAATATTAAATTTTACAAATAAAGAAAACTTTACAAAAAGTTTAACGAAACAGATAGGTGAAATTTAAAATTATTCACGGTAACTTTAAGAGTCTAGCAGCATTTGAAATGATTACCTCTGTACAAACTTGGCCTTTCTTTTGATGTTTTTCAGATTTCCCTCGGAGAACTAGATCTAGTTTGATGAGCATAATTATTGAGGCAGGTAGTAAGTTCAGTATTTAACAAACAGGCATATAGTTATAGTCTATGAGTATCGGGATCCATGGGCACAGATTTCAGGGAAGGCCATCTCGAATGGCGAGAAAGGTGTAGTGGATTTACTCACGACACATTGAAATTAACGAACGCAAATTTACTTGGCAACTGCTCTCATTGACTGTCTTAGTTCCTCTGTCAAATTAATTCATAATTATCCCATGCCTTGGTATTTGTGGAATCCCTTCTTGATTGGTCATTGCTAATCATTTTCTTTAATCTAATTTCCAAAAGAATTTCTATACAAGCTTTTACCCATTGTGATGGAAGATGCCATTGTTAGGTAAGTATTCAAACTGAAATTAATTTGATAAAAAAATGTTTGTGACAAAAGTAAATCAATTAAGTTTAGTTTCTAATTTTGATTTTAGAGAAACTTTTAATTAAATTTATTTTAGAAGATTATACAAGATTACGTTTCTCACCTTTAATTAATTTTGACTAATTACAATCGCATCTTCCATATTGGATTTAAAAGAAAAGTAGAATTTAATAGCAAAAATAATTTAAAAACAAAATTTTATAGAATGACATATAACGAACTTTTTGTAGTAATTATTTGCTCATTATGTTTGTCTCTACAATATCTCTGTATATGAGCTGCAATCAATAAATAATTACTATAACTTTTATAAATTAAAAAAAATACAGAACATATAATATATTTTGATATTATAAGTCCGTTATAATTAATCCCCCGTTACCTATTGCGTATACATATTTCCTCTTTAAATACTATATTTATTACTTTTATTTTTTTTTGTGTGTATTTAAATTCAGATATTTATGCATATATCTTCGTTAATAAGTATGTTAGTTAATAATAATCAAAAAAAAAAAGGACAAAATATGTGTTAGTGAACGGAATATATACACAAGAATAGGGTTTGAATTTAGCTTGGTAGCGGAAGATTTGAGGTGGGCTGTGAAGCGCAATCTGAATCTCAGATTCTGCTTCAATACGCGCACATTCATTTATGTTGGTTAAAACTGAAGTAAACATAGCAGTGTGTAGCTAGAATTTATCTATATAACAGAATATAGGTTTAAATTTATAAAATTATTCCTTAAGTTTCAATATTCATTTTAAAATAAATATCAAGTTCTTTTGTAGGTTTAAATTTATAAAATTATTCATCTAAGTTTCAATATTCATTTTAAATAAATTTCAAGTTCTATTGTTTGTTTAAAATTACACAAGCTGTAATTTTATTTACGGGTTTTAACATTTCGTCTAAAAATAATCTTTTGGCTGAAACTTGACCCATTTAAAATTATAATTAAGACAAATTATAAAATTCAGTCAGGCATAAATTCATACTAAGTGTTCTTGCAAGACTCTAGGGAATATATCTTTGGCTCTGGATGTAGCTATGACGCAAATCGGAAAACTCGAGGGAATAGAGCAAATTTTAAGTCCAGATTTAACTATAGCAAATATTAAAAACTAAGTGGAAATTTAATTAAAGGCAAAGTTCGAACCAGTAAACAAGTGATGTGACCAAAGTAAAAGGGGGAGGGACCTACTGTCAAAAATAGAATATAAAAAAGGCCTGTAGTAGCCATAAATTGTTGTTGTTGCTTCTGATAAATATTTCTGAAAGACCAGTGCTGAAAAAATAATTAAAAAGCTGTTTCTGCCATACTTTAGCAAGCTGAATTCTACTAAGCCATTACCCAAGCTGTTCAAATGAGGACCGTTGGCTAGAGACAATAGACAGCCATCTATTTTCCCGGGACCACTGCTACCCAATAAGAGAAAACATCAATCTCAACCCAAACCCCATTGATGAAGAAGCTATACCTGAAATACCAGAGAGTTCCTGACCGAAGTGATGGAGGAAAGCCGCCCGAAGTAAATTTAAAAAGCTGCATCCTGACTTAAACATAGAAAAGTCATAGCTGATTTAATAGAAAGAAGATGCACCATAAAGAATGCCTTGAAAGACTTTACCGGTAAATCATTCTGCAAAATACTTAATTCCATTACAAAATCCATTCTAAATTAAAAGCCAGCTAACTAATCAAATCTCATATTTAACTGTATCATTTAAATGTTAAACTAAACGTTTATATTAAATTTATTTTAAAGCTTAGAGCACTCAATTCTTGCTTAATTATAAATATTTTAAGTAATCATAAATATTTAGATTCTATAAACCATTTCAAACAAATTTTTCATTTCTAAATTATAACTATTGATCGTTTTATGCAATTTGTTCTTATGCCATCTATCTTTAGTTTTAATTTTATGTTTATTCATTTATGCTATGTTCATCAGAACGGAGTTTTGTAGGTTTTAATAATTATCAAAGGGCTGAGTAAGCACCTTTTTCATTATGTCAGATTATTGTAATATAAAGAAATATAGGCAAAACTCCCTTCTGAAATCAAACTATTATTTATACTAGAGTGAATCAGTTACTTATAATGCCCAAAATATGTTATTTAAAACGCATATAGTTATTTGAAATGGATATTTTGCGAGTTATTTAAAATTAATATTTGAGTCAGTTATTTAAGAATCAATATTTTGCGTAAGCTATTTAAGAATCTATATTTGACTTAGATTATTTAAGAATCAGTTCGTTTGATATTAGATGTAAATTATACAACATATAATTAATGTTTCAAGTTCTAGCAAATCTTTAAATTTGCTATAACTCCATTTAATTAAAGATTAAGAAGCTATGCAGAGATCCTTAAATCGGATTCTTATTATCACCTTTATTATATGACTTAATAATCTCATTTATGAACTGACCAGTGATAGTATAATCTCATTTATGAACTGACCAGTGCTAGTAACACTGAAAGAAGCTAAGATTTTGGCATAATTAAATTTTATGAAAATATTAAATTAGCATTGCGAATGTGTTGTTAGTTAGCATAAATATGCATCTCTCCTTGCTATACCTGTAATGGCCTGCACCAGGATCATTTCCACGTCAAGTCACGCCTTGAAAGTTTAGGCAACTGTGACATTTATTTGTATTTGAAGGAACCAAAGCGTTCCAAAGGGCTCGTAAGCCACTGTTCTGCTCACTTGAATAAAAAGGCCTTTTCGTATTATAGCAAGTATTCCGGTCTGGGGAACCGATTACTACGTAATAAACTTCAATTAAGAACATATTCGAGGTGCACTTATTCTGATACTATAGTTTATAAGGCACTAGAATCTGACGTTCGACTGCCACACCTCAGTTTAGCTTCCTTAGAAAGTAACTTCCGCTTTGTTCCGATTCAGAATCTGAATTATGCATTTATCTGTGTAGCAATTATATATAATATCACACAAATATTGTTATAGCTGAGTTTAAACTTAGTAAAAATAATAATATAATCTCTGTTACCAATGAAATGATCACTAACTATTACTGATTTCCACTATATAGAGCATGGCATGAGTTATGACATGAAGATGGTATAAGCATATTAAAGTCATAGACAAAGTAAACATTTTGTAAACCCTGAATATTCACTCACCTGCGTGTGAGCACTATATAATTTGCTTTATTATATTCCTTGTAACCCTGAGTATTCACTCTCCTGCGTGTGAGCAAACTATACCCAATTTGTTTTGCTTTATAACTTATTGTTCCATTAAATTTATGAAATAAATTTATCTTAGTCTCCATTCTTGCTCATTACTTTTATGAATTACTAGTTAAGTTATATCATTTGTAATGGGGGGGGGGAGGTCTCATGTTTTACTGCTTTGCTATTGCTGGAACATGAATAAAGAGATATCAAGTGTAACCTCAGGCATGTCATTCACAATGGGCTAACTTGGAAGCATGAGTAAGAGAGTTGAGGTATGATCAGATGTAGGATATTACTATCCCGACTTGGTCAGCTTTTGGTGTTCTAGCTCAAACTCTCGGTCTGTTGATCAAATATGCAAACCTGACTGATACAATATAACACTGTTTCTGCCCTTATTCTTATTGCTTTCATTATTTGCCTGCATTATAGCCTGAGATGTTTGATATTAGTCTAATTTTTCTAATGGTATAGTTTATAAATAATTTAGCATAACCTGAAGCTGTAAGAGTAGTAAGTCTTAAAACTGTGTTGTGATCCGATTGTTAATAAATAGAAATATCAGTTTGTCTGAGCAGTGAATTCTGTGTTTGTCCAGAGTCAGTTAAGATGCGTGATGCTGCATATTGTCTGTGCATGGTAATAATAATAATCACTAAACATCACATGATCATATCTCTTATACTAGCACATAATTGCTATTAAACAAGGCAAAACTCTCTCCATACAGTAGTGCCACCCTGTGCCAACCAGAGTAATCAATGGATGCCAGAAGGCTTATGCATAAATCCCTTTCTAGGGCCTACTCATCCAATATTTCCAGACTAGTTTCTGGCTTGTGGCCTTCATCAGTGAGGAGCCTTGGATCTGAGAGCACTGCGCCTAGATCTTAGGATCTAATGCAACCCTCCAGCATCCACCTTTTAACTCTACTTAACTACAAAACTATGAGAATGAAATTGAAAGTATGATTTTTCAATCTAAGCTCAATAGCTTACATAGTCATATGGGTCTGGACTCAGTTCAGCACCCATACATTTTGATGTTTTAGGCTCTTTAACAACCATAGCCACCATTATCCTATTAGGCAGGATTGGTGTTAAACCACTAAACATCACATAATCCCTATGTCTTATACCAGCACATAATTGTTATTAAACAAGCCAAAACTCTCTCCATACAGTAGTGCCACCCTGTGCCAACCAGAGTAATCAATGGATGCCAGAAGGCTTATGCATAAAATCCCTATCTAGTGCCTACTCATCCAATATCCCCAAACTAGTTTCTGACTTGTGGCTATGGTTGTTAAAGAGCCAAAGACACCAAAATGTATGGGTGCTGAACTGAGCTCACACCCATATGACTATATAAGCTATTAAGCTTAGATTGAAAATATCATATTTTCAATTACAGTCTCATAGTTTTGTAGTTAAGTAGAGTTAAAAGGTGACTGCTGGAGTGTTGCATTAGATCTTAAGATCTAGGTGCAGTGCTCTCAGATCCGAGGCTCCTCACTGATGAAGGCCACAAGCCAGAAACTAGTCGGAGGATATTGGATGAGTAGGCACTAGATAGGGATTTTATGCATAAGCCTTCTGGCATCCATTGATTGTTTAATAATAAAATCAATGAATTTCTAATGTTACAACAGGCAAAACTCTATACATATTGCCACTCAGCGCGAGCCATAGTAATCAATGGATGCTAGGAAGCTTGTGCATAAAATCCCCATCTAGTGCCTATTCATCCAATAACCCCAGACTAGTTTCTGGCTTGTGGCCTTTATCAGTTAGGTCTTGGATCTGAGCAGCACTGCATCTAGATCTTAGGATCTAATGCAAACCTTCAGCAGCCACCTTTTAGCTCTACTTAACTACAAAACTATGAATTTCAAATTGAAAACACAATAATATTTTCAATCCAAGCTCAATAGCTTATATAGTCATATAGGTCTGAACACAATTCAGTACCTATACATTTTGGTGTTTTTGGTTCTTTAATAACCATGGCAGATTGGTTTTAAGCCACTTAACATCACATGATCACCATTTCTCATGCTTGCTTATAATTTATTAAAACAGGCAAAACTCTCTATACGTATTGCAACTTAGTGCAATCAGGGTAATCAATTGATGCAAAAGCTTTCTGGCATCAATTGATTATTCTCGCTTGCACTGAGAGGCAATACATATAGAGAGTTTTGCCTGTTTTAATAACAGTTATAAGCAAGCATAAGAAATGGTGATCTTGTGATGTTTATTGGTCTAATTTCTAATGTTATTAATTTGCTTCAAATTGGATAGGGAAGTTAAATAAAATAAGATGAAATTATTCTAAATTGAATTCCAGATAAAAGAACTAATAGATTAATGTTTCCTATGGATTACTGTCAATTATGTTATTGTTTGCATTGTGATATGTATGTATATAAATAAATTGTAATTTCTCATTGTTTTTAGCATTTGTGATTTATTGCATTTGATAAGGTTAATTAAAATATAAGAGTCTCTTGCATCTATTAGTCTAGCAGGATATAAAAGGAAAAAGGTTTTGATCAAGTGACTTTGGAATGTGGAGCTGCATGCAAATTTCCTGTGGATGATTTTCATGTTGACTGTACATTTTTGACTGTTACAATATATGTTACTTTTTAGTTAGTAATATCTGTCAGTAATCCATATTAGCTGAGAATTTATAAATTATGTTAATATAATATTCAAGGACATTTTCATAAAATTAATTATGGTAACCTGTAATATGCTTGAATTGTCTTTTAAATATAATTTAATATTGTGGTTTAATTTTGGATATCTTTTAATTTTTTAAAATTTTTATTCTGAATGTTTTAAGATGTGAGTAACAGACCATATTACACAAATGATTTTTAATCAAATTACTTTCATATTTCACTATACTTCATTTCTTTAAAAAATATATTTGCTATTCCTAGTTAATTTTTAATAGTTTTGACTATACTTATATTTATATTATGGCATAGAATTTAATATATCAACCACACAGTTCTTTCCAAAATAGTTCATAAATATCCAATATATAAATAAACAAACAAACTTCTTTTAAATACTTGCTTTTTATATGACTATAATCATCAATAAAAAATCCAATGTTTCGGCTATTTTATAGTCTTTTTCAAGGCATACTAAAAATATATATATAATAATAAATATCACTTATTCCAAAAAAAAAAAAATTCAATAAAAATTATAAACTATATTCCCAGTCAAAAATTCTCCTTATCTCACTCCTCTTTCCTATTGCAAACATTCACTATATAATCACAAAAAACCTTTTTTAAATAAATAAATCTATACATATCCTTTAAAACATTCAATTAATAACTATTATTTTATTTTATTTTTTTCCATTAACATTCAATTTAATTCTGGTTTCATTTCATATTAATGCCTTCCTTAATCATTCTTTCATTGTATAACTTAACACATTCCAAAGGCTGTATTTCAAAATTCTTCTGCTTAAATTTCTTCATGTGAATGTAAACAACAGAATTATTATCACCTAAATGCTGTTTTAATCTAGTTATTAGTTTATTCTTACTAGTCCCAACATATGTTATTTCTACATTTCTTCTAAAGCAATCCAAACCTTTTATCAAATAAACTAAATTCATAATCTTTAACCTTTTATAATCCCCATTACTATTAATTTAAAAATCTAAACTTGCTTTCTTTTTATAAACTGGACAAATTGAAATATATTTCCTATTAATCATTTTAACTAATTTCTTAACTTTAATAAATGGACGTTTATTTTCTAATAAAAATATAAATAAAATAAAAAATAGAATGGGATTAGATAGGGATAGGAATAGAGAAAAAGTTATTTATGTTGGTTTCAATATATCCAAAGATTTATTTATTAAAGTTAAGAAATTAGTTAAGATGATTAATAGGAAATATAATGTTTCAATTTGTTCAGTTTACAAAAAGAAAGCAAGTTTAGATTTTTTTAATTAATAATAATGGGGACTATAATGGGTTAGAGATTATGAATTCAGTTTATTTGATAAAATGTTTGGATTGTTTTAAAAAGAATGTAGAAATGACATATGTTGGGACTAGTAAGAATAAATTAAAAACTAGATTAAAACATCATTTAGGTGATAAAAAATTCTGCTGTTTACATTCACATGAATAAATTTAAGCATGGGGATTTTGAAATAAAGCCTTTGGAATGTGTTAACTTATACAATGAAAGAATGATAAAGGAAGGTATGTACGTTAATGAAATAAAACCAGGGTTAATTAATTAATAATAATAAAAAAATAGAATGTTAGTGGAAAAAGAGAAAAGAAAATAATAGATTATTAATTGAATGTTTTATAGGATATATATAGATTTTTTTATTTATTTAAAAAGGAGGTTTTTGTGATTATGTTGTGATTGGGAGTGAGATAAGGTGAATTTTTGATTGTGAATTTTGTAATTTTTATTTAATTTTTTTTTTTTTTTTAGAATGTGATATTTATTATTATATATATATTAGTGTGCCTTGAAAAAAGACTATATAGTCAAAATGTTGGATTTTTTATTGATGATTATAGTCATATAAAAAGCAAGTTTTTAAAAGAAGGAGTTTGTTTATTTATATATTATATTATGGCCATGATTCCCCATTTTATAAACTAAAAAATAATTTGCCTATTCAGCTATATGTTTATTATATCCATGATAGAACATATGGAAATATGAATAATTATGTTAGTGGTGCTATTTCACACTAATGTCTTCTGATGGCATAGAATAATTTTTAAAGCCTTATCACTTTTCAGTTTTTAATGGGAAAGTATTTTAAATTTCATTGATTATGACTCACACAATAATTGTAAGTATTAATTACAAATCTTAAGTTTTGTCCTTGAAAAACAAATTGCTATCTATAAAATTATATTAAAAAATGAAATTAAAGTTTGACTTAAATTTTGTTTAATCATTTTTTGGAAAAAATAATATTGTTTAGCTTTGCATGTTCCATTATTTTTATACTTTTTTTAATTTATAGATTATGCCATAATTGAATATCTTATCTGAATACATGTATAATATGCAACATTGTGTTTTATGTGTATCAGATTTTATTAAGAAATAGTTTCTTGCTAATTTTACAATGCTTGCATTTTACATGTTAAAATTAGAATTTTCACATGTATTTATGAATGCGTTAGCATTAGTATGTTGCACAAATAGTTTCAGATCACCAGATTAACACCATTAAATATGGGTATTATTGGATTCAGGAGGAAAGAAGGTAAATTTTTGTCCCTCATAGATATGAGAACTAATAACTGTGATTGGTAATAAGAATTAATCCTAAATCGAAAAGTTAAGCATCTTTATTTGGCAGAATCTTTCTGTATAATGTATAAAAGGTTGTGCAAATTTATTAAGTGAACCTATTTATGTAAATGATAATAGTTTTTCTTTTGCAGTATGCCATAATATATAGGGTACATGACATATATTGATACAAGTATATAATAAGCCTGTATTTCAGTTATTACATAATAGAGATGTCTGCCCAGCCCTTGTATATGTATTAAATGGATTATGTCCTGTACGTGAGGAGTTAGATTTGAGCATTATATCATCAGATTTTCAATTGGATGGATGGTTGAAGAGTTGGAGTGTGGAGTGGATTGAAGCCTGTCCATTAAAGTATGAAGATGGGCTATCTTAACATATATCTGAGCACTTATTGCATACATGTGTAGAGATGATAATCTGGACCAACTGATGATTGCTGGTTTAGCTTGAAATATGTATATTGGTGATTATTTATCTTTTCAACATATATGTATTCAAGTGTATCAGGGTTATGAGATGGAGTGGAGAGTGGGGTTGTGTGAAAGTCTGTGCTCATATACCCTATATATTACATATATTGATACAGGTATATAATAGGCCTGTATTTCAGTTAATATGCCATAATGAAAATTTATTTATGGAGCAAGAGCTAATTATTCTTTGAGAAGTTGTTAGTTTTTTTCCAAGAGAGACTGAATAAGTTTCTGATGCAGTCAATATAAGTAGTAGTGTTGTATTATAAATTGCCTTATCAGGAAATAATTGATTAATTAGATCTTATGATATCTGTAGATATGCAGTCATATACATTCTTGAAATCAGTTTGTATTGCAATGAAAGCATAATTTTGACACTTGTATTCCTTCAAAGTATATGTAAAATTCAACTTGATGTATATTAGATATAATAATATTCATATAATTCAACTTATTTTGTTAGAAGTACTTTCGTCTATATTCCTTTTAGTCTTTGTCAAGTATTTAACAATATAACATTGAATAATCAAAATGAGACATTATTTTATAACTCCCATAACTCTATTCATTTCTTCCACAATTCTGATATTTTAATGTTTGATGATTCATTAATACTTGACGATTTCTTGAAATTAATATAGCTTGTTTTATTTTTCGTTTATTGTGGCAACTTTCATTTTGTATAATTTTTATGTTTTTGTAATCAAATTTAAATCCGTATTTACAAGTTTTATTGTGATCAAATATAAAAATACTTAAGATCTATTTTAATCTTTTTTGTTTATCTTTTTGAACTCTTTTATATAAAAGCATATGTTCTTTTATTCTTTTTTCTAATGTCCATCTAGACTCTCAGATGTATTGTAAGCCACAATTACATAGTAATTTATATGTAATACAATTTTGATTTGAACTTAAATTTTTTCTTTTAGAATTGTTAATTAATCTATTTGTATTATTTATCAAGAAAAAGGCAATTTGACATAAAACATTATAAATTTTTCTCATAAACTTAAATTGTTTATTAGATATAAATAGCATTGCAATCCATTTCATCTTGATAATATTTTTAGTTTTATTATATTGTTGAGAGCTCTTTTTAAATTTTTTAACAGTATGAATAATAATATTTTTATTATAACCAATTTTCAACAAGTCATTAACAAATATAAATTTACATTTTTTTATTTTGTCACTAGAATACTTGCATAATTTTTCATTTTGAAATAACAATGGCTTTAATCCAGACAACTTATGACTTAAAGATACATTTGATTCATATGGGATAAATCCTCTAGTTTCAACTAGTTTTATTGTCATAAAATCATCCAAATTGTATCCATTATGTATAATATTAATATCCAAAAATTTTACAGCATTATATATTTTTTGTGTTATAACTCTCTTTAGATCCTTAATCTGATTTAATTCATTATATATACATATATAATTATATCATAAAATATCAAGATAATACACTGCAAGTGATTCTCTGCTAAAGTTATTCCATATCAAATGATCCAGTGCAAAAGAAAAATTCTGCATTCTCCAGGAAGTTTTCTTATTTTATTTTTGGATTACTTATAATGATTTATTTCTTTAAGATCTTCAATTACCTTTATTTTTCTCTCTCTTTTTTGCATCCCTTCTATAATCCATCCCAAAACATATTTTATAATTTTTCCATCTTTAAGTGCGTGCCCAATTCAGTTTCTCCTTATAATTTTCTTAAAAGATAGTCATTTTCATTTAATATTTCCCATCTTTTCAACTTATTCTTTCATATTTTTTTTCAAATCCACATCTTTAAAGCATCCAATTTATTCTCAATTATGGTTTATGTTCATTCTTAGCAAAACAGTTTTAAAAAATCTAATTTCACTGATCCACAAAATGATCTTAAAAACTTGATTAGCTGATTCTCATTCTAATATTTTTAATTGCTACTTCATCATCATTTATTCAATTTCCCAAAGTTTAAAAACCAATCTAGTCTATAATTTTCTGACCAGTGTTTCTCTTAATTTTTTTACAAGCTTAATCAATCATATGTAATACTTTATGTAACAGTCTCGCTATCTACAGCTATAAGAAATCTATTAATTCTTTCCATCATAATTAAATAATGGTTATTATATAATGATTTTATATTTAGGACATTATAGACTCATCATTTTTAACTCATTACAAAAACAAAGATATTTAGTAAGTAGAATCATATTGAAATCTCATATTAAAATTTAGCACAAACATTTTCAAAATGTTGAAGGAAGAATGCCTATTTCTTTTCTAAATTTTGTTAATCCTTTATCATGTTCATGTAAAAAAAAAAGCATATTAAAAACTGGACAAAATGATTTACTTATTTATTTATTGATATTCAATGAAAAATAATTATTTTTGGAGAAATTTTAAAAATCTTTTACTCATTAAAATTTCTTCAAATTAAATTTTTGATATTTTTATATAGTAGTTTCATAAAAAGGAAAATTGGTAAAAACAATAAATTTAATTCCCCCATGTAGCTAAGAACTTGTTATAGATCTTAAATAGATAACTTCAAATAAATTAGACTTTGCCTTATCTGAAATTCAGTTTGATTCGGGAAATTAACAACAAAAGATGCCACTGATATAATAAACAGTTATTTGATATAAATATATATATATAAAGTTAATTCTACTTATCTTAAAAGTCATGTGATACAATAAATAGGTGTTTACTTTGTTGGATATATTGGAAAAAAAAAGATTTTTATTGAAAAATATGTATATTAGAAAATCTATGTAAACTGTAATGTATTTAGATGAATTGTTAAATAAATATCATTTTGATACAAATGGAACTAATATATTATTTCAGATTTGCTAATGATATGGTAATCATAATGAAAAAAATTAACAAGATTTCTCATATTGATAAAAGTCTCTTAAATAATTTTGTTTTTATTTTACATAATTAAATTCCCTTTTTTTGTTTAATAAGAAATTTCTAAACAGAAATAAAAAAAAAAAAATTTGAGAATGAAATTTTTGCACCAAAATAGAGGCATGACATCATGTAGTAAAATTCCTTGTATCTTAAAAATGGATTGCTCCAAGCATTTTGATGCATTGTTGACAAGACTTGTTTGGTTAATTTTTTTTAATAAAGCAGATAAAATGTAGTAATTAAAGATTTCATTTTGTCATCTTTATCTTAAATTCCAAGATAAAGTGCAAACTAAAGAGTTGAAAAATCGGATTTATGCAGAAAAATCTTAGACCTGCTCAAGATTGGATGTGTGATAAAAATGGAATCCAATGGAATGGTTTTATTACTCAGGAGTTCATAAGAAATTTAATTACTGGAAATGATGAAACTGAAGTTGCAATCTTTGAAACTTGATCTCCAGAATTAGTCACTCCATCACTACAGTAAAGTATGTAGGGCGAAAGTGGATGAAAATCTGTGATAGTTGCAGGAAATACTTGACAAAAGAGAAAGACTGCATATAAATAATTCTGTTATATGGTGAAAGTAATTTATTATTAATAACTTATATTTTCAGTTATAAATGTTTTGTTAATATTAATCATGCATTAATATATGTCATGTTCACAATAATAGTTTATGATGAGTTTTAATCAGGCAAAACTCTCCATACAGTAGTGCCACTCAGTGCAAGCCAGAGTAACCAATGGATTCCAAAAGGCTTGTACATAAAATCCCTATTTAGTGCCTACTCATCCAATATCCCCAGACTAGTTTCTAGCTTGTGGTTTTCATCAGTGAGGAGCCTTGGATCTGAGAGCACTGCACCTAGCTCTTAGCATCTAATACAACCCTCTAGCAACCATCTTTTATCTCTACTTAACTACAAAACAATGAGTTTAAAATTGAAAACCCAATAATATTTTCAATCCAAGCTCAGAAGCTTATATAGTCATATAGGTCTGAACTCAGTTCAGTACCCATACATTTTGGTGTCCTTGGTTCTTTAATAACCATATCCACCAAAAGACCAGGTACTGAACTGAGTTCAAACCTATATGGCTATATAAGCTATTGAGCTTGGATTGAAAATATTATTGTGTTTTCAATTTTAAACTCGTGGTTTTGTAATTAAGTAAAGATAAAAGGTAGCTGCTAGAGGATTGGATTAGATACTAAGATCTAAATGCTGTGCTCTCAGATCCAAGGCTCCTCACTGACGAAAGCCACAAGCTAGAAACTAGTCTGGGGATATTAGATGAGTAAGCGCTAGATAGGGAATTTATGCACAAGCCTTCTGGCATCCATTGATTACTCTGGCTTGCACTGAGTCACACTACTGTATAGAGAGTTTTACCTGTTTTAATAACAACAGTTATGAGCAAGCATAAGAAATGGTGATCAAGTGATGAGAACTTTTAATCATAATTATTATTCATTAACAAGTACTATTGGTATGATCATAACTCAGTGTTCCAAAATAACATGATTACAAAAGTTGCCTATAATTGTTTTAAATAATTATACATCTGATGAAAATCACACAATGCAATGTTTTAGCAACTTAGGAGCATATATCCCAAAATAATCAGAATTATTCTCTAGTTTACACACCTGTTATAGTATATACTTCTGCTGTTACATACTTTTGCAGGAACCCAGCTACATCAATCTGCCAAATGACATTGTCGTGTGAAATCATGACATCACATGGCCATTTTTTTTTTTTTGTAAAATGCATTTTGTATATTTGTCAATTTTTTATAATAGCTAAAAAGTTTGATAATGTGAAGTTCTGTTTTCATTTATAGAAAATGACATGGAAAAAAGTTGTAATGCTTGAAAGAAATTATAAGCAAGTTGATCTCATAAAAACACAAGTTTATGAATGGTTTAATTCCTTCAGGGTATTTGGTGCCATGTTGAATTTTTTTTAAAAAAAATTAATTTGAGACCAATTTTCACAATAACTTTAGTTTTAATAATGTTATGGAAAAAAGTTACATTAATAATAGAAACTAGAAAAACTAAGGGAAAAAATAAGGTTAAAACAAGTAATGATTACCATTAAAAAAGTAAGGGCAAAAAAGAAATTTCAATATCCAAAAAAATTATTTATTGTTCATAATTACTAATTTATCATTAACTAAGTTTAAAATTACATCTTCATTGATAATTTCTTTATATTTTTCACAAAATTCTCATTCAAACCATATATAATACTTCTTACCTGAATAATCCATAGCTTCAGAACTTCAAAAGTAGTAGCATAAAAATTCTTCATTTTTGTCTTGTACCTCAAAAGCTAAAAAATTTCAAGGTGTCTATAAGAAAAAGATTCATCCTAATAAGGGCTACAAAATAAATAATTTCCAGAAGATGGATATGCATTTGTAATCATAGCAATTGGCTTATAGTCTATCCAAAACTAAAAATTGAAGACCACTGTCCATATCAATGATAAAATGAGTCTACTTTCTTCATTTTATATTTATTGTCCAACAGAGATAATTTATTTGCATATAACTCATTTGCTAGTTATAGTCTTGAAAATAATGTGATGAAAGTTATGGCAAAACTACTGACTCCACAGCATGAGTACTAAGGCATAGGCAAGAATTTGGATTTGATTCTTTGCCTGCATACAATTTCATATGATATCCATAATCACTGTGGCTATTACCACACACTTACCACTTGAAACCTCAATTGGTTTTAAAAGTTTATATTTATACATAGTACTATACCCAGTAAATTTTGTGATTGCTTCATCAACTGCAACCTTTCTGTGCATCTGATAATCAATCTTAAAATTTACATTGCATTGCTCTAGAGTAGCCTATTTTTATATATGTAGTGAAAATTATTACTTGTTATGCAAACACAAACATGCCAGTACAAACACAATAATACAAATATAGATATACTAATAAATTATTAAACCTTTTGAGAATCATTATGTCTATAAAATAAGGTAGCCTCAAACTTGGATCAGAGCCACAAAATTATATTGTACATAAATCACTACTTTCATTATATTTGAATACAATTATAATTTATATACTACACAGTCGCACTAGTACAAATACCTTAATAAATTATACATTTATCAAATAAAAAAAATTTAAAATAATAAAAAAATCTAAAATTGAATACTTACATATAATATACAGTGTTAACATTTGTTTTCATATGAAAACCTTGAAATTTCAAAATTCTGTTGAATCCATTCTATTATTAACTCTGGCCATTTATTTTCTCTGTACTATCTAATAAATTGAATAGAAAAAAAATTTAAATGATATTATTATTAGAAATATTAATAAAAAATCGGAATTTTATCTAACACCATTTTAAAAAGAAACTTGAACTGCAGAGAATGATGGTATTGACACATGTGTACTCCATTTGCTTTTCCTGCAGTTTTAAAAAGAAAACAAACAAATTTTAATTTCAAATGAATGAATGGTAGCCATGCTAACTTATAAAATAGTTGATTGAAATGTTAAATTTGCCACATTCTTAAAAAGCGTTGCCGTGAAGTTCAAAGTCAAAACAGCGCTGATTTTTTTTTTCTTTTTTGATGCAAACGGCATTTTTCTCTCAGATTTAGTTTGTAATGGTCAGGTATTTTTTCTGCAAGTTCTGAAACATTTACATGATATGGTCAAACATAAACATCCCATTTTATAGCAAAGAAAACAGTGCAAGCTCTACTCCCACAAAATAATCATCTCTCAAAGCCTTGAGTGTGAAACACTTTTTAATTAAATTCAGCATCACCCAGCTTATCTATCAGCCGTATTTGCTTGATTTTGCTTCATGCAATTTTTTTTTTTTAATTTTTCGATTGGAAAAATGTCTCAATTTTTTTTTGCAGATTTAGAATTGGGGGAAATGACAGAGACATTTAAATGCATCACTTTCCAAATGTTTCCAGACTTCTTCGAAAAGTGACAAACTGATTTAGACTGGTGCATTGCATTAAATAGACTATACTTTTTTAAAGTGATTCAATTTACAACACCTAAAAATAAGTATACAATTTTTTAATACAAAATTCCAGTTATTTTTGGGTCCCCCTGTGTATATATCTGCTAAACCAATTATAATTTTTTTTTAAGACATTGATACAATACTTTTTATTGACAAATAAAAGAACAGCATATTGTTCACATTATTCTTAAAATATTTACACAATAACATCACTTTATGGAAAAAGAATAACTTTAGTGATGCAAAGTATTTATAGGATTATAATAAATGCAAATATCTCCTGACTGTTTATTACAAAGAAGTATTACCTTGATGAACAATGAACAAGAATTGTTGCACAAAAAATTTTTGGAATGTGAAAATAACTTTTTAACAGAGAATATATTGGGGTTAAACAAAGTTTTATGTACTGCTGTAACAGATACCAGCATGTGATGTAATATTTAGCTGATTATTTAAATCAGAATGGTCAAAAATATCATCTTAAAAGTTCTTCCATCGTATGGTATATTTTTAACAAATTAATTGGAGTTAACTACAGATTTTTAAAAATGATTAGTTAAAGTATCTATATACTCTTTTGTTCTTATGAATGAAAAAATTGTTTCAAAGTCAAATCATTTTAATTAAAAACAAATTATATTGATAGATAATAAAAGTTCTCAGATATATCATTTGATTAAACAATATCATTAAATGCCACAGAGAACTAATAAACAAGTAACCATTAAGGTTGATAGGTTTGGAGAAAACAACTTAATTGTAGGGGATGACATAATTTTATTATTAATTGTATTATGGGATAATAATTTAACTTTTAGATAGATTAAATAATGCCTAGAAGTGTTGTTGCATAGCTATAAAGTTGGATGGAAGTAATTTGCTCTTACAGAATTGTCATAAAGATGATTTTTTTCATTTGAAAAAGGAACTTAATATTGGAGTTATGTAAATTACTATGTGTTAATGCAATTATAACAATATCTATAAAGAGTAATAAAAGATAATCTGCAAAGGAAATGAGTAAGCCATGATAAAAGATAAAGAAGGAAAAGACCTTCAGTAATATCTTTCATTTGTTTATTAAGACATTTGAACTAGATTTCAAGCAATATTAAAGCAAGTGGTAATCTTTAGAAAATATCTCTATGAGATTTAAATGATATAGAAATACATAGATAGTTGTTTAATCAAATATACCCATCATTAATGTAATTATGAATACAAAATCAAGGTTCTGTGGCAAGAGTTACTTGTTGAGAACAAATGATTTCAACTTATAGAATCCAAAGTAATTTGATGTCTTTCTGATAAAAAAATAATATCAGTGCACTAATTTATCTTTGCAAATACAGTATATTAAATCAGTTATACCAATTCAAAATTAAATTATTAGCCAATATTAAATGAAAAAATTCACTACTAATGATTATCCCTAATAGATTTTGCAAGTGCAAAACAACACATTACAAATCATATACTATCATACTTGCCAACAATTCCAATCAATATTCTAATTACATTTAATATTTAAAAAAATTTGAATAAATTAATAATTTTGATATAGAAAATATTTATCAATATATTAATAAATTAAGCAGTGTTAATATTCTTATTTTTATTATCTAATAGATTTTTATCTGTTAAAAAAATTAAGATTATTAAAGATTTGTTTGTAGAAGGTTGTATAATAGATTACATTATTTCTCATTTAATTTGTTTTGTATATATTAATTATTTGGAGATTTATTAATTGTTTGTAATAGAAAAGGATAAATTAAAAAATTATTGAATAAATTTACTAGTTTTATTCCATCTATAAAATATATTTTGGAAAGAGGGGAATTAGATTATTCAATTACAATTTTTGGATTTTTTAATGATAAGAGATTTAAAAGATAATTATGTTAAGAATAAGCATTTAAGAGCTATTATTAGATTTGAAATCTATCAATCTGTCAGTCATAAAAGAGTTTCTTTAAAGTTTTTGATATAGAAATGAGAAACCAGAACCACCTCATATAAGGCGCTTCATCACAGAAATGCCAAGATAATTAATATAATTTATATGTAAATGAAAGTATTTACATTTTTGAATCACTTCATTGTTAGAAATACGTTCTGAATGTAAATATATATATATATTTTAAATATGAGTGGAATACTTTTTCACTTAAACTTCAATTCCAGGTTTGAGCTCTAAATATACTACATATGTACTTTTATCATAGCCCTAAACTTAACATGTTTATGCCATTTTGCTGCGATAATTAATAAAATGTATATGTCAATGTTTAGGTTTCCAAATTACTTTATTGTTAAAAACATACTATTTTTTATTTAAATATAAGTGGAATACTTCTTTACTTAGACATGTTGTGACAATTTCTTGAACCTTGAAATATATTATTACATATATATTCTACCATTACACAAAAGCAAACAGTCTGATGCTCTTTTGTCACTATAATTAATAAAATTTATATGTAATGAAAATGTTAGATTTCCCAATCATTTATATTTAAATATTCTAATTTATACCAAATATAACACATTACTATTAATTTATTTAAAAATAAACTTATTTTTAAAATGTTGCCTCATAATTACAGTAATTTTTCATGTGATCAAATTAAGTTTATCAAAGATATTTTAGATGAGTCGTGTCTTATTCAGTTTAGAGTAGTGATAAGTGTAGCCGACTCCTGAATGTGGAATCCTAGAATCGATTCTGCTGTTGTCTTATATAAATTATTTTTAATAGCAATGTTATCTTTCTTTTGTTTTATTATACTGAATTATCTTTTTTACACATTTTATCAAATAGCTTTTCCTATTTTTAATAATGATATTATCTTTTTTTTTTTACTGCAGTATTAGCTTTTACTTGTTCTCTAGCCAAAAACTCGTAATTGAT
Source organism: Epiperipatus broadwayi (assembly GCA_028023455.1). Taxonomy (NCBI): domain Eukaryota; kingdom Metazoa; phylum Onychophora; class Udeonychophora; order Euonychophora; family Peripatidae; genus Epiperipatus; species Epiperipatus broadwayi. The sequence goes on along the minus strand of JAQFVV010000009.1, from coordinate 4,499,110 downwards.
CCATAATTCACACTGCATTGCAAATGTAGGCAAAACAGAATGAGTAAAAAATATAATTAAAAAATATATATTATTGCATGCCAAAATATTTAATTCTTAACAAATTTCATGATATAATAAAACTGCTATATGAATGCACTATTGAAAAAGTTTAAAAAATATATCTAGTGGAGTGTTTGCTTTATTAAAAACTATGAATAAACAAAATAAAATGCAAAGGATTTTAATGCCTTCTAAGAATTTATTGAATAATCTAAATATGAAAATTTAAAATTTTTCTCTTAAATAAATTAATATGACTTAGTTATTAATAAGCGTTAAAAAAAATTAAATACTGTAATAAAGTAGCTATTTTTAGTAATAGAAAATGTAAAATTATTTGTGAGAGATTGGATTTTTAAAACATGTATTTTTATCAAGTTATTCCTAATGGAATTAAGTTAAAAACAATTGTTTAAAAAGATATTGCGTTCATTTCATTAACATGGCACTATTGTAACATCTATACAACTTCATTTATAATCACTCAATTGAGAAAGTGCCTACAAAATTCTTTATACTAGTGGAAGAATCCAATTGTGATCCCCCCCCCCCCATATTATAATTTATCATTGAACAAAAAAAAACTGGAAGGCATGGTATAATGGCTTCAAAAAATTTATCGAATAAACAGTGTAAATGTGAAAATTTTTTCTCTTAAGTAAATGTAAGGTAAATGCTTAAAATCCCTAGATACCTGACTATATATATAGTATGATTAAGTTTTTAAACTGAAATAACGAGCATACAAAAAAATTATTCTATTACTGAGATTCCAAATGATAAACAAAAAGTTGTTTAGAGTCAACCTAGTTAACGTTGACTGCTATTTATCACATTACTACATCAAAGTTAGAAGAGTTAATATGTAAATAAAAAGGTAAAAATGTAAATAATTATTATTTTTTAATATTCTAATATGTCTTGTTAAATAAAATTCTATAGAATTCATTGTTTTAATTAGCTAATTTTGTTTCATTGGGGGTGGTGTGGGTCTTTTTCACATGCTAAAAACATTTAGATATTTTAAAAAATAAATTATTTTACTTGCAAATATAGGTATATTAAAATTGCACAAATTGGTACTTCTAATATATAAATAATTGCTTATTTATTATAAATATGATTTTGTGCAATTTTATTGAATCAATATTTGAGAAAACAAAATAGAATACATATAATGCAAAAAATACTTTAAGCTATCAAATTTCAATGTTAAAATTTGTCCACAATGTTGCCTTCTATATATAAAATTAAAAATAATCAATTTAAAACAAAATTGAAATAGACAACTCACTATAAATAAAAATAGTATTTAATACATCAATCCGGTTTTCATTCCTTAATGGAACCTTTTCAAGATGTTTCTTTTATTTTCTTTAATGTTTTATTGTGAATCCATAGATAACATCCTAATTTTAATGAAGAGCTGATTTCATTTTAATATGACCAGAATATTCCGAAACAATTAAGTAAACAACATAATTGGAAAATCTGCATTACCGCATATTAGTACATTTACAATTTTATTACTTCGCATGTGGTATTTATTGTAGGACTTATAAATTAAAGAAGTGAAAAGAGGAAATGTAATTTCATTTAGGATGAGATAAAATATTTTAATTTTCGCAAAAGACAGATCAAGCAGACCCAAGACCTTGATAAATGCGAGGTCATTTGCCATCACAATACATTCAGGCCAGCTCTGTTCATGAGACTAGGGGCACTGAAATTTATCTTACACAAAGGCGCTTCACACCCACATGGCGGACCTGTGAGAAATTATTCTAAAAGTATAGCTTTGTTTTAAAGAAGAAAATTTTATAGTGATTTCATTAGTGTAGGATATTCTGATAAATTGTTTTTAGTATTTTGATTATAGGATTATAATAATGATAATAATATTTTAAGGAATATTAATAAGGAAAAATTGATTTTATTTTTGTGCCTTTTAAATTAGTAATAAGAAAATAGCATAGAGGATGTTACTCTAAATAATTTATTAATACAAAATAATTATATTATTTTTTATTTTTGTGAGAAATTATTTATTGTTCAAATTGGTTTGACTTTAAATGAAAATTTATAAAAATAGAGTAAAATATCTTAGCATTGCAGTATATTTATGAAATTTAGATACAAGATTTTATTTGAAGAGATTAACACTACCTTTATTTTTATATTGGACTATTTCCATCATCTAATATGTGTGTTGAATGTCTTTAGAAAAGTTTAATTTTTAGTTAAATATTCCAAATGCATTCAACTGTTAGTAATATCACAGCAAACAGGTTAGTATATGCACCAACTGTTAGTAATATCACAGCAAACAAATGTTAATAATATCACAGCAAACAGGTTAGTATATGCACTAACTGTTAGTAATATCACAGCAAACAGGTTAGTATATGCACTAACTGTTAGTAATATCACAGCAAACAGGTTAGTATACGCACAATGTTTCGAGAGGTATTTTTCTCCCCTCTTCTTCAGGTGTTGCTGGCCTGACCAGTGTCAGTACTAGCATGGGATTCGAACCTGGGTCCTTAGATTCTTGATTATTGAAATTTAAGGTAACGCTCTAACCAACTGAGCCATCCTGCCAAAGGCAACAGTATGTAGTAATTTCATATACTTATCTATGAGGTTCCTCCTGATTTCTCCACTTTTTTCTCAGAGCAAAGTTGATTAGTGATTTCCATACATTATGTATAGTCACACTAGGTTGGCTTATGGGATCTTTTGCCATTGTCATGTGAGCAGCTACTTTAAATTTTCTTCTTTGTACCTTTTCTTCTTTATCCAATATTTTTGTATTTTTCCAATTGAACGTATGTTCATTGGTCCATACATGGTCTTAAGAAAAATGGTTATCCATCAGCTGTTATTAAGAAAACATTAAATAGACAACAAAAAGAACCATCAAGAGAAAAGACAATTATTGTTACTGTAGTGTATTCATACATTCCAAAAATAGCAGACAAATTAAGGAAAATCTGCAAATCAGTATAACATCAGAACAGCATTCCAGAGCTATACCACACTATGAGGAATTCTAACATCTACAAAGCCTAAACTTGAAATGCTGCAAAGAAAAAACTGCATCTATGAAATACCATGTGAATGTGGAAGAACATATATTGGTGAGACCAGCCGTCCCATTCAAAAGCGCTTGCAAGAACAAACTGATGATTAGAAGAGAGAAAACAGATGTGTCTAAGGTAGCAAACCATGTATGGACCAATGAACATACGTTCAATTGGGAAAATACAAAAATATTGGATAAAGAAGAAAAGGTACAAAGAAGAAAATTTAAAGAAGCTGCTCACATGACAATGGCAAAAGATCCCATAAGCCAACCTAGTGTGACTATACATAATGTATGGAAATCACTAATCAACTTTGCTCTGAGAAAAAAGTGGAGAAATCAGGAGGAACCTCATAGATAAGTATATGAAATTACTACATACTGTTGCCTTTGGCAGGATGGCTCAGTTGGTTAGAGCATTACCTTAAATTTCAATAATCAAGAATCTAAGGACCCAGGTTCGAATCCCATGCTAGTACTGTCACTGGTCAGGCCATCAACACCTGAAGAAGAGGGGAGAAAAATACCTCTCGAAACGTTGTGCATATACTAACCTGTTTGCTGTGATATTACTAACAGTTAGTGCATATACTAACCTGTTTGCTGTGATATTATTAACATTTGTTTGCTGTGATATTACTAACAGTTGAATGCATTTGGAATATTTAACTAAAAATTAAACTTTTCTAAAGACATTCAACACACATATTAGATGATGGAAATAGTCCAATATAAAAATACAGCTAGAACACCATCATCACAAACCTTCAGAAAAACACTAACACTACCTTCTTTAATAAGTTTTATCATTTTGAAGCTATTATTTTATTCATAACTTCTTTTAATATTAAAAATAATTGAGATATTAGTTTTAATTATGGTATGGTAATATAATATATATTTGTGTCATTTTGCACTTGAGAAGTCTGCCTTAGCAGGGAAATCATTAGTAATGAATTTGATATTGGCTAGTAATTTAATTTTGAATTGCTGATATTAACTACTTTAGGTTTTGGTATTTGATATTTTATATACACTTTTCTTCATATCAGCTATGCCATTTTATTTATATAAAAAGTTCTCAAATTTCATTTATTTAAACTTAAAATAAACAATAAATGGATTATTGGTGTAATTGATAATTCTGAATTTAAATTCAGGTTTAGAAAGTATTTTTTGGGATATAATTACCATTCACTTAAATGCCCCCCCCCCCTTTTTTTTTTTTACTATTTTAATTATTTTATGCAAAGTTGTCTCAAATTGTGTGTGAAAATATTTGTTATTATCTAATAATTGCATTCAGATGTTCTTTTACTCATCTTATCTGATTTTTTAAAATACAATTTGTCCCTTATTTGTTGCTCATAATTGAGTGATTAGTATAGGCATGAACACAATTAACTAATATGAAGCCACATTTCAGAAAAATGTTAAAAATTATTTTATTGCAACTAACTTGAAATTCACTAACATTGTCTAGAAGACTTATGCCAATGCTAATGATAGGCAAAAGCATTTCAATATTAACATTATTCATTTTTTAAGGAATATAGCAGTCTTTTTTTTTCTACAGTTTAGAAAAATTACTTTTGATAGAATGCTCTCTAGATGATATATTTTTAAAAATAATAGTGGAGACTTGGGTGCTATTTTTTCTTTTTGCTGCATGTATTCAGAAATCATCTTAGGGTGTTGAAAATATCGATGCTTTACATGTGAGTGGGCACTTAACATTCTTATAAAGTTGATTCAAGAATTTGGTAGACTTTTGTGAGTAGAAACTAAATTGGCAACACAACAAGGATGATCGTCTTAGCTGCATTCTTAAACTCTAGAATCTGCCTTTTTATCACTGCATTAAAGCACACCATATTTATTGAAAAATGGTTTTTAAGCTGAAAATAAAATGATTATTGTGTATAATGGAGCCCAATGCTTTGAGAAATGTTTTTTTTTTTAAAAGTTTGAATTGCAGCTTATTTTACAACATTTTCATGCTCTAACACTAAATATAAAATATTATTGTTGTATATAAAAAAATAGAATGCAGTTATTGTATTAAGGTGACAGGTTGAAGACATTTCTTTTTCAAGCTGATAAAACTTTAACATTTATTTGCAGTTAACTGTTTGTTGACATTACATTTTTACATATTACATATTGTTCATTTGTTTAGATATTATTTATTCTCATTCTTAGAAATAGCAGTTTTGAAAAAATTATTGAAGGGGGAAGTAGAAATTTTTTTTTTTTAAATGTAATTAACATTTTTTTTTTTTTTGTAGGGATCTTGAAAGAATCTCTGAAATTGAGCCAAATTTTTCAGCTTCAGCACAATTTTTGGCATTGTTTGTCCAGTGTAGGCTTCTTATTTCTAAGGCAAGTATACTTTTTGTCATTTAGAAAATACTGCATTATAATAATTTTTATTTTAGGACTTAAAAAAATATGTGTGCATATAAATTCAACTAATTTTAATAAGTTTGGAAATAATGACTATTAAATATGTAGCACTAAAATCATATTTCAAAGAAATAATTTATATATGCTTCTATAAAAAGACTTGATAGTATACAGCATAAGAATTAAGAATGGCATAAGAATTAAGAAGTATTTTGTATATACAAACACAACCAGTTGATCCCATTTTATACAATTAATTTTATTTATTAAAAAAGTAGAAATAATTACTAAATCCACCACTTCCTTTATTTTGCAGTAATATCTTTTATAAATGCAATTTATCCATTTTACTTTGAACACTTTTTAGTAAAAAAAAATTGTGTAAATGTATACACAATCTTACGTTTTGACTTTCCTGCAGTTTTCTTCACATCTCTAAATTAAAATAGGAGTGGCTCTGAAGAACACTGCAGGACAGTCAAAATATAAGATTGTTTGTGTGTGTATATATATGTATACAATAAAAAGTTTTTTACTAAAAAGTGTTCAAAGTAAAGTGGATAAATTGCATTTATATAAATAGAAATATTACAGACATTGGATTTTATATAAATTGAATATACAGAAAAATTTGTAATCTAAATACAAAAGATAATTAAATAATAAGTTCATTTTTTTTTTTTGTATTATAATAAAAGTAAAAAAATAAGATTGTTATCACTACTTAATGCTAGCAAAAAAAAAAGTGTATATCTTGTATAACAGAATATGGGCATCTAAACTTACCAGCTTTACATTTTATATTTGATGATGAAAGAGGAGAGATACATTTTGAAATAATGTATAAAAGTGTCTTGCTATTAATGCTTTCTTATTTGATTGTCATATAATACAGGTAATGAAATCTTTGCAATTCACTTAATTAAAGGCATATGAATTCTCTGAATGGTAGTCAAAAGATTAGTTTTATTTATTTTTTCGTGTTTTCTCTAAGCAGTTACATAAGGTGATTTTGGTAATATATCATCTAATTATCTGTACCGCTCGATGGCGTTGTTGCTAGTGAAAAACAAATAGATATAATGTTACCGGGCTGTTTTTATTTTTTTGATTTATGTTTTTAATTTTTGGATTTGCTTGATTTTTTTTTTTGTTGTTGTTATTTTTCTTTAACCAGTTTTATGTATTTGTCTTTTTTTAAAAAAAAACAAACATTTCTTTTTTGCAGTTTTTTTTTTTTTTTAAGAAACTTTTTTTTTTCCCAGTCTTTTTTATTGTTTTTGAAGAAACTTTTTCTTTTTTTGAGAAACAAGGCTTTCTCAACAGACCTGTTGTCATATTCCTTACGGCATTTTGACACATTTCCAATTCAGCTCTAATATGCTTCACTGTAAGCTGATCCCGGCTTCAATAATAAATTAGCCATACCGCTTGCGAAAAAGCGATTTGGCAGCCTCATACCCCATGAGCGAATGGAACACCTTCGGCGACATTGACGCTATTGACATTCCATTTTAGATGTTTGCAATGCCTTAATTTCATTAAACCACCACACAGTTTTTCTGGGTGAGTAAAATATTTTTTTTTGGTTGAAGGAAGGCCACCGCATCTGCTTCTGTAGCAGGTAAATCTAAAAACTACAAGGCCAAACGGTCGTCTGCCATTTAACTTTCTGATCTTGAAAAAGTATCGGAAAGTGCGCGACTTGATCGTGAACTTGGCTGAATCGTGATTTATATTCCTCATTTAGTGAATTGTGACCCCTGACAACGAAAATAGGGGTGTTTGAGAATTCGTTACAATTTTTACCAACTCACATAAATTACAATACATTTAATCAAAAAAAAAAAAATCTGTTCTAATATACTTTTCGTCATTACAACTACAGAAACCTTCATATCATATGCTGTACAATAGTCAAGAGTAATGTCTATAGCGAGTGTCGCATACTCGTCGTTAATAATTTTCAACATGCTAGAGATGTTGGGGTAAGGGTGCCCTTCAATATCTTAGTGTTTGAACAGTTTACAGGCCATAAGATCTATGAGCGGCCTTATAAACAGCAGATTTCTGTGCTCTAGCGTAGAAACAGCGCCATCACATGGTGTGGATGAACAGACGATGTATTACCGTGATTTTTGCAAGCTTTTTTGTCTTCTTAAATAAATGTATATAAATGCTTGTATTTCTAAAACAACTTTATGACATCAGCAGTAAATAAATATTTGCTTCATGATATAAGCTCTTTTCTGAATGATAGTAAGCATCTGAAATGGAAAATTTGTGACTGCATTATTATCTCTGAGACCTTTTTTTCAGTAATTTTTATGCTATATGAAATTTCATGTTTCCGGAACATATCAAACTATCCATGATTTCCTTTAAATTTTAGACTTTGACACTTTCATCGATTATTTTTTGTTGTAGTCTTTGAATAATTTTATCATCTTTCCCTGAATTATTCAAAGTAATATTGGTAGTTCTTGATGGTTACTTGAATCGATCCATTATCCTATTTTGATAAGTTCTAGTGTGGTAAATTTGGAGAGTTTAGATAAATCTGCCAGGCTCTGGGCACTTTTCCCTTGTCTTTTTTTTTTTAAAAAATAATGATGGCAGTTGATCTAGACTAATCCATTGGTAAACAGATATCCCAATTTCTTCCTGGTTTAGTCAACATTAAATATCAATCTTAACTGCCATGATAACAATTGATAAAATTTAGTATATATTAAAAATTGCTGCAAAATGTAAAAAAAATAATCTTTAAAAAAAAAATATTCAAATAGCATCAGAAAAAAACTTTCTTGTTTTTTTGTATAGCAAAATAGGCTGAGAATGGGATGCAATCTTGTAGTTTACAATTTTTTGTATTCCCCATTACATTGCAGAAAAACTGTATAGAATTATGCTTATTTTTTTTAAAATTTATATTTCATTATTTGTGTAAAATTATTTAAGAGTAAAGGAAAACCTTAATTTTACAAAAAAAAATTTGGCATTTGAAAAAAAAAAAAAAAAATCTAATATACATTGTTT